>CM060944.1:456866313-457491313 GCA_030765085.1 Allium cepa
GACACGAGTATGCCACCTCCCGGTCGTTACCAACCTTTATCCGAAGCGCTTCACAACCGACAACCACAAAGCAATAAGTTTGCAGCAACCACACAGTAAGTATCTGGGCTCCATACCATGATACCACCCTTAATCCAGAAGGAAATGGACATACCCTCAGGGGGAGCTACCCCCAAATAACCTTGCTGCCACAATTCCTGATTTGACCGTAGCCGGGTTGTGAGGTTCGATGAAGTCTCATCTACAAAGCTACGCTTTTTCACAAAGCCATGCTTCGATCAACAAATGATCAGCAGCACTCAGCACGCCACACCACCAAATTAGGAGTATATCACTGAGAACCTTTAACTACATAATCTCTGAGCTCGTACGTCTCAGAGAAGGATGTTAAGCTAAGAGAATAAATACTCCGCCACCAACAGATACATATTTAAAAGAAATCAGCTTTATATCTCAATTTGTAATGTCAGACATACAACCTTACAAGTCTGTTCCGGGTTTGAACAGAACCGAAGGCACTTCCGAAGAAGTCCTTGCAATCCGAGCATCCACATTCCCGATCGGACTTTCCATCACTTAGGGAATCTCTATACCGTAGCTACTAGGTGCAGAGACAATCGATAGGTCATCCTATCGTTTTCGCAAATACCCGGTCTTCACCACCGGTCTTCAAAAGCTATCCATAACGTCGTACCACATATTCAGAATGGGTATACGACACAAAGGTCCTCTCCCGGCTAAACCGAATAGTGAGCGTTCAATTTAAAAACACGTGGATGTATTAATCCCAAAGATTCACATATCCGATGCGGGTTTCGGATAACCAACGGGAATCTGACTCGCTGTCGCATCGAAATTCAGATACCATCTTACAGGCCAGTGGGTTTCCACAATCACACAGAAACAAATCACGAATCACAGTGCAGTACAGAGCAATTCACATCACACAGTATTATGATCACAACAGAAATAACAATCCAGTGTAGAACAATAGTTAATTATTTTCCAACGGGGTTTAAGTGCATTAACCACACAGCTATTTTAATCAATAATCAATTATTCTTAACGACAAATCAATTAATTAAATATCAATTAACTTTGTTAATAAATTATTCCTCAATCAATTAACTTAGTTAACTACAAATTATAATTGATTAACTTAAATTATCTAATTAACGATTCTTAATTATAAATAATTTAGACACTTAATGGTTTATTAATCAATTTTAATTACAAATTATAAATCCTTAATTACTTAGTTAATCAATTAATTATTCCTGATCGCTTCCCAAAACAGTTGGTTATTTATCCAAATTTTCTTTTAAGTTACATTATTTATTTAATATAAATAACCTTATAAAAATATTATATTAAAACTAAATAAACTAAAATTTAAATTTCTTGAAACATTTCTTTTAAGTCTTAAATTTGCTCAAAATTTCAAATCAGATCATTGATTGAACATATTTTAGAAGTGTCTTAAAATTTTGAAAAATTCCGAAGTAAAAAAATTTGTTTATGAATTGGTCTCGAGACCTGCTTCTGGTCACGTGCGAGAAAATTTCGTGTTTGCTTTGGGTTATAACAAAATCAACCCGAGTAACGCATGTTTTTAACTTAAAAAAAATTCTAAGTATTTAAACCCGGTGCACCAACATTTTTACTCGAGTGGATACTCGAGCCACCCAACGTTCTTCCCCGTGCTTACTTCGAGCCACACTCGAATCAACACGCAACTAAACCCAGCTCCATCCCAAACTACATAACAACTTCCAGGTTACCAGAAAATGCACGGTGCACGTGCACCATCACCAGAGCTCCCTCCGGTCATCGATGATCACTCTGACACATCGCCTAGCTGTAACGATCCTGAATTTTGAATAATTTAAAATTGTGAATATTTAATTAATTTTAAATATTTGAATGATGATTTAAATTGAATTTCCAATATAACAATGAATTTTGCGATCAAATTTGAGAATTTAATCTAGAAAAAGTTGAATAAAATTTATATTTGACTTTGGAGTTGAAATTGAATATTGAATTTGTATTTTTAATTCAAACTAATGACTTAGGAAAATAATTTGGATACAAGTATTATTTATGTAAATTTATAAATGGATGGTTAGTTTTAAATAACATTTTTCCTTTTCTTTAAAATAAAAAGGAATAAAATTTTATTCAATACAAAATAGATAAGTAAATATACATAGTTAAAATTTAAAACAACATATTTGTAAACTTCGTAAAATATGAAGTGACTACATTGGAAAAGTTATAACAACATAATTCAACAAAACAAAGCAAAGAAATAACAAAATTTATTGAAATTCAAAATGAAAAAAAAATTATATAATAAAATTTGGTTAAGTGTTGTTGGGCTTTGAAATTGTGAATCTCGGTCCATTTACCTTTGAATGCCGTTTCCTTTTTACCTCAATTCGACCCGTTTCCTCCATTATCCATTTTCACAAACCCTAAGAAAAATCACGAAAGAAAAAGAAAATAAAAATGATGGCAGCCGTTCCTCTTTGTAAATTAGGGCTAGCAATCTAATCTAGGGTTTTGCTTCTTGCGATTCAAAACAAGGGTTTGCGATCTAATCTGGGCTTCGACCTTCGTTCAACTTGGCTTATTTCCCTTCGGCTGCTTCGACTTTGTTATGGTGAGTTTTCTAAACTCACGATAAATCTTCATGCAAGTTTTTATATTTGTTTGGATGGAATGATTTGGTTGCATGCTATGTTTTGGGGGTGATTTGATTATCTTTGGCTCGGCTAATTTAATTTTTAAAACTGATATGCTCAGATTTGTGACTGCATGTTGGATTTTTGTGCTAGTTGCTGTTATTTGCTCGATTTGCTTGGATTTTAAATTGGTAGAAACAGATGCTAGTAATTATTTTAAACTATAAGAACAGATTCTACCTAATTTTATTTTTTTAAAACTGATAAGAACAGGTGCTATTTGAAATTGTGATTAAATTGATAAGAAAAAAATGCTAATTGATATTTGCTTTTAAACTAATAATAACAGATGTTATATTTGTGATTTGTTTTAAACTGATAACAACTGATGTTTTTTTTTAAAATTAATTTTTTTTTTTGATAAGAACAGATGCTACTTGGTACTTTGTTTTAAACTGATGAGCACAGATGCTATCGAAAAACTTGACTTGCTTTGTGTTGTTATTGATGTGTGATGAAAAGAAAATTTGGTTGATTTGTTGATGAATATTGCTGCATGCCTGTATTTAGGTGTAGTCATATGAATGCATGCCTGTAGACACACTTGTTCTAGTTATATTCATAACAGCCTTAAACTTTAGATAAGCATCAACAATTCTCTGATCTTTGTCTCTGCCTCAAACCCTTAAATGTGGACAAATACACTTGAATCTATTTATATACTTTGGTTTTGGACTGGTACTTGAGGTGTGTTATGAATATGGTTGTTTATTATGCCTGCAGTTTTGAATGTATATGCATACATTGATATGTATGTTTGCATATATGAAAATATTGAGTCTGTTCTTAAGTCACAGATTTAATTCAACCTAAACAAAATTAATATCTGTTCCTATTTTACAAGCCTCTGTTCAAAATCTATAATTATAAACCACTTTAAAATTTGATGCATTTCCTATGAATTCATGTTTAAACTGGACCATTTGTAATTGCTTTGTGTATACTGCTGTTGTAGTCAAGATAAGCTATGCTTGATGATGTTTATGTTCTTTTGTCCACTGTTCAGTTTCATTTATTTGTTACATTGTGCCTCACTGCCCTTGTACATAATCTGAGTTGCATGCTTACAGCTGCATGCTTGTTTGTTGCATTCATGTCTGTTTAGTTGAGTTGCAGTCTTGTTCAAAAGTTTATGCATACTTGTTCTTCATTTAGTCCACTGTATTAAGTTTGGAACATGGCTATTTCATTTTGTGTCTGCATTCATAGATGCATCCACCTTTGCACTTGTTCATCATGTAGCTTGTTCTCTACATTCACTTGACTTGGTTTGAGTTTTCTTGGCTTTGAATTTTTTTTTAAGTGGCCACCACGGCTTGGAATTTTTGACCTGTTCAACTTTGGCCATGTCCCTGATTTCGACTTGGACTTGTTTAGGGCTTTTGACTTGAATTTATCTCGAACTTGCATGTTTTACTGAGTTGCTTCTTTGCCTTGATTTACTTGGTCATTTATTTGGGTCTGCACATTACTGTTTGCTGTTAGTCGAGTTGAGTTGTTTCTGTTGCATTGTGAACTTTGGTGTTGGTTGCCGTTCTTGAATGCATATTTGATTTTGAGGCAGTTGCATGTATTATCTGAAGGTCAGTGTTGTATTCCCTGTTTGCTTTAGAAATAACTATAGTTATATTCCAACTTTCTCTCCTCTTATTCCTTTTGAGATAAATTGAAAACAAGTTAAAAATCTTGTCTTGAACCTGTACCATGTTTCAAAAATAAATCAAACTTGAGTTGTTCTTGAGTGTTATCTCTGGCCTTTGTAGTACTTGGTTGTTGTTGTTTGCATTTGGTTTCAGATTGCTATTTCTACTTGGATGTTGAGAACTTTGAGTTGTTTCATGCTTTTGAACTTGCTTAATTTTGCATTGCAACAGGTCAGATTTGCAATTTGAAATTGTTATCACCCAGGAGATTCAATACACTCAATTCAACATGCATTCAATTTTAAACAAATATTTCACATAACATCATGATATTCATTCATAGTAGCAAGTTGAAACCAAGTTTAACACTGTTTTTAAAATCTTAGTTTACTCACCTTTATTCAAAAGCAGAAGACAGAAACTGTTCCAGGTTTTTCAAATTTCTTCTACATGTTCTTGAACTTTAATCCGTATCTATCCTTGCATGTTGAAAGCAATTTTCTGCTTTTGTGACTTGTGGTTGCCACTGTGTTATTTGAGTTGCCTGCAGTCTGATGCATTCATGTTCCTTGACTTTGAATGTTGCACCTGAGATATGTCACTGGACTTCACTGGACTTACTGATTTCGACTGTCCATGTGCGTGTCTGCTGCTGTTCCTTATCATTCCTGTACTTGTGTTACTCCCTGTTGTTGTAATCCTATGTGTTGTTGTTATTTTCAGTGGCCTTTAGTTGAAATATGTTTGCAGTGATTGGTCTGACTCGTGCACATGTGTTGGCGAGGCAGTGTACATGGGTATGAGTACACGTGTGTACTGCAGCCACACATGTGTATAAAAATTTGGAATCGTTAATGTGAAAATCTATAATAGACTTAAATTGATTTATCTGTTTCACCATATCTGTAACCATATTATTCAGTTCATTTCAAATTTATTTACTTGAATAAAGATTAATCCTGACTCGAGTGTTTTTGTGTTTTGCATAAATGCTCGGGTCAGACCGAGTATTTTTGCAGCTTAGAGATTTGCTCGCAGCGAAGTTAGAGAGAGGGGGATTTCAGCACATCACCAAAGTTTTCAAGCTTAAAATTTTTCTTGTACTTAATAATATGTAAATTATTTCCGCTGTATAAAAATGTAATGTATTGTATTAACTCTGATATTTGTTATAAAAGAGAAAAATTTGTTTATAAAATAAATTGTTGTTTCTGTGATTCTGTAGCTGATTCTGTTTAAATGTTATAAACTAAATAACAATCCGTCATTTTGAACGTTTCTAGTTGGTTTAATTACCGACTAGAGGCGGTCAGGGCGGCGGATCGTTACAAAGTGGTATCAGAGCTTTGGTTTATACAAAGCTTAGTTTATGGCGTTTAATATGAATAGTTACTAGAATCACTTTAAAGAAAGTGTTTTCAAATCTAAAGAAGTTTAAGATTGTTTTCTTTAAAATAAAAGGTATTTTGAAAATTAGAATTATTTTTGAAGATTCCCCTCTCTAAATTTAGGTTTGCGATAGTTTATATTCGGTGAAGTCTCGTTAGACTTGAGTTTCGATCGTTCGGAAACTCATTATCAAATTGTTGAGATTTATGGAAACTGAAAATATGAGTTAATTGAATTAATGAATTGGTTTAAATTGGTTTAAATCAAATATTTTGAATATCTTCAAAGTAGTAATTGGAAAATAAAATGATATGTCAATTTGATTATAATCAAATGGATTATTGAACTATAACTTGGAAATTTAATTTTGAATTCTTTTGAAAATTGATTTCAAATGTGGTGAAGAACGATTTAGTAAATGAATGGATTATAAGTATTTAACTTATAATATGGACTTTTGGTGTATATAACTAAGTTATATAAATTGAATTGAATCAAATTAAGAAAGGAGATTATAAAACGAAGTTTTATAAATAGAAATGGAATTTCTAGAGATGTTTGTAAAATCCGCAAACGACTTATTTTGATAAGTAAATTGTTGTAACTTATTAAAGGAATTATATCTATGGTTTTGAACGGTGAATAAAATATCAAAAGAGATATGAATCTAATGAAAATTCGAAATAGATTTAAATAGATTCAATGATGCATTTGAATTTGAACGGGCATGGAATTAAGTTGAGTGGAAAACTTAGTATTGGGAATTTGAAATCGGTTTAAAACCAATATTTTTGAAGTGTATGTGGAATTCAAACCATGAATTAAGTTGAAGTTGAAAACTTAAATGGGAACGTTTTTGGGAAGAAACATTATGTAAATGAAGATAATTCATTTTGAAATGTGTTAAGAATCGAAAGCATAGATTTCAACACTTGTTGTTGAAATAGACGTTTTCGAGTGGAAAAATGGAAATGGTAGATTATAACATTTGTTGTTATAGTAAATAATTTCAAAAGGGAAATGATTTTGTTTAGTATTGGGATTTACATATCTATTTTTAAATTTGAATCCTTATACTAGTGGTTTTGAGTCGTCGTAACGATGTTTTACGCAACATTCGTTTTGACTCAAATAAAATGTGTTTAAAAGAATGTTTTTTTTAAGAATGAATATATACTTGATTTTGGTTTGAAGTATATTGAATATTTTCAAAGTGTTGAAAATAAGTGGATTTGTAAATTACTTATTATTGAATAAGTATGGGTATGTTTTCCTATATGAAATGAATGGTTTGAAATTTTATCTTTTAAAGATAAATTGAAAATGAATAGGTGAAATCGATTTGAAAATCGTATATTCATAGATAATTTGGAAATGTTTCCGTTTAAGGAAATCGCTTTGAAATTTGTTTTCAAAGATTAAAAGGTGAAGAAATGATTTGAAATTTGTTTTCAAATGGTTAAGTGTGAAATTATATATCTTGTAAAGATATTATTTTTGGGAAATTTGAACAATTAGTTCAATTTGAAAATTTTCAAATGATTGAAATTTGAGCTAAATTGAGTTTAACTTTGTCACCCAAAACAAAGTAAGTTGAACTTTGAATTTTAAATGGATGATTTGGATTGTATGTCTAACGTCGTGAATTGACGACATATCAATTGATCTCTATTAAATATATATTTGTTGGTGGCGGAGAATTTATTCTCTTAGCTTAACACCCTTCTCTGAGACGTACGAGCTCAGAGGTTATATATCGATAGACATCAATTATGTGTTGAGGATTGACGATGTAACGTGAAATCCAAATCGAGTGTGAAGTCGATAATAAATTGGATTATGAATATGAATTTGGTTTGAGATAACCTTAAAATTCCAAATCGACTTAGAGGAAAATTTTAAATGGATAATGAAATGGAAAATTGTGAATCCTCTATTTGTTATGGGTATGAAATGTTGTGGTTTTCATAACGTATATGTGTGAATACGATAAATTCGAAAACCAATTAGTTTGGAAAAGTAATTGTTGTGGAAAACTTATTTAAGTACATGGGTTGTACTAAGTGTGAAGTGAAATATTATATATGTATGTATAATATTATGTTTTCCAAAATTGAGGATATGGAAAGGTACCTTCCATTTATACTGTGTGACTGTGTGATGGTGATGGAACTCGAGATGAGTATCCATTTAAAAATCGTAGCTACGTAGTATTTCCATTAGTTGGATGACCATTTATATTTCCATTAGTTGGATGACCATTTATATTTCCATTAGTTGGATGACCTTTTGTATTTCCATTAGTTGGAATGTCCTTTTGGACTGGTATAGTGTGCTAGCGTAATTCGAGGGGCGAGATGCCTATGGTTACAAGCGATTCCACTGGGATAGTGGCGTAACCGCCGAGTATACCGCGATCTAGTTACACTCGGGTGGTAGCGTAATTTGAGGGGCGTGATGCCTACAGTTACAAGCGATTCCACTGGGATAGTGGCGTAACCGCTGAGTAAACTGCAATCTACAAACCAAAGCGTAATTCGAGGGGCGAGATGCCTACGGTCACGAGCGATTCTACTGGGATAGTAGCGTAACCGCCGTGTGAACCGCGATCTTTGGCAACAACCATGGCGAAATTCAAGGGATGAGATATCCACAGTTACAAGCGACTCTACTGGGATAGTAGCGGAACCGCCGAGTAAACTGTGATCCATGGGGGAATGTGCTTTCCATATCCATTTTTTAAAAGAATTTTTAAAGTATTTTCACTGGGAATTGAAGCAAGTATATTTAGTACTTGGAGATTGTTAGACTTGCGCCTGGCCAGCGTATGCCTAATGTCTTTAAGAACGACAGTAGACTTGTTAAATTTCGAGTTATCAAGTATTTTCAAACTTTAAATAGCAAATCAATTATCTGAAATTAAAGTGATATAAATTCCAACCTAATAAATTAAGGAAGAGGATTTTTAAGAATGTTTTGAAAAGTCCACAGCTTTGGAAAAGTTATATTATGTAAATTTCTTAAATGAAGAATTTCAAATTTAAAATTTGGGTTTTGTAAGTTGGAAATTTTAGTAAAGATTTTTGTGTCTTGATTTTGGAAAATAATAGACAAATGAGTTAATAAACAAAGCTAGTGAGATAAAACAAATAGAACGAATTCTATACTTATTTATTTATTTTTAATAAGTTTCAAACTTGATAAAAGTGTGTAAAATATAAATATTAGTGAAATTTCAACAATCATTTCTCCTTACTTGTAATTTCGGGACGAAATTCATTTAAGGAGGGGAGATTGTAACGATCCTGAATTTTGAATAATTTAAAATTGTGAATATTTAATTAATTTTAAATATTTGAATGATGATTTAAATTGAATTTCCAATATAACAATGAATTTTGCGATCAAATTTGAGAATTTAATCTAGAAAAAGTTGAATAAAATTTATATTTGACTTTGGAGTTGAAATTGAATATTGAATTTGTATTTTTAATTCAAACTAATGACTTAGGAAAATAATTTGGATACAAGTATTATTTATGTAAATTTATAAATGGATGGTTAGTTTTAAATAACATTTTTCCTTTTCTTTAAAATAAAAAGGAATAAAATTTTATTCAATACAAAATAGATAAGTAAATATACATAGTTAAAATTTAAAACAACATATTTGTAAACTTCGTAAAATATGAAGTGACTACATTGGAAAAGTTATAACAACATAATTCAACAAAACAAAGCAAAGAAATAACAAAATTTATTGAAATTCAAAATGAAAAAAAAATTATATAATAAAATTTGGTTAAGTGTTGTTGGGCTTTGAAATTGTGAATCTCGGTCCATTTACCTTTGAATGCCGTTTCCTTTTTACCTCAATTCGACCCGTTTCCTCCATTATCCATTTTCACAAACCCTAAGAAAAATCACGAAAGAAAAAGAAAATAAAAATGATGGCAGCCGTTCCTCTTTGTAAATTAGGGCTAGCAATCTAATCTAGGGTTTTGCTTCTTGCGATTCAAAACAAGGGTTTGCGATCTAATCTGGGCTTCGACCTTCGTTCAACTTGGCTTATTTCCCTTCGGCTGCTTCGACTTTGTTATGGTGAGTTTTCTAAACTCACGATAAATCTTCATGCAAGTTTTTATATTTGTTTGGATGGAATGATTTGGTTGCATGCTATGTTTTGGGGGTGATTTGATTATCTTTGGCTCGGCTAATTTAATTTTTAAAACTGATATGCTCAGATTTGTGACTGCATGTTGGATTTTTGTGCTAGTTGCTGTTATTTGCTCGATTTGCTTGGATTTTAAATTGGTAGAAACAGATGCTAGTAATTATTTTAAACTATAAGAACAGATTCTACCTAATTTTATTTTTTTAAAACTGATAAGAACAGGTGCTATTTGAAATTGTGATTAAATTGATAAGAAAAAAATGCTAATTGATATTTGCTTTTAAACTAATAATAACAGATGTTATATTTGTGATTTGTTTTAAACTGATAACAACTGATGTTTTTTTTTAAAATTAATTTTTTTTTTTTTGATAAGAACAGATGCTACTTGGTACTTTGTTTTAAACTGATGAGCACAGATGCTATCGAAAAACTTGACTTGCTTTGTGTTGTTATTGATGTGTGATGAAAAGAAAATTTGGTTGATTTGTTGATGAATATTGCTGCATGCCTGTATTTAGGTGTAGTCATATGAATGCATGCCTGTAGACACACTTGTTCTAGTTATATTCATAACAGCCTTAAACTTTAGATAAGCATCAACAATTCTCTGATCTTTGTCTCTGCCTCAAACCCTTAAATGTGGACAAATACACTTGAATCTATTTATATACTTTGGTTTTGGACTGGTACTTGAGGTGTGTTATGAATATGGTTGTTTATTATGCCTGCAGTTTTGAATGTATATGCATACATTGATATGTATGTTTGCATATATGAAAATATTGAGTCTGTTCTTAAGTCACAGATTTAATTCAACCTAAACAAAATTAATATCTGTTCCTATTTTACAAGCCTCTGTTCAAAATCTATAATTATAAACCACTTTAAAATTTGATGCATTTCCTATGAATTCATGTTTAAACTGGACCATTTGTAATTGCTTTGTGTATACTGCTGTTGTAGTCAAGATAAGCTATGCTTGATGATGTTTATGTTCTTTTGTCCACTGTTCAGTTTCATTTATTTGTTACATTGTGCCTCACTGCCCTTGTACATAATCTGAGTTGCATGCTTACAGCTGCATGCTTGTTTGTTGCATTCATGTCTGTTTAGTTGAGTTGCAGTCTTGTTCAAAAGTTTATGCATACTTGTTCTTCATTTAGTCCACTGTATTAAGTTTGGAACATGGCTATTTCATTTTGTGTCTGCATTCATAGATGCATCCACCTTTGCACTTGTTCATCATGTAGCTTGTTCTCTACATTCACTTGACTTGGTTTGAGTTTTCTTGGCTTTGAATTTTTTTTTAAGTGGCCACCACGGCTTGGAATTTTTGACCTGTTCAACTTTGGCCATGTCCCTGATTTCGACTTGGACTTGTTTAGGGCTTTTGACTTGAATTTATCTCGAACTTGCATGTTTTACTGAGTTGCTTCTTTGCCTTGATTTACTTGGTCATTTATTTGGGTCTGCACATTACTGTTTGCTGTTAGTCGAGTTGAGTTGTTTCTGTTGCATTGTGAACTTTGGTGTTGGTTGCCGTTCTTGAATGCATATTTGATTTTGAGGCAGTTGCATGTATTATCTGAAGGTCAGTGTTGTATTCCCTGTTTGCTTTAGAAATAACTATAGTTATATTCCAACTTTCTCTCCTCTTATTCCTTTTGAGATAAATTGAAAACAAGTTAAAAATCTTGTCTTGAACCTGTACCATGTTTCAAAAATAAATCAAACTTGAGTTGTTCTTGAGTGTTATCTCTGGCCTTTGTAGTACTTGGTTGTTGTTGTTTGCATTTGGTTTCAGATTGCTATTTCTACTTGGATGTTGAGAACTTTGAGTTGTTTCATGCTTTTGAACTTGCTTAATTTTGCATTGCAACAGGTCAGATTTGCAATTTGAAATTGTTATCACCCAGGAGATTCAATACACTCAATTCAACATGCATTCAATTTTAAACAAATATTTCACATAACATCATGATATTCATTCATAGTAGCAAGTTGAAACCAAGTTTAACACTGTTTTTAAAATCTTAGTTTACTCACCTTTATTCAAAAGCAGAAGACAGAAACTGTTCCAGGTTTTTCAAATTTCTTCTACATGTTCTTGAACTTTAATCCGTATCTATCCTTGCATGTTGAAAGCAATTTTCTGCTTTTGTGACTTGTGGTTGCCACTGTGTTATTTGAGTTGCCTGCAGTCTGATGCATTCATGTTCCTTGACTTTGAATGTTGCACCTGAGATATGTCACTGGACTTCACTGGACTTACTGATTTCGACTGTCCATGTGCGTGTCTGCTGCTGTTCCTTATCATTCCTGTACTTGTGTTACTCCCTGTTGTTGTAATCCTATGTGTTGTTGTTATTTTCAGTGGCCTTTAGTTGAAATATGTTTGCAGTGATTGGTCTGACTCGTGCACATGTGTTGGCGAGGCAGTGTACATGGGTATGAGTACACGTGTGTACTGCAGCCACACATGTGTATAAAAATTTGGAATCGTTAATGTGAAAATCTATAATAGACTTAAATTGATTTATCTGTTTCACCATATCTGTAACCATATTATTCAGTTCATTTCAAATTTATTTACTTGAATAAAGATTAATCCTGACTCGAGTGTTTTTGTGTTTTGCATAAATGCTCGGGTCAGACCGAGTATTTTTGCAGCTTAGAGATTTGCTCGCAGCGAAGTTAGAGAGAGGGGGATTTCAGCACATCACCAAAGTTTTCAAGCTTAAAATTTTTCTTGTACTTAATAATATGTAAATTATTTCCGCTGTATAAAAATGTAATGTATTGTATTAACTCTGATATTTGTTATAAAAGAGAAAAATTTGTTTATAAAATAAATTGTTGTTTCTGTGATTCTGTAGCTGATTCTGTTTAAATGTTATAAACTAAATAACAATCCGTCATTTTGAACGTTTCTAGTTGGTTTAATTACCGACTAGAGGCGGTCAGGGCGGCGGATCGTTACAAAGTGGTATCAGAGCTTTGGTTTATACAAAGCTTAGTTTATGGCGTTTAATATGAATAGTTACTAGAATCACTTTAAAGAAAGTGTTTTCAAATCTAAAGAAGTTTAAGATTGTTTTCTTTAAAATAAAAGGTATTTTGAAAATTAGAATTATTTTTGAAGATTCCCCTCTCTAAATTTAGGTTTGCGATAGTTTATATTCGGTGAAGTCTCGTTAGACTTGAGTTTCGATCGTTCGGAAACTCATTATCAAATTGTTGAGATTTATGGAAACTGAAAATATGAGTTAATTGAATTAATGAATTGGTTTAAATTGGTTTAAATCAAATATTTTGAATATCTTCAAAGTAGTAATTGGAAAATAAAATGATATGTCAATTTGATTATAATCAAATGGATTATTGAACTATAACTTGGAAATTTAATTTTGAATTCTTTTGAAAATTGATTTCAAATGTGGTGAAGAACGATTTAGTAAATGAATGGATTATAAGTATTTAACTTATAATATGGACTTTTGGTGTATATAACTAAGTTATATAAATTGAATTGAATCAAATTAAGAAAGGAGATTATAAAACGAAGTTTTATAAATAGAAATGGAATTTCTAGAGATGTTTGTAAAATCCGCAAACGACTTATTTTGATAAGTAAATTGTTGTAACTTATTAAAGGAATTATATCTATGGTTTTGAACGGTGAATAAAATATCAAAAGAGATATGAATCTAATGAAAATTCGAAATAGATTTAAATAGATTCAATGATGCATTTGAATTTGAACGGGCATGGAATTAAGTTGAGTGGAAAACTTAGTATTGGGAATTTGAAATCGGTTTAAAACCAATATTTTTGAAGTGTATGTGGAATTCAAACCATGAATTAAGTTGAAGTTGAAAACTTAAATGGGAACGTTTTTGGGAAGAAACATTATGTAAATGAAGATAATTCATTTTGAAATGTGTTAAGAATCGAAAGCATAGATTTCAACACTTGTTGTTGAAATAGACGTTTTCGAGTGGAAAAATGGAAATGGTAGATTATAACATTTGTTGTTATAGTAAATAATTTCAAAAGGGAAATGATTTTGTTTAGTATTGGGATTTACATATCTATTTTTAAATTTGAATCCTTATACTAGTGGTTTTGAGTCGTCGTAACGATGTTTTACGCAACATTCGTTTTGACTCAAATAAAATGTGTTTAAAAGAATGTTTTTTTTTTAAGAATGAATATATACTTGATTTTGGTTTGAAGTATATTGAATATTTTCAAAGTGTTGAAAATAAGTGGATTTGTAAATTACTTATTATTGAATAAGTATGGGTATGTTTTCCTATATGAAATGAATGGTTTGAAATTTTATCTTTTAAAGATAAATTGAAAATGAATAGGTGAAATCGATTTGAAAATCGTATATTCATAGATAATTTGGAAATGTTTCCGTTTAAGGAAATCGCTTTGAAATTTGTTTTCAAAGATTAAAAGGTGAAGAAATGATTTGAAATTTGTTTTCAAATGGTTAAGTGTGAAATTATATATCTTGTAAAGATATTATTTTTGGGAAATTTGAACAATTAGTTCAATTTGAAAATTTTCAAATGATTGAAATTTGAGCTAAATTGAGTTTAACTTTGTCACCCAAAACAAAGTAAGTTGAAATTTGAATTTTAAATGGATGATTTGGATTGTATGTCTAACGTCGTGAATTGACGACATATCAATTGATCTCTATTAAATATATATTTGTTGGTGGCGGAGAATTTATTCTCTTAGCTTAACACCCTTCTCTGAGACGTACGAGCTCAGAGGTTATATATCGATAGACATCAATTATGTGTTGAGGATTGACGATGTAACGTGAAATCCAAATCGAGTGTGAAGTCGATAATAAATTGGATTATGAATATGAATTTGGTTTGAGATAACCTTAAAATTCCAAATCGACTTAGAGGAAAATTTTAAATGGATAATGAAATGGAAAATTGTGAATCCTCTATTTGTTATGGGTATGAAATGTTGTGGTTTTCATAACGTATATGTGTGAATACGATAAATTCGAAAACCAATTAGTTTGGAAAAGTAATTGTTGTGGAAAACTTATTTAAGTACATGGGTTGTACTAAGTGTGAAGTGAAATATTATATATGTATGTATAATATTATGTTTTCCAAAATTGAGGATATGGAAAGGTACCTTCCATTTATACTGTGTGACTGTGTGATGGTGATGGAACTCGAGATGAGTATCCATTTAAAAATCGTAGCTACGTAGTATTTCCATTAGTTGGATGACCATTTATATTTCCATTAGTTGGATGACCATTTATATTTCCATTAGTTGGATGACCTTTTGTATTTCCATTAGTTGGAATGTCCTTTTGGACTGGTATAGTGTGCTAGCGTAATTCGAGGGGCGAGATGCCTATGGTTACAAGCGATTCCACTGGGATAGTGGCGTAACCGCCGAGTATACCGCGATCTAGTTACACTCGGGTGGTAGCGTAATTTGAGGGGCGTGATGCCTACAGTTACAAGCGATTCCACTGGGATAGTGGCGTAACCGCTGAGTAAACTGCAATCTACAAACCAAAGCGTAATTCGAGGGGCGAGATGCCTACGGTCACGAGCGATTCTACTGGGATAGTAGCGTAACCGCCGTGTGAACCGCGATCTTTGGCAACAACCATGGCGAAATTCAAGGGATGAGATATCCACAGTTACAAGCGACTCTACTGGGATAGTAGCGGAACCGCCGAGTAAACTGTGATCCATGGGGGAATGTGCTTTCCATATCCATTTTTTAAAAGAATTTTTAAAGTATTTTCACTGGGAATTGAAGCAAGTATATTTAGTACTTGGAGATTGTTAGACTTGCGCCTGGCCAGCGTATGCCTAATGTCTTTAAGAACGACAGTAGACTTGTTAAATTTCGAGTTATCAAGTATTTTCAAACTTTAAATAGCAAATCAATTATCTGAAATTAAAGTGATATAAATTCCAACCTAATAAATTAAGGAAGAGGATTTTTAAGAATGTTTTGAAAAGTCCACAGCTTTGGAAAAGTTATATTATGTAAATTTCTTAAATGAAGAATTTCAAATTTAAAATTTGGGTTTTGTAAGTTGGAAATTTTAGTAAAGATTTTTGTGTCTTGATTTTGGAAAATAATAGACAAATGAGTTAATAAACAAAGCTAGTGAGATAAAACAAATAGAACGAATTCTATACTTATTTATTTATTTTTAATAAGTTTCAAACTTGATAAAAGTGTGTAAAATATAAATATTAGTGAAATTTCAACAATCATTTCTCCTTACTTGTAATTTCGGGACGAAATTCATTTAAGGAGGGGAGATTGTAACGATCCTGAATTTTGAATAATTTAAAATTGTGAATATTTAATTAATTTTAAATATTTGAATGATGATTTAAATTGAATTTCCAATATAACAATGAATTTTGCGATCAAATTTGAGAATTTAATCTAGAAAAAGTTGAATAAAATTTATATTTGACTTTGGAGTTGAAATTGAATATTGAATTTGTATTTTTAATTCAAACTAATGACTTAGGAAAATAATTTGGATACAAGTATTATTTATGTAAATTTATAAATGGATGGTTAGTTTTAAATAACATTTTTCCTTTTCTTTAAAATAAAAAGGAATAAAATTTTATTCAATACAAAATAGATAAGTAAATATACATAGTTAAAATTTAAAACAACATATTTGTAAACTTCGTAAAATATGAAGTGACTACATTGGAAAAGTTATAACAACATAATTCAACAAAACAAAGCAAAGAAATAACAAAATTTATTGAAATTCAAAATGAAAAAAAAATTATATAATAAAATTTGGTTAAGTGTTGTTGGGCTTTGAAATTGTGAATCTCGGTCCATTTACCTTTGAATGCCGTTTCCTTTTTACCTCAATTCGACCCGTTTCCTCCATTATCCATTTTCACAAACCCTAAGAAAAATCACGAAAGAAAAAGAAAATAAAAATGATGGCAGCCGTTCCTCTTTGTAAATTAGGGCTAGCAATCTAATCTAGGGTTTTGCTTCTTGCGATTCAAAACAAGGGTTTGCGATCTAATCTGGGCTTCGACCTTCGTTCAACTTGGCTTATTTCCCTTCGGCTGCTTCGACTTTGTTATGGTGAGTTTTCTAAACTCACGATAAATCTTCATGCAAGTTTTTATATTTGTTTGGATGGAATGATTTGGTTGCATGCTATGTTTTGGGGGTGATTTGATTATCTTTGGCTCGGCTAATTTAATTTTTAAAACTGATATGCTCAGATTTGTGACTGCATGTTGGATTTTTGTGCTAGTTGCTGTTATTTGCTCGATTTGCTTGGATTTTAAATTGGTAGAAACAGATGCTAGTAATTATTTTAAACTATAAGAACAGATTCTACCTAATTTTATTTTTTTAAAACTGATAAGAACAGGTGCTATTTGAAATTGTGATTAAATTGATAAGAAAAAAATGCTAATTGATATTTGCTTTTAAACTAATAATAACAGATGTTATATTTGTGATTTGTTTTAAACTGATAACAACTGATGTTTTTTTTTAAAATTAATTTTTTTTTTTTGATAAGAACAGATGCTACTTGGTACTTTGTTTTAAACTGATGAGCACAGATGCTATCGAAAAACTTGACTTGCTTTGTGTTGTTATTGATGTGTGATGAAAAGAAAATTTGGTTGATTTGTTGATGAATATTGCTGCATGCCTGTATTTAGGTGTAGTCATATGAATGCATGCCTGTAGACACACTTGTTCTAGTTATATTCATAACAGCCTTAAACTTTAGATAAGCATCAACAATTCTCTGATCTTTGTCTCTGCCTCAAACCCTTAAATGTGGACAAATACACTTGAATCTATTTATATACTTTGGTTTTGGACTGGTACTTGAGGTGTGTTATGAATATGGTTGTTTATTATGCCTGCAGTTTTGAATGTATATGCATACATTGATATGTATGTTTGCATATATGAAAATATTGAGTCTGTTCTTAAGTCACAGATTTAATTCAACCTAAACAAAATTAATATCTGTTCCTATTTTACAAGCCTCTGTTCAAAATCTATAATTATAAACCACTTTAAAATTTGATGCATTTCCTATGAATTCATGTTTAAACTGGACCATTTGTAATTGCTTTGTGTATACTGCTGTTGTAGTCAAGATAAGCTATGCTTGATGATGTTTATGTTCTTTTGTCCACTGTTCAGTTTCATTTATTTGTTACATTGTGCCTCACTGCCCTTGTACATAATCTGAGTTGCATGCTTACAGCTGCATGCTTGTTTGTTGCATTCATGTCTGTTTAGTTGAGTTGCAGTCTTGTTCAAAAGTTTATGCATACTTGTTCTTCATTTAGTCCACTGTATTAAGTTTGGAACATGGCTATTTCATTTTGTGTCTGCATTCATAGATGCATCCACCTTTGCACTTGTTCATCATGTAGCTTGTTCTCTACATTCACTTGACTTGGTTTGAGTTTTCTTGGCTTTGAATTTTTTTTTAAGTGGCCACCACGGCTTGGAATTTTTGACCTGTTCAACTTTGGCCATGTCCCTGATTTCGACTTGGACTTGTTTAGGGCTTTTGACTTGAATTTATCTCGAACTTGCATGTTTTACTGAGTTGCTTCTTTGCCTTGATTTACTTGGTCATTTATTTGGGTCTGCACATTACTGTTTGCTGTTAGTCGAGTTGAGTTGTTTCTGTTGCATTGTGAACTTTGGTGTTGGTTGCCGTTCTTGAATGCATATTTGATTTTGAGGCAGTTGCATGTATTATCTGAAGGTCAGTGTTGTATTCCCTGTTTGCTTTAGAAATAACTATAGTTATATTCCAACTTTCTCTCCTCTTATTCCTTTTGAGATAAATTGAAAACAAGTTAAAAATCTTGTCTTGAACCTGTACCATGTTTCAAAAATAAATCAAACTTGAGTTGTTCTTGAGTGTTATCTCTGGCCTTTGTAGTACTTGGTTGTTGTTGTTTGCATTTGGTTTCAGATTGCTATTTCTACTTGGATGTTGAGAACTTTGAGTTGTTTCATGCTTTTGAACTTGCTTAATTTTGCATTGCAACAGGTCAGATTTGCAATTTGAAATTGTTATCACCCAGGAGATTCAATACACTCAATTCAACATGCATTCAATTTTAAACAAATATTTCACATAACATCATGATATTCATTCATAGTAGCAAGTTGAAACCAAGTTTAACACTGTTTTTAAAATCTTAGTTTACTCACCTTTATTCAAAAGCAGAAGACAGAAACTGTTCCAGGTTTTTCAAATTTCTTCTACATGTTCTTGAACTTTAATCCGTATCTATCCTTGCATGTTGAAAGCAATTTTCTGCTTTTGTGACTTGTGGTTGCCACTGTGTTATTTGAGTTGCCTGCAGTCTGATGCATTCATGTTCCTTGACTTTGAATGTTGCACCTGAGATATGTCACTGGACTTCACTGGACTTACTGATTTCGACTGTCCATGTGCGTGTCTGCTGCTGTTCCTTATCATTCCTGTACTTGTGTTACTCCCTGTTGTTGTAATCCTATGTGTTGTTGTTATTTTCAGTGGCCTTTAGTTGAAATATGTTTGCAGTGATTGGTCTGACTCGTGCACATGTGTTGGCGAGGCAGTGTACATGGGTATGAGTACACGTGTGTACTGCAGCCACACATGTGTATAAAAATTTGGAATCGTTAATGTGAAAATCTATAATAGACTTAAATTGATTTATCTGTTTCACCATATCTGTAACCATATTATTCAGTTCATTTCAAATTTATTTACTTGAATAAAGATTAATCCTGACTCGAGTGTTTTTGTGTTTTGCATAAATGCTCGGGTCAGACCGAGTATTTTTGCAGCTTAGAGATTTGCTCGCAGCGAAGTTAGAGAGAGGGGGATTTCAGCACATCACCAAAGTTTTCAAGCTTAAAATTTTTCTTGTACTTAATAATATGTAAATTATTTCCGCTGTATAAAAATGTAATGTATTGTATTAACTCTGATATTTGTTATAAAAGAGAAAAATTTGTTTATAAAATAAATTGTTGTTTCTGTGATTCTGTAGCTGATTCTGTTTAAATGTTATAAACTAAATAACAATCCGTCATTTTGAACGTTTCTAGTTGGTTTAATTACCGACTAGAGGCGGTCAGGGCGGCGGATCGTTACACTAGCCATGCGACAACTCAAAATGATCACCTAAACCTTTGCACGAGCCTCGAATCGAAATCGAGTTCACCACCCAAACCTGGAAACACGAGCAACATCACCTTTAACCGTAGAAACACGTCGTACTCCAAATTCCGACCACCTGAGAGCCATCGCCACCGGCCATAGCTTCAACTATCTCCCCTCTTCCATCGCCCTAATTCCCATCGCACTAGGTCAAGCATAGAGGACAAACGAACAGAAAAAACCAGCCACGCCAAAATTAGGTTTACGAACGAAAATAGCTCGCCGCCGTCACCACATCCATTTGCACCCCATTACACTATTTTTTCTAGAACCATTGATCACTTCTCCACCTCTAAACAAATTCCCGACCTCCGCGACTAAATAGATCATCAGGAATTACTAAAATGAAGGAATTTCGTCAACACCGAACTGCTCTTTAATCCTTTATCTAAAAATTACGATTCAAGCTTTAAAAATCATATTTTTTTATGAGAATTCAATTGATATACCTGAAACTAAGATTAGTAACATTTGAATTCCTACAGGGTTTGCATTGTGACTGCATTTTTAAATTTTTTTCCAAAGAAACTTTAGTTTATTATGCTTAAATTCATTTTAATAATTTAAGACATGTCAAAACAAACAACTTTTGTTTGAATTTCGAGGTTAAAAAAAAATCAGAGGTAGGAGAGTTAGATTTTATACAAGATTATAAGTTTCTATAACCTGGAAATAAGATGATTCAGACTTGAATTAACAGGCACAAGCATGTGTACAAATTCATAGATTCTGTGCATACAACAATGTTCAAATTCACATCAAACATCAGAGCTTAAAACATTTACTCACCTGAAAGGATTTCTTGGAATAGAGAGTACTTTAAATTTGTCTTTGAAAAAAAACTGCAATTTGATTTCTTTTTTTTTCTGTTTTGATCTTGAATGATATTTGAGTTTTATAAGATAATGATTCTTTCTTTTCCAGGTTTGCAAAGTTATGGTTTGAACGAATAAAACTAGATTGTATGGCATATATATAAAAGAAGATTTTACAGGGGAGGCTTATCTGGTTTTCTTTTTTTCTTTATCTATTTTTATTTGCTCAGATTTTTCTTCCATTGCCTACAATCTTTGACCAGAATATTTTCTTTTTGGTGGCTAAGCAACTTTGATTTCGGTTTGAGAAGATAGCATTAAATGCTTATGCTTCCTTCTTTGTTAACACATAACTCTATTTGATTTCCTGGTAAGTACTATTTTGTTTTATTTAAAGATATTTTGTAATCTAATTTTGTCTTGTTTTTGCATATACCTTTGTTGTTTCCTGGTTTATGTAATGTACATGCAACTTGAACATATATACAGTTTTGATTAATTGCCTTGCTTGATGTAAGATTGTCATTTTTTTTAATAGTTTGTTACTTACTTTATATATTTATGTTTTAACACAATTCTTGTTTATTATACTTTTCTTTTCCTTTATTTATTTAGAGCTTAAATTATCAAACATTTTACTTATATCCATATATTTTGTAATACTTAATATTAATAATATTTTATTTTGTTTTGAAACTTTCCAAATTAAATTACAAAAATTTAAATAAGTTACAAATTTAAATTAAAATTTTTGGGATGTTACACATTCCTTAAAAAAAATTAATATTTTATCTTTTACTATGCTAACCATGTAATGTTACATAACTCTCTTCTTGAGGTTTAGTTTGTTTGACCTGTAGATCAAAACAACTGATGTATACTGTCCGAATATTCGGTTTTTCATGTGTTAGCTAAACTGATAGCGTTATAGTTTATACACGCATGCTTCTTATATTTAATGTTAGATACTGTTTTTCACTACAAAATTAAGCTTAGCTAAAGACCGAATGTTTCCGTCTTTATTCAAACATTTCAGTCTAATGACATTTTAAAACTGATTAAAGACCGTAATGATCAGTCACTAATTTGCTAGTCCCAAAAATACATAAGACTGGTAATTTCAGTCTTAACGCGTAAAACTGAATGTCAGTCTCAACTCTTTTAATGACTAAAGTTTAGAGACTGCAATATACTTTCCAATCAGTCTTAAATTTTATACATACACGTTATTTTTATTAACATAAAAACTATTGATAGCCTGAAATATAATATCATAATTAAAATCATGAATTCTAAAATGACTCTGAGCCAGGTCTCAATCTCGTATTAATAAATATAAATAAGAACATATGCAAAAAATAGACAATTTGCATAACCGCCACTCCAATTGAAATACATAGTTTTCTTGCTTTAAATCACTAAAGAAAAACTATTGAATTATAAAGAATTGATTTGATGTTGACCAAGTATATATCCATAACCAATGAATTGCTTCCCACCTCCCACTATCTAGTATTCCTTGGGGACATCATGGATCAAAATTGAACTACGCTTAAAGAAATGCAAACCTTCATCGAAACAAATCTCGAATAGATTTATCAAATGCCTATTCATGAAATAGAATAATAACTTTTTAAACCTGAGAGTATACCTAGATTCATCCTTTTGATTTTTTGAATTCTAAGTTGTGGTAAGAACGTTTAGGAAAGTATTAAAATTATAAGCTTGTGAGAAAGAAGAATCCAATGGAAATAGCAGAACAAAAATTATCAAGTGCCTTTAAAATAAGAAGGTAGATTTGATTATGAAAGAAGAAAGTGGTTTTAATTGTTAAGAGGAGTAAATGGAGAAGTTTTCCACATACGGATGAGAAGTGGGGTTTTTGATGCATTAAATAAAATTCCAAAGTAAATGGAGAAGTTTAATGCACTTTTGATGAAGATGTGGGACCATTAATGCAATAAATAAATTATTCATTTAATTGCACTTTGAGTGGAGACATAGATCATAAATGGAAGACACACCGATCAACAAATTTAGCCATTAGATTAATAACTAGAAGAGAATCCCAACCATTAAATATTTTTCTATTTAAATTCCGATTATAGATTGAAATTCAGTATTTAATCCATCTGCAAAATTACAGACCATTAGAGATAGCTTGTCGGTCTTTATTATTTAAATCTAAAGAGTGATTTTTCTAGCCATTAATCAGTTTAAAGTTAGATACTGAAATATTTCAGTCTTTGAACTGCAGTCTTTAAATGAACATTTTCTTATAGTGTTTCATGCTTGCAGTTATATATATTGCACAAATAATATGAGTAATAGCATAATATATAATCCATATACTTGATCAGTCTGCGTATCTTATATTTTATACCTTTCTATTTTTAAGCCGGATGAATATGGATTATATTTATCTAATCCATGCACCATCCACAAGTTTTGGATAACAGATTCATCTTTAGAATCGTTACTTCATATTATTATCCTTATTAAAATATCAGTTCATACAAGTGAATCGTTAGTGAACAGGAATAGGTTAATAAAATTTTCCTCCCAATTTTTAATTTAAATGAAATTTCTATAAATTAATACATATCGTTTTGTTTACGTAAACTTAGATGGATAAGCTAAAATTATGGTGTTTAGTTCTACATTTTATTTGCATGTGTATGTTTTACAAATAATTTAGTTTACAACTAATATGTGCACATCAAAAATTATATTGCTATAATTTTCACCTTTTTTTTACCATAATTATTTTAAAGAAAAAATGTGGTGGTTCTTTTTCAATGTATACATGCATGACGACTGGTTTTTTACTAGTTCGTTTGTTTTCGGGCAAAATATTTAATGTGTGTGTATATATATATATTAATATTTAATATTTTTTAAGAAATGTAAACATTTAAAATTTGTCTGAATTAATGTAAAAGTAAAGGTTTAAGTGAGTTCAACCTAAATTTTACCATAAATCAACATTTTAATTAAATATTGTGCTTGCTCCTAATCTCTTTTTTAAAGTTCTCCGATAGCACAACATTAAAGTTCTTTATTAGTCAAGGAAAATATGCAAAGACCTAATTAATAAATTTGGTTTGACTGCTGCGAGTGGAAAACCCACTCCCATGGCAACAAATGAGTACCTTTGTAAAGAAGATCTCTCGAAAGATGTAGATCAAAAATTATATAGAGGAATGACTGGATCACTACTCTATATTGCTGCTAGTAGACCTGATATCATGCATAGTGTTTGTCTCTGTGCAAGATATCAATCCCAACCTAAAGAGACCCACTTAAAAGCCGTAAAACGTATCATAAGATATGTTAAACACACCTCTGATTATGGCTTATTTTACCCTAAAAATGATTCTTTTGACTTAATATCTTACTGTGGTGCTGATTACGCTGGTTGTAAATCAGACGAAAAAGCACAAGTGGAACTTGTCACTTTTTGGGGCATTCTCTGATTTCCTGGTTTAGTGAAAAGAAAAACACAGTTTCTTTACCAACAACCGAAGCAGAATATATTTTTGCTGCTTTGGCTTGTTCTCAAGTAATATATATGCAACAAATTTTAAAAGATTATGTTTTAAATATCTCAAAATCACCAATTTATTGTGATAATACTAGTGCGATAAATTTATCCAAAAATACTACTCAACATGCTCGAACTAAACATATTGATATAAGACATTATTTTCTCAAAGATAATATAAATAAGGAAGTAACTATTCTAGATTATATTAATTCCGAGAATCAAATTGCTGATATATTAACAAAACCCTTAAATGATATATTTACTAAATTAAGAAGAGAATTAGGTATTTGTTCAATAACTGAAATATAAAAAATATAAATAACAAAGTATAATTAAAAATTAGATCAAAATAATTTAAAAAGCAAAAATTCATGCACCATGTCGACATCCCCTTGTACCCCATGTCGACAAACAACGATTTTTTATTTTTGAAATTTTTCCCACAAAAATTCAAATAGTTGGTTATATATTCTTCTTATTTTTGAAATTCTGTTCATTCTTTCTGTTATTTCTCTGTTCTATCTTCTGAAATTAAATAATCAATGGTCTTCTCTTCCAAATCAAATAAAAACTCAACCTTTTCTTTTCCTTCTCCTACTTCTGGACCGTTTCAACGAACAAAGCTCGCTCATGTGACGAAAATGGAGGATTCTTTGAAGGATGCACTTCAGTTAATGACTGAAATTCAAGTGATGCAACTTCGAATGGCCAAAGAACAAGAGAGGCAAGGCAAAATCATTAGGAATTTACAAAAATTTCTAATGGACAATCACGCTAACCCGATCTTGATTGATGAAGACTCTTCAGAAGATCAAGTACGAGCGGCCAGCGAGGAAGAAAAAGAAGAAGAAGAAGCCCTCATGGAAGAAGAGCACGCGGAAGATGACGACAAAGTTGTTTGCGTTGGTGAAGTGTGCTTTGACAAAGATGGAAATCTTATCGAACAACGTGGAAATTTCTATTTCCATTATCCAAATTGTTCGGTTCATAGATCTCCCGTTTTCAAAGACATTCATTAGTTTCTTTTCTCTTTTTCCCTATTGTTGTATGTTCTTTCTTGCGTTTCCCATGAAAATGTAAATATAACTGTACAATTAATGAATAAATTGTGTTCTTATATGTGTTCTATTAAAGTATTATTATATGGATACTTAGTTAGGATAGTTAGTAGTTTAGGACTAAGTTTTAGTTTTAGATCTAAGTGTTGATTGTTTATGATAATACTATCATTATAATCACATGTCATAGAGTATTAGATTTAGGGGGAGTTATATAGTTTGGAGTTATACATTTAGAGTGAGTTTTTTTGTTGATGACAAAGGGGGAGAAATATAAAATAGGATAGTTTGACATAGATTAAGGTGGAGTTATTAGGATAAAAGTAATATTTTATAAACAAAGGTTATCATCATCAAAAAGGAGGAGATTGTTAGTCGGTGAGATGATGGTTTCGATTACAACAACCTTATAATAGGATTATAAAATATAAATACTAACATTATAGTTTAGAAATATATGTATATGCCGGATTTAACCATGCAGGTACCAAGAATGAAGAACGTACAATATAGAGATTCAAGATATCAAGATTGAAGACTCATGAGTATCAAGAACATCAAGATTATCAAGGGTTCAAGATTTCAAGTCATTTATTTTTCAATTAATTAGGAATTTTGTTAAAACTCCTAGAAAAGTACTGGCATCTTAAAATCCAATTTATTCATGGAATGGAATCCACTTCGAGCCCGTTAAAGGGATGGAACCCTAAGTAGGATGGAACCTATGAAAAATCTAGTGGAACATTTTTTTGTATCCACTAACTTTTATTCAAAATGTTTTTACAAAATTATATCTTGTTTTCAAAATGTTTTCAAAACCTTCCTTTTAAAAAGATCAAAAACATTAATCCTGATTTTAAATACTTTTTGCCTCAAAATAATCTTTATTTTCAAAATCAAATTATCCTTAGTTTTAAACTATCTTTTAATAATAATATATTAATATTTATACGTAGATTTAAATATAAAATTATAGTAAAATTTAATATATATTATTCTCTATATTTATTTAGGTATTTTAACTATAGTTAAGTATATTTATAAAAGTTTAAAATAGTTTTAATATAAGATTAAAGTTATTTTCAAAGAAAAACAAACCATCAAAATTTCCTTTGGGATGTCGACATACTCAATATACCCATGTCATCATAGTGTCAGTTAATTTCAAAATTTAAATTTCAAAAGAAGTGTCTATTCGTCATATCTCTTCACGAATGGACATGGTTGTTGTTCTTCTATAAATAGGGGTTGTTTTCAGTGAATTTTCATTCATATTTTCTGGTTTTCATTTCCCTTCTTCTTCCACATTTCTTTATACACATTCCTACCATTACTCTGCCGAAATCAACATTCAATCTAACTAGATTATCTCTGGACTGATTCTCTATCACTATCTCAACAAGATCCTCCGTGCTATTCAGAGTTATAGGATTCTTTGTAAACAATTAAACGAGAATAGGAGTGATTGTAGCCTTGGAAATCAATCAAGTGAGAAAAGGTGTGATTGTAGCCTTAGAAATCAATTGGGTGAACTTGTTGCCCGAGAAATCAAGTATCTCTACCCAGAGGATTGTGAATTTGGAGGGTGTACCTCGTTGCCTTGAAATCGAGGGTGTAATTGCACAATTGCTTTTGAAAGGAAATCTATACTTGTGTGCGGGACTGGATGTAGGGTAACTCAGAACCAGTATAAAATCTGGTGTGTTCTTTCCTTTACTGCTTTTACTTTATTTCTGCATCTGTGTTTGATTCTGTGATCATACCTGTGTCTGAATATTGCATACATTTGTGTTCAAATTAACAAAAACTCAAAAAGATTTAATAATTCCTTAAAACACTATTCACCCTCTGTAGTGTTTATCCTAGCCTTAAGATCCATAATCCGCATTTCTCACATTTGGTATCAGAGCTAGGTTTTCAATGTTTCACAATCTGATTTTTGAAAAGTTTTTAAAATGGCTATGTTTGTTAATACTAGTTTAGAAATATTCAGATTATCATTATCTCATGAGTCTACATATAATCAATGTTCAAATTCAAGTTGTCTACCAAAATTGTTTGATGTGCAGGAAACATGCTTTATGGGAGTTGAGGAGTCAATCCACAACGGACAAATTGTGTAGATCAAAAAGAACAAATGGACACTCGACAGTGGATGTTCTAGACACATGACTGACAATTCAGATATATTGAATGATATAATATACAATGACAGGGGATTGGTTAACTTTGGAGACAATTCAAAAGGATATGTGATTAGCATCAGCAAAGTCGGTAACTCTGAAACTCCTATTATTACTAATATTTTGCTACTTAAGAATCTAAAACATAATCTGCTAAGTATAAGTCAACTCTGCAATAAAGGATATAAAATTAAATTTGAAAAAGATAAGTGTCACATTGAAGATAATAATTCAACCATAATATTTGAGGGAACTAGGAAAAAGAATATTTATGTTCTTAGTAAGAAAGTTTCAAATTATAATCAGTGTATGTTGGCAAATACAAGTGACCCTTGGATTTGGCATAAGAGATTTGGGCATTTGAATTTCAAAGTCTTATCTAGACTGTCAAAACATGATCTAGTAAGAGGTCTCCCTAAAATGAATTTTAAAGTAGATAGTCTATGTGATGTATGTCAATTAGGAAAACTTAGAAAAAGTTCATTTAAATTAAAAGATATGATTTCAACTTCAAAATCTCTTGAACTACTTCATCTTGATTTATTTGGTCCATCTCAAATTTTGTCAATAAATCATAGTAAATATGTTTTTGTAATTGTAGATGATTATTCTGGATTTACATGGACAATATTTTTGAAACATAAAAGTGATACTTTTGAATGTTTTAAGAACTTTAAAAAAGGATTCAAAATCAACTTTCTCTAAAAATTATAACCATTCGTAGTGATCACGGTGGTGAATATGAAAATGAAAAGTTTGAGGAATTCTGCAATAAAAAAGGAATAACTCAAAAAAATTCATTTCCAAGAACTCCACAACAAAACTGAGTAGTAGAACGTAAAAATAGGACGATTCAAGAGTGTGCGAGAACTATGCTTTCAGATAGTAAATTACCAAAGTATTTTTGGACAGAAGCAGTTGCTACCGCCTGTTATATTTTAAATAGAATTTTAATTGGACCTTTAACTAATAAGACATCTTATGAACTTCTTCATAGAAAGAAACCTAAAGTATCTTATTTTAGAATTTTTGGAAGTAAATGTTTTATTTTAAATACTAAAGATAACTTAGATAAATTTGATCCTAAAACTAACAAAGGTATCTTTATTGGATATCTAATAAAAGTAAAGCATACAGAGTATTTAATTTATGAACTAACACCACCGAAGAAACAATGCATGTTTCGTTCGATGAAAATCTCAAAAAATTTGAAGATACAAATGATGAAGAGGATTTAATCACTCAAAATCAAGAGTCAACTGAAACTTATAATGAAATTAATCATCCTAATAAAAGGACCAAACTTTTAAAAGATCACCCTATTGAAAATATACTAGGTGATATGCAATCTATTGTTAAAACTAGAAATCAACTAAGTCAAATGAGTAATGTAGCTTTTATATCAACTACTGAACCCAAGAATCCAAAAGAAGCATCAACCGATGATTCATGGATTTTGGCTGTGCAAGAAGAATTAAATCAATTTACTAGAAATGATGTTTGGAAACTTGTTCCTAGACCTAAAAATAAATCTATAATTGGAACTAAATGGGTTTATAAAAAGTAAATGAATGAACAAGGATAGGTAGTTAGAAATAAAGCTCGATTAGTCGTTCAAGGTTATTTTCAAGAAGAAGGAATAGATTTTGATGAAACCTTTGCTCCCGTAGCAAGATTAGAAGCCATTACGATTCTACTTGCTTTCGCAAATCATAATAATTTAAAATTATTTCAAATGGATGTTAAAAGTGCCTTTCTAAATGGTTTTGTAAAAGAAGAAGTATATATTGAACAACCACCACTTATCAAAAATGAAAAAAATACCAAATCATGTTTACAAACTTAAGAAAGCTCTATGTGGTCTAAAATAAGCTCTTAGAGCCTAGTATGATAGACTAAGAACTTACTTATGACAATCAAACTTTGAAATTGGTAAAGTAGATAATACTCTTTTTGTTAAAATAATAAAAA
Source organism: Allium cepa (assembly GCA_030765085.1). NCBI lineage: Eukaryota > Viridiplantae > Streptophyta > Magnoliopsida > Asparagales > Amaryllidaceae > Allium > Allium cepa. Next base: position 456,896,108 of record CM060944.1, read on the forward strand.
TGATATTCAACTAGTACAAGTCTATGTAGATGATATCATTTTTGGATCAACTAATTTTGAAATGAATAAAGAATTTTCTGAAATAATGACAAAAGAGTTTGAGATGAGTCATATGGGTGAATTAAACTTCTTTTTAGGATTACAAATAAAACAATTAGATAATGGTATCTTTATTAGTCAATAAAAATATGCTAAAGACCTAACTAATAAATTTGGTTTGACTACTGCGAGTGGAAAATCCACTCTCATGGTAACCAATGAGTACCTTAGTAAAGATCACTCGAAAGATGTAGATCAAAAATTATATAGAGGAATGATTGGATCACTACTATATATTACTACTAGTAGACCTGATATCATGCATAGTGTTTGTCTCTGTGCAAGATATCAATCCCAACCTAAAGAGACTCACTTAAAAGTTGTAAAACATATCATAAGATATGTTAAACATGCCTCTAATTATTGCTTATTTTACCCTAAAAATGATTATTTTGACTTAATATCTTACCGTGATGCTGATTATGCTGGTTGTAAATCAGACCGAAAAAGTACAAGTGGAACTTGTCACTTTTGGGGCATTCTTTGATTTCTTGGTTTAGTAAAAAGCAAAACACAGTTTCTTTATCAACAACTGAAGCAGAATATATTTCTGCTGCTTTGGCTTGTTCTCAAGTAATATATATGCAACAAACTTTAAAAGATTATGGTTTAAATATCTCAAAATCACCAAATTATTGTGATAATACTACTGCGATGAATTTATCCAAAAATACTACTCAACATGCTCGAACTAAACATATTGATATATGACATCATTTTCACAGAGATAATATAAATAAGGAAGTAATTACTCTAGATTATATTATTTTCGAGAATCAAATTGCTGATATATTAACAAAATCCTTAAACGAATCTATATCTACTAAATTAAGAAGAGAATTAGGTATTTGTTCAATAACTAAAATATAAAAAAATATAAATAACAAAGTATAATTAAAAATTAGATCAAAATAAATTAAAAAGAAAAAATTCAAGCAACATGCCGACATCCCCTTGTACCCCATGTCGACATACAATGATTTTTTATTTTTGCAATTTTTCCCACCAAGATTAAAATAATTGGTTATATATTCTTCTTATTTTCGAAATTCTATTCATTCTTTCTGTTATTTCTCTGTTCTATCTTCTGAAATTAAATAATCAATGGCTTCCTCTTCTAAATCAAACAAAAATTCAACCTCTCTTTCCCTTCTCCTTCTTCTGGACCGTTTCAACGAACAACGCTCGCTCGTGTGACGAAAATAGAGGATTCTCTGAAGGATACACTTCAGTTAATGACTGAAATCCAAGTGATGCAACTTCGAATGGCCAAAGAACAAGAGAGGCAAGGCAAAATCATTAGGAATTTACAAAAATTTCTAATGGACAATCACGCTAACCCGATCTTGATTGATGAAGACTCTTCAGAAAATCAAGTACGAGTGGTCAGTGAGGAAGAAGAAGAAGAAGCCCCCATGGAAGAATAACATGCGGAAGATGACGACAAAGTCGTTTGCGTTGGTGAAGTGTGCTTTGACAAAGATGAAAATCTTATCTAACAACGTGGAAATTTCTGTTTCCACTATCCAAATTGTTCGGTTCATAGATCTCCCATTTTCAAAGACATTCATTAGTTTCTTTTCTCTTTTTCCCTATTGTTGTATGTTCTTTCTTACGTTTCCTACGAAAATGTAAATATAACTATATAATTAATGAATAATTTGTGTTCTTATATGTGTTCTGTTAAAGTATTATTATGTGGATACTTAGTTTGGATAGTTAGTAGTTTAGGACTAATTTTTAGTTTTAGATCTAAGTGTTGATTATTTATGATAACACTATCATTATAATCACATGTCATAGAGTATTAGATTTAGCGGGAGTTATATAGTTTGGATTTATACATTTAGAGTTAGTTTTTTTGTTGATGGCAAAGGGGAGAAATATAAAATATGATAGTTAGGCATAGATTAAGGGGGAGTTATTAGGATATAAGTAATATTTTATAAACAAAGGTTGTCATCATCAAAAAGGGGAAGATTGTTAGTCGGTGAGGTGATGGTTTTGATGGCAACAACCTTAGAATAGGATTATAAAATATAAATACTAACATTATAGTTTAGAAATATATGTATGTGCAGGATTTAACCATGCAGGTACCAAGAATGAAGACTATACAGTATAGAGATTCAAGATATCAAGATTATCAAGAGTTCAAGATTTCAAGTAATCTATTATTTAATTAATTAGGAATTTTGTTAAAACTGAAAATACAGTGTGGATCATGCTATATGGAATTATATTATACTAGTGCGGAAATAAACTAAGTTACTATAGCAATATGAATAAGCAAAATAAAACAAGCACACCAGGAATTTTTATACCGGTTCGAACTTCCCGTTCTACGTCCAGTCCCAGACTCCTTCTGGAATTTCAACTTCTACAACCCTCACTTAACCCGGAGGAACAGGTTTACACTGCCTGAGCAACCGAACAGGACTTCACCCGCCTAAGCAATCGAATAGGACTCCAACTGCTTGAGCAACCGAACAGGACTTCTTTACAAAAATCAAATGTATCTGACTGTAGTGTGTTCTTAAATAACACGGATAAGTCAATTAAGTACAATCTTTCTATAATCTTCTCCTCTATGACACACACACACACACACAAACACACACACACACACACACACATATATATGAATACGTGAAGAATAAGGAACCAATAGAATGAATTTGTATGAAATTGAATGCACAAGAGTATTAAAATCAAAGAATATGAGAGTAGAGTAAGAATAGATTGAATTCTTGTTATGAAAAAATGATTCTAATGTGTTTATATAGATTATAAATAGGTGCATTTGTTCGTGAAGAGTTATCATGAAGAGATATGGTTGTATCTATTGAAATGAAGGACATATCTCTTCATGAAAGGAAGTGACTATTTGGAAATATAGCCGTTGTAGATAATCAGACTTCTAAATTGAATAATTCAGACTTCTGAATTTTCACTAAACAATATTCAAACTTCTGAATTGAATAATTCAGACTTCTGAATTAAGCTGAAACGCAAACAGTAAGGAAATAGGCTATTTTTGGCCTTATTCAGACGTCTGAATATTTTCACTCAGACGTCTGAATATTATGGAACCACAATTTTGTTTCAGCATTCAGACAACTGAATGACATTATTCAGACGTCTAAATTTAGCTTGTAACAAAAAATTACCATAGCTCAGATGGTTAGAGCACTTGCCTTCTGAATTAGTGACCTGGGTTCGAGCCTTGCTCCATACAATTTTTTAAAACTTGATTTTTCATTTAAAATATGAATGTATATGTGTGTATACCATTTGGAGAAGATTTTAACATTTGTAACTCTAGACACGACACTCTATGACTAATAAAACTTTGTTTGTCACCTTCGCCTTGTTTCTATCGTCTATATCTCTTCTTCTATCTCCATATACGTACTTTCTTTCTTTTTTTGAACTGTGAATCTTCATTTTGAACGTATTTGTTTATCTCTTTTTGATGCTCATGTACCTGCAAATTAGCTTAGAGATTCTTTGACATAATTGTATAGTCGTTGTCATTAAAATCCAACAATTGAGGTTCTAACAAAAACTCCTAGAAAAGCACTGGCATCTTAAAATCCAATTTATTCGTGGAACGGAATCCACTTCGAGCCCGTTAAAGGGATGGAACCCTAAGTAGGATGGAATCTACGAAAAATCTAGTGGTACATTGTTTTGTATCCACTAACTTTTATTCAAAATGTTTTTACAAAATTATATCTTGTTTTCAAAATGTTTTCAAAAACTTCCTTTCAAAAAGATCAAAAACATCTATCCTGGTTTTAAATACTTTTAGCCTTAAAATAATCTTTATTTTCAAAATCAAATTATCCTTAGTTTTAAATTATCTTTTAATAATAATATATTAATATTTATACTTAGATTTAAATACAAAATTATAGTAAAATTTTATATATATTATTCTCTATATTTACTTATGTATTTTAACTATAGTTAAGTATATTTATAAAAGTTTAAAATAATTTTAATATAAGATAAAAGTTATTTTGAAAGAAAAACAAACCACCAAAATTTCCTTTGGGATGTCGACATACTCAATATACCCATGTCGATATAGTGTCAGTTAATTTCAAAATTTAAATTTCAAAAGAAGTGTCTATTCGTCATATCTCTTCACGAACGGACATGGTTGTTTTTGTTCTATAAATATGGGTTGTTTTCAATGAATTTTCATTCATATTTTCTGGTTTTTCATTTCTCTTCTTCTTCCACGTTTCTTTATACACATTGCTACCATTACTCTGCAGAAATCAACATTGAATCTAACTAGATTATCTCTGGATTGATTCTCTATCACTATCTCAACAAGATCCTCAGTGCTATTCAGAGTTATAGGCTTCTTTGTAATCAATTAACGAGAAAAGGAGTGATTGTAGCCTTGGAAATCAATCAAGCGATAAAAGGTGTGAATGTAGCCTTCGAAATCAATTGGGTGAACTTGTTGCCCGGGAAATCAAGTATCTCTACCCAGAGGATTGTGAATCTGGAGGGTGTACCTCGTTGCCTTGAAATCGAGGGTGTAATTGTACAATTGCTTTTGAAAGGAAATCTATACTTGTGTGTGGGACTAGATGTAGGGTAACTCCGAACCAGTATAAAATCTGGTGTGTTCTTTCCTTTACTGCTTTTACTTTATTTCTGCATCTGTGTTTGATTCTGTGATCATATCTGTGTCTGAATATTGCATACATTTGTGTTCAAATTAACAAAAACACAAAAAGATTTAATAATTCCTTAAAACACTATTCACCCCCCTCTAGTGTTTATCCTAGCCTTAAGATCCGTAATCTGCATTTCTCACAATACTAACATGGCATGCATATATACATAACAAAATTTTAAAACACAACTTCAAAATATATCTACATAGTTTTCAGTAACTTATTAATAACGGGTAAAAGACATTTTGGGTTCTAAACACCTCATTACTCAACAACAAAGATAAGGGTAAAAGCATTCTAGGTTTACAAAGAAACAAATAAACAAAAAATGAAGGACCAATAGTGTATTCTCCGAACTCGCAAGAGCAATAAATTAAGATGAATCGTCTAAGAGAAGGCTAAGAAAGAAGAATAAAAAGATCTTCCGAGTATCTTGGTAGCTCAACTTCAAGCAAAAAATACAAACCCTCCAGAAGGGATAATCATGATTATGAAGCATACTTGAAAGATGTTTCCAATAAAATAATAAAAGATACGCTTAATCTTAAAGGGAAAAGGACCCTCGACCCTAGGGTACTCAATAATCCTCATGAAGCTCCATTCATAGAAGATATAACATTTGTTAGAATTCCATCACATATCAAAATCCCCTCATTGAAGTATAACTGAACCACTGATCAGTATTGAAAATGAAAATGAGAAAACCCTTCATCTTTTACAGCATATATATTTCGTCTCGTATCTGCTCTGCCATCAGATTCACAAAGCTTCATTTGGTCCGCTCATTTCATTGTGGTTATTTATTTCGGTCTCATAGGCTAAAGCCCAACTATTTACAATTGTATTTGCTGCATATTGCTTCTGTGACAAACTATATAAATGTATCAGTTTTCTCATTGTAAAAGTGTATCAAAAACATCATCAATAAAATTATGATTTCATTTTTGATCAAATTTCTCTCTCAATATTTCCTTATATAAAAATCTTTTATGGTATTAGAGTGAATAGAAATTGCTTAACAGCAAAGAAATTCTCATTAGAAGATAATCTCATCATTTGAGTTTATCCCTTATCAGAGATTTACATCTCATGACTTAAGGGATTGATCCAGTTCTAAATCCTGTGCCTCACCAGCTTCTAACTGACTAGCTGCAACAAGATTCATCACTGAATCTTGAATGATTGCAATAAAAAATTCTCATAAATTCAGATTAAGAAACCAGAAAAACAACATCAGAAACAGAAAAGTGCCATCTAGAAAGAAATCTTATCATAAAATCATCATCTAAGCATTTTTTCGGTTGCATCTTACATGTTTTGCATCTCTCTTTGGGTTCTTGAACTCAATTCTTGATTTTATCTGCATCATTCTTTCATCTACTTCCTCTGTTCAGATTGTTTTAGATTCATCATGTCTAAAGAAGGCAACTCAGACACATCAACAAATGCTAGCAGTTCGCAACATGCTACTACTGTAAAGAATTTGATCAAAACTGTTATCAGTCCCCATAGTCAATTGGTCACTGTCCATCTAAATGAAGATAATTATCTTCTATGGAAGCTTCAAGTTGAAATTGCCATACAAGATATGGACTTGAAAGCTATATTCTGGGAACTATTCAGATCACTCTTGTTTGCATCACTGACAAAGAAAACAAAGTAATCAGCAATGAAGAATATGTCAGATATCACAGGCAAGATAGAATCATATGTTCTTGGCCATTATCTTCAATAAATGTGAATCATCTATCACATGTTATAGGATGCAAGACAGCTAATGAAATCTGGGTAATCATTGACAAAGTTTTTAATACGCAATCTGCAGTTTAAGTCATGTTTTACAAAAGGTAGTTACACAACATCAAGAAAGATAGCCAAAATATGAGAGAATATTTCTCTAAAATCAAGACTACATGTGATCTGCTTGAGGCAGCAGAGCATAAGATCGGTGATTCAGAACAAATTATGACTGTTCTAAATGGATTAATTAATGAATATGAAGTTGTAATTATTGTGATATCATCTCAAAAAATTCTACCATTTATAGATGATGTTCACTTTATCTTACTTGCTCATGAGGCAAGAATTGATAACAAGAATCTGATTTCATAGTTAATTATGCAGCAAACTATAAAGGCAAAGGTCAAAACAGTAACAAAACTGATCAAATAATGCAAAGGGGTGGATACTCTAAAAGATCCAGAGGAAGAGGCAGATGGAAATAGTAATAATAGGCTAAGATGTCAGATATTTGAAAAGTCAGGACACACAGCTACTAAGTGCTACTTCAAATTAAACCTGAATTATGTACCATGATAAAATCCAAATAGCTAAAGAAATCAAAGTCTCGGTGCAAATATGGCTCAAGTTCAATATGATTCAAGCAATCAATCCGACAACAAAAACTATCAACAAACTAATGTTGCAAAGCTAGAGCATATACATGATGAGGATTGGTATCCATATTTTGGGGCAACCAATCATATCACAAACAACTTGAGCAATTTAAATCTTAGAAACAGAGTATAAAGATGTGAACTCTATTCAAATGGGAAATGGTAAGTCTGTTGCAATCACCCGCACTGGAAGTTCATATATTATGCAAAAAGGACAATTATATTTGAATAACTTGTTTAGAGTGCCATTAAGCAGAAAAAATCTTTTAAGTGTGTCACATTTTGCAAAATATAACATGACTATTTTGAGTTCTACCCACAACATTGTTTAGTTAAGGATGCCCTAACTAAAGAAATTTTATTGCAGGGTAAAGAATATAAAGGGTTGTTCAAGTGCAATGTGGCTAATACAAGAAATTCAGAAATGAAAAGAAATTGGTGTAATAATTCTGAATACAAACAGGAAGAAAATTGTAAGACATTTGATACGTGGCATTATAAATTGGGACATCCCAATGCTACAATTGTAAAACATACATTGAGTAATAATACTATCTCTTTCAATGATTTTTCTATGCCATATATATGCACCTACTGTCAAATGGGTAAAGCACACAAATTGCCATTTTTAAGTTCTGAAACTATTTACAGTGAGCCACTTGAACTAATTGCCACTGATTTATGGGATACTGCATCTGTTCACAGTGATTATGGATATAAATATTATATATCATTTATTGATGTTTTTTCCAGATATGTTTGGATATACTTTTTGAAATTTAAGGATGAAACTTATAGTGCAGTGATGTGCACGTAAATGTGCATATTTTTACCACCATATATAATCTATTTAAATTAAATAAATGATCATATTGGGTATTTTAACTCGTTTTAACCAAAATCCATACTAATTCCAAATTGTCACATATCCATCTTCATAAAGGGGCAAAACGGTCATTTGTGTGTATATATTTCTTTGAGAAAAATTAATTGGAAATTTATATATTTGTGTAGGAATTTGATCTCAAATATGAGTGGTTTCATGAAGACACATGCATGCATACAAAGGAATGGAGATGAAAATAATTCAAAGTGAAGAACATGGAGGACCCCACCTGCTCACCTACCTTAATGTACAAATTAGAGGTTAATGCACATGCTTATGGAATTATGGCTTCATGTACACCTAAATGATGATTAGTAGAAGCTAATGATTACTTGGCCTCCACACTTTCTCAAGGGTAGTTTGGACATTCTCCAAATTATGGATTAGAGTTTCATGCTTGTATAAATAACCCATTATGTTCATGTAGAGTTTGAGCTTAGAAAATAAATCAAAGCTCTTTTTCTTTCCATGGCTACTTAGTCATTTCTTCTCTTATGTAATTCTTTTTTTATGCAATTTAATACACGTTCATTTTCTCTTATTGTTTATTTCCTTTCATGTTATAGTATAGATCTCTTTTATTTTATGCAAGTAGAATAGTTTTTCATTTAAATTTGCTCTCCTTTTCTTTTCCTTTTCTTTTTCTTTCATGTTGCAAGCTACATTTGTTAATCAAATGAAAAATATAAGAGACTAAACCCCCTCAATTTGGGGGGTAATGAAGCACTCTAATTATGTAGCTTCAACTATTTGTTAATTCATGCTCTCTTTTTGTGTTTAATGATGACCAATGAAGTGTTTTATTTGTTGTTTTTGCTTTGAATTTGATAGCCTAAATTGTTGACATCAAATAGGCTATGCCTAAATAATCACTAACACAAATGCCTCTTCATCAAAATATGATTATGGCAAAAGAAAGTGATTTGAAATTAAAATTTTATGGTCTACATTTCTAATCAATAGTTAATAGGCCATACTTAAAATAAATTTTATTTTCATTTTCTTTGTCAAGTTTCATGAAAGTTAGTAAGTGCTTTAAGGTATATGTTATAGTTTGATGGCTTATGTTGGCTAATCAACAGCACAAATATGCCATATTTATGATAAACACATCAATTAAAGCACCAATTTCCATAAAAGAGAGATCATGATTTCATATATGTTGAACTATATGATCTAGAGAGTGGATTTATTCTCTAAATTTTCATTTAACTCTTATATTTGTATCTCTTTTCTTTTAGTTAGTTAGCTAATTTTCTAATTCTCTAGCTTAACTTTCACTCGATTTTGGTATAATTTGATTGAATAGAATTTTAGAATCTATAATTACCTATGGATCGATTCGTATTCGCCACGCACTACAAGTGTACGCCGTGCGCTTGCGGTATAAATTTTATTTCTAAATTTTTCGGCGAGTTTCTAATCCAATAGAAATTTCCTCCGTTAAACATGTTTTCGGCGCCGTTGCCGGGGAGTTGTTTTGATTTTGATTTTCTATTCTTCGAATTATTTTTGTTTGATTTTCGTATGTTTGTTTTGTGTGTTTGTACATTTAAAAAAGTGGAAATTAGCCACAAGGGCCTCTTTAGTAGGTGCAATTAGTTTCTAGGATACAAAACTGAAATAATTACTTTTAAGGACAAAATGTAAAATAATTAGTTTCTAGGTCCTAAAAACCTATGAAATTATGTCCTTTAAAGCAATTAGACTGCTGACTTTGTCCTTAAAAGTAATTATTCTGCTGACTTTGGCCTTGAAATTAATTTCTGTGAATGTTTGTCCTAGAAACTAATTGGACTACGAAGATTGTCCTTCTAGTGAAATGCCCCTTTAAAAAAATTGTGTGTTTGTGTGCATTTTGATTTTGTTGATTGTTGTGTGCATGTTTTAGTTTTCGAATTGCATTTGCATATCTACAAAAAGAAAAAAAACATACAAAATTTATAAAAAAAATTCTATTTCATTTGCATTTTTCATTTACATTTTTCACTTTTATTTACATTGTTTTTAAGAAAAAAAACACACAAAAACTATGCATATCTTCATCACTGTGCATAGCCCCTTCTGTCTGTTGTCTGTTTAAAACTATGCGGTCACTCTCTGTTCCATCTGCAACTGAAATCAACTCACAACCTGACCTTCTCTACCACCAGAGACTACTAGTTATATAACCTCCTATGACAACAGGCACCACAATAGTGCCTCTAACCAGACATCGTCTCCACCATTCCATTACCACAGCTCAACACAGCAGTATACACTTCAATTCACTTCTCCACATCCAACCTGCTACAACCAATACGAACTTCTTCATCATCAAATTAACTCGACATCCACCCACCTTACTGCTTCAAGTAGTACTACTGCCTAAACTACAATTCAATCATATTGCTTCATCAACTTCATTTACCATTCATCAAAGTCTTCAATGACCACTCTTCATCTTGTATGTGATAACTGGTATTTTGGACATCTGATAATTGGATAATTAACTAGTTTATACAATTTAATAGATAAAAATTCTGATAATAAAAGATATCTGGATATGTAAATGAATTGAAATTATAATTAAAATTGAATTATAAATATCTGGATAAATATTTAATTGATAATCTCCAAATATAATTACCGAAGTTTGACAATATTAGTTAATAATCTTCTTTTATAATTATTTAGTTGGGCAAAAATTTATCTTTTCAAAATTTATAAAAATGATTTTTCTGTCCATAATATATAATATATGTAGGTATATATATTGATTTGGAAGTTATGTTTTAATAATTTTCAAGAGGTATTTAAAGTTGAATTCTATATTTTAACACTTAGAATAGTATCTATATTAATTTATTATTAAAGTATTATAGCTTACAGAGTTAAAAAAGGATAAATATTTTTTCTTCTTAAATTACACATGCACTAAGTTTGTATATATATAATTTTAACATAATACATAGTTTTTAAAACATAAATATATATTAATAATAGCATAATAAATATGTATAAATAAGGAGTTTAAAACATTTGTAAGTTGTAATACATGCAATTGACATTTGTAACTTATATATACATTGCAATTAACGAAAGGCTTAATTTTCTTTTTATTGAATTATAAATAACTAAGAATGTAGAGGAACCTGGTTGTTGTAATTCAAAATCTCTTTTTATTCTTACTTTCTTAATTCTTTCTTTCTTCTTCTTATAAACCAAACTGAAACTGAAAGGAAAATAAATTTTCAAACAAACAACTTCAGCTACTTCAAAATTCAACCTGAATTAAAGCAAGTGGCAGTTTTAAGATTCAACTCTAACATCAAACAAGATTCAAGCTTCAGATCATTCAATATAAACATCAAGTACAGATCAAAGTTCTAGATCAAATAAAGCCTGTGCTCTTTTTTATAATATCAGGTGAGTAAACATTCCTTTAAAAGCTTAAACTTATTTTTATCATGATGTATGTGATAGATTGTAGATGTAATGTTGTGAAACAGCTTTGCATGGATGAATTAAGACGTTTATATGTATATAAATATGAGGAAAACTGTGCATGTCTGGATATATGAAGATTCCAGCCTCTGTTTGATTTTTTTAGACCAAATTAAATTTAAAAATTCAATTCTTTGTCTTTATTCTTGTGACGACCCGGAATTTTGGGCATTATAAATTTAATAATCTGTATTAATAATTAAATTGATTTGATAATTTTCCTTTATAATTTTAATTTAAATTGATAAGAATTATCTTTCAAAATTAATAAAATTTTATTCTATTTATAATATATATATTTGATATGTATATTGTGAATAAGAAGATCTTTTGTTTTAAATAAAGGATGAATTTTCAAATTGTAATATATATATCTATATATATATATATATATAAGTATATGTTATAATTTGAAGTTGTTTTGAAATTTAACATAATAATGCTCAAAATTTATGTTAAGAATTTTTCTACTTGAAATGTATGCATATTTGTAATAGGAAGCTTTGGTTTAAAATTTAATAAAAGATTTATTTTGTTTTCATTTAAAGGGTACTTAGACTAAAATGGTTAAATATGTATATATAGTTTTGAATTAAAGCCTTCTTTTTAATACCTCTTTAATAAAGGGTTTGTAAACATAAGTGAGTATAAATACAAATGTCTATATTACATAAATATAAAATATAATTATTTTTATAATAAGGTTTAAAACACAATTATGCAAGGATTTTAACACTTGTAAGTTAGCTTTTGACATTTGTTCAAATTTATCAACAAGTGGCAACATTTTTATTTGCTTTATTTTAATTTTTAAATAAATGTTTAAAGAAGCAAACTAGTTTTTACAAAACACTTTCATTCCTTTGTCTTCTTTTTCTTAACTCAAACTAGAAATTGAAACCCAAAAGAAAAGAAAAAATCTGAATTAAAAACTGCAACTTCAAACCTACTGCAACTAAAATGGAAGAACAACATCAGTTTCAACACTTTGAATCAACAATTTGAAGGCATGCAAAGGATTTCAACAGCAAAGCAATCAAAAGCATTTTTTAGATTAAATTTTCAAGGCCTGAAAAATAGATGTAGAACCTGCTCTGCCTTTTCAAAGTGGCGAGTAAACTCTTTTAAAAATAGATTTAATAATATCTAAGGTTGGATTCTTTATGCATTTGCTATGATAATGAATATATGTTACATGAATATTGTTATGTATGTTAGCAACAGTGTGAAATTTGCCAGAGAATACAAGTGCCTGTAAATATTCATCTTCTCTGTTTGATCTTCTGAAGTTGTTTTCTTAAGAAAAATTCAAATCTTCTAAACTAGACCATATTTGATATGTGAATGAAAGTTGTTTGTTAATGTTTGATGATAATTTTAAACATTTTGGAATTTTTAATTTACAAATAATTTTTAAAAATGGAAACCACAGTGAAATACTGTTGCATGTCAAAAATCAACAAAATTAATTTATGTTTTGGATCTCATGAATGAATTAGTGGTTAAGAATAATGATTTTTAATATAAAATCATGATTTTTAGTTTAGTAATTCATGGGAATTTAGTGGTTGTTCGATATTGGAGTTTTGGGCGATTGCCGATGTACGGCATGGCTATGTTGCTCGATTTTTGGTTTGAAGGTGGTATGAGTGATGGCGAGTGAAGGAAAAATAGTGGTGATTTTTCCTATGGGCCGAGATGATCAGATTTTGATGGAGTAGGGTTTCATCATTCATTATGCAGGCCCTTTCTTTTGCGACTATTGCTTCATCCCAGGATCACCGGAGGCGATCGCGAGATGGGGGATGGAGCCGTGGTGATACGGCGGTGCTCTGGAGGAGCTTCTGGAGTTTCCGGTGGAGAGTTCATCAGAGGCAATGGGTTTTTGGGGGTTGAGTTGTTTCAGATTTTCGAGAAGAGGGGTCGATTTTTGATTCGTTGTTGGATTTTGGATTCTGGGTTGGTGAGAGATTGTCGATGGCTTGCGGGGTTGGTCGGCGATCAGATAGATGGTCGGAGGAAGGTGGTTAGGTTGCGCATGTACATGCGTGTACGTTTGTGCACTGGAACTGGTGGGTTGGGGAAGATGAAGGGTGACTCAGAGGGGAGCTCGTGATTTCTTGTAGTCGACTCGAAGCAGTTAGGTTGGAGAGTGTGTCTCAAGGCTAGCTCGAGTTTTGGTGAGTTCGACACGGGTTTGACCCGAGTCGTTTTCTTATGCTAATTTGGTTTTATAAAACAGTTTAAATTATAAAACAGTTTTTTTATAAAAGGAAATAAAGTTTACAAATTAAACTTGTTATTTTTAATAAATAAAATCAAAGCTTAAGTTTTCATAAAGAAAATAAATTTACAAAGTTAAAAACTTGTTTTTGTGAAGAAATGTTAATCAAACTTTCAAAAGTGTAAATTGAATTTATTTTAAAATTTAAATTGTTTAAGATGATTTCTTTTGAAAGTAATTAACTTAATTAAATTATGAATTTCAATTTAAAAAGGAGTGTTTTAAATTTAAAATATTAAATCAGAGTTTTAAAGTAAATTTTAAGTAATGTCTAAAAAACTAAAGTTTCAAAATTATATTGAAAATGAATAAGTTTAAATTAGATGATTAAATTGTTTTAAATTTTAAGATGGATTTCTAAATGCTTTATTTTCAAATAAGTTAGGGTTAAAATTTGTAAACCAATAAAATAATTTGTCTTCAAGTTATTAAAATTAGATTAATTCAAATAATTAATTTATGAGGATAATAAAGGTTAATTTATTATTGTTATGAATGTAGGAATACTTAATTAAATATGATTTGTTAATAAGTAAGAGTTTAATTAAGATTAATGATTTTCTTAATTAATTTAGGATTTTCAAATATAAGAAGTTAATTAATTATTTAATTAATTTTAAATGATTAGTCAATTGTTTGTTTAATTTTAAATAATCGCTTAATTATGAATCAATTAAGTGTAATTATTTAATGAAAGATAATTACTTAATGTAATTAAGAATAAAAATTGCATATGGAAGTAATTAATGGAATTTCTTATGGAAGTAATTAAATGGAAGTGATTAAGGGTTAATCACTTGATGTTATTAATTTAAGGATTTATTAAATTAACTGATTTGAAGTTAATTAATTAAAGAGTGATTAATTAATTAAAGGATTAAGGATTATTTAATGATGGGATTAATTACTTGTTAAGGTAATTAATTAAGAGAGTAATTTACTAATGAAAGTAATTAGAAGATAATTACTTATAGAAGTAATTAAGGGTTAGTTACTTAATTAATTTAATTAATTAATTAATGTGATTAATTAATTAATGAATGTGACTAATATAAGATTAATTACAAAATGTAATTAATTAAAAATGTTATTAATTATTAAAGTAATTAATTAAGGATTATTAATTAATTTAATTGATTAATAATTTCTTAATGAAGTAATTAAAGATTAATTAATTAGTATAATTAATCAGAGGATTACTATAATTAATTAAGAAGTTAATTAATTAAGATAAGTAATTACAAGTTGTTAATTACTGTTTATGATTAATTAAGACTAATTAATAAGATGATTAGTTACAAGTTAATTATTTAATTAATTAAAGGGTTAATTAATTAATAAGTATCATGAGTTAATATAATTAATGAATTAATCAAGGTTAATTAATAAAAGTGATTAATTAAAGTATGATTAATTAATTGTAATTAATGAAGGTTTAATGTAATTAATCATAGTTGATTAATTAATGGAAGCAAATGAAGGATCATTAATTAATGTAATTAATGATAGTAATTAAAGGTTAATTACTGTATATAATTAAGAATAATTAATTTGTGGAATTAATTAAAGAATTAAAGGCTCATTACTTGAATGTAATTATAAGATAATTAATCAAGGGAGATTAAGGAAGATCATTAAGAGTTGATTAATTTATTTATTTGTAATAAATTAATGAAGGAGGATTAAGATAATCCAAGTGATTAAAGGATAGTAATTAATTTAATTAATGGTTAATTAAATTAATTAAGAGTTAATCAATTCTGCTTTTGGATGATTGATTGATATTGGATGATTGGTATTGGGTGATTGAATGATGTTAGATGATTTGGATGTAATATCTCTGATATGTGATATGCTACTTTGTGAGATAAATGGTTGATATGAATTATCTATTGTGATAATGTGATTCATCTATCTTTTTAAGTTATCCTGAATATAAGTTTAATCTGTTTAAACCCTTAAACAACTTGGACATTAAAATGACGTTTGGATTTCGGTGAGACCGGGATCGGGTTTCCATATTTGGATATCCGAAAACCACATCGATCCAAAATAAACGTTAGGTCGTGAATCCAAGTGGAGCTTAGTGAAGACTCGAAGTGTAAGAACTATTCGTCAGTATAACTCTGAGGGTGATTCCGTGATGAGTTTGACGGAGATAGTACTTTCAGGTTCGAGATGGTGACTCAGAGTGCAAAGGCTATGGTCGTTGACTCTGAGGGTGATTCCAAAATGAGTGCGGCGGGATAGTGCCATCGGTTTCGTTTGAACCCGGAACGAACTTGTATGGATTGAATGCGTTCAGAACATCGTCAGGTGGACGATGAGCATTCTAAGATGGATGTGTTCTATTAAGGTAATCGCAGCCTCAAGCCTCATCAACCGAGAATGGCTAAAACAGGGGAGGTGCAGCAAGGCTAGGTGGGTAGCACCCATTTCAGGGTGAGGTCATCCCTATCTAGATGTCCCTTTTTATTTAGGCTTAGTGGGTGGTTGGTCGCGCTAACCACAGGGTGATCTTACTCGGGACTGTCCAGTAAGGGATGGTCCCGGCTTTGTGTTGCAGGGGATTGGGAGTGATCTTCGATACGGTGATCTAGGCCCCGTAATGTGACGGGCAGTACCCTAGTAGCCCTGCCATTGACGGAAACTCATTCTTCCTACGAGGCCCTACGGTTTTGATTGTATTACCCACTTTTGTGGCTAGTAGCTGGAATTTAATAATGTAACAATTTCGGCTATTTCTTATTTACTTGAAAACCCTAGACACTATTATAATATCACTGGATTTCCTATCAAATGTTTTGGTTAGCGTAAGGTAATAACCTTTCCATGTTTATGTGTGGGAAGTCTTACGTGATACCTTTTCTTTCCAAAGGATTTTCTAAAGTCAAGCAATTTTAACCCGTTTACTCACACCAGACCCCTGTCTGTCCCGAGTGTTTATTTTCTGTTTTTATTAAACTCTTGGGTACTCATATTATGTATGAGTAGTCGAGGGATTTAGGTTGGCTTGACGAATTCTGGAGGAGTTTGGAGCAGGAGTCTTCCGCGTGTAGATATATTATGGTTCCGCTGTGTTTGTGTGATATCTGTATCTTGTGATATCTTGAGTTGTATAGTTAGACAGATGTTTATAACTATCTAATATGAATGTATATGTTGTGTACTCTGATGTAATATGATACTATGTAATATTTTATGTGATATATTATATTTCATTCGTTCCGCTGTGAGTATCTATTGTTGTTGAGTTTCTTCTTTTCCTATATTTTGCTCTTCTATCTCTTTCTTTCTTAAATAATGATGCGTTTTTCTGGAGATAGAAAGACAGGTCGTGACTGCTGGTATCAGAGCGATAGGTTGAGCGAATACCTAGGCTCTGGAGTGGTGTCTTTCTTGAGAGAGCGTACTTGTAATTTTTATATATGACTATATATATATATCTATATCTACCTAATTTGTTGGGTTACCGGTTCGGGTTTTTCCAATATAAGTTTTAGAGGTAGATGGAGAAGTGGTGTGTGTGTAACACGACTACCACTAATGGAAGAGGTCCATATGTTTGAGGTTGGAGGTGTATCTGTCGAGACTATAGACCTAATACCGTCTGGAGTAAGATTTATAGCTTGGAGTAAGGATCTCCCCGATCTCCGAAGGAAATCTTTTAAAAGATTCGGAGTCCATCTTTGAAGTGTAAGTTTGGATCTGTCGGAAGTGTAGTAGCAAGTGATGGTATCTAGATAGCTGCGTGGTGAGATGCAGTATCCATGGATATTTCAGAAGGTGTTTTCTCTTGAAGCAGTTTTAGAAGTGGTTGAGGAGTAGTCTTTACCTGCCGCAGGAAGATTCGTCTGTATGGAAGTTATCTGGATCTTTAGCAAGGAGGTTGGCTGTTTGGAATATGAGACTAAGGTCTATAAGTTGCTTCACTTCGGCATGGTCTCATTGTCATCCCTTAAGGAGAGCGAGATGTTGATGCTTGGTTTGGAGCCCGAATTTCTTAAGAGGATGTCTGTCATCTCGAAGGTTCTGTTGTGTAGTTTGTTGATCGTATTGGTTTTCGAGGAACCTTTAGATTAGAAGTCTTTGGTTAGTTGTAGTAGCAGTGCAGCTCGAAGTGTTCGGTGTACTGACAAGAAGGTCTTTTGGCTTTGCAGTATCAACGAGGTAGAGTTTGGAAGCAGTAGTGTGGGTCATTTCTCCGATGGTTCAGGAATCTTTATGGTTCTTCTTTCAGCAGTCCAGGCAGATGGTGAATGTTTTCTTGAAGGGTTAACCTTTTTTGGAAAAGCTTAAAGCTGTTCAAGTTGGTGAAGAGAGGACAGTTTCTTTTGAATCCAAACTAGACAGGATCACAAAAAGTGACTTACGACTAATTTGGGAATTTATCTTGGGCAATCTTTTGTTTGAGACTGTGGGTTCTCATGTGGAAGTAGGAGCTACTGAAGTAATCAGAAGTTTGTTTGCGTCTGAAGTTGAGTTTTGTATCGATCGGTTCCAGGAGCGATATTGGTGGTTAGCCTGGTAGTAGGATGGTTTTTATAGAAGGAAGAGTTGGTGTAGCAGCTCAGAATTTTTTTGGAATTTGGAATTGTCAGATCTAGTTTTTGAGTTGGGTTTCTGCTGTAAGGTTGTGTGACCGTGTCAAATGGGTCACTAAGATTTTATGAATTTGATGAAAAAAATTTCCCGGATATATTAGATAAGTTTGTACTCATGTTCATCAACATCATTCTCATCTATTTCAGAATCAGAGTTGTGCAGCGGAAGCAAGATAGCAGCTGTACGAGGAAGGAAGCAAGTTCAGTTTGCTTATGCTTGGGAAGTAGAGCTTGTGTTTTGGATTTCGGCGAATCTTGGAGGACCATTTTGTTGAGTATGATCCAGAAACTGGTTTGCTTTGGTCTAGTTGTTTCTGAAAGCATCAACATAGGTTGAGCTGATCAGGATGAAGTGGGCAGCCCAGGATTGTCTGTTAAGTTATGCAGATATGAGATAAGGAGTTTGAAATTTGAAGTTGGAGACTTCATTGTTGATTAAGGTTTCTCTGGTTAAGAGAGCAGTAATTGGGTAAGATTGAATGGCTAGTTCTGAGGTATTTGGGATTTCTTATCGGTGTTTTGATAGGATAAGTTCCTTTGTCTATAGGATTGAATTGCCAGTTTGGATAGCTAGGATTCATTGTATTTCACGTATCTCTAAGGGAGTACGTGTATGATTCATCGTTGGTTGTAGAATCTGCAGTTCAGTTGGATTTGGAAGTTGAGCTAGACTTGAGTATAGTCTGATGTTCTGTTCAGATTGATGGATCTAGAGAAGAGAGGAGCTCTGGATTTTGGTGGTGTAGTTAGTTTAGCTTATGTAGAGCGAGTCTCCAAGTGATTTTTACTTGGGAAACTCTAGATAGTATTAGAAGATCTATCCTGATTTGTGTCATGATAATTAGTTAGGGTTGTTTGTTTGATTGATTGCTATGGTTGTTAGTAACTGGATGATAGGTATGCTTTGCTGATTGAAATTAAAATCTTTGTTGGGTTATTAAATTATCTTTGCTTTTAAATTTCGAGGACGAAATTATTTTAAGCGGGGAGGAATGTGACAACCTGGAATTTTGGGCAATATCAATTTAATAATGTGTATTAATAATTAAATTGATTTGATAATTTTCCTTTATAATTTTAATTTAAATTGATAAGAATTAACTTTCAGAATTAATAAAATTTTATTCTAATTATAATATATATATTTGATATATATATTGTGAATAAGAAGATCTTTTGTTTTAAATAAAGGATGAATTTTCAAATTGTAATATTTATATATATATAAATATATATATATATATATAAATATATATATATATATATATATATAAGTATATGTTATAATTTGTAGTTGTTTTGAAATTTAACATAATAATGCTCAAAATTTATGTTAAGAATTTTTCTACTTGAAATGTGTGCATATTTGTAATAAGAAGCTTTGGTTTAAAATTTAATAAATGATTTATTTTGTTTTCATTTAAAGGGTACTTAGACTAAAATGGTTAAATATGTATATATAGTTTTGAATTAAAGCCTTCTTTTTAATACCTCTTTAATTTAAAGGGTTTGTAAACATAAGTGAGTATAAATACAAATGTCCATATTACATAAATATAAAATATAATTATTTTTATAATAAGGTTTTAAACACAATTATGCAAGGATTTTAACACTTGTAAGTTAGCTTTTGACATTTGTTCAAATTTATCAACAAGTGGCAACATTTTTATTTGCTTTATTTTAATTTTTAAATAAATGTTTAAAGAAGAAAACTAGTTTTTACAAAACACTTTCATTCCTTTCTTTTCTTTTTCTTAACTCAAACCTGAAATTGAAACCCAAAAGAAAAAAAATAAAATCTGAAATTAAAAACTGCAACTTCAAACCTACTGCAACTAAAATGGAAGAACAACATCAGTTTCAACACATTAAATCAACAATTTGAAGGCATGCAAAGGATTTCAACAGCAAAGCAATCAAAAGCATTTTTCAGATTAAATTTTCAAGGCCTAAAAAATAGATGTAGAACCTGCTCTGCCTTTTCAAAGTGGTGAGTAAACTCTTTTAAAAACAGACTTAACAATATCTGAGGTTGGATTCTTTATGCATTTGCTATGATAATGAATATATGTTACATGAATATTGTTATGTATGTTAGCAACAGTGTGAAATTTGGCAAAGAATACAAGTGCCTGTAAATATTCATCTTCTCTGTTTGATCTTCTGAAGTTGTTTTCTTAAGAAAAATTCAAATTTTCCAAACTAGACCATATTTGACATGTAAATGAAAGTTGTTTGTTAATGTTTGATGACAATTTTAAAAATAGTTTTTGGAATTTTTAATTTACAAATAATTTTTAAAAATGGAAAACACAGTGAAATACTGTTGCATGTCATAAATCGACAAAATTAATTTACGTTTTGGATCTCATGAATGAATTAGTGGTTAAGAATTATGATTTTTAATATACAAATCATGATTTTTAGTTTGGTGATTCATGGGAATTTAGTGGTTGTTCGATATTGGAGTTTTGGGCGATTGCCGATGAATGGCATGGCTATGTTGTTCGATTTTTGGTTTGAAGGTGGTGCGAGTAATGGCGAGGGAAGGAAAAATAGTGGTGATTTTTCTTATGGGCCGATATGACGAGATTTTGATGGAGTAGGGTTTCATCGTTCATTATGCAGGCCCTTGCTTTTGCGACTATTGCTTCATCCCAGGATCACCGGAGGCGATCGCGAGATGGGGGATGGAGGCGTGGTGATACGGCGGTGCTTTGGAGGAGGTTCTGGAGTTTTCGGTGGCGAGTTCATCAGAGGCGATGGGTTTTTGGGGGTTGAGTTGTTTCAAATTTTCGAGCAGAGGGGTCGATTTTTGATTCGTTGTTGGATTTTGGATTCTGGGTTGGTGTAGAGGTTGTCGAGGGCTTG
The DNA here is from genome assembly GCA_030765085.1 of Allium cepa. Lineage (NCBI taxonomy): Eukaryota > Viridiplantae > Streptophyta > Magnoliopsida > Asparagales > Amaryllidaceae > Allium > Allium cepa. The sequence continues at coordinate 456,917,437 of CM060944.1, forward strand.
CGTGGTTGGTCGGCGATCAGATAGATGGTCGAAGGAAGGTGGTTAGGTTACGTACGTACACGCATGTACGTTTGTGCACTGGAACTGGTGGGTTTGGGGAAGATGAAGGGTGACTCGAAGGGGAGCTCATGATTTCATGTAGTCGACTCGAAGCAGTTAGGTTGGGAAGTGTGTCTCGAGGCTAGCTCGAGTTTTGGTGAGTTCGACACGGGTTTGACCCGAGTCGTTTTCTTATGCTAATCTGGTTTTATAAAATTGTTTGAATTATAAAACAGTTTTCTTTTTTATAAAAGGAAATAAAGTTTACAAATTAAACTTTTTATTTTTAATAAATAAAATCAAAGCTCAAGTTTTTATAAAGAAAATAAATTTACAAAGTTAAAAACTTGTTCTTGTGAAGAAATGTTAATCAAACTTTCAAAAGTGTAAATTGAATTTATTTTAAAATTTAAGTTGTTTAAGATGATTTCTTTTGAAAGTAATTAACTTAATTAAATTATGAATTTCAATTTAAAAAGGAGTGTTTTCAATTTAAACTATTAAATCAAAGTTTTAAAGTAAATTTTAAGTAATGTCTTAAAAACTAAAGTTTCAAAATTATATTGAAAATGAATAAGTTTAAATTAGATGATTAAAGTGTTTTAAATTTTAAAATTGATTTATAAATGCTTTATTTTCAAATAAGTTAAGGTTATAATTTGTAAACCAATAAAATAATTTGTCTTCAAGTTATTAAAATTAGATAAATTAAAATAATTAATTTATGAGGATAATTAAGGTTGATTTATTATTATTATGAATATAGGAATACTTAATTAAATATGATTTGTTAATAAGTAAGAGTTTAATTAAGATTAATGATTTTCTTAATTAATTTAGGAATTTCAAATATAAGAAGTTAACTAATTATTTAATTAATATTAAACGATTAGTCAATTGTTTGTTTAATTTTAAATAATCACTTAATTATGAATCAATTAAGTGTAATTATTTAATGAAAGATAATTACTTAATGTAATTAAGAATGGAAATTGCATATGGAAGTAACTAATGGAATTTCTTATGGAAGTAATTAAATGGAAGTGATTAAGGGTTAATCACTTGATGTTATTAATTTAAGGATTTATTAAATTAACTGATTTGAAGTTAATTAATTAAAGAGTGATTAATTAATTAAACAATTAAGGATTATTTAATAATGGGATTAATTACTTGTTAAGGTAATTAATTAAGAGAGTAATTTACTAATGAAAGTAATTAGAAGATAATTACTTATAGAAGTAATTAAGGGTTAATTGCTTAATTAATTTAGTTAATTAATTAATGTGATTAATTAATTAATGAATGTGATTAATATAAGATTAATTACTAAATGTAATTAATTAAAATTGTAATTAATTAAAAATGTAATTAATTAAAAATGCAATTAATTATTAAAGTAATTAATTAAGGATTATTAATTAATTTAATTGATTAATAATTAATTAATGAAGTAATTAAAGATTAATTAATTAGTATAATTAATCAGAGGATTAACATAATTAATTAAGAAGTTAATTAATTAAGATAAGTAATTACAAGTTGTTAATTACTGTTTATGATTAATTAAGAATAATTAATAAGATGATTAATTACAAGTTAATTATTTAATTAATCAAAGTGTTAATTAATTAATAAGAATCATGAGTTAATATAATTAATGAATTAATCAAGGTTGATTAATAAAAGTGATTAATTAAAGTATGATTAATTAATTGTAATTAATAGAGGTTTAATGTAATTAATCATAGTTGATTAATTAATGGAAGCAAATGAAGGATCATTAGTTAATGTAATTAATGATAGTAATTAAAGGTTAATTACTGTATATAGTTAAGAATAATTAATTTGTGGAATTAATTAAAGAATTAAAGGCTAATTAATTGAATGTAATTATAAGATAATTAATCAAGGGAGATTAAGGAAGATTATTAAGAGTTGATTAATTTATTTATTTGGAATAAATTAATGAAGCAGGATTAAGATAATCCAAGTGATTAAAGGATAGTAATTAATTTAATTAAAGGTTAATTAAATTGATTAAGAGTTAATCAATTCTGCTTTTGGATGATTGATTGATATTGGATGATTGATTAATATTGGATGATTGATATTGGGTGATTGAATGATGTTGGATGATTTGGATGTAATATCTCTGATATGTGATATGCTGCTTTGTGAGATAAATGGTTGATATGAATTATCTATTGTGATAATGTGATTCATCTATCTTTTTAAGTTATCCTGAATATAAGTTTAAACTGTTTAAACCCTTAAACAACTTGGACATTAAAATGACGTTTGGATTTCGGTGAGACCGGGATCAGGTTTCCATATTTGGATATCCGAAAACCACATCGATCCAAAATAAACGTTAGGTCGTGAATCCAAGTGGAGCTTAGTGAAGACTCGAAGTGTAAGAACTATTCGTCAGTATAACTCTGAGCGTGATTCCGTGATGAGTTTGACGGAGATAGTACTTTTAGGTTCGAGATGGTGATTCAGAGTGCAAGGGCTATAGTCATTGACTCTGAGGGTGATTCCAAAATGAGTGCGACGAGATAGTGCCTTCGGTTTCGTTCGAACCCGGAACGAACTTGTATGGATTGAATGCTTTCAGAACATCGTCAGGTGGACGATGAGCATTCTAAGATAGATGTGTTCTATTAAGGTAATCGCAGCCTCAAGCCTCATCAACCGGGAATGGCTAAAACAGGGGAGGTGCAGCAAGGCTTGGTGGGTAGCACCCATTTCAGGGTGAGGTCATCCCTGTCTAGATGTCCCTTTTTATTTCGGCTTAGTGGGTGGTTGGTCGCCCCAACCACGGGGTGATCTTACTCGGGACTGTCCAGTAAGGGATGCTCCCGGCTTTGTGTTGTGGGGGTTTGGGAATGATCCTCGGTACGGTGATCTAGGCCCCGTACTGTGACGGGCGGTACCCCAGTAGCCCTACCATTGATGGAAACCCATTCTTCCTACGACACCCAACGGTTTTGATTGTATTACCCACTTTTGTGGCTAGTAGCTGGAATTTAATAATGTAACAATTTCGGCTATTTCTTATTTACTTGAAAACCCTAGGCACTATTAAAATATCACTGCATTTCCTATCAAATGTTTTGGTTATCGTAAGGTAAAAGCTTTTCCATGTTTATGTGTGGGAAGTCTTACGTGATACCTTTTCGTTCCAAAGGATTTTCTAAGGTTAAGCAATTTTAATCCGTTTACTCACACCAGACCCCTGTCTGACCCGAGTGTTTAATTTCTGTTTTTATTAAACTCTTGGGTAATCATATTATGTATGAGTAGTCGAGGGATTCAGGTTAGCTTGATGAATTCTGGAGGAGTTTGGAGCAGGAGGCTTCTGCGTGTAGATATATTATGGTTCCGCTGTGTTTGTGAGATATCTGTATCTTGTGATATCTTGAGTTGTATAGTTAGACAGATGTTTATAACTGTCTAATATGAATGTATAAGTTGTGTACTCTAATGTAATATGATACTACCTAATATTTTATGTGATATATTATATTTCATTCGTTCCGCTGTGAGTATCTATTGTTGTTGAGTTTCTTCTTTTCCTATCTTTTCTTCTTCTATCCCTTTCTTTCTTAAATCATGATGTGTTTTTTTGGAGATAGAAAGACGGGCTGTGACAATTCTATTTCTGGATATGATCTCTGAATAAAAAGTGTTTGAATATGTGTAACATCGTTTTTAAAAATAGATTCGAGTAAAAATATTTAGTAAATTTTTCGAAAATGGAATATTATAGTGAAAAATCAACCAATGTTAGAAATTTGATTGTTTAATTTTCATGCTTTGATTATATAATCAAATTCGTCATCGAAAATGACAAATTTTAATATTAATATTGAGATTTTTAAATTAATGGTTGTTGAGAATTTTTGGGTTGAACGCATAACGGGTTTGGTCAAATTCTGACGAACGGCGACAAGTCTTGCAGCGAGGTTTGGACTGGAGGTGGCCAGTGGGTTGTGGATCACTGGAAAAATGGTGATCGAATTTTATATTGATCGTTGTGGCTAGACGGAGGCAATTTAGGGTTTCCACGTTCGCTTGGGTAGTTAGTGTTTTCTTGGAAAATTCGTCGTCGAGGGGATGCCGGAGTGGATCACGAGGTGGGGTAAAGGTTCGCCGGAGTGTGGCGAGGCTTTAAGTTGATCGGCGGGTGTTTCTGAGGTCGGAGGCGATGGCAAATGGGAGGTTTTCTATTCGGAGTGAGTTTAAGGGTTGAGTAGTTTGGTTCGATTTTATTTGAGGGCAAAGTTGTCGAATCTGGCGATCGAGTGAGTTGACGAGGTGATCGTCGACTTGAAAGTAGCTTTGGCGAGGCGTCGGAGTCGGCCAGACCCACGTGGACGTGCATGCGTGCACGTCAAAGTCTGGTGAAGTTAGATCGTGTAGATGTGGAAATTCTTGGGTTTAGACTCGTGACATTTGGGGTTTGTCTCGAAGTTTATGAGGTCGTGAGTGTATCATAGTTTTGCTCGGGAATATAAGTGAGTTGCTCGGGTTTGTTTTGTGATGTATCTAGTTTTAATTAATTAAACAAGGAATAGGTTATCAGGTTTTAGATGTGACGTAAATTTAGTTCCAGGGTTTAAACTTTTGGAAAATCATATTCAAAAGTAAGAAAATATTGTTAACATGTTTCGAAAGTAAATAATATAATCAAGCTTTAAAGTTTATAAAACGAATAGATTTCCAAAATAATGTAAAACATATTTTCCAAAATTATCAAACAAGTTTTTTTTTAAATCATGGAAGTAATTAGGGACTAATTACTTGGTGTAATTAATTTAAGAATTGATTAATATAAGTAATTATAGAGTAATTAATTACTGAATGAGATTAATTAAGATTAATTAATGAATGTGATTAATTGAAGATTACTTGTTAAAAAGTAATTAATTAAAAAATAATTAATTAATGAGAAGTAATTAGAGGTTAATTAATATGAATGGGTAAGGCTAATTAATCTGTGAGGTTAATTACTTAATGTAATTAGAGATTAATTAATCAAGGATGGTTAATTAAGATGGATAATAAAAAAATGATTAATTAATTGGTTTGTAATTAATTAATGTTGAGTAAGCATGATTAAGGAAATCCGAATGATTAAGGTTAGTAATTATTTCAATTGGAGATTAAATAAATTGATTAAGAATTAATCAAACTTGCTTATGGAAGATTGAATTGTATTAAGGGTTTGGATTAATAACTAGACTAATAATTTGTGACGTACTGTAATATGGTAGGTTTGAGTTGGACAGTGATAATATGGTTTACCTATGTGAGATAAATTGTTGTGTGGATCGAAATCCTGAATTTAAATTGTATTGTTTTAAAACTTGACAACCAGGATAAAAGATGACATTGAAATTGAAAAGAGGTCGGGTATCAGCAATGTCCGAAACCACTTCGATTTGTAATCTAAATTCTTTATAAATTAGATATGTGAAATTAAACAGGCTGGAATTGAAATAAATAAAGTAACTTGGCCTTTAACTGAGTAATAGTTATTGGATATTGTTTGTAATAAGTGATGGATTTTGAGAACTCATAGGAAGGTACGAGTTATACTGGTTTGCAAATAAGTTTTATAACTTAGTATTTCATATTATTATGGGTTTACTCACTTTGGTCTCCAGCCTAACCCGGGTGTTACTTTGATGTAATGCTCGGGTCAAACCGAGTATTACAGATTTTTAGGTAAAGACGTTTTGGAGCTCATGAGGCGAGCTTGATGGTAGGAACGTATGGAGTGTATTCCGCTGTGATATATTGTTATTTATCTGGGACAAGTTATTTTAACTGTCCAGTGATTGTGAAATGTTGTAACTCTGATGTACTATATGTGTAAATTAACTGATACAGATTTCCTTTATATAACTGCTATTTTATTTGATATTATATCTTGATCCACTGCGAATGTGAGAATCTGTGTTTTGGTGTTTCTGTTTCTTTTTTTATTCTACCTCTATTCTTCTATTCCTAATTATCTGGAATTTTCGGGATTGAAAATTCTGGGTCGTTGCATTTGGTATCAAAGCTGAAGGTTAAGAGAGAACCTTGGCTCTGGTGGGTTTACTCATTATGGATAGGGTCAGTGGTGCCCTAGAGTGAGTTGAGTGTATATATATATTGAGAGCGTACATGTTTTTTTTCTTATATAAAGGTTTTAAAAATGATTTAATAAATGGTTTTTTTTAAAAGCTTGTATTTTATATAAAAAGCAATAATTGGTTGTTGGATATCGAAATTGAATAAGAATTAAATGATATATATATATATACATACATACATATATATATATATATCAAAATGGGAGTTGGATAGTATAAACTATACAAATAAGATAAACTAGAAATAGATTTAAACCAGAAAATAAAATGGTTATTATGATGTTTGTTTTCTAATAATTATTGATAAAGCAAGATGAAAAGTTTTAGGGAAGTAAACTTTTAGATAAGTATGATTTGTAAATTGAAGTGGGTTTTAAATCGTGAAGTTTTGAATTCCAAGTCTAGAAACATTTGAATTTTTTTTAAAAGGTCAATGAAATAATAAATAATATTCAAAATATTTTGAATGTGACTTTAAAATAAGAAGTTGTTTGAAACTTTTAAAGAAATCTGTTTTGAATTAAAAACACAGGTTTATTAAAATTTAAAGTGGGACTTGGTGAGCTAAGAAATGAATATGTATATATGTGTGGATATACCTAATATCAAAAATGATTTGAAATAAACTCTAAAGTGTTGAGTTTTAATTTTCCTTGAAGTGTGATGTAAAAACCTAAAGTAATATAAGTTTTGAGCTTATAAGTAAGAAAGAATATTGATAGAAATTTGAAATTTGAAACGGGAATTCAAATTGGGTATAGTTGTCTGGATTAAATTGAAGTGAATTTAATTTTGGGGAAGTTAAATAAGTTTAGAACAAACAACCTGAATTGGAAATTTCAAGATGAAATTAAGATTTAACTTGGGAAGTTAAGTGGTGGATTTAAATTGGGAGTTTGTGTAATCTAATAATGGGTTTGAGATCTGGAAATTGGAAATGGATGGATGTTTTAAAATAATTTGGATAATATTATCCTATTGTTATTAACAATCTTTAAACTGTGAATTGGATTTGTTTAAATGAATGAAGAAATGGAGTGTGGTAATATATCCATTATTCAGATAAAAGGGAAATTAATCTTTAACTTGAAATTAAGGATATGGAATTACTTTGAACTTAAGATTTGAATGTTAAGAATTGAATTTGTAAATTAAAATTGTTTAAGAATTGGTTTCAAAGTTGGAAGATAAAATTGGGTAATAAATTGAATTTTAAAGATAATTTAAAATGGAATTTTGAAATTTTGACTTAGAATTGAACTGTTTAAAGATTTAGATTGTTGATTTAAAAATAATGGTTAATTTGATTTAAGGGATTAAATCAGCATTTAAAATTTAACTCGAATTTATACAAATCGAGATGGTTTAAAGTTGAGATTTAAATTGAATTAGTTCAAATTGAATTTGATTTGAATTCAATAGAATTTTGATTGAAGAAGGATAAGTTTAAAACTCAAATGGAAAATTTGAATTGGATTAATTTGAAATGAAATTGAAGTTGAATGAGTTCAAATTCAAATGGGAAGTTGATTTGAATTTGGGATGGGAATGGAAGATAACTTAATTTGAATTGAAATTGAAGGTTAGTTGGAAATTGGAAATTGATTGGAAATGGAGATTGAGAATTGAAATGTTTGGCTCTGGACTATTTTCAAATAAATTATGTTAATATAAACTGTTTTAAATCTATTTTTCCAAGCTATTTGCTACATACAACCTTTCTTTTTAAAGCCAAATTATTTTATACTTAGTTTACAATTATTTTTGAAACTATTTAACTATTTGCAACTATTTTATAAACTAATTACTATTTTTCAACTACTTATAACTAATTAATACTTTAAACTATTTTGCAATTATCCAACTATTTTATAACCATTTGACTATTTTATAACTATTCTGCAACTACTTAACTATTTTACAAATTAATAATTATTTTTCAACTACTTATCTATTTTAATTCTTCAAGCTATTTTCTAAATTTAAGCTGGATAGAGTTCAAACTATTGAATGATTAATTAGCAATTGAGATAGGGATTAAAGTGATAATCCAAATGGAATTGAAACAGTTGTGAATAAATGTATAGAAACTAAAGTGAATGTGAAGAGAAAAGGAGATTGATTTGGCTAATAATCAATAGAGATAAATACGTAGGGTGACGTATATTATTCTATCCGCATAGTGATTTGATCCAGATTCGAACTTAGAATTTCGAGATAGTATATTGATCCGAGTTAGGATTTTGCACTCGATTTTCGACGGCGAACCTGGATATGGATTTTTGATTAGTTCTGGAAATTCTCTATAATAGTTATGACTATGCAAGGAGAATGACAGTTTCTGATCAAGAAACCAGATCTGAGTCCGCACTAGGAAGTCGGGTGGATGATGCTAGTTCGGAAGAGAAATTGTGTGATTGAGTGAGTGATCAGATTGATATAGCGTATGGATGATATGTGTACATCGTACGGGTTTGAATGAAATTGATATTGAACATTTATGGATAAGAACTGTAAATTATTTTTGAAATGAAAAGTATATTTTATGAAATATATGATGAAATAAATTGGAAATTGGATATTTCTATGTTAGAAATTTACTTTATGGAAGTAAGTAATATGATAGGTGACTTTATAGAGTAATCAAGTTTGAATATTGATTTGGCATAAACAAAGTTATGTATATATAATTCATAAACTTCCCTCGTTGGATCTATAGCCAGAATAAAAAGGGTTTTCGAAAGCATTTGAAGTATAAAAAGGGAATTTATGCAAGTATGAAGTGATTCAAAGATTTTTTTCAAGGTTTTATATATACATACATATATACATTTATATATATAAAGGATTTTATGAGAATGATTTTGGGTAAAGGTTTTTGAAACCTATGGACATTAAAAGGCTTTTGATTTTTAGTAAACTCAATTTTGGAAATTTGAAAAGCCTAGTTTGAGAATTATCGATTTTGGAATAATCGATTTTGAGAAAAGGAGATTTATATGATATTCATAATAGGTGTATGATTTGGAAGATACTATATGCGTATAGTATAAAGTGTTTTGAAAATGGCCCTGGAGAAAATGGCACTCCCTTGAAATGAACTTCTTAGGAGTATCATAGGTTGGTACTGCCTTGAGCCTCAAAGGAGAGAGGCTCTAAAGTGGATCCTGTGAGAAAGGCCGGACGAACTGAAGTTTCTGAGGATTATTGGGTAGCGAAAGTCGAGGGTGCTGATGCCTACAGAGGCATTTGGGTTATGCTGTGATGACGGTGTAACTCCATGTCGCTGCGATCTACTATGGACCATAGCGGAAATCGTGTGGAGGTGAGTGTCAACGATCTACGTTTGATTTTGTTGGGAAGGTAACGTAACATCGGTAGACTGCGATCTATGGTCGAGTGGAGAAGTTTCATTCTTTTGGTAGCGGAATTCGAGGGCACTGATGCCTACAATTATATGGGTTTTTTTTGTGATAGCAACGTAACCCCAGATGTAGATGCGATCTGTAGCAGGTTCCATGGCGTAATCGAGGGCCGCGGAGTGCCTACAGTTATCTATGGATTTTATCAGGATGGCAACCTAACCATCGGGTTAACTGTGACCATGGATGGGGGTGATGATTTCCAGAGCACTCTCTATCTTTTCAAAATTTATGAAAATGATTTTTCTATCCATAATATATAATATATATGTATATATATTGAATTTGAAGTTATGCTTTAATAATTTTCAAGAGGTATTTAAAGTTAAATTCTATATTTTAACACTTAGAATAATATCTATATCTATTTATTATTAAAGTATTATATCTTAAAGACTTAAAAAAGGATTAATATTTTTTCCTCTTAAATTACACATGAACTAAGTTTGTATATATATATAATTTTAACATAATACATAGTTTTTAAAACATAAACATATATTAATAATAACATAAGAAATATGTATAAATAAGGAGTTTAAAACATTTATAAGCTATAATACATGCAATTGACATTTGTAACTTATATATGCATTGCAATTAATAAATGGATTAATTTTCTTTTTATTGAATTATAAATAACTAAGAATGTAGAGGAACCTGGTTGTTGCAGTTCAAAATCTCTTTTTATTCTTACTTTTTCAATTCTTTCTTTCTTCTTCTTATAAACCAAACTGAAAGGAAAATAAAAATTCAAACAAATAACTTAGCTACTTCAAAATTCAACCTGAGTTAAAGCAAGTGGCAGTTTTAAGATTCAACTCTAACATCAAACAAGGTTCAAGCTTCAGATCATTCAATATAAACATCAAGTACATATCAAAGTTCTAGATCAAATGAAGCCTGTGCTCTGTTTTATAATATCGGGTGAGTAAATATTCCTTTAAAATCTTAAACTTGTTTTTATCATGATGTATGTGATAGATTGTAGATGTAATGTTGTGAAACATCTTTGCATGGATGAATTAAGATGTTTATATGTATATAAATATGAATAAAAAGTGTTTGAATATGTGTAACATCATTTTTAAAAATAGATTCGAGTAAAACTATTTAGTAAATTTTTCGAAAATGGAATATTACAGTGAAGAGTCAACCAATGTCAGAAATTTGATTATTCAATTTTCATGCTTTGATTATATAATCAAATTCATTATCGAAAATGACGAATTTTAATATTAATATTGAGATTTTTAAGTTAATGGTTGTTGAGAATTTTTGGGTCGAACGCATATCGGGTTTTGGTCAAATTCCGACGAACGGCGACAAGTCTTACAGCGAGGTTTGGACTGGAGATGGCCAGTGGGTTGTGGATCACTGGAAAAATGGTGATCGAATTTTCTGTTGATTATTGTGACTAGACGGAGGCAATTTAAGGTTTCGAAGTTCGTCTGGGTAGTTAGTGTTTTCTAGGCAAATTCTTCGCCGAGAGGATGCCAGAGTGGATCACGAGGTGGGGTAAAGGTTCGTTGGAGTGTGGCGTGGCTTTAGGTTGATCGGCGGATGTTTCTAAGGTCGGAGGCGATGGAAAATGGGAGGTTTTTTGGTCGGAGTGAGTTCCAGGTTTGAGTAGTTTGGTTCGATTTTGATTTGAGGGCGAAATTGTCGAATCTGGTGATCGAGTGAGTTGATGAGGTGATCATCGGCTTGAAGGTAGCTTTAGCGAGGCGTCGGAGTCGGCCAGACCCACGTGGCATGTGTGCACGTCAATGTCTGGTGAAGTTAGATCGTGTAGATGTGGGAATTCTCGGGTTTAGACTCATGACATTTGGGGTTTGTCTCGAAGTTTTCGCGAGTGTATCATAGTTTTGCTCGAAAATTTAAGTGAGTTGCTCGGTTTTGTTTTGTGATGTTTCTAGTTTTAATTAATTAAACAGGGAATAGGTTATCAGGTTTTAGATGTAAAGTAAATTTAGATACAGGGTTTAAACTGTTAGGAAATCATATTCAAAAGTAAGAAAATATTGTTAACATGTTTCAAAAGTAAATAATATAATCAAGCTTTAAAGTTTATAAAACGAATAGATTTCCAAAGAAATGTAAATCATATTTTCCAAAATTATCAAATAAGTTTTTTATAAATCATGCAAGTAATTAGGGATTAATTACTTGGTGTAATTAATTTAATAATTAATTAATATAAGTAATTATAGAGTAATTAATTACTGAATTAAATTAATTATGATTAATTAATGAATGTGATTAATTGAAGATTACTTGTTAAAAAGTAATTAATTAAAGAATAATTAATAAATTATAGAAATTAGAGGATAATTAATTAATGAGAAGTAATTAGAGGTTAATTAATATGAATGGGTAAGGCTAATTAATCTATGAGGTTAATTACTTAATGTAATTAAAGATTAATTAATCAAGGCTGGTTAATTAAGATGGATAATAAGAAAAATGATTAATTAATTGGGTTGTAATTAATTAATGTTCAGTAAGCATGATTAAGGAAATCTGAATGATTAAGGTTAGTAATTATTTCAATTGGAGATTAAATAAATTGATTAGGAATTAATCAAACTTGCTTATGGAAGATTGAATTGTATTAAGAGTTTGGATTAATAACTAGACCGATAATTTGTGATGTACTGTAATATGGTAGGTTTGGGTTGGACAGTGATAATGTGGTTTACCTATGTGAGATAAATTGTTGTGTGGATCGTAATCCGAAACTTAAATTGTATTGTTATAAAACTTGACAACTAGGATAAAAGATGACATTGAAATTGAAGAGACCGGGGTCGGGTATCAGCAATGCCCGAAACCACTTCAATTTGTAATATACATTCTTCATAAATTGGATATGTGAAATTAAACAGGCTGGAATTGGAATAAATTAAGTAACTTGGCCTTTAACTGAGTAATAGTTATTGTATATTGTTTGTAATAAGTGATGGATTTTGAGAACTCATAGGAAGGTACGAGTTATACTGATTTGCAAATAAGTTTTATAACTTAGTATTTCATATTATTATGGGTTTACTCACGCTGGTTTCCAGCCTGACCCGGGTGTTACTTTGATGTAATGCTCGGGTCAGACCGAGTATTATAGATTTTCAGGTAAGGACGTTCTGGAGCTCAGGAGGCGAGCTGGATGGCAGGAATGTATGGAGTGGATTTCGCTATGATATATTGTTATTTATCTAGGACAAGTTATTTTAACTGTTCAGTGATTGTGAAATGTTGTAACTCTGGTGTACTATATGTGTAAATTAACTGATATAGTTTTCCTTTATATAACTCCTATTTTATTTGATATTATATTTTGATCCACCGCGAATGTGAGCATCTGCGTTTTGGTGTTTATGTTTCTTCTTTTTCTTCTACCTCTATTCTTCTTTTCCTAACTATCTGGAATTTTCGGGATCAAAATTTCCATGTCGTTACAGTGTACATCAACATCAACACCCACAAAACAGCTACATCACCCATTATTGTATAAAAGATCCTCCTACCTACATTCAACAATCTCCACAACCTCTAGACCATTCATACACAACAAACTACCTCCTACCGACCGCATTCACCATTATATAACTGTCACGATCCAAATTCCAACGTTCAAAAATCGACATACGTACTCCACTTGTACCTAAATGCCGTAGATTCAAGCGTTGAAATTCGGCTCGTGCCGGAGCTTATAACACATTAAGTACAACACAGCGGAAGAAATGAATATATCAATATACAACATTGATACAATATCCGATACAACTGAATGATACAATGAATATCAATATACATCAAAGCTATGATACAAGACAATAGCAGTGGAAAGAAAAGATAACACAAACAGGGGAACAATAGCTCTAATATGGTCTTCAAAGAAGAACTCCAGAACTACAACTCCATCTCCAAGGCAACAATCCAGAAATAGCTCGAACTCCCAATCAAGATGAAGTGAAGGAACTCGATCCAAATGCGATTGCCAAATCCTAAGGCTGAAAGCTATCGAATCTACACCTACTATTCGATTACCTGAAAAACCCAACTATAGACTGTCCGTGTGGGAAAATAGTGGGCACCCAGAGTTTACGAAAAGAACAATAAACTCCAGGTCAATCATGGGACTGGTATGAGCAAACAAAAACATTTGATCTTTAAAACAGACAACAGGAGAATTTAAAATAAATCCGCAATGCTTTTTGGAAAATGAAACTACCACAAGGCCTCCCGCCACACACACAATGCAAGCACAGAATTGGAGAAGATTTCTCCTTATGATAGTCAAATATGCTTGATACGAGAAAATTTCTTTGATATTATTACTAGTGCATAGTGTAGGAAAACCATTTCGAAAGTATTATATAAATCCTAGCCAACATACGACCAGTATCGTATGCCTACTATAGCTACCATCTAAACAGTGGGGCGCCACCATAAGTAAATGGCAGGTTCTACAACTAAAACCGTACAAGGCGCGTATTGAAGATTGGATTTCCAACAAATGGTCATGCTAAGGAACTTCCTACTGCCACATGGGTATGCCTCTGGGGGGACGTCCCGAGAGCTTAACCAGCTCTCTGCCAACACAAGGCCGGGTTACCTCGGTATCTAGGTAACTACTACACGAGCGTGCCATCCCCTGGTCCTTTGGGACCTTTATCCGAGGTACCTCTAATCCAACAACCACAAAGCAATCACAAAGTAATAGATCTGCAGTATCCACATGAGTGAAATATCTGGGCTCCATACCACGATACCACCCTTTTCCACAAGGGAATGACAAACCCTAAAGGGTGCGACCCTCATAACCTTGCCGCATCTTTCCTATTTAGGCCATTTCCGGGGTGTGAGGTCCTGATGCAGTCTCGTCCACAAAGCTACGCTTTATAAAAAAGCCATGCTTTGATCAAAAAATGATACACAGCAGCACTCAGCATGCCACACTACCAAATTTGGGAGTATATCACTGATAAGCATCAACTACATAACCTCTGAGCTCATACGTCTCAGAGAAGGGTGTTAAGCTAAGAAAATAAATTCTCCGCCACCAAGTAGAAATGTATTTGATAGAGATCAGTTTAATATCTCAAAGTTTAGTGTCAGACATACAACCATACAAGTCTGTTTCGGGTTCGAACGGAACCGAAGGCACTTCCGAAGAAGCCCTTGCAATCCGGGTATCCACAAATCCAATCGGAATTCCCATCACTTAGGGAATCTCTATGCCGTAGCTACTTGGTGCAGAGACAATCGATAGGTTATCCTATCATTCTCGAAGACACCTGATCTTCAACATCGGTCTTCAAATGCAATCCATAACTTCATATCACTATTCGGAATGGGTTATATGACATAAGGTGCTCTCCCGGCTAAATGAATAATGAGCGCAATATTTAAAAACATATGGATATGGGATTTCAGTTAAGTCACAAATTATAAAATCCAAAAATTTTCTTCAAATGGTTAGACAAATTACCATTTCAAATCTTTTAACAAAAAGATTCGTTTCACAAAGTTCACCTAGTTCCATAAAGATCTATTTATAGAGTTCAAAACACTTCCATTTCAATTTGGATTAACTTATTAAATCTTTAAAATAAAGATTTAACTTATTTCTTTCAAACCAATTTCCAAAGATTTATTCATAACCTGGAAAAGTATTTTCATTTTAAACTTTAAATCCTTTTAACACAAATTGGACGTTCATTTCTTATGTGAAAGCTTTTATTATTTGAAAACAAATAGGTTTCGTTTGGGAAAAACTGATTTCATTTATACAATTTAAAATTTTGGGTAAAATTTAAATTCCCAAAAAAACCTTTTAAAATGGTTTAAAAACCCATATAAACACATTTATAAGTTGAATAACCTTTTTAAACCATAGTTTCCAAAACATAGAATTCAATTTCAAATATTGAATTCAAATTTAAATCAAATTATTTAAATTTCTAAACTCAATCAAGTTATTCAAAATAACTTTTATTTTTGGAATCCATGTTCAAAAGCTTACAATTCTAATTCCAAAACTATTTTGGATTCAAAAATTCAATCTTTAAAACTATTTCAAAATCTGTGACTTAACCCATTTCCTCGTGCAATCCATATTTGTGTGTGTATAAGTGTGGTCCATGGGTTTTACACAATAAAAGTGCCACATCATCAATCAGCACAGATTCAAATATAGCAATATATTTGGTGAGCGGTATAAACTATAACGCTTATATTTGATAAGCGGTATAAACCATAACGCTTATCTTTTAGTCACAGATCACAGGTGTATATCACAGATAATAAATTACAGTAAACATAGCTCAAATCAAAGAAGAGCATCACAATCAGGGATATCAAGAAATTCAATCATCCAATAGAATCCAAACATATATAAGTGAGATCAGATAGTTGTCTGATTAATTCAAATCAGATTAACTACTTAAGACTTACTAATCCTGGTTAATTTACATTAATAAATTACAAATCATTTTGATTAATTATTCTTTAGTCATTCATTAATTAACCATTATAATTAATTAACCTTTAATTATAATTCATCAACTTTTAATTATTAAACAATTAACTTTTATTTATACCATTTCATTAATTATCTTAATTAATTTAACCCTTGCTTAATTAATGACCATTTATCCTCAATTAATTATCATTCTTCATTAATTAATTAAACTTTAAATTAATTAATTATCCTTAAATTAATTACCTAAATTAATCACCATTTGATTAATTATCATTTAATTAATTATCCTTTAATAATAATTATTGATTATCCTTAATCACATAATTTAATTATCACTTGATAAGTTAACTTTGATCAATAATTAATTACCTAAATTAAGTGATTATCCTTTAATAATAATTATCTTTAAATACTTTTATTAATTTGTTATTCTTTAATTACTTTTATTCAACAATAAATCTTTAAATTAAATATATGTTTTATATAACAAAAAAAAAACATTTCATCTTTTAATTAATTAATATTTAGTTTATTTAAAATAACTTTTAAATTAAAGGTTATATAGATTAACTATTTAAAAACTTAATTGATCTGAAGTAATTTACTTTGAAAACAACTTGAGAATTAAATAATCACCTGATACTAAATTTCCCAAATCAAGACAATTTAATTTCAAAACACATTTGCATTCAAATTTCATATCTTATTGCCTTTGTAAACCAGATACATATTTTAAAACCTGGTTGTATTTTTTTAAAAACCTGGAAACAAAGTTCCCTTCTTTTTCGTATTTAAAATTTGTAACCAGGGCCCAGATCCGTTTACTCCAAACACGGCTTCGAGCCAAATTCGAAAATACCAGAACGCATCCCCCCTAAAGTTCTCGAGCAAAACCCTTTTTCTTTAAAAAGAAAAAAAAACCGTTAACTTAAAAAAAACTTAAACCCAGATCAATTTACCCCGAGCTAACGCATGCAAATCTCGAGCCCAAGCCCGAGAATTCCTTCTTCTTCCCCTACCAACCAACCATCATGAGATACATGACAACTCGTACACGTGGACGATCGTTCTGCCTCGCTTCGTCCCTCTTCGTCGTTGCTAACAAGTCGCTGCTGGCCTACCTCCTTGATCTCGACCACCTTGACTTCGAACCAAACCCAAAAACGAAAACGAGCTATTCGACCCCCCAGGCATTCGAATCTGATTCAACAAATTTCCTCGCCGTCGGTGATCCCGATCACTAGTGATCATGGCCATCCACCTAGAGCCGCTCCACCGACCCACGTTCCATCCTAAACTGGTCCGATCACCCTCGATGCCACCTTCACGACGCACGAGTTCAAACAAAACCGACAGTCAAAATCAAAGCTTAAACCCTAAATCTATTTCGTATGGCCACCCAAGCAAGCTAGAATTTTCTCGATCATTGCTCTGATGATCTATGACACTCGAACCGCCTTCGACATAAGGCCCGACCCACAAAAGTTCGCCCTTGATTTGATTTTGACAAAAATGTGATTTCCGTTCACCTCTCGATTTCCCACAATGTGATAAACTAAAAATTCTGAATTGATCGCCTAAATTCATGATTTCGCATTACGAATCTATTCGTATAGTTAGAACATGAAATCCAAACTATTGATTTTTGACTTGAACTAAATTATCCCTGTCATTCTAATTTTCAAAGTATTTACTATATGTTTTTACCTGGGATCATTTTTAAACCTAACTTTATATGGTCATAAGCATTTTCTTTTCAGAATTATAACCTGAATTGGATTGGGTAAGAAGATATGATTTTTTTATATCTATATATGGCACTTGATTCTGTTGATGTAACAGAGGAATATGTTTACAGTCATATTCACACAAACATTTTTATATATGCAGACATGCAATGATATTCATACAAACATATTGCATTCATTAAGATATTCAACCATCACACAATCAAACAATCATCATACCATCACAATATACCAACAGAATCAGGCTTTAAAGTGAAAGTTGCTCACCTGTTGGTTGTACAGGGAGAAACAGAGAGGAACTTGGTTTTGTTGAATAGAGACAGGACATTTTATTTCTTTTATTTCTTTTGAAGCTTAGATCTACAAAAGTTTATTAATACAAAACTTTGCTTAATCTCCTGTGGTATTTGTTTACTTACTTCAACAATAACAGACAAATTTAATTTTACTTATAGTTTTGAATCATTTTTATATATAACAAAGAAGCTTTTCTGCATTTGGAAACAGAATTTATTTGCCTTGGACTTTATTTCATTCATGCAGCTGATCAATAAAGTTGTTTAAATTCTTTGTTTCATTATTGATTACTAACATCAAATTCAAATTTAAAAAAAGAAATTTATTTGCCTTCATTCTTTTTTTCCCAGAGAAACTTGTTTGTTCCAGGTTTCTACCCTTTCTTCTTTGTTTTTGAAATTCTGTTTTTCAGGTTGCTTTTCTTTTGCTTAACCCTTAACTTGATATTAATTTGATCTTCATTTCCTGGTTTGTTGTTGAAGACAGGCATTTGGTTTTGAATCTGTTTTTAAAACTGTCTTCTAGTTTTTTTTCTTTTGAGAATAACTTGGTTTACACATTTTCTTCTGAGAATCACTTTTATTTATATAAGAAAATTTGACTTAAAAATAATATTTCGAAAATGAGTACACAATTTTGTTTCTTTTTATTACAACTTCCAAATATTAATATAATTAAAAAATTAGAAAACAAACTATCATTAACTTCTTATTAATCTCAAGCTTTTTAATTTCCATTTTATTTCTAATACATTTCATTTTGAAATCCAATATTTATTTACAAAATACTTATCCTTATATTTTAAATCAAATTTCTATTTATAATTTATATAAATATATATATCTTATTTAAAATTGGAGAATTCAAATATGCCCAAAATTCCATTTACAATATAATTTATTTTCCTAGAAATCTCTAATAAATTCACAATTTATTCTCAAAAATAAATTTAATTGCCAAATTAAACTTGATAAATTTCAGGAATGTTACAGATTCCCCCCTTAAAAAAATTTCGTCCCTAAAATTTGCTAGGGAGACGAGAAAGAATAGATGATAGATAAAGAAATGATTGATCAGATCAGATCAAAATATTTATTCTGCATTTGGCTTACCAAATCAGAATATCAATAATATGAGAACAAACTCATACAATTATTTCACAAGATATTTGGGTCCATTGGTCTATGAATATGCGAGGGTATTGATTAGTTCGAAGGGATAACTAATCGTTCGTAGAATGTATCAGATCCCAAATAATAGATAGATAGATGGATTTAATCTTCCATAATTCTCAAACACTAGATATGGATTTCAAATTCGAGTCGGAATGCCCCAAAGTATATATAACTTGTCCCTCTTTGGAATTTGATATACACAAGAAATTACAATAGAATTTTCAAATTTGGTTTTAATCGATATCGTTTTATTGATACAATTCAAATTTAGCTTTATATTCTATTATACAATTTAACTCAATTTAAAATTTCCCATTTATTTAAAATTTTCAATTTCAAATTTCATTAAAGTTTAGAACAAAAAGCTGATAAGAAACCGATAAAGATACGAAGTAAGGATTCTCTACAACGATTCGTTGAGCCACCATCACACCAAAACTTCTTTCTGGAGCAACTACGAAGAATCAAAAGAATTTGGAATCGAATCAAAGGAGATTGATAGAGAAAGTTATTTCGTTGTTGCAGGGTATTGACCATTTGTAGTGGTACTCCCCTGTCCCCTATCTTGTCCTCTTCATGCACTCATACTTACTATCAGTGGATAGTAAGAGAATTTACTGAGACATTCGAACGGATATCTTAGGGATATACTCATTCTAGGGTATACTTCACCCTATCCCTAATGAGTTACTTAATGTGTTATACTCCTGAGCTAAAGTTTTAACCTTCAGCTCTGATACCAAAATGTCACGGTCCAATTCCAGCGTTCGAATATCGACATACGTACTCCACTTGTACCTGAATGCCGCAGATTCAAACGTTGAAGTTCGACTCGTGCCGGAGCTTATAACACATCAAGTACAACACAGCGGAAGAAATGAATATAACAATATACAACATCGATACAATATCTGATACAATGAATATCAATATACATCAGAGCTATGATAAAAGACAATAGCAGCGGAAAGAAAAGCTAACGCAAACAGCGGAACAATATCTCCAATATGGTCTTCAAAGAAGAACTCCAGAACTGTAACTTCATCTCCAAGGCACCAATCCAGAAATAGCTCGAACTCCCAATCAAGATGAAGTGAAGCTACTCGATCCAAATGTGATTGCCAAATCCTAAGGCTGAAAGCTATCGAATTACACCTACAATTCGATTATCTGAAAAACCGAACTCTAGACTGCCCATGTGGGAAAATAGTGGGCACCCAGAGTTTAGGAAAGGAACAACAAACTCTAGGTCAGTCGTGGGACTGGTACGAGCAAATGTCACGCCATACGGCTAACCAACCTCGTAAAGAGGACGTGTGGGGGTAAGAGTCTCCTGCTCGCCACCAAATAGAAAGCGAGAACCCCCCATCACATTTCACCTAGATAAGCAAGGTCAGTCATGGGACTGGTATGAGCAAACAAAAACATTTGGTCTTTAAAAAAGAGAACAAGAGAATTTAAAATAAATCCGCAATGCTTTTTGGAAAATGAAACTACCATAAGGCCTCCTGCCACACACACAATGCAAGCACAGAATTGGAGAAGATTTCTCCTTATGATAGTCAAATATGCTTGATACGAGAAAATTTCTTTGATATTATTACTAGTGCATAGTGTAGGAAAACCATTTCGAAAGTATAATATAAATCCTAGCCAACATACGACCAGTATCGTATGCCTACTATAGCTACCATCTAAACAGTGGGGCGCCACCATAAGTAAATGGCAGGTTCTACAACTAAAACCGTACAAGGTGCGTATTGAAGATTGGATTTCCAACAAATGGTCAGGCTAAGGAACTTCCTACTACCACATGGGTATGCCTGTGGGGGGACGTCCCGAGAGATTAACCAGCTCTCTGCCAACACAAGGCCGGGTTACCTCTGTATCTAGGTAACTACTACACGAGCGTGCCATCCCCCGGTCCTTTGGGACCTTTATCCGAGGTACCTCTAATCCAACAACCACAAAGCAATCACAAAGTAATAGATCTGCAGTATCCACATGAGTGAAATATCTGGGCTCCATACCATGGTACCACCCTTTTACAGAAGGGAATGACAAACCCTAAAGTCCACGACCCTCATAACCTTGCCGCATCTTTCCTGTTTCGGCCATTTCCGGGGTGTGAGGTCCTGATGCAGTCTCGTCCCCAAATCTATGCTTTATAAAAAAGCCATGCTTTGATTAACAAATGATACACAACAGCACTCAGCATGCCACACTACCAAATTTGGGAGTATATCACTGATAACCATCAACTACAAAACCTCTGAGCTCGTACGTCTCAGAGAAGGGTGTTAAGCTAAGAAAATAAATTCTCCGCCACCAAGCAGAAATGTATTTGATAGAGATCAGTTTAATATCTCAAAGTGTAGTGTCAGACATACAACCATACAAGTCTGTTTCGGGTTCGAACAGAACCGAAGGCACTTCCGAAGAAGTGCTTGCAATCCTGGTATCCACAAATCCAATCGGAATTCCCATCACTTAGGGAATCTCTATGCCGTAGCTACTTGGTGTAGAGATAATCGATAGGTTATCCTATTGTTCTCGAAGACACCTGATCTTCAACACCGGTCTTCAAATGCAATCCATAACTTCATATCACTATTCGGAATGGGTTATATGACATAAGGTGCTCTCCCAACTAAATGAATAATGAGCGCAATATTTAAAAACATATGGATATGGGATTTCAGTTAAGTCACAACTTATAAAATCCAAAACTTTTCTTCAAATGGTTAGACAAATTACCATTTCAAATCTTTTAACAAAAAGATTCGTTTCATAAAGTTCACCTAGTTCCATAAAGATCTATTTATAGAGTTCAAAATACTTCCATTTCAATTTGGATTAACTCATTAAATCTTTAAAATAAAGATTTAACTTATTTCTTTCAAACCTATTTCCAAAGATCTATTCATAACCTGGAAAACTGTTTTCATTTTAAACTTGAAATCCTTTTAACCCAAATTGGACGTTCATTTCTTATGTGAAAGCTTTTATTATTTGAAATCACATAGGTTTCGTTTGGGAAAAACTAATTTCATTTATACAAGTTAAAATCTTGGGTAAAATTCAAATACCCAAAACAAACCTTTTAAAATGGTTTAAAAACCCATATAAACACATTTATAAGTCGAATAACCTTTTTAAACCATAGTTTCCAAAACATAGAATTCAATTTCAAATATAGAATTCAAATTCAAATTAAATTATTTAAATTTCAAAAACTCAATCAAGTTATTCAAAATAACTTTTATTTTTGGAATCCATTTTCAAAAGCTTACAATTCTAATTCCAAAACTATTCTGGATTCAAAAATTCAATCTTTAAAACTATTTCAAAATCTGTGACTTAACCCATTTCCACGTGCAATCCATATTTGTGTGTGTATAAGTGTGGTCCAGGGGTTTTACACAATAAAAGTGCCACATCATCAATCAACACAGATTCAAATATAGCAATATATTTGGTGAGCGGTATAAACTATAACGCTTATATTTGATAAGCGGTATAAACCATAACGCTTATCTTTTAGTCACAGATCACAGGTATATATCACAGATAATAAATTACAGTAAACATAGCTCAAATCAAAGAAGAGCATCACAATCAGGGATATCAAGCAATTCAATCATCTAATAGAATCCAAACGTATATAAGTGAGATCAGATAATTGTCTGATTAATTCAAATCAGATTAACTACTTAAG
Source organism: Allium cepa (assembly GCA_030765085.1). Lineage (NCBI taxonomy): Eukaryota > Viridiplantae > Streptophyta > Magnoliopsida > Asparagales > Amaryllidaceae > Allium > Allium cepa. The sequence continues at coordinate 456,940,469 of CM060944.1, forward strand.
ACTTACTAATCCTGGTTAATTTACATTAATAAATTACAAATCATTTTGATTAATTATTCTTTTGTCATTCATTAATTAACCATTATAATTAATTAACCTTTAATTATAATTCATCAACTTTTAATTATTAAACAATTAACTTTTATTTATACCATTTCATTAATTATCTTTAATTAATTTAACCCTTGCTTAATTAATTACCATTTATCCTCAATTAATCATCATTCTTCATTAATTAATTAAACTTTAAATTAATTAACTATCCTTAAATTAATTACCTAAATTAATCACCATTTGATTAATTATCATTTAATTAATTATCCTTCAAAAATAATTATTGATTATCCTTAATCACATAATTTAATTATCACTTGATAAGTTAACTTTGATCAATAATTAATTACCTAAATTAAGTGATTATCCTTTAATAATAATTATCTTTAAATACTTTTATTAATTTTTTATTCTTTAATTACTTTTATTCAACAATAAATCTTTAAATTAAATATATGTTTTGTATAACAAAAAAAACATTTCATCTTTTAATTAATTACAATATTTAGTTTATTTAAAATAACTTTTAAATTAAAGGTTATATAGATTAACTATTTAAAAACTTAATTGATCTGAAGTAATTTACTTTGAAAACAACTTGAGAATTCAATAATCACCTGATACTAAATTTCCCAAATCAAGACAATTTAATTTCAAAACACATTTGCATTCAAACTTCATATCTTATTGCCTTTGTAAACCAGATACATATTTTGAAACCTGGTTGTATTTTTTTAAAACCTGGAAACAAAGTTCCCTTCTTTTTCTTTTTTAAAATTTGTAACCAGGGCCCAGACCCGTTTAATCCAAGCACGGCTTCGAGCCAAATTCGAAAATACCCAAACGCATCCCCCCCAAAGTTCTCGAGCAAAACCCTTTTTCTTCAAAAAGAAAAAAAACTGTTAAATTATAAAAAACTTAAACCCAGATCAATTTATCCCGAGCTAACGCATGCAAATCTCGAGCCCAACCTTGAGAATTCCTTCTTCTTCCGCTACCAGCCGACTATTCAATTACCTGAAAAACACAACTCTAGACTGTCCGTGTGGGAAAATAGTGGGCACCCAGAGTTTAGGAAAAAAACAATAAACTCCAGGTCAATCGTGGGACTGGTATGAGCAAACAAAAACATTTGATCTTTAAAACAGACAACAAGAGAATTTAAAATAAATCCCCAATGCTTTTTGGAAAATGAAACTACCATAAGGCCTCCCGCCGCACACACAATGCAAGCACAGAATTGGAGAAGATTTCTCCTTATGATAGTCAAATATGCTTGATACGAGAAAATTTCTTTGATATTATTACTAGTGCATAGTGTAGGAAAACCATTTCGAAAGTATAATATAAATCCTAGCCAACATACGACCAGTATCGTATGCCTACTATAGCTACCATCTAAACAGTGGGGCGCCACCATAAGTAAAAGGCAGGTTCTACAACTAAAACCGTACTAGGTGCGTATTGAAGATTGGATTTCCAACAAATGGTCTAGCTAAGGAACTTCTTACTGCCACATGGGTATGCCTCTGGCGGGACATCCCGAGAGCTTAACCAGCTGTCTGCCAACACAAGGCCGGCTTACCTCTGTAACTAGGTAACTACTACACCAGCGTGCCATCCCCCGGTCCTTTGGGACCTTTATCCGAGGTATCTCTAATCTAACAACCACAAAGCAATCACAAAGTAATAGATCTGCAGTATCCACATGAGTGAAATATCTGGGCTCCATACCATGATACCACCTTTTTCCAGAAGGGAATGACAAACCCTAAAGTCCACGACCCTCATAACCTTGCCGCATCTTTCCTGTTTCGGCCATTTCCGGGGTGTGAGGTCCTGATGCAGTCTCGTCCCCAAAGCTATGCTTTATACACAAGCCATGCTTTGATCAACAAATGATACACAACAACACTTAGCATTCCATACTACCAAATTTGGGAGTATGTCACTGATAACCATCAACTACATAACCTTTGAGCTCGTACGTCTCAGAGAAGGGTGTTAAGCTAAGAGAATAAATTCTCGCCACCAAGCAGAAATGTATTTGATAGAGATCAGTTTAATATCTCAAAGTGTAGTGTCAGACATACAACCATACAAGCCTGTTCCGGGTTCGAACAAAACCGAAGGCACTTTCAAAGAAGCCCTTGCAATCCGGGTATCCACAAATCCAATCGGATTTCCCATCAATTAGGGAATCTCTATACCGTAGCTACTCGGTGCAGAGACAATCAATAGGTTATCCTTTCGTTCTCGAAGACACTCGGTCTTCAATACCGGTCTTCAAATGCAATCCATAACGTTGTATCACTATTCAGAATGGGTTATATGACACAAGGTCCTCTTCCGGCTAAACCGAATAATGAGCGCAATATTTAAAACATTTGGATATGGGATTTCTGTTAAGTCGCAACTTATAAAATCCAAAACCTTTCTTCAAATGGTTAAACAAATTACCATTTCAAATCATTTAACAAAAAGATCCGTTTCATAAAGTTCACCTAGTTCCACAAAGATCTATTTATAGATTTCAAAACACTTCCATTTCAATTTGGATTAACTCATTAAATCTTTAAATTAAAGATTTAACTTATAGCTTTCAAACCAATTTCCAAAGATTTATTCATAACTTGGAAAACTATTTTCATGTTAAACATGAAATCCTTTTAACACAAATTGGACGTTCATTTCTTATGTGAAAGCTTTTATTATTTGAAAACACATAGGTTTCGTTTGGGAAAAACTAATTTCATTTATACAAGTTAAAATCTTGGGTTAAATTTAAATTCCCAAAACAACACTTTTAAAATGGTTTAAAAACCCATATAAACACATTTATAAGTTGAATAACCTTTTTAAACCATAGTTTCCAAAATATAGAATTCAATTTCAAATATTGAATTCAAATTTAAATCAAATTATTTAAATTTCAATACTCAATCAAGTTATTCAAAATAACTTTTATTTTTGGAATCCATTTTTAAAAGCTTACAATTCTAATTCCAAAACTATTTTGGATTCAAAAATTCAATCTTTAAAACTATTTCAAAATCTGTGACTTAACCCATTTCCACGTGCAATCCATATTTTTGTGCGTATAAGTGTGGTCCAGGGGTTTTACACAATAAAAGTGCCACATCATCAATCAACACAGATTCAAATATAGCAATATATTTGGTGTGCGATATAAAATATAACGCTTATATCTGATAAGCGGTATAAACCATAACGCTTATCTTTTATTCACAGATCACAGGTATATATCACAGATAATAAATTACAGTAAACATAGCTCAAATCAAAACAAAGCATCACAATCAGGGATATCAAGCAATTCAATCATCCAATAGAATCCAAACATACATAAGTGAGATCAAATAATTGTCTGATTGATTCAAATCAAATTAACTACTTAAGACTTACTAATCCTGGTTAATTAATATTAATAAATTACAAATCATTTTGATTAATTATTATTTAGTCATTCATTAATTAACCGTTATAATTAATTAACCATTATAATTAATTAACCTTTAATTATAATTCATCAACTTTTAATTATTAAACAATTAACTTTTATTTATACCATTTCATTAATTATCTTTAATTAATTAATTAATTAATTTAACCCTTGATTAATTTATTACCATTTATCCTCAATTAATTATCATTCTTCATTAATTAATTAACTTTAAATTAATTAATTATCCTTAAATTAATTACCTAAATTAATCACTATTTGATTTATTATCATTTAATTAATTATCCTTTAATAATAATTATTGATTTACCTTAATCACATAATTTAATTATCACTTGATAAGTTAACTTTGATCAATAATTAATTACCTAAATTAAGTGATTATCCTTTAATAATAATTATCTTTAAATACTTTTATTAATTTGTTATTCTTTAATTACTTTTATTCAATAATAAATCTTTAAATTAAATATATGTTTTATGTAACAAAAAAACATTTCATCTTTTAATTAATTACAATATTTAGTTTATTTAAAATAACTTTTAAATTAAAGGTTATATAGATTAACTATTTAAAAACTTAATTGATCTGAAGTAATTTATTTTGAAAACAACTTGAGAATTAAATAATCACCTGATACTAAATTTCCCAAATCAAGACAATTTAATTTCAAAACACATTTGCATTCAAACTTCATATCTTATTGCCTTTGAAAACCAGATACATATTTTGAAAACCTGGTTGTATTTTTTTTTAAAACCTGGAAACAAAGTTCCCTTCTTTTTCTTTTTTAAAATTTGTAACCAGGGCCCAGACTCGTTTACTCCGAGCACGGCTTCGAGCCAAATTCGAAAATACCCGAACGCATCACCCCAAAGTTCTCGAGCAAAACCCTTTTTCTTTAAAAAAAACGTTAACTTAAAAAAAACTTAAACCCAGATCAATTTACCCCGAGCTAACGCATGCAAATTTCGAGCCCAACCCCAAGAATTCCTTCTTCTTCCCCTACCAACCATCATCAGATGCATGACAACTCGTACACATGCACGATCGTTCTGCCTCGCTCCGTCCATCTTCGTCGTTGCCAACAAGTCGTTGCTGGCCTACCTCCTTGATCTCGACCACCTCGACTTCGAACCAAACCCAAAAAAGAAAACGAGTTGTTCAACCCCCCTAGGCATTCGAACCTGATTCAACAAATTTCCTCGCCGTCGGTGATCCCGATCACCAGTGATCATGGCCATCCACCTAGGGCCGCTCCACCGACCCACATTCCATCCTAAACCGGTCCGATCACCCCCGATGCCACCTTCATGACGCTCGAGTTCAAACAAAACCGATAGTCAAAATCAAAGCTTAAACCCTAAATCTATTTCTTACGACCACCCAAGCAAGCTAGAATTTTCCCGATCATTTTTATGATGATCTATGACTCTTGAACCGCCTTCGACGTAAGGCCTAACCCACAAAAGTTCGTCGTTGATTTGATTTTGACAAAAATGTGATTTCTGTTCACCTCTCGATTTCCCACAATGTAATAAACTAAAAATTCTGAATTGATCGCCTAAATTCATGATTTCGCATTACGAATCTATTCGTATAGTTAGAACATGAAATCCAAACTATTGATTTTTGACTTGAACTAAATTATCCCTGTCATTTCTAATTTTCAAAGTATTTACTGTATGTTTTTACCTGGGATCATTTTTAAACCTAACTTTATATGGTCATAAGCGTTTTCTTTTCAGAATTATAACCTGAATTGGATTGGGTAAGAAGATATGATTTTTTATATCTATATATGGCACTTGATTCTGTTGATGTAACAGAGGAATATGTTTACAGTCATATTCACACAAACATTTTTATATATGCAGACATGCAACGATATTCATACAAACATATTGCATTCATTAAGATATTCAACCATCACACAATCAAACAATCATCATACCATCACAATATACCAACAGAATCAGGCTTTAAAGTGAAAGTTGCTCACCTGTTGGTTGTACAGGAAGAAACAGAGAGGAACTTGGTTTGTTGAACAAAGACAGGCCATTTTGTTTCTTTAATTTCTTTTGAAGCTTAAATCTGCAAAAGTTTATTAATACAAAACTTTGCTTAATCTCCTGTGGTATTTGTTTACTTACTTCAACAATAACAAACAAATTTAATTTTACTTACAGTTTTAAATCCTTTTTATATATAACAAAGAAGCTTTTCTGCATTTGGAAACAGAATTTATTTTCTTTGGACTTTATTTCATTCCTGCAGCTGATCAATAAAGTTGTTTAAATTCTTTGTTTCATTACTGATTACTAACATCAAATTCAAATTTAAAAAAAGGAATTTACTTGCCTTCATTCTTTTTTCCCAGAGAAACTTGTTTCTTCCAGGTTTCTACCCATTCTTCTTTGTTTTTGAAATTCTGTTTTTCAGGTTGCTTTTCCTTTGCTTAACCTTAACTTGATATTAATTTGATCTTCATCTCCTGGTTTGTTGTTGAAGACAGGCATTTGGTTTTGAATCTTTTTTGAAAACTGTCTTCTAGTTTTTTTCTTCTGAGAATAACTTGGTTTACACATTTTGTTTCTACTTTATTTTTTCTGATCTTTGCTTCAAATTTGAGATCTCAATCTAATGTTACTGTATTTTTCAGATTTGCTAAAAAGTTAAATAATTGCATATGGGGGAGCTCAAAAGTTTCTATAAGTTTTAAATTCTATTATTTTACTCAATTTAAATATAATGAATGCCATTTGTAAAGAGAAATGATTATGAGATCTATGCATGTTGATTGCTTTACTCATCTCCTTTATGTATGTTTACATTTGTAATTTTCAAAGATAAAAGGAATTTTTATGTAAAATTTTATATCATATTTACTTTATAAAAGATTCTTTTTATATATATATATTAACATATATCCCAATCTTTATATTATGTTCCCTATTTAAATAGATACAATTTTCTTTTATTTATGTATATATTGTGTTTGCTTTTATATTTATATTTACACAAACAAAATTTTTACCCAATAAATTTTCACATTGCAACCTTTAATTTTGTTCAGCATATTTATACACTTATATATTTATACAGTCTACATTCATACATTTTTTCATTATCTATTTTTGTACAACTTTATAAAAGAAAAGAGTGATTTAAAAATTTTGGTTACATATTAATAATTAATCACTTTTATTTATATAAGAAAGTTTAAAAATAATATTTTGAAAATGAGTACACAATTTTTTTTCTTTTTATTACAACTTCCAAATACTAATATAATCAAAAATTTAGCAAACAAACTATCATTAACTTCTTATTAATCTCAAGCTTTTTAATTTCCATTTTATTTCTAATACATTTTATTTTGAAATCCAATATTTATTTACAAAATACTTATCCTTATATTTTAAATCAAATTTCTATTTATAATTTATATAAATATATATCTTATTTAAAATTGGAGAATTCAAATATGCCCAAAATTCCATTTACAATATAATTTATTTTCCTAGAAATCTCTAATAAATTCACAATTTATTCTCAAAAATAAATTTAATTGCCAAATTAAACTTGATAAATTTCATGAATGTTACAATAACTGCAAACAAATCATTGTCATCCTCTCTGCAACTCCAGCCTGCAGCACTAACTTCTCCTTCATCACCCAATGTCACATAAACCAGACTCGCCTCTCATCTCGTACACTACAGTCCACCTGCACATGCACCATACCCTCTGTATACAAATTCACAGGCCTCATCATCAAATCTGACCATACATACCCATCAGCTCGCCTATTGTTAGCACCAAAATTGGTCACTAACACCCTTAGAGAGATTGTGTAGAGAGATTAATGAAGAAAGTAAATTAAAATAGAGAACAATATGTAAATTTCAGTGTAGAGAACAAGAACACCAAATTTATAGTGGTTCGGCGTAACTGCCTACGTCCACTTTGAAGTTGATTTCTATTGATTTCCTTGATAGTTGATTACAGATACAATCCGTTTCTAATTACTTGAATACAATTGCAAAACAAAAGATTAAGTTTTGAATGAGTGTTGAATGCGACAGAGTTTCCCCAGTGTTCCCAAAAAACTCCTCATTTTCACTGTGCCCATGCCTCTCTATTTATAGACGAAGGTGGGGTGGACTTCCCTGGTGGGCCTGGTAGCTGAATATCACGGCCCAAATGGAGTAAACTCTGTGTGCCGACCCATAGATGCCGAACGTCGAAGGCCGAACAAGGTATGAATGCCGAAGAGTCTCCTTATGCCGAGCGCAGCGAGGCCGAACACTCTGAATGCCGTGGGAAGCATCTGCACTGGACGATGCTGGAAGCCGAACCAGTGACTTGGCCGAACGATGTTTGTATGTCGAGAAAAACTTAGACCGGACGATACTTTGGCCGAACGCTACCCAGGCCGAACTATGTCTTGACCGAACGTTACTTAGGCCGAACAATAGTTAGGCCGAACGATAGTTTGGCCGAACAATGTTAGGGCCGAACGGTAGTTTGGCCGAACAATGTTTTGGACGAACGGTAGTTGATACCGGTCAATTCTGCCATGCCGAGCGTTCTCACATGCCGAACGTTATTCCATACCGAACGTCTCCCAATGCTGAATGCTCTACCATGCCGAACGTTCCGTAGACGCCGAACGAACTCTGATGTCGAGCGCACCCTGGATGCCGAGTGCTTCTTAGATGCCAGTCGCCGAGCGATCCAGTTGAGCCGTTCGGTGGAGATGCCGAGTACTAAGTTTCCTGTCAAATCCACAGGAAACACTTGCCCCCCAAAGTGTATCGCGTGACCGAACGTGATACACTTTGGACTACGAGTCCTTTGTGCTTCGCTTCGAACCTTGGCCGATTACTCTTGGAGGTTGTTTTCTTGTGAGTGCCGGTTGGGATGGTGTGTGCCGAACGTAACGCGAATGCCGAGCGATACAACCGAAGCCGAACATCCCATGTACGCCGAGCGAAATGAAAGCCGATGCCGAACGATGCTGCTTTGACCGGTTCTATCGGTCATTGTCACTTCCCCTTCTTCTTTCCTATAAAATCAGCACGTTTCTTCTTATTCTCTTTCCACTTTTTTACCTCCGCGACCTTGTACTTGCTAACCTCGCCAGTTCACAGCCTCCGAAGATTCAACAACCCTTTCCAAGTCTCGATCTACTAACTAGTTATCGATTCTTCTATCTAAGTCCTTTCCATAACTAATCAAGTTCATAGAGGGACCGTGCCGATAGGTGTATGAAAGGGTCGAACCTCGGTTTAAGATATTTTTAGACTTTTTAGAGTTAAATGATGAGGAGGAAAGGTGGAGTAACTAGAGACGAGCGTACAAGGGAGCTGTTGGGAGTTGTATTGTGATTCGGCATGGTTTCCTTGTGCCGAACGAGATTGGAGGAAAAAAGAATAGAGGGGGAGCAGGAGGTGGTTAGGACGCCGTATGTTACTTTGGCCGAGTAGAACTTAGGCCGGTCGTTACTTAGGCCGAACGATAGCTTTGCCCAATGATAGCTTGTCCGGTCGACAGTTAGGCCGAACAATATTTAGATCGACCAATCATGACTGCCGACCCATATCTCAGCCGAACAACACACAAGCTGAACGATTATAAATGTCGAACCACTTTTATAGGCCGAACACTTATGGATGCCGAACCACTTTTTAGCCGAAGAGAACTTAGGCTGAACGATCATTTTCCTTGCCTAATCATATAACAAAACAAGGGCAGAGACTCCAGCATACTAGCATATTGAACTGATCCGGACTGATAACTTAAATTGACAAGAACAGATAAAAGCTTTTAACTCGTAGTGCCAATGCCCGAGTCTAAAATTGAAAGCATCGCAAGGCTGGTTTTCGGAGATGGTCAGCGATGACGGTCTTTGAAGGCGACAGTCCCAAGCTAGACTTTATATCATTAATTCTGTGACTCATAATCTCTTAGCACTTACACACGAATGATCGCACTAGTTCACACACCACACGGGGGGAATTCTTGTGTTGTTAATTCTGATGTCGATTATTTTTCGAGTATAGTTCAATTAGGTACTCTACAAGATTCAATATTTATTGGAAATGTCTAGGAGATCTTGCTCCGCCATGATTTCAGATAGACCGAGACCGTCAACCTGACAAGAAGTCACGGATTTTTCAAATCCGTCAACCTCCCATGCACATAACTTAGCCCCCGACGCTTTGGAGGCAGCAATTCTCTTGGATACTCCTGTTGATTCACAGGCTTCGAAGGTCAATGAAGTTGCGCTCCGACGAATATGCTCCATCCTTAGGATCCCTTTTGACGATGTGTTGGTTCCCTTGGGGCACGACCGTCCACACTTGCCCCCGGTTGGATACACGGCGTGTAATAAATTCATGCTGAGTTGGCAGCGTGCCACCGTTTAGTTTATTTCTTCGGGATGCGCTGCAGTACATTGACATTGCTCCGTCGCAATTGCACCTAAACGGCCACGCTTTCATCTATGGCACCTATATCCTCTTCATGACCGTCCTCTCTAGGCCTCCAACTCCGGGCGACATCAGATACATTTATATGATCAAGAAGCGGAGAGATAGCCCCTCTTTTGTGTTCCTTGAACCACACCACAAATGCCAGATTTTAACCGGGGCATGGAGCAAGTTTTCACTGTACAAGCAGGAATGGTTTTATGTGCGTTGCCCTCCTGGTTTCGCGAGGAGATGTTTGGTCGAAGCTATGCCTTTTCTAACTCTTGTTTCATCTTCTCAGATATCAACCCACGTCCTGACGGCCGTGGATATTTTGAGGCCGTTGAAGCTATTAGAGCTCTTCCCGCTGAAGAACGAGACACCTGAACTCTCATTTCAAATGAGTCACTATCGAGGTTCGGACTGTTAGCAGAAGGTCGTCGGTAAGCCTCCCTGAAGGCGTCTCCATACCTAAGCCCGCATCTGGTAAAGGGAAAAAATTAGCTGAGTGGTCATCACGCCACACCCCTGGTGCACAGGAAGAGGGGGAAATTCAAGGGATGAAACACCCGAAGCACAAGGTGAGAACTTGGGTCCCACTCAAGATCCGATAGTCGAAGTACACGATATCGAAACGTCATCTTCCCCTTTAAAGAGGAAAAAGGGATTGACGTACAAGATTAGAAAGCAGAAGGTTTGCGGAACTTCAAAAGTTACACTCATTCCAACGGAGAAAGAGGTCTCTTCACAGCATGTAGAAAGTTATTTAAAGGGCCTATCGAACCTCTCCATTCCCGATGACCTACTCAATTATGACTTCGATGATCCGGAAGCATTTCAACTTCACTCGCCCATCAGAGGCAATGCGGGCGCTCTAGCCCAGAGTCAGGGAGAGAAAACTCCCATTAGTAAAGCAACTGGTCCGTCAGGGGGGAACACTAGGATATGCACAGACACTTGCACTTCAATTTGCACTTAGATTTTCGTCGTCGCGCTACTCTTCTCATTGCTAAATCTTTCTCAAATTTCGTACAGGTGGCATGGGACGTACACACGGCATTGATCGCCTCCCTGGGTCATCTGTTTTCTATGACTAAGGGCGTGACTCAGGTTCCGAGAGACGTCGGGAAAGAGATGACGATGGCGATAGGGATTATCACTCCCGGGACTCATCATCTCGGAAGAAAACATACTATCAGTCCAAGTACCACCATCATCCCTCTTCTCATTTGAAACCAAGCAAAGTCAAGTATGGCCATAAGGGGTCGCAATCCGATGCCCCCCGGGATCAACATTCTGACTCCTCTACCACTCAACAGTTCCGAGATCCTCACAGGAGAGCCGAACTTTCAAAGCCGTCTCCTCCCGCTCCGGCAACATCCCAACAGTATCAGAGAGGCTGGTCGAGCTTAAAGATAAATTTCTGAAAATCTGCTTCGACGGCCTAAAATTCCTCCAGGCGATTCATCCTGTCCCCGGTCATGTCAAGCAGAGCGCCATTGCCTGTACCAACGACGTCTGTGTTCAACATGACGCGTTTGTTCACTTGGCTGAAAAACTTTCCGAAGTCTCCGTGGAGCGCCAACATGAAATCGATCGCCTGAAGCTTGAGGCTATCCACGACAAAGACATCATTAAGGCTCAGGACGAAGAAATCGCAACTTATAAGTCTGAACTTGAAGTCGCCCATCAAAGCGCGAAGGACACCGCGGAGGCCGTCACTCGTCTGGAAGCAACTCACAAGAAAGAACTCGACGAGGCAGTTCAACGCTGTGGGGCTTTGGCTCTAGAGAAGGACTCAGTTCAAAAGGAGAGGGACGCATTCTGCCTCCGAGTCAAGGAACTTGTGGAGCAGCTCCGCAGAGAGAAGGAAGAGAAAACGGTAGCCCAAGAGGAGTCACCACGATACTGTGATGAGATCGTCGCCACTCGACTCTTGAAAGAAAAACTTGAGCGAGCTTTCCAGAGTCGAGGCGTTAAAGAGTGAGGCCCGTGAAGAGGGCAAGGGGATAAAGTCCATTGATATCGACTTGCGTCTTGAGGCGGCTAGAGAAGAAGGCAGGGATGAAGTAAAAAATATGTTTGACCCGCTAATTGCTGAGTTCAACGCCCGCGTTCTCATGCATCGAGACTTGACTTTCTTAAGCGAGGGTTATCTTGAATCTCTAGCCAAGGCATGGGAGACTTTAATCGAAATCAGAAAGGCCTAGCACGATACCGAAGAGATTGACGAGGGGGCCTTGATAAAAGGATTCCTTACGGGAAACGAGCCTTCGGATTTGTCTACAGCTAAAGCTATATATGGAAAAGGCTCCCCCTCAAAGAAAGGGAAAGAAGTTATTACTGGTCCATCCGGGGTCGTGCCTCCAGCTCATGCGCCTACTCGACCGGCCGATCGGCCGATACTCGATCCATTTGAGCAACATATTGGTTACAATCCGGAGGACCCCGGCCTTGGCGTCCATATTCCATCTCCCATTCCGGAGGGTGAGACCCCCTTGATGGCTGAGAGCCTAACGGAACCTGGTTGATAACTCTTCACTTTAAGATTTCAAATGTCGTCATTCTTTATGAAGGACTATTGTATTCTAATGCTTTTTTTTTTCATGCTTTTGCGCAGGTCGTTCTGATCCCGGGCCACTTCGAGGAGCGATGTCGCCAAGGAGGTGGATGAAAAGATAGGTGAGGCCAGTCAGGCAAGAGAAGCATTCCGAGGACTTGGAGATTTTGAATCGTTTATACTCGAGTCCGCACTCCGGGGACTTAGAGTACTCCAGTCCGCACTCCGGGGACTTGGAGGTTTTGAATCGTTTATACTCGAGTCCGCACTCCGGGGACTTAGAGTACTCCAGTTCGCACTCCAGGGACTTGGATATTTTGAATCGTTTATACTTGAGTCCGTACTCAGGGGACATAGAGTACTCCAGTCCGCACTCCGGGGACTTGGAGATTTTGAAGAGATTTTGAATCGTTTATACTTGAGTCTGCACTCCGGGGATTTAGAGTACTCCAGTACGAACTCCGGGGACTTGGAGATTTTGAATCGTTTGCGCGTGTTCGTACTTCGGCCAGAATAATATGGTTTCGTTTGCCTGTCATAGGATCATCATACGCAAAGACATTAGTAATTTATGGAAAAGATGGCTTCAAGCCTTTATTAATGAAAGCAAGCTGAATTGTCTTACTACATGCCAAGAACTAGAAATAAAGGCGTACTGGAAATAAATGCAACTAATACATGAAAGAAATAGACTAAGCATAATAATGCCGCAAGTGCTCGCTGTTCCATGCTCGGGGGAGTGTCGCACCATCAACGGTCGTTAGCTTGAAAGTTCCTTTCCAAGCTTCCGTTCGATGACGTATGGACCTTCCCATGCGGGATTCATATGAGAAAGGATCGAAAAAAATCGTTTCAAAACGAGGTCTCCCACACTAAAAATTCTTGGTCGGACCTTTTCGTTATAATATTTTGCGACTGTATGTCTGTATGCGGCCGCTCTCAAATTGGCCTCTTTGCGTTTTTCGTCAATAAAGTCCAATGATTCCAATAGAAGATTCTGGTTCGACTTGGGGTCGTAATAAGTTACCCAATGTGATGGAACTCCAAGTTCCACGGGAATGACAGTTTCCATGTCATATGCCAAAGCGAATGGAGTGTGGCCAGTCATGGTCTTGTGGGTGGTCCTGTTGGCCTAAAGCGCTGTTGGAAGTTCATCCACCCACTTGCCTCTAGCCTTTTCCAGACGTTTTTTCAATATGGACTTGATTATCTTGTTTGCGGCTTCCACTTATCCGTTAGCTTTCGGGTGAGCAACCGCTGCAAACATCTTTTCAATGCCATACTCTGGCAAAATTCTTTGAACTCCTTACTTTCGAATTGAGTCCCATTGTCTGTAATGATGGTCCGTGGAAGGATGAAACGACATATGATATTTCGTACGACGAAATTAATAACCTTCTTGGTGGTTATTGTGTCCAGAGGCTCTGCTTCTGCCCATTTGGTGAAGTAGTCGACCACAACTATTCATATTTCACTCCACCTTTGGCTATGGGTAAAGAACCAACTAGGTCAATTCCCCATATTGCAAATGGCCAGGGACTAACCATTTGCGTGAGTTCTGTCGGCGGAGCTCTCAGGATTTTTGCGTATATCTGGCATTTATCACATCTTCTCACATAGTCTGCAGCATCCCGATTCACAGTTGGCCAGTAGTATCCATAACGGAGGATCTTCTTTGCTAATGTCTGCCACCAGTATGGTCGCCGCATTCTCCTTCATGGACTTCCTCCAGGACCCGTTTTATCTCACCATGGGCAATGCATCGGAGTAATGGGGACGAGAATCCCCTTCGATACATTATTCCATCCTGTATCACATAACGAGAAGCCTTACGAAGAACTTTTCGTCTTTCGCTCCTTTCTTTGGGTAAGATCTCGAATAGAAAGTACTGCTTGATTGGGGTCATCCACGATTCCTCCTAGATTTCTATTTCTACACGAAATCTACCTCCACCATATCTATACTCGGAGCATGGAGGTCTCAACAGGAAATAATCCCATTTGTTGTGCGTCGCCTGTGCTTGCAAATTTCGCCAGTGAATCGGCTGCTCTGTTTCGCTCACGTGGGACATGTGAAATATCATAATACTCGAGATTCGCTAGCAGCTCCTGAACTCGAACCAAATATGAGACAAGTCTCTGCCCCCTTGCTTGGTAGTCTCCTCGCACTTGGTACACCACCAGCTGCGAGTCGCTGAAGATTTCAATCGATTTTACTCCCAGTTCTTTGATAAGTTTCAAGCCGACGATCAACACTTCATATTCGGCATCGTTATTTGTTGCTGTGAATTTGAGCTTCAAAGCGTAGCAGACTGATCGGTTCTCAGGAGTTACAAGAACTAAGACGACCCTCGAACAACGGTCATTAGATGCCCCATCGGTGTACATCTTCCATCGAACGGGAGGTATGACATTGTGGTCGTTTGACTCGTCTATCATAGTAAACTCAGCAATGAAGTCAGCTAGTGCTTGTCCCTGTATGGCCCTTCGCGGCAGGTAGGTAATGTTGAACTGACTTAACTCAATATTCCATTTAAGCATTCTCCCGAAAGTTTCTGGTCATTGGAGCATCTGCCGCAGAGGTTGATCGGTGTAGACACTAATCGAGTGAGCCTGAAAATACGGGCGAAGCTTGCGTGATGCAATCACCAAGCAATATGCTAGCTTTTCAGTCTTTGGATAATTTCTTTCTAGCCCCGTCAAACGTTTACTAACATAGTACACTGGCTTTTGAACCCGGTCTTCCTCGTGAACCAAGGTTGTACTGATAGCATGCTGGGATACAGCCAAGTATATGTACAACACTTCGTGGTCTATTAGTTTCGACAATACCGGGGGACTTTCTAAGTGCCTTACAAGAGCTCTGAATGCTTCGTCACAGTCGGTTGTCCATTCAAAATTCCTCTTTCCTTTCTTCATGACATCGAAGAAAGGAATATACTTGTCATTGGCCCTGGATATGAATCGGCTCAGCACGGCCACCTTTCCGTTCAAGCTTTGCACCTGCTTTATGGTTCTGGGCACTTGTATATCACGGATGGCTTGAATCTTCTCCGGGTTAGCCTCGATTCCTCGTGCATTCACAATGAAACATAAAAACTTTCCCGACGCTACGCCGAATGAACAATTCAAAGGATTGATCTTCATTCCATATTGTCTGAGTATGTCAAACATCTCCGCTAAGTCTCAGATGTGGTCGTTTGACTGCCGCGACTTCACGGGCATGTCATCCACATAAACTTCCATCGTTTTACCAATCTGGTCTTTGAACATCCAATTCACCAGACGCTGATAGGTTGCTCCCGCATTTTTCAATCCAAAATGCATCACTACATAGCAATACAATCCAACGTTAGTGATAAAACTGGTGTGTTCTTGGTCTGGGAGGTGCATCGGGATTTGGTTATATTCGGAATACGCATCCATACATGATAGTAACTCATGCCCGACAGTTGAATCGACCAGCTGGTCAATCCTAGGCAACGGGAAACTATCCTTCGGGCATGCTTTGTTTAAATCAAAATAATCGACACAATTCTCCATTTTCCATTCGCTTTCTTTACTAGCACCGGGTTAGAAACCTATTCAGGGTAGAGGGTGTCACGGACGAACCCATTGGCTTTGAGTTTGTCCACCTCCTCTTTGAGAGCCGCGGACCTCTCTGGGTCCATGCCTCTCCTTTTCTGTTTCACAGGAACATGTCTTGCGTCTATGTTCTACATATGACTCGCAATTGTAGGAGAAATCCCGCACATGTCAGATTGTGTCCAAGAGAAAACATCAAGATTCGCTTGGAGGAAGTCGGTAAGGTTCTTGACCACCACGTGGTCGAGTTGTGATCCAATTTTGAGAATTCGTGACGGGTCAACCCGGCTGACTGGGATAACAATTGTTAGTTCAGCCGGTGCAGCATTTGTTTCCCTAGGTCCTCCATCATCGTCTCTCGGATCTGTCTCTCTGGATCCGAGAATGTTGCCCGAGCCAGGGCTCGGGCGCTAGGTGTCAATCATCAGCATTTCAGATGCGGATGGAGCTGTCCGCAACCTTTCCTTTCTCTCTACGCTGAGCCTCTCTCAGATCAGCCACATAGCAGGCACGTCCGGTCGCCTGATCGCCGTGTACCACTCCAACACCACTGTCTGTGGGAAATTTTAACGTCAGACACCAAGTGGCCATTGCTGCCCTAAATTTTGCCAAGGCTGGACGTCCTAGAAATACGTTATATGAAGGGTCAACGTCCAACACTATGAATGGTAGGATCCGTACCCTCCTACGCTCGCCTTGCCCCAGTTCAACTAGTAACTCCACGTATCACATTGCGTCCGTTGCTGCGCCGTTAAAGCCGTGGATTTTGGCTTTAGACGGTTTCAAATCCTTAGTCTCCAACTTCATTTGGTCGTACGCCTTCTTGAAGATGATGTTAACGGAACTTCCACAATCAATTAGAATTCTCTTCACAAATGTCGGCCCGATTGTCGCAGATATGACCATCGGGTCAATGGTATGGGCCTCCACTTTATCCGAATCTCTGCTTCTGAATACAATATCATCATTCATCGTGCTGCTGTGCAAGGGTCCCATCTTCCACATTCGATCAGCACTCATACTCCGCATGTCTTAAAGAGTTAGCATATCACTCCATCTCCTGCCAATTCTTATCTGTAGGATGAGGTCCGCCAGCAATCGTGTTGATAACCAATCTACCCACATTTCGAGCAGGTTATTCTGGTTGGCGTAGAGCTGGCCCACGTCCGAGGTCCGATGTCTCTTGTCTTCCATCTTGTGGGTCTTTGACGAACTCCTACAGCTTCTTCTGTCTAATCATCTTTTCTATAGCGTCATGGTGGTGTCTGCACTCCTCTGTGTTGTGCCCATAAGACTCGTGAAAGCGACAGTACATCCTAGTCCGCTTCTGTTCCTCCGTTGATTCCTTTGGGCGTGGTATCCTATACTGAAAAGTGTTGGAAGTTGACAAATAGATGTTCTCAAGTGATGCGTTGAGTGGGGTATATTCATTGTAGGTCGGGATCCTTGACTTCCGTTTCCCCGTCTCTCTTTTCTTTTCGGGATTTCCACCTCCGGATCCTTTAGACTGCCCAGGCTTGTTTTGGACGTTGACTTGAGTTTTCTCGAATCAACGTCGGTTTGCTTCATGGTGACGGTACTCTTCACAGTCTCCTGAGCAGGCCCTAGTGCCTTGTCTCGTCTTGTCCATCGAGCTTCTTCCCTTCTTATAAACTGATGAGCTTTCAAGTAAAAACATTCCAGCGTGGCTTGGGGCTTTCCTGCCAACCAATCTCCAAACTCAGAGTCTGGATCCACTCCACGCATTACCGCCATCAAAATTGCATGGTCGTTTGGATTGCTCTTCGGTAGCAGCAACATGAAATCTCTGCAAGTATGCTTTCAAAGACTCTCCCGGAGCTTGGATTACGCTTGATAAGTACATCACATCCTTTGAACGAGTGGTGTGTATCATGAATTGCTCTATGAATTTCATTGCCAATTCATCAAAGATGGATATAGATCGTGGGGAAAGTCGAGTAAACTACATGGTGGAAATTCCGAACAGAGTGATTGAGAAGCACCTACACTTGGTTGCATCATTAGCTCTTACAGAATCCATCTTCCATCCGTAGCTCATCACATGCTGCCTGGGATCAGTCTTCCCTTCGTTGGCTAGGATAGTCGGCATATTGAACTTCTTGGGGTACTCAGCCTACAGGATATCATCCGTAAAGGGAGTATGGCTTCTGGACTCTCCCCAATCTTCATTGGTCAAGCCTTGGTTTTTTCTCATCAACTGCTTGACCATAGCTGTTAAGTCCGAAGTTTGTATGGAGGATGGAAGGTTGGGTTCCGTTCCACGGAACCGTGCGGGTTGATGTCCCGCCTGATTTGGGTCTTGGAGATTCGGGTGTCCGGTCTCTTCGCGGGCTTGATTCCCAATGCCTGCTTGTGCACCTTCATACTTACGGCATTATGCCTAGGAGGTTCGTCAGCTGACGTTGAACTGTAAGATTCAGAATAAGGGGCAGGGTTACCTCTAGCATTCTGGCGCGTTGCTGAGCGGGCTGAGTCATGAGGCTAGTGTTGGCTTGAATCTGCTCAGCAAGTTGCCTTCTACTTTCCTTGAGTTCTCTTATCAAGCGTTGAACTCTGTTCGGGAAACGACTTCCGCTTGGTCTTGGGTGGAGGGCCCTGCACCTCTTGTTGCTTGTTGATTTTTAGGTCCAACTTGTTGTACGCTAGCAGTTTCGTGGACATCTGCATTATGGGAGGCCAATCTGGTTCGTGGTCTTCCCATGGTAGATTTGTTGGTTATAACTCTGAATAGAATCAGCAGACGCCTTGTCAATGATCTTGGATCTCCTCTGGGGGATTTATGCAATCCAGTAACTACAAAACAGATCCTAACAGCCTGAGAATTCAATTCTCAGTGAAAGAACCAAAATGTTAGCACCAAAATTGGTCACTAACACCCTTAGAGAGATTGTGTAGAGAGATTAATGAAGAAAGTAAATTAAAATAGAGAACAATATGTAAATTTCAATGCAGAGAACAAGAACACCAAATTTATAGTGGTTCGGCGTAACTGCCTACGTCCACTTTGAAGTTGATTTCTATTGATTTTCTTGATAGTTGATTACATATACAATCCGTTTCTAATTACTTGAATACAATTGAAAAACAAAAGATTAAGTCTTGAATGAGTGTTGAATGCTGCAGAGTTTCCTCGGTGTTCCCAAAAAACTCCTCCTTTTCACTGTGCCCCTGCCTCTCTATTTATAGACGAATGTGGGTTGGACTTCCCTGGTGGGCCTGGTAGCTGGATATCACAGTCCAAATGGAGTAAACTTTGTGTGCCGACCCATAAATGCCGAACGTCGAAGGCCGAACAGGGTATGAATGCCGATCAGTCTCCTCATGTCGGGCGCAACGAGGCCGTACACTCTGAATGCCGTGGGAAGCATCTGCACCGGACGATGCTGGAAGCCGAACCAGTGACTTGGACGAACGATGTCTTGGTTGAACGATGTTTGTGTGCCGAGCAAAACTTAGGTCGGACGATACTTTGGCCGAACGCTACCCAGGCCGAACTATGTCTTGGCCGAACATTACTTAGGCCGAACAATAGTTTGGCCGAACGATAGTTTGGCCGAACAATTTTAGGGCCGAACGGTAGTTTGGCCGAACAATGTTCGGGCCGAACGGTAGTTGATGCTAGTCAATTCTGCATGATGAGCGTTCTCACATGCCAAATGTTATTCCATACCAAACGTCTTCCAATGCTGAATGCTCTGCCATGCCGAACGTTCCGTAGACGTCCAACGAACTCGGATGCCGAGCGCACCCTGGATGCCGAGTGCTTCTTGGATGCCGGTCGCCGAGCGATCCAATTGAGCCGATCGGTGGAGATGCCGAGTAATAAGTTGCCTGTTCAAATCCCCAGGAAACACATATCCCCATCAACTTGCAAGAAATCACTACATACAGCCAGTAACTGTTCCACATACCATTCATAAGCAAGCCAATAATCATCCTCCTACAACCGACCACCCTCCTCTTCCTTGAAAAGCCAACAACTTGCAACCATCACTACATTATACTGTCACACCTTCATCAATTAACTGACCATTCACTACTCCATTGCAAATTTCCCAATCCACTGCTTCAAATCACCATCAACCAATTGCCTCAACAAATTGAATGTCACGACCACTCCATCGACCACTACAAGCTCCTCCAACCAACCAATCAACCGTGGCCCCATAAGATCCTCAACAAAACGCGACCACGAACTCAATCTAATGTCAACCCTCAATCTCAGACCATGAATCGAATTGCCTTCCAAAGAACTCGCAACCACGTAATCACCTCGACGACCCCAAACCATCGCAAACCCAAGAAGCTCGGCTGTAAATTTAAGAAATTGAATTGTGATTTAAGAAGCTCGGTTGTGAATTTAAGAGATAGAATTGTGATTTCGTGAAGGGATACGAATTTGTTTTTGAAATAGAAAGTGGGTCCGGCTGTTTTTGTATTTATTCTTTCTTTTATTTGTTTTTCCTTTATCTTATTTTTTTAATTTTCTAATTTTTTTACTTAGGTCTTTCTCGCCCAAAAAAACAAAAGAAAAAGAAAAAAACACAAGTTTCAATTTTTTAATTTTCAATTGGTTTTAGTTTTCATTTGCAAATAGTTTATGAAAAAGAAAAGACAAAAAGGAAACATAAAAAAAGAAATGAAATGAAAATGATTTTACTTTGTTTTCAGCTGTTTTAAAACTAAAAAAGAGTTTTTGATTTTTGATTTTCACGTTGTGGGAAATAAAAAAGAGTTACTGCAAGAAAACTGCTCTGATTGGTAGCTTTAAAACAATTGGATATTCATCTCTAGTTTTATTTGCCTTCCGTTGCTGTTTTCTTGCATTTTATTTAAAAAAAACAAAACAAAAATAAAATTTCAATCATAGTTGCATTGTTAATACACTTTAATTTATGATGTGCATTTCATCTTAGAATCTTGATTAATAATAACGATAGCACTTAATTATGTGTTAAAAAGTTGTCTTCTTTGAACAATTTGATTTCTTGGTGTCTAGGCTATGCCAGAGCAATAATCAGTTATAAATATTACGGTAATTCGTAAATATTATACTGATTTGTTTCTCTGAAGGTACTTAAACCTTCGGCTGCATTACTACGGTGATTCATGATGCACCGATAAATCCTATCCGTTACCTGGCTAAGAACTATCTTGTTTATCTAAGACAATGTGTGAGTATACAATTTTGGGTTAACTTAGGACAAACATTTGTAAATAACCACTGCATTCATTAAGTTGCTTTAGTTCATGCATATTTAAAAAAAAATCAAATCCAAAACTAAAAAAATTGTAAATATTTCTTAACTTGATTTTTTCCTTTTCTTTTGAAAATTTTCAAATCAAAATTCCAAAAATCCAAAAAAAATTACTTAGTTTTTTTTAGAAAATCAAAAATCCAAAAAAAATATAATATCTTTTCCTAAAACCAAAAAAATTGAAAAAACAAAAATCAATTTTCCATTTCGAAAAATAAATTCTATGTGTAAATATTTTTCCTTTATAAAAAAACCAAAAACATTCTTGAAAATGTCCGAATTTCCACACTCACTTGAATTTTACAATATATATGAAAATCAATATAATCCATACGATATCAATACAAATTCGTATAGATATTTTAACGCCAACTATTGTTTAAACGGTTCAAATTTCAAACCATAAAATTTTCAAAGTAACGAGCAACCCTTAAATCTTGAAATAGCATTTCGTCTTTGCTTGAAATCTCTATACAACAAAATCAAATGATAAATGATTTGTGTAATTCCTATTTCTACAATAACTCGTGTCTAAGTTTTCAAGGATTTCAAAATTTGAATTCAATTCAAATTTCAAATGAGTTCGATGATAACCCATACCAATTCAATTTTGAACTCCAAAATGAATTTCAAAATCAAAACGGAAATGTGATCCACTTTTCAGATAATTTTGGCAATGGGAATAATCTTGATTACGATACGAGTGAAACATTTTGTTCTCAACCAATCCAAATCGTAAATTCTCAAGTTAATAACTATAAATTCGATTTTGTTGAGCAAATGAACGAAATTAACGATGATCACACGAATTCGTTGTTTGAAACATATATGAAAAAACATGAAAAACAAAATCAAATTCCAACGCATGACGAGTCAAGTGATAATCCATCTTTTACCCAAATCAACGATTTTCAAATAAAAACTTTTGAAATTGAAAACGAAAATCTTAACGAAGTTGTTGAAAACACGTTAATTGAGTTGGTTTTCAATTCTTTTGAGGGTGCAAAACTTGATTTAAACTTCGATCTTCCTTTTTCTAAAAATTTGAATACGAAAACTTTGAATTTTAAACTCAATTTACGCTATGAAGTTGTTGATAATTCAAACAAAGGAAGTCGAATTTAACGAATATGAATTTTATGGACTTTTTGAAAATGAGTTGTTAAATTTTGAAGGGAAAGAGTTAAATCGCCATTTCAATTTTGAAACTAATAATTTAGAAAAATTTGTTGATGATGAGCTTATCTTTCAATTTGGTGAAAATAAGCTTGAATTTCAATCAATTGTTTTATCAACCACGAAAATCATCTAAAATAAAACAACTCATACGGTTTTCAAAAAAATCGACATTCGTTTTCAAAATCAACATTCAACTTTGAAATCATTTTCGATTTAGTTTTTCGAGCTTAAGCTGTGTCTCGTATATTTGACGAGACATATGAATCGGTTTTTGGAAGACCGGTTCATTTACTCTTTAACGGCATACTTTCTGATGTCATGTAAATAATCATCTTTTCATTTTCATTTAAATAAAGGTTATGTTTTTATTTTTATCCTTCCACTTGGGTTGACTATGGGAACACAGCCAAAATCAAGTGTGGGGGAGACTCATCTTCATTTTCGATTTTTCATGATTTATTTTTGCTTTTTCTTTGCAAAATAAAAAAAATCTCAAAAACTAAAAAAACAAAATTTTTATTTAAGCATTTTTGATTTATTTTTAAAGAAACACTATAGGATAAATATTTGGTTTTGGCTTATTAAATTGAAATTTTTGAAAGTTTATTTGTCTTAACAAAAATAAAAATGAAGTTTGATTACAAATAACAATGGTTTAACTAGTATATAGAAAGATTCATAAGTTATAATTATGAAACATATCCTAACTGAAAATCTTTGTTTTAAAAAATGGTTGATTTAAAGTAAAGGATACAACATTTTTTGTCTTCTAAGTTAAGTGGCGCTAAGATTATTTTGCAAAACTCTCTCTTTCAAAAAAACATTTGTATATATGTAAATATTTTTATACTAACACCTACGGTCAATAGGTGTTCACACTCGTGTGTACACACGCCATGCTCTGTACCTTTCTCAAGTAAGCCCGAAAGGCAGTGCATGATCGGTATATTTGGCCCCAGTTTATCTGAGCTAGGTGTATATATATAAAATCTTTTTAATAACGCCTACCGTCAATATGTGTTCACACTCGTGTGTTCACTCGCCACGCTCTCTATTCTCCTCACATAAGTCTGCAAGATAGTGCATGAGTAATATATCTGGCCTTATTTTATCTGAGTTAGGCATATGTAAATATTGTTAATATCAATAAAAAAAATTTAAAAGAAAAATGGTGAGAGAAGCAAATGAAATCCAAGCACTATTAGTTGATTTGGATTGTTATTAAACTGAAATGAAAATACCACTTTGATAAACTTTGACAATGAACTAAGGATCTATTTCATAGTTATACTGCATTATCGACTGAAACAATGAGTTAAACTGTAATCTATTTGTTATGATAACTTAAGTTTTGTTGGAAATTTTGACGAGTAAATGACTTAGATTTTCAAGATAATGACCCAAACCTATATTTAACTTATTTATGTCTATTTAAAAGTAAACCTTTCATTTGTAAATATTTCCAAAAACTCGCATTTATCTCTTTGTAAATAAATCTTGCATTTTGTAAATATTTTCACTTTGCATTTGGATTTTGTGTGTAGTATCCGCTGAAAACCCTTACGAGACAACATTCATCCTACGGGGACACCCAGAGGTTTAACAGCTTGTTGCATACGCTTAATGCAATCGTGCTCCCTACGAAAATGGATTTATCTTAGTTTTTCTTTATTCGAGGATGAATAAAAAAAATAAGTAAGGGGGTATTTGATGTGCACGTAAATATGCTTATTTTTACCACCATATTTAATATATTTAAATTAAATAAATGATCATATTGGGTATTTTAACTTGTTTTAACCAAAATCCATATTAATTACAAATTGTCACATATCCATCTTCATATAGAGGCAAAACGTTCATTTATGTGCATATATTTCTTTGAGAAAAATTAATTGGAAATTTATATACATTTGTGTAGGAATTTGATCTCAAATAGGAGTGGTTTCATGAAGACACATGCATGCATACAAAGGAATGGAGATGGAAATAATTCAAACTGAAGAACATGGAGGACCCCACCTACTAACCTACCTTAATGTACAAATTAGAGGTTAATGCACATGCTTATGGAATTAATGGCTTCATGTACACTTAAATGATGATTAGTAGAAGCTAATGATTACTTGGCCTCCACACTTTCTCAAGGGTAGCTTGGGCATTCCCCAAATTATGGATTAGAGTTTCATGCTTGTATAAATAACCCATTATATTCATGTAACCCTCCTCTTAGTTAGTCTCTCTTTGTTAGTTTTAGCTTAGAAAATAAATCAAAGCTCTCTTTCTTTCCATGGCTACTTAGTCATTTCTTCTCTTATGTAATTCTTTTTTTATGCAATTTAATACATGTTCATTTTCTCTTCTTGTTTATTTCTTTTCATTTGTAGTATAGATCTCTTTTATTTTATGCAAATAGAATAGTTTTTCATTTAACTTTGCTCTCTTTTCCTTTTCTTTCTCTTTCATGTTGCAAGCTACATTTATTAATCAAATGGTAAATATGAGAGGCTAAACCCCTTCAATTTAGGGATTACGTAGCTTCAACTATTTGTTAATTCATGCTCTCTTTCTGTGCTTAATGATGATCAATGAAGTGTTTTATTTGTTGTTTTTGCTTTGAATTTGATAGCCTATATTGTTGACATCAAATAGGCTATACTTAAACAATCACTAATACAAATGCCTCTTCATAAAAATATGATTATGGCAAAAGAAATTGATTTGAAATTAAAATTTGATGGCCTATATTTCTAATCAATAGTTAATAGGCCATACTTAAAATAGATTTCATTTTCTTTGTCAAGTTTCATGAAAATTAGTAAATGCTTTAAGGGATGTGTTATAGTTTGATGGCTTATGTTGGCTAATCAATAGCACAAATATGTCATATTTATGATAAACACATCAATTAAAGTACTAATGACTAGAAAAGAGAGATCATGATTTCATATATGTTGAACTATATGATCTAGAGAGTGGATTTATTCTCTAAATTGCCATTTAACTCTTATATTTTCATCTCTTTTCTTTTAGTTAGTTAGCTAATTTTTTAATTCTCTAGCTTAACTTTCACTCGATTTTGGTATAATTTATTGAATAGAATTTTAGAATCTATAATTCCTTATGAATTGACCTGTATTCGCCATGTACTACAAGTGTATGTTGTGCGCTTGCGGTATAAATTTTAGTTCTAATTTTTTCAACGAGTTTCTAATCCGATAAAATTTTCCACCATTAAACATGCAGTGTTACAATTTATTGCTCAAGCAGAAAATCAAACTAACTGCCAAGTCAAAATGATTCAATCTGATGATGGAACATAGTATATGCCACTAAAGCATTATTTTCAGAAGAAAGGGATTATTCACATAATAACTTGTCCCTACACTTCTGAACAAAATGGAATTATCGAAAGAAGACATAGGAAAATTGATGTGACATGTCTCACGTTATTAGTTCAGGCAGCTATGTCTTTAAAATTTTAGTCTGATGCCTTTGCTACAACAGTTTTCTTAATTAATAGACTACCAACAAAGGTCTTAAATTTTAAAAGTCCTTTGGAAATGTTGTATAACGTTAATCCTAATTATCAAACTCGAAAATTTTTGGATGTTTGTGTTTCCCCTATCTTAGACCATATAACACTCATAGGTTAAATTTTAGATCCGCCCCTTGTACTTTTCTAGGTTATGCCACCAACCAAAGAGTCTACAAATGTTTAGACTGCAATGGCAGAATATTTATTTCGAGACATGTTGAATTTAATGAAGGGGCATTTCCTTATAAAGAATCAGAAATCAAAACATCCAAGAAAGTTTAAAACCCAACAGAATCACTGCCTTCAGCACCTACTTTACCTGAGGAAGTGATACAAGCTCCCAGAATATCAATTGAAGGCAATGTCAACTCACATTTACAAGGATCGGACTCACAACACACTATGTCCAGTTGTGGACCAGGTCATGAGGTAACTGATGTATTTGATACACCTGTTCATACATCTCAACAAAGAGTTAGTGTGTAATCTGCTTCACATCAAATATCAAAGAATACAATGTCTCACAGTGAACAACAAGAACAAGATGAGAGTACTCATCAAAAAAATTTACAAAAGAAGGTCATCATATGGTCACTAGGTCTAAGAGTGGCATTTTCAAACACAAAATTTACAATGCAACTTTAGATACTGAATAGCCAAGTACTTATTACCAAGCCATGGAAAATGAAAACCGAAAATGAGCTATGTCAGATGAATATAATGCTCTTATAAGAAACAAGACATGGAGTCTAGTTTCTTTACCAAAGAATAAAAATGTCGTTTGGTGCAAGTGGACTTTTAGATTAAAAAAATATGCTGATTATACAATTTCTAATACAAGGCAAGATTAGTAGCTAAGGTTTCTCACAATAGAGTGGTTTTGGCTTTAATGAAACTTTTTCACCTGTTGTGAAACCCACTACTATAAGGATAGTTAATGCAATTGCCTTGTATAGAAATTGGAACATCATACAAATTGATGTGGATAATGCTTTCTTAAATGGTGTTTTACAGGAAGAAGTATACATGGAGAAGCCACATGGATTTGTGTATAAAGGAAAAGAGAATCTTGTTTGTAGATTAAATAAGGCTATTTATGGCCTGAAACAGGCTCTAAGAGTATGGTTTGAAAAGCTCAAGGAAACTCTCATTGGGCTAGGCTACAGTCCCACAAAATCTGACAACTCTCTATTTACAAATGGACAAATTTTCAAAAGAGACAGTTTTTAAAAGTATTGGCATAAATAGGCTACTCTGGAAACTATTTGCAATTGTAGGCCTAGTTTTGGCCAGCTCAGCGATAAGCTGGACATTTTAGGAATAAAAATAACACGGAGCGAATTTGGGGAATGCATCCCTTATAATTTACACTGGTGCATCTACCAAATGCGCCAATGTAAATATCAAGTCCAAACCTGGACAGCAACCTTCATCAAACAATCCAAATCCAAATACACAAAATCCAAATCCAAATGCACAATCTTAAATAATAGCAAACGTTTATCTACATAAAAGCCAACAAATAAAACCACCATTAATAAACTCAAGCATAACATAATTAAAATTCGATTACATTCGAATTAAAGTAGAATTTATAGTTTGATTACAAAAGCAAACTAATAGTAAACTAAAAATATGAATACTCATGGTTGAGTTGGATTGTCTTGAGTAGGTGGGGGCTGAGAAGGTCCAGTGGATTGCGATTAGTGTGTATCCTGCCTTCTTTTAGTTCTTCGCTCTCTAGTCCGCATAGCTTTTTTGGAAGAGCTTTGGCATGTTAATCGATTTCTAAAAAGGAGCGTGTCGATAAGTTTCTCTAAATCAACACGCCGTGGTTGGACTTCTCGTTCGGGTACTCTACCATGTCTGATATCATCCAACCCTCTTCCTACCGTCTCTAGTACTCGACCTACAAGTTGTAGTTATTTATTCAAACTTAGAAACATAATTCAAGTGAACGTAAAATTCAACCCAACGAACTAAAAATATCACGATAATGATGATTTACCACATCTCGCTCAAGCAGGGCACGAGCGGTGTATGCTCGTTCATGAGAAGTCTAATCTGCAACAATGAATCTTCGAGTAATCGACCAATACCAAGTCATGTACCTCGAAATAGGAATGGTACGAAACTGTTGGTGTACAATATGGTTAATTCTATCATTCCAATGAATGATAGCAAACTCCAAATCCGGCTTTGGTTCGCATGGATTAGGTATGTGTTGATAAAGACCAAACTGTCGCATCACTCGATCAGGATTATACATCTCTACATCTCGCATGCATATGATAGTTGTCTTAAAAAGCCAACTATGCATCCCACTTAGACATATCTATGGAAGATCGACTTGCACATCCTGTGTGTACGGATTCCATATAACAGCTTCATCCGTTAACATGTCGAGTTGGTCGCGATAGTAAGTGGCCACCTGCTTTGGAGACTCAACCCAACTCCTTGAACCAACCCACCTATATAAATAGTTATACAATTAGATTATTATTAATACAAAAATACGCACATGTAAATGTAGTTGGAAATTAACTACCTTACACTATAAGGCAATGTCCTACCGATCTGCATGGATGAAGTCACATTTGGACGACCAATGGGAAGATATGTCCATGCCCAAAGCTGTAAAATCAATCAAAAATTTGAATACATTAGAACTAAGTATTATATATGAGTGTACAACAAATATACATATTCATATTATACCTGTAAAAGCGAGAGACAACCAGCTATCGATTTGGATTTCATGAGTGCAACATTTGTTAACTCATTATATAATGTTGCTCATATAGCACTGCCCCAAGAATATCGTGCACACTCATCCCAATTTCGCAAAAACAGTAAACAAAAAAGGATTAGTCGTCCTTTAGAATGATCGGGAAATAAACGACAATATATCAAATGTAGAATAACAGCTCTTGCACGATATTCAATTTCTACATCTGAAGCATCTAGTGATGGCTCATCTGCAAACATATCACGAAGCCATGTCAACTTAACTATTGCACCTCTTATCTCACTTCGAGATGAAACCACACCAAACACTCTTAACAAGTATCTTCGTAATTACTTAGTTGTCTAATAGTAATAGGATTTTCTTCTGCTGTAACACCTAGAAGACAACTAACATCTGCTAATGTGATGGTAAGCCCAACCTAGATATTTCCCTGAATCCCGCTCTTTGTAATGCAAGTTGAACTCTTGAAGTATTAGAATTGATTAATTTTAATTTGCTTGAACGATCATGACGCTCAAGTGGCTCATCACTCTATACATTTAAAAACAAACAAAAGGAAAAAAAGTGGAATTAGTAACCAAATAAAAATATTCTAATGTAAACACAGATGTTTAAAAAAAAAAACCTGCATCAAGTTTCTATTATTGCTTCGATGCTCACTTTGAAGATATAAAACATTGCATTCATGGAACCGGGTACCAACTCTATAAGGAAAAATGTTCAAGTGTGAATATCATGCAATTGAATATAAATTTTGACAATTAAATTGCATGAGACTTGAACAAGTATTTTGAGACTTGAACAAGTATTTAGAATTTTTGAAAAATATTTAGAATTTGTTACAAGTATTTTTTAGACTTGAACAATAACTCCAATCCTTGTAACAAACCAAATTTGAAAAACTAAATTCCAATGAAGATTATACTTGAACAAGCTAAATTTGAACAATTTTTGAGACTTTAATTTCATTCATCAAGTTTATGTACAAGATAAATTCCTATATTTGAACAAATTACTTGTAACAAAGGTGTATACTTCTAATTTGAAAAAATTTCTTGTAACAAATACCATATTTTGAACAAACAGAATTTTAATATACAAACTAAATTCCAATGAAGGTTATACCTCTAACTTGAGAAGATAATGATGATCCTTCCATTTTCTAGCAGATTTGATGAAAAAATAATTGCAATTGATGTTGTGGTTGTGAATTTAGAAAATTTGGGGTTTTAGGGATTTTGAGTGAAAGGATGGAATAGAGTGAAGTGAGGAAATAAGGCTGTCTGGCTTTGTATATACACAGCATAGGGCACATTTCAGAAGTGTGCCTTCACATATTTATATTGGAGCACCTGCCAAATGCGCCCAGATAATTCTGCCACCAAATAGAGACATGCTGCTACTACTTTCTACTACTTGAGCTAATTCAAGATGAACAAACGAAATATCTTGGCATAAGAAGCTAGCATACAACATACAAATACGTTCAAATCGTCCAAATGAGATATATTGGCAAAAGAAGCTAACATACACCATACAAATTCAATAAAAACATCCAAATGAAATATCAAATACAAAATACGTTCAAATCATCCACTTACGATACAACATACAAATGACACATTACTTCGATACAAGAAACTAACATAAATCATATGCAAATTATTTGACGGACAAGTTGATCTTTTATGCCCTTTTGACCACATTTTCTACAAATATCCTTTCATTTTATCCATCATGCCTTTGATTTTTGTCGACCGTGGACGTCCCGTCTTCTTTTTTGTAGGCGATGGCAATATGGTCGGACCATGGTATGCATCCCAATATCTACTATCTGGAATAGGATGAAAACTTGGAGTGTAACTTGCTTTATAATTTTCGACTAAAAACCACAATGAACAAATATCGTAATATGATTTATTTGCTCCTCCAACGGTTCGAGCACAATTGGCCATCATATGCAAACATGGCAACTTTTGCAATAAAGGTATGTTGCAAGTGCAACTTACCTTTATTATCTTGTAGGGTCACTGTAATTGCTCTTTCAAATTGATCATTCACTTACCATTCGGTTTGATTGAATCTAAAAATTCCATAATATCTTGCTTTTTTTGCTCCTTCGTCTAAAAGAGTTTCTACTTTTGGACTCATTTGTGTTTCAAATCCCTCAGCATCGTAACGATGTTTCATGAAATAGTCGTTTAAACGATAAAACGTTCTTGCTACTAACGACTTAACTGGCAAAGCTCGATCACCTCTTGCAACTCCATTAAAACTTTCGAACACATTTGTTATCATCATCATAAATCTTTCACCACTATCCTTACATAGAGTCCAATTTTTCTCTGCACCTCGTAAACACTTTTCAATCCAAGCATGTGCAACTGGAGCAATAGTTTTCAAGTGTCCCCTTAACTCTTTGTACTCCAAATCATCTATAACACTAGCACATGAACAAAACAAGTCTACCAAATTTTTTTGAGTAAATCCAGCAACTTGGAAGTTAGCTTTGAGATGTCTAGCACAAAAGCGGTGATGGTGTTCTTTTGGCCAATTATCTAATGCTCTCGAAATACCTTTCATTCGATCGGATATGAAAGTTAAATACCTACTGTGAACACTATGTATGTAACATCTAAGAAACTAATCCCAACTATCTTTTGATTCGAAGTCTACAATTGCATATGCTAATGGAAATATACAATCATTTGCGTCTACTCTAGTCGCGACTAGCAATGTACCTTGATATTAACCGTGTAGACGAGTGCCATCAATGCAAATCAACGGTCGACAATGTGCAAAGTCTGCAATAGACGCACCGAATGCCCAAATGCACTCTTAAAAAGAATTTTATCATTGGTGATTCTTTCGATATCAACTTTAAAAACTGTTCCCACATTATGTTTTTTAATAGTAGCTAAATATTGTGGTAACTCAGCATATGATGTTTCCCAATCTCCAAAAACTCTCTCAAGTTCATTACATAATGCTCTATACGCCTTGAAGTAGCTGATTTTGATTAAAAAAAGTTTCTGACATTAGAACTTTGAATCGCAGAAGGAGTGGTATTCAAATCCGATTTCACAAAAGGAAGTATTTTATTAGCAATAAATTTTCTTGTAGCTTGTTTATGATCGGATTAACACAAGTTGTATGGTTTCCATATTATTTTCTAATTTCCCACCACCCCATCAATGATTTTTTAGGGACAATTGCATGTATTCTCCAGTGGCAAGTTTTATCAACATCACAAATCTGGTGTATTCTGTGTTTTGTGGGATTTTATGGGTTTAAAGAAACAGAATTCTTAATGGACCACTCACTTAACTGCAGAATAAGTATTTCCTTTGTTTTAAATTGCATTCCCACTTGAAAACAAGAATCAACACATTCTGAGGTAAATACGTCTCTAATAAGAGAAACATTTTTAATCAATGATGCCGCCATAATTTTCACACTATATAAATCATCTGTCAAAGGCATCTCAAATTCCATATGTTCAACGTTATCGTCGTCATTTTCTTCTATGAAAGATGCTTCATTATTTTCATTTTCTTTCCCATGATCAATTTCAAACTCTAGAGCTCCATTATCGAATTCCATATTATCCATCCATGACATATCATTATCCATTGAAGAAATTTGCATGTTATCTATATGCGATGAACTACGGCCTCCATCATCATTCTTATCCTCTCTAGCATTTGAAGGTACGGAGTATAAAACTTGATCATTTGCCGGTCTAGAGCTTGAACCACCTGGATGCACCATAAAAATATAAGAAAAAGAGTATGAGATCAAAACACTATAAATTTCGACTACTCAAATGTAAATACTTTAACAAGTTACTTACTTTTCTTCACACAAGCAGGAAATACTGGACTTGGATTCCACTGATAAGGATAACTCGGAATAGTACTAAGAATTTGAGTAGAATGTTGGTTCAAATTAGTAGTAATTTCCTCTTCAAAATGTCTCAACTCCTCTTTTATGACAAATAATTCAATCACTTTCATATTAACGGAAAACATAGCATCAGCATCTTCATCATAATTTACGTTGATAGCAGAAGATCCAGCATCTGTTATCCACTTGCTTACTAGTTTTACGTCATACTCTTGTGAATCAATTTTTGTAACTCTATACACCGTTTCTTTTAGTTCATGATAGGAGAAATTTTTTTTAACCTTTGAACCCTTTTGCTTACCACCAACATATACCCGTGTATTGTTTTCTTTCACAGTCAATTTTTCATCAAAGTAGCAAATAATTGGAATGAAATCTGACATACTTCTAAAAAAGAAAGCATAATTAATTTTAGTACAATCAATTTCTAAACAAATACTAATGACATAATAAAGCATAAGAATGAGAGAGTAGATACGTGAAAAGTAGAATATGAAAATACTAAAAATTGAGCTAGGGTTTGAGTTTAAACTAGATTTATAACTTCAAATTGATGCCAAATAGCTGGTAGAAGTAATCCGACTAGTAATCCTTGTATATTATGAGATTTTGAGGAGAATTTTGAGGTGAATGGAAGAAAGTTACGAAATTGGATTTTCTAGCTCGATGTTGAAAGAGAAATGACTAACTACTGCTTGTAGTTTGTGTTAAGTTGAAAAATTTACACTAGCGCATTTGGCAGATGTGCCAGTGTAAATTATTAGGGACGCATTTAACAAATGCTCCCTGTATTATATTTAAAAAATGGCCATCTCACCCCTGAGCTGGCCAAAACTAGCCTACATGTGACGACCCGGATTTTTAACGTCTGTTAATTGGGTAACTACCTGATTTATTATAGAAATATTAATATTAATTAGTCAAACAAATAAATTTCTGACGATTAAAATATCTGAATATATATAAATTAAATTAAAAACTATGTTGAATATTGCATTATATAATTTTTGAATCCTATAGAAAAATAAATCATATGTTTATGTAAAACCCCACCATATAAATTAAAGATAAAGTATTCATATATATAGATAGATATATAAACAAGTTTTACGTTGTTCAATATGTTAGATGAAATGGTAAAGTGATAAAATAGGAATATACGTATGATGTATGTAAAATAATACATATAGGATGTAGATATATATGCATAGATATGTAAACATAAAGGGGAACAACGTAGTAAAAGGGAACATTAAATCCTAGCTTACAAAACACAAAATCAATGTCACAGCATAACCAAGTCAGATCAAAACATTGCTCAGATAAGACCTTAAACAAAGAAAGAAATAAAAAGAGAATGCAAAAGACTGTAAACAAAAGGATCTCAGCATGTAGCTTGCTCTACACACTACTTCCACCCTACACATACACACACACACATATACAAACTACTACTTTGTGGCCTTCCAGTTCAACACCCTCACAAACAAAAATATACATTAATATCAAAATGAAAAGGATCTTCTTAAAGCTAGGAGGAAGATCAAAAAGATAAAAATAAAGTTAGCAGCAAATTTATTTGCAAAAGCAGTGCTCTGTTCATCTTCAAAGTAGGTGAGTAACATTTTTGTTTAAAATTACTTAAGTATAACATGTCGCATGATGATTCCTGTGAAAATTTTGATTTGTGTGAATATAGATCAGTACGTTTTGCATATATATATATGTGTGTGTGTGTGTGTGTGTGTGTGAATTGTCTTTATGTAAATGTATGCATGCCTGTATCATTTGAGATATCTCTGTTTTTGTTTTTTTGACCCAGATTTGCAAACAAAATCTCTATTCTTTTGACCAAATAACTGTTAGAGCTTAGTATATAAACAAATGTTGTTTGTTTAATTATGAACTAAGTTTTAAAAATTTATTTAAGTTAAAACAACTTGGTAATGATTCTGGAAATCAAGATAACCGAGCAAACTTTAAATAAGTCAAAATACAATCTTCTTAATCTATAAATTTAGGAACGTAAACTAAATTCTTATCCTTAAACATGATTTTTAAAGCTAAAATCAAAAATTTCAGATTAAGGATGGAAGAGCAGTTTGGGTTTGTCTTGATATCTTAGTTTTAGGGATCATTTATGATCCAATGGCTCGTGGTGGTCAGGGTCCTTTCTGGTGATGGTAGGATGAACGGTGGGTCTGGGAAAAAGGTTGGATTGGTGATCAAAGCATGGTGGCGATGAGGGTTGGTCGTTGAAGCCCATAAACCTAGATTTGGTGTGTTTTGAATTTTTGATCGACATGATTTCTATGGTTGATCGAGTTCTACAGAACTTAGGGGAAGGGTAGCTAGGACATGGACGAAGACGTGGCCGGAGGTATAGGCACACCGGTGGTCGGAGGAGCAAGTGTGAAGTTGTTCCAGGTTTGGTTTGCTGTTCCAGTTTTGTGCCAATTTGCTCGTTTTTGTTTTCGGGTGAGAATCGAAGTGGTGATGGTCGGAATCTTGTGTGAGGTTGGTCGTCGACTTGTGAGGATCATCGTTGATGGTCGAAAGTGGCTGCGTCGTGGGTGCATGTGCGCGGTGCACATTTTTGGGTTTTGGTGAGTTGGGTTTGGGAATGAGGAGGTCTCGAGTATTCCTCGAGTCAATTGCGGGAGAGGCTCGAAGTATATAGGGTTTTGATTCGGGAAGAATTGCGATGGGCTCGTGTCATTTGGTGATTACAGGTTTTAAACCTGTCAGTGTTTTTAAATTTTTAAACTGAATTTAAAAATGTGAAGCAAGATTTAAACCAGTTTTTAATCAAGTTTAAAGTATGGATTCAAATTTAATTTATATTCTAGTTTTGAGATAAATAATGTTTTATCGAATTTACAACGTTTTAATAACTTTAAATGTTTAAAGTATAATTTAAATGGTTTGAATTCAAATGAATTTGGTTTAAAACTCTTATAAATTCCTTTTATAACATAGGTGTTCTTTAATAATTGATTTAAAAGGATTTTGAATTATGTTTAATTTTATTAAAAGATGAATTTGAAATTATTTTAAATCTTATGTTTGAAATGAAATTTAAAAGTAAATTTAAAGGTAAATTGTTTTTAAATGCTGTGTTAATGATAACTTGATCATTAATATGGAAAGCTTTATCTTAAGTTAATTAGAATTTAATGATTTATAATTCATTAAATTATTAGGGTAATTAAAATGGATAATTAATTAATTCAATTAATTAATGATTTGTGTTAATTAATTTAGTAATTAAGGGTTTGAATAAATTAATTAAGGTTTAAGTTAATTAATTAAGTTTAATTAATTTAGAATAATCATTGGGTGGTTTGATAGGTAATTACTTAATGTAGTTGGTAAAATATAATTACTTAGGGAAGTAATTAATAAATAATTTTTGGATGTAATTAGTTGAATAATGATTTGTTAATAGAAGTAATTTGGATATAATTACTTTGCGTAATTGATCAAGGGATTAATTAAGATAATTAATTAAGGAGTAATTAATTTATTTAATGAAGTAATTAAAGGGTAGTTAATTACTGGTTGAGATTAATCAAGAGTGATTAATATTTGTGGTTTAATTAATGATTAATTACTTAATGTAATTAATTTAAATTAGGATAATTAAAAATGTAATTAGGAATCATTTATTTATATAATTAATGATGTAATTAAAGGTTGATTAATTAAGATTAATTAATCAATGATAAGTGATTTATGAGTAATTAATTAATATAAGTAATTAAGGATTAATGTAATTAATTATAGTTAATTAATTCGTGAAGTAATTAAAGGTTAATTGCTGTATTTGGTTAAGAATAATTAATTTGTGTAATTAATTAAAGATGATTACTTGAATGTAATTGAAGGATAATTAATCCAGGGTGATTAATTAAGATGGATAATTAAGGGATGATTAATTAATTGATTTGACATTAACTAATGTTAAGTGAAGGAATTTACGTGATTGAGGTTAGTAATTCAATTAGAATTAATTAAATTAATTTTGGAAGTGATCAAGCTTTGCATATGGATGATTGAATGGTATTGGATGCCTTGAATGAGTTGATATCTCTGATGTGAAATGTTTTGTGGTATCATATGTTTGGGCAGACAGGATATTGTGGTTATCTATCAATGATGAATTGTTGTGTAAAGTGACATCCTGTATTTAAAGTTTGAAGTGTATTTCGTTTGGATAACTTGGGTTAGGATGACATGAGACTCGAAGAGACCGGGGTCGGGTATTAGAAAATACCCGAAACCACCTCGAATTTTTGTATATATGTGTGTGTATATATATATATATTGATATGTGAAATCAATAGGCTGGAATGAACTGATTTAAGTGAATTGGACCATTTAATCTAAGTTTGGTACTTAGAAAATTGATGTGTGGAATAAGTGATGTCTATAACAAATTGTGAATTTGTAAATTGATACGAGTTACCCCGGTTTTAAATAAGTTATGCATTAATATTTCATGTTAGATGGGTTTACTCCGCTGGTTTCCAGCCTGACCCGGGTGTTACTTCGGTGTAATGCTCGGGTCAGACCGAGTATTACAGATATTCAGGTAAGGACGTTCTAGAGCTCAGGAGACGAGCTGGATGTCAGGAACGTATGGAGTGTTTCCGCGGTATTATATTTTTGCTTATCTGAGACATGTTGAATTGTATCTGTCCAATGTTTGTAAAATGCGGAAACTATGATGTATTAAAATGTAAATTTACTGATACAGCTTTCTTGTATAAAAGAATATTATTTAATATTATATTTTGATCTGCTGCGAATGTGAGAATCTGTGTTTGATGTTTTCTGTTTCCTTCTTCTTCTATCTCCTTCTTCTTTTTCATAACTATCTGGAATTTTTCGGGATCGAAAAATTTAGGACGTTACATTTGGTATCATGGCAAGGTTAAGCGAGTACCTCGGCTCTGGTGGGTGTATTCATTAAGGAAAGGGTAAGTAGTACCCTAAAATGAGTTGAGTGTGTATATATATATATATATATATATATATATATATATATATATATATATATATATATATATATATATGAGAGCGTACTTGTCATTTTATATAATGGTTTTAAAGGTAAAGGATTTTTATATAAGTTTATATATATAAGGCAATAATTGGTTGTTGGATATTGAAATTAAATAAAAATTTAAATGGTAAATATATATATCCAAATAGGACTTGAATAGATTGTACCATTCATATAAGGAAAATTAGAATTATTTGGTTTCAAACCGAAACAAAATAAAATGGTTATTGTATCAAATATTGATTGTATCAAATATTGGATGTTAGTTTCCTAATAATGATAAAGCAAAATGAAATGTGTTAAGGAAGTAAACTTTTAGATAGGTATGACTTGTAAATTGAAGTGGGGTTTTAAATTGTGAAGTTAGAATCCTAAGATTTAAAAATATTTGAAATCTATTTTCAAACTGTTAAAAGGAATGATAAATAATATTATTCAGAATATTTTTGAAAGTAATCTTATTTTGAAATAAGAAGTTGTTTGAAAACTTTGTTTGGAATTAAAAAAAACCAAAGGTGTTAAAACATAAGGTATAACTTGGTAAGCAAATTAATATATATATATATATATATATATAAGAGTAGAAGTTGAATTCTTCTAATTTAGTCTAATTTATAGGTTAGGAAGTCCCTCTAGAATTCAGTCCTTGAGGGAGATGACTAAGAGTGAAGAATGGAAGGTTAGACGCAGAGAGAAAAGAGCAGTTGCACCTAAAGATCGAGAAGAAGAAATTCAAGAGTATGAGGAACATGTTAAGGAAAGGACTGAACCAGGACCTTATGATAATGTCACCTGTTACAGATGTTTCAATAAGGGTCATTACGCAGCCAAGTGCAGTAAAACAAGGGAGGAATTGAAAGGTACATTCCCACGGTTTCGCTCTGAGATTTTGTGTTTTAAGTGTCATAAGAAAGGACATTTCCTAAGTCATTGCCTTGAAGTGAGAAAGGCGAACCGTAAACCAGTTGAACCGGTCATTGAGTCGACTATTTGCTATCATTATAAGAAGACGGGACACATTGCTAGGAATTGTTCCGAGAGGAAGAAGAGGAGTAAAGCTGTGGAACGTACTGTTGGAGGCGTGAAGGTTATCCAGATTGATGATAGAGTAGAAACATTTTGTCGTAAATGTTATAAGTGGGGACACCCTATTGAGAAGTGTATGTTCGGGTTATGCCCTTTGAAAGGAAGTCCATAGAAAGGATTCTGGTAAGAATATTAGGGCTCTGTTCTTTCCAAACCTCTAGGTAATAGAAAGGCATCTAGATTTATGACTTCTGTAAGACTCTTATTTTGGATAAATGTATGTAATTTATGAACTACTAGTATGTAGTCAATTAATGTATGGAATATTTTGTGGTAATACGATCTAATATAAAATTTTCTTTACCTATTGAGAATTGGACTCAGAATTAAATTGTTTAAAGATTGGATTATTGAATTAAAAATAAAGGTTAATCTGATTTAAGGGGTTAAACAAACATTTTGAAATTTAACTCGAATTTATATAATTCGTGATGGTTTAAAGTTGAGATTTAGATTTCATTAGTTCAAATTAAATTTAGTTTGAATTAATTAGAATTGAAGATGGATAAGTATAAAATTCAAATGGAAAATTTGAATTGGATTAATTTGAATAATTTGGAATTGTAGTTAAAGTGAATATGTTTAAAATCAAACGGAATTTGATTTTAAAATTGGAAAGAAATTGAGAATTAATTCAACTAGAATTGGGATAAATCAATTTCAATGGAAGTTATTTAAATTGGAATGGAGACAATTTAAATGGAAGTGGAAATTTAAATCGAGTTGATGAAGATGGAGGTTGGGAAGTGAACAATTTTGACTCTGGACTATTTTCAAAATAAATTGTTTTAGTACAAATCTATTTTTCCAATCTATTTACTATATATACAACCTTTCTTAGTAAACCCAAAAATATCTTACACTTATTTTATAACTACTTTTGGAATTATTTAACTATTTTGCAACTGTTTTATAAACTAATTACTGTTTTTCAACTACTTTATAACTAATTACTATTTTACAACTGTTTTGCAATTATTTAATTTTATATAACTATTTAACTATTTTATCAATACATAACTATTTTACAGCTATTTTACAAACTAATAATTATTTTTCAACCACTTGTCTATTTTAAAAAATTTCAAGCTATTTTCTAGATTTAAACTGGACAGAGTTTAAACTGTTTATGATTAAATACCCAATTGAGATAAGAATTGAGTTGATAATCCAAATAGGATTGAAGCAATTGTGAATAAGTGTATAGAAATCATAAGTGAATGTGAATAGAAAAGAGAATTGATTTGGCTAATAATCAATAAAGATAAATACGTAGGATGTACGTATATTATTCTATTCACATAGTTATTTGATCCAGATTCGAGCACATAATTTCGAGGTAGTTTATCGATCCGAGTTGGGATTTTTCACTCGATTTTCGACGGCGAACCTGGATATGGATTGTTGATTGGTTCTGGATATTCTTTATCATAGTTATGGCTATGCAAGGAGAATGACGGTTTATGATCAAGAAACCAGATCTGAGTCCGCACTAGGAAGTCGGGTGGACGATACTAGTTCGGAAGTGAAATTGTGTGATCGAGTGAGCGATCCGATTGGTATAGCGTATAGATGATATGTGTACATCGTACGGATTTGAATGAAATGGATACTGGGAATTTGTGGATAAGAAATGTGAAATGATTTGTGAAATGAAAGTATATTTTGTGAAATATACAATGGATAAAAGTGGAAATTGGATATTTCTATGGTAAAAATTTATTTTATGGAAGTGAGTAAATTTGGTAAGTGACTTTATAAAAGAGTGATCAAATTTGAATATTTGATTTGGAATAAATAAAGTGATATATCTTTGTTATATAAGATAAATCTCCCCTTGTTGAATCAATTGCCAGAAGAAAAGGGCTTTTGAAAGTATTTGAAATATAAAAACGGTTTTATACAAGTTTGAAATGATCTAAAGACTTTTATCAAGGTTATATATATACATATATATATAAAGGATCTTATGAGGATTTTGGAAAAAGGTTTTGGGAACCTTTGGATTTGGAAAGGCTTTTGAATTTTGGGTAAAATCAATATTTGAAAGTCGTGTGTGCCGCTGAGAGCCAATGGTCTACGTTTGATTTTATATCGGTAGACTGCGACCTATTGTAACATAGCGAAAGTCGTGTGTTAACGAAAAAATTTAAACGCTAACACCCTGGTGTATAAGATGTGATTGTGAAAGCACCACCCGTTTGTACGGGAAATAGAAATAAGCAGAAAGTATGTAGAAAAACGGTAAGAGACACGGTATTTATAGTGGTTCGGCTTATAATCCAGCCTACGTCCACTTTAATCTTTTTATCACTAGTTTGATTACAATTCTTTACAAGATCTTTCAATTACAACACACTTCAAGTGATAGGGTATGTGAAACAAGAAGCTCAAGCTTTGATGTTGACAATCATCTTCAAATCCATGGTGAATGTGGATGATTCCTTCATGGAGTTCCTTTAGAAGTTTGTTGGATCTAAAAAGCTTTGAAGTCGTCTGGAATTCGGCAGAGTAACGGCGCTTGAAGAGAATGAGCCAAAGGTCCTTTTCATGTTGAAGGTAGGGTGGTATTTATAGGCAAAGATTAGGCTCGGTCTTAACTCCTCACCGACCCAGTTAAGTCGCAGCCGGCTTATAGGAGCTCTGATATGGTCAAGCTGTGTTGATCCTTCTTCGCTGAATTTGCACAAGTCCAAAGTCGTTACCGGGTCAAGCTAGGTCGCGACCGACTTATCTTATCCCTTCGCCGATCTAACGAGTCAAGCCCTACGACTTAATGGAAACAAGCTAGGTCGCTACCGAGTTAGTATGTCACATGCTAAACTGCCCCGCTACTCCATCCTTTACACCCTTAGATCGGTTACGACTTACTATAAGTCGGTAAAGTCCTCGAGTTGCTAGATCGGAGCATACACTAGGTCGGCTTCCATACTAGGTCGGAACTTTCCTTAGGTCGGCATAGCCTCGTTAGACCGGCATCCCTTCAAGCCTTAGGTCGGAATTTCTTCATGCCTTAGGTCGGTATTTCTTCATGCCTTAGGTCGGTATCTATGGGAAAGCATTGGATCGGCGCGTTTCTTAACTAATTAGGTCGGCACCGAACTAAGTCGGCCACCTTGTTAATTGGTTAGGTCGGCAAAGTCTTTGGGTTGTTAGGTCGGCAACTCTTCTGAGTCGGCATCTCTTGAGTCGGCGCCATCTCCACGTACTAGACCTGCTGAGTCGTAACCGAGATAGGGTTAACATTTGCCCCTCGAAGTATACGCCTTAGGCTTAAGTCGTGTGCTTCGAAACATCTCTTATCTCGGCCCTTCACTGAGTCGGCACGTTATTAGATCGGGCACGGTCCAAATGTTAAGCCGGCGAATTGCCGCTTCAGTTCCTTTCACTACGAGGTATAAATCATATCCCCTTCTTCTTTCTCATTACCTGCTCTCTTAACTCCGCCATTAAAATTCTCTTGAGTTCTTTAAGGCGATTCCATCCTACCTGATCACCAGCAATTCCTACTATTCAGAGCGTAAGTGAATCCGTCCCCTTCTCGATCATAGATTGCTATTGGTTCATGAATTCTGTCACTTGAATACGAATTGTCTCTTCGCGCAACGTTCCGTTACGAATCTCACTATACCTGTAGTCGATGAAGTTTAGGTTACTCGATTTTGGCTTCAGATGATCGTTGAGATGATGAAGAAGGTTTTATCACTCAGGTTCAATGATCTCTGAAGGTAGAGCAACGGACTTATGCGATTTGGAGCTGTTTTATTGGATGATCCGATAGCTTGAATGAAAGGCTGCTGTTGAAGAAATGGCTATTGGGTTATCGGGTTTAATGCTATGGGATGTTGGCTCGAAGGCGAGTTAGTGGGTTTAGGTGGCTTAGCCTTCGACCGATCTAGCTCTTACACGACCTTAAATCGTGGTTGAGATAATACTTGACAGAATCTCGCCGACCTAAACATTAAAGCTTAGATCGTGACCGAGTTAAGACTTGGAGGAATTCCTGC
Source organism: Allium cepa (assembly GCA_030765085.1). NCBI lineage: Eukaryota > Viridiplantae > Streptophyta > Magnoliopsida > Asparagales > Amaryllidaceae > Allium > Allium cepa. The sequence continues at coordinate 456,983,440 of CM060944.1, forward strand.
CTTTCGACTTGGAGCTTGCCTTCTTATCTCCCCCGTGCGAACTAGAGGAAATGAGTCGCCAAGCTGAACCACCTAGATTTTGACCCGTTACCGACTCAGTCTTATCTCGCATGAGAATTTTTGAATCGTAGCCGAGCTAACACTTGGGCTCTGGACGTATTGACACTTAGAAACATAGGCCTTCTTCAAGTATTTTAACCCGGACTACCGAACTAAATTGAATAAACCTTGAACCGGGATTAAGATTTGAAATGCCCCAACTTTAAATTTGTTTGAATGTCATTGTGTCACTTCACATATCATTCTCACTTTTGAGTTGTAAACCTGTTGATAATAACATACAAACAAAGAAAACCAAGGCGCACATACTGCCATTGACTGCCCATATCAAATGACAGATTAGTTAAGACAAGATAAGAGATATGAACATATTGCATGAAATGTTGTAAATTAATTGACTAAAGTAGAATATTAATGCAAAGTATCAACAATTTGAACTGATTTGTTTGCATCAACATTGTATTTGCATATTCAAACTCAAAACAAAGATTCCTGGTTTTTATAACTAACAAATGTTTGCTAGGTTTTATTCCAGTTACCTTTGCTTATTGTTTGATTGCTACTTGTACAACACTTCACACACTTTAGGAAACGTGCACCTTCATGTTTGAATATCCAATTGCTTGTGTAGAATGACTTCCCATCAAGGAGAAGAAGCAGCAAGTCAAGAAGAAGAAACTTTCCCGATAGCTGTTCCTATAGAGAATCCTCCGGAAAGAACTTCGACTATTCTATCTTCGAGAACATTTATTCAGTTGCGTACTCAATTCGGCTTTGCTGAAGATGATGTCATATTTCCTGGACCGAATGATACTGCTGACAGACCTCCATATGGTTTTGTCGCGGTTAATCGTCAAATGTGCTTAAGTGGGGCGATCCCACCTTTCAATGACTTTCTTCGAATTCTTCTTCTTCGGATGTCAATTTCTCCGTTCCAACTTCATCCTAATGGTTACGCTATCTTGATGGGGTTGGGTGTTTTGTTCAGAAGAAATCTTGACCGACTGCCGAGCTTCGAAGAAATTCGCTACTTATGCTCGTTTGCAAAGAGCAAAGACCATCCTTCTCTTATCATTGTGAGAAGTGCAAGAAACCGCAAGCTCATTCTTGATCTTACTGAAAGTGTCCATGGATTTTTAAACCAATTTTTCTTTGCCCGCAGTCCCCCAGAGTTTTATGCTTCTTGGAGAGTAGGAAGTAAGATCATTTATTTCCGTCTTTCCACTTTCTTTCTTAACTCTTTTCGGGGTCCAAATTGCTAATCTCATTCTTTGCTTTTTTCAGCACTTCCCCTTCCCTCTAGAGATCCGATACATAGGCAGACTTTTGATAGACTGAGCGCTGTAGCCGCAGAAGAGAGAAGTATCAAGTTTCTACTAAGCGACGAATTTCTACATCAATACGAACTTCTCCACCCTTCTCGCTATACTCAGCTTTGTGAAGCTCCGACTGAAGTTCCCGATTCCCCGACTGAAGCATCGGATGCCCCCGTTACTATCGAACAACCCTCATCAAAAGAGTCTAACATCGAAGCTTCATTGGTGAAATGTTCCACCCCTACCGACATTATGGGGTCATCTAGTAAGACGGCACTTGCCCCGATTGAGGAAGAAGAAGAACCTTCACAGCCTCTCGGGGGATTAGCTGATGTAGGAACTGAGAAAACAAGTCTCACCGAGCATGATGGTGACGATGTTTATGATGGGTTGAGCGACATAATAGTGACCTCACAGGAGCTTTTTAGAGATGACGTGTCTAAAACTATCTCTCCTATAGTTGAGGCGACGTCCCTTCTTCGACTAACACCAACACAAACACCAACTCCTCATACCCAAGCTATCATCACCTCTACACCAATGAGTGGTTTGTAGCTTAATGCGCGTAGCTTGCACATCACACAACACTTAGGATTTTTTGGCATTTGTTCACATTTAACTTCTTTTCTCCGGAAGTTTCTAAGACTTGCTATTTTTGCCTTTTCAGATTCCTCTATGGGGCGCAGCGGCAGCGGTTCTTATTACAAAGACTTTCGACGCTATGGAGGGCGTGGCAGCTATGATTACAAGCAATACTATACCGATCCCAGAGAGACCAATGAGCAGAGAGCTGCGCGAAAAGCTGAAGAGAGGAGAAGGTATGAAGAACGTCATGAGGGAGCGGGCACGCGACATGAATCTTTCCCAAGGGATGATGATTCCCATAAACGTAAAACGCACGATGATAGGGGGAAGAGCCATATTGAGGATTCGAGAAAGCGAACCAAACTTGGCGAGGAGCACGTGCCCGTGACATCTGAGAGACCTGGTGCCTCAGTTTCTATTGACATCCCTTCCAAATCTCCTGCTCTTGAAGGAAGTGCCATCCAAACACTTCTCAACAGGCCTTCATACCATGTTGAAAGGGGCCCCCCGACTTTGCAGAGCCGATTCCCGAACTGGTGTTTGAGGGGGGTACGCTTCGACCTTGATTTGGTCCCCATCGACAAAGAAGCTATGTACAGAAATCTCGATGCTGTCAAGCTTGATATCGATAGAATGTCTGGATGGCAAAAGCTGGTTGATGAACTTCAAAGAGTTAATCGGGCTAACATCGAAGCAATGCTGACCATGGAAAATGACAAATCAGAATGGCAGAAGATTCTTGATCAACACAACACTGAGATGAAGGAGATAGCCGAATACAATGAAAAACTCGAAGCTGAAGTAAAGCAGCTCAAAGATGATCTTGCCTCTTCTACTAATACTTACACCCAAAGAGAAGAGGTATTGCAAAAACAAGTGCGAGATGCGCACGCCAGCCAGAGGGACGCTGAAGCTAAAGCTGAGAGGTTGGAACAAGCTGTAGAGAACCACCGCACTGATGTCACCCAGCTGCAGAATAAACTGAGCGCCCGGGACATGGAGATTGAAGCGCTAAAAGCCCAACTTGCTCAGACCGAAAAAGATCGAGATGAGGCCATGGCTGGCAAAATTGCAGCCGAAGAAACTGCTCAGACCATGGAAAACGATATCAATTCGACTTTATTCGATTTTTATTTACATTGTGTCTTGGGACGCGGCAGCCTCTCTTTTCTTGGTCCTAAGTATGAAATCACCCTGGCCGAGGTGTGGGAAGCTGCTCTTAACATGTTTAAAGACGCCGGGTATGGCGATGAAGATTTTGAGGCGCGTTACCTGGATGAGGGAGCTCGCGCTGCTCTTGCGAAGGGGCGAGAACAACTTGCCAGGATGAGAACTGGAATGGCGGAAGAGGAACGTTCTGGAAAGGAATTAACGCTTACTTCCTCTGTCCAACCTCCAGTTTCTCCTGTGGTTGACATCACGGGTTCTAGCTCCTCTACTCCGCCTGCAACTAAGACAGTAACTGAAACTACAAGTGCACAAGGCGGGGATGAAGGTGATGAAAGCAACGAAGCACAGCGATATGAAATCAGCCTCAGAGATCCAACTACCCCAGGTAAACTTGACACCGGACCAGCTCAAGTGGCGAACTACTCGTTCGCTCCTTGTGAACTTGACGATCTTCTTGATTATTTTTCAAATGTCAATGAATTCCCGACTTTTGATGAGCCGTCATCCCCTCTCTTTTCGAAAGATACTGATATTTTAAGTTTTTTCTCCTTTGTAGAGAAAGCACCGAGTCAAACTCAAGCTTCTTCTCCCCCGGTGATCCTTCCTCCATCTCTTCAAGTGGCGCCTCCCTCTGCTTCTCAACCTGGGTCACAAGAAGAACAAATAGAAGCTCTCCATGGCCTGGATGATCCCGTTGCTTCGCAAGAGCAAAAAGATGAGGGACTTGAGGGAGGTGACATATCTCCGGAGCGGACTCCTTCTGACGATATAACTTTATCTAAACTTGCCACTCCAGGAAGTGAGTCTTCCTCAAAAAGGAGAAGGAAGCAAGGAGCATCAAGGAGGAGAGGGAAGATAATCACTGCCACTGAAGAGGAGCCAGAAGTTGGGCCAGCTGCGCCTACCTCTCCTTCCTCCCTTATACCCACTGGTCGACCTGAAAAGCTGATCATTCGGCCGGGTAAAGGGTCTAAAGGCAGCAAAAAGAAGTGAAGATCTTCAGTTTCTAGTTTTTTTGTGTTTTGCATGTACTGGCCGAGAATTGTGCGGGTACCGGCCCCCGCTTTTCTTTATTTTGAAACCTGTACCTGCGTTGTAATTGAATAAAATGATTCCTTGAATAAAATGATTCCTCGTTTGTACAAACTTTTGTTTGAATTAAAGAATACATTTGTTATTTGTTTTGGCATGAGTTTATTTGATATTGCAGCGAGCTTATGGTATGTTACTTGAGCGTTACCTTTTGCTGGTTTAGTTATACCATATTGTGTGTAATTATACTATATTGCCCCCATTCCATAAGTATGCTGCAATATTCTATACCTCGAGGGGACTTACACTCTTATTTGCTAAAGAATAATTATTTTATTCTTTAAAGAAAATTTTATAGAGTACAACTCCCTTCGTATAAGTTTTTACGCTTGGTCGTTCGAAGAAATCACTTTTTTCTTTTGCTTATGTGCATATCTCATCAAGTGAATTCCTCTATGTGGTAAAGCGGACCTCTGAAGGGTACTTTAACTTCTTTTCTTTTTACGATCATTTCCCACAGTAGGCAAATTACTTTTCCTTTGAAAGTTAAAGTACGCTTTTGATGAGGATTTTTTTTTTTTATAGAAAGTTGTACCTCTGAGGAGGGATTTTTTCACGTTTCAACACTTGGAAGTTTTATTTCAATCTCGGTGAAACGTGTACCTCCAAAGAGTTATGCTTTAGAAATCCTTTTCACGTTTCAACACTTGGAAGTTTTATTTCAATCTCGGTGAAACGTGGGTTTCCAAAGAGGTCTTTTTTCTTAATTGTGTTCCCGGGAGGGGGTTGTACCTCTGAGGAGGGATTTCTCACGTTCCAACACTTGGAAGTTTTATTTCAATCTTGGTGAAACGTGTACCCCCAAAGAGTTGTGCCTTTGAAGAAAGCCTTTTCACGTTTCAACACTTGGAAGTTTTATTTCAATCTCGGTGAAACGTGTGCTTTCAAGAAGGTCTTTGTTTTTACATTTCAACTTTGGTGAAGTGAAATTCCGAAGAGCGGTTATAACACTTCAACTCCTGGCGAAATGGGCCTCCGAAGAGGGCTTTTATTTTGTTTACACTTCAACTCTGGTGAAGTGAAATCCCGAAGAGCGGTTATAACACTTCAACTCCTGGTGAAATGGGCCTCCGAAGAGGGCTTTTATTTTGTTTACATTTCAACTCTGGTGAAGTGAAATCCCGAAGAGCGGTTATAACACTTCAACTCCTGGTGAAATGTGCCTCAGAGAGGGTTTTCATCGCCTGGAAGTTACTCTCTCATGGTTGGAGGGTCATGACTCCTCCAATCTTTTTTGTTGAGTAGAGAACTTTCTTTTTTTGTGGCATATGACCCATTAGAGGTCTTTTATTATCCGAAGAGTTGTGCCTCCGAAGAGGACTTGTGGCGCTGATGGTAGCTTTGGTTGTTCCTCTGTTCACTTGCTTATGCCTTTTCAGCGATCCCCTTTTTTTTTCACAAGTGGCTTGTTTAATCCAAGGAAGTGTACTTCATTGCCAGGCAAGTTCGTGAGAACGGGCACTAGCTTCCTAATTGGATGTTTGTTTGTTTAAACAATCTCAATTTATCAGCAAGGGCTCGTTCCTATCGAAATCATTAGCCGTTCAATTGAAGCATTTCCTATCTAGGATTTGAATTCGGGGTCTTTGTGACTTGAAATTTGTTTGTTGAATGATGGTGAGAATCGCTCGGTCTTATTATGCGCAAGTTTTATCTCCACTGTCTGCAAAAATTTAAATCGATATTTCAGCAATACATTTTGTGTATTTTTATATCGAAAACAAAGCAAACATATAATGATAATAAGGAACACAAGATTTATAGTGGTTCGGCCATGAAATTGGGCCTACATCCACTTTATATTCTTTCATTATTTACTTGCATCAGTTTCACAATTGCTTTCAATTACAGGAATCATACATTCATAATTCTTTTTACAATGTTTCAACAAAATTTTCAAGTAAAGTATGGACGCAAGTGATTGCTGTTCCATGCCCTTGGAATTTGATCTCCATCAACTGTGGTGAGCTTGAATGTGCCGTCAAGAAGTTTCTGACCTATCACATACGGTCCTTCCCAATTTGGCCCAAACACACCTGTCGCTGTCATAATTCTTTTTAGGACTAGATCTCCAATTTCAAAGCTGCGTTGACGAACTTTGGAATTGAAATGTCTGGCTATCCTTTGCTGATGAGCTGCAACTCTGAGGTTAGCTTCATCTCTTTTTTCATCAAGGAGATCCAGCGCTTCAAGTTGCAGCTTTTCATTTTCTGCTTGATTGAAATGGATTCTTCTGTGTGAAGGGACCTCTGTTTCAACCGGGATCATTGCTTCCGATCCGTATGCTAACGAAAAAGGAGTATGCCCAGTTGCAGTTTTGTGAGTAGTTCTGTATGCCCATAGTGCAAGCGGTAGTTTATCGACCCAACCACCTTTTGCTCTTTCGAGTTGCTTTTTGATGGTTGATTTGATGATCTTGTTCACTGCTTCCACTTGCCCGTTTGCCTGCGGATGAGCTACTGCCGAAAAGCTCTTCTGGATTTTGAATCGTTTGCAAAAATCCTGGAATTCCTCACTTTCAAACTGAGTACCATTGTCTGTGATTATTTTTTGAGGCACACCGTATCTGCAAATGATATTCTTGGTCACAAAGCTTATCACTTTCTTAGAAGTGATAGTAGCCAATGGTTCAGCTTCAGCCCACTTAGTAAAATAATCAACCGCAACAATAGCATATTTAATCCCTGATTTAGCGGTTGGTAGCGGTCCAATGAGATCCATTCCCCAAATTGCAAATGGCCATGGACTGATCATCTGTGTGAGTTCGGTAGAAGGTGCTCTAGGAATTTTGGCATATCTTTGGCACTTGTCACATTTTCGGGAGTAATCTGCGGCATCCCGATTAATTTCTGGCCAAAAATATCCGTATCGGAGAATTTTCTTTGCTAATGTTTGACCACCTGAATGATCACCGCATTCTCCTCCATGCACTTCAGTTAGGATTGTTTTGGACTCTTCCCGGGATACACATCGAAGCAATGGCATTGAGAATCCTCGTCTGTATAATTGACCATCCTGGATTATATATCGAGAAGCTTTTCTCAGTAGCTTTTGTCGTTCTTTAGAGTTTTCTGGTAAAGAGCCATTGAGTAGATACTTTGTTATTGGAGTCATCCATGATTCTTGCTCTTGCGACATACTCATAACCCAATCGATATCCATTTCATCAATGCTCGGATTTGACAAAACTTCCACTGGAACTAACCCTAAGGATTGGGCTTCGCCCGAACTTGAGTATTTTGCGAGAGAATCTGCTTTCATGTTTTCTTCTCGAGGAATATGACTTATCGTGTAATGGTCGAATTCACATAAAAGTTCCCAAGCCTTTGACACATAAGCGGGCAGATTTCCTCCTTTCGTTTGAAACTCCTTCTTGACTTGGCATACTATAAGCTGAGAATCACTGAAGATCTGTAACGCTCGAATGTTTAGTTCTTTAGCAATTTTCAAACCAGCGATCAGAGCTTCATATTCTGCTTCATTGTTTGTTGAAGGAAATTCTAATCTTAGCGCATAGCATAATGACCGGCCTTCAGGAGTTTCAAGAACAATTCCAGCACCTGAACAGTGATCATTTCTTGCGCCATCTACAAACAACTTCCATTGGGTTGGGGAGTTCTCGATTGTTTCTTCCTCGCTGTTACCCTTGTCTGTAAATTCTGCAATAAAATCTGCCAAAGCTTGTCCGTTGATCGCTTTTCTAGGATGATAAGTGATGTCATATTGGCTCAATTCAATATTCCACTTTAAAAGGCGGCCCGAAGTCTCAGGGCGAAACAAGACTTGCTTTAAAGGTTGATCAGTGAGGACTTTGATAGGATGAGCCTGGAAATATTGCCTCAACTTTCTTGAGGCAATCAATAGACAATAGGCGAGTTTTTCCAACTTGGAGTAATTCATTTCTGCCCCAGTGAGTCTTTTGCTGATATAGTAAACTGGATGTTGAATCCTTTTGTCTTCCCGTACCAGCGCTGCACTTAAAGCATGAGATGAAACTGCCAAGTATATAAGAAGATCCTCGCCATCGCCGGGCCTGGAAAGTATTGGAGGCGTTTCCATACGTTGAATCAATTCTTCAAAAGCTTTCTGGCATTCGGGAGTCCAGTCAAAGTTTTTCTTTCCTTTCTTTAGAGCGTCGAAGAATGGAATGCATTTATCAGTAGCTTTGGATATGAACCGACTTAAGGCGGCAATTTTTCCATTAAGACTTTGCAATTCCCTCTTTGTTTTAGGAGCTTTGACTTCTTTTAGAGCAGTGATTTGAGCTGGACTAGCTTCAATGCCCCTAGCGCTCACGATGAAACCCAAGAACTTCCCAGATTCTACCCCGAAAGAACATTTTAAAGGGTTAAGCTTCATTCCGTATCTTCGGAGAATTGCGAACATTTCTGCTAAGTGTTCGATGTGATCCACTGCTTTCTTAGATTTTACTAGCATGTCATCAACGTAAACTTCCATAGTCTTTCCCAACTGCGGTTTGAACATAGCATTAACCAGTCTTTGGTATGTTGCCCCCGCATTCTTCAACCCAAAGGGCATAACTCTGTAACAGTAAAGACCGACATCGGTGATAAAGCTTGTGTCCTCCTGATCTGGCTCATGCATCATGATCTGATTATATCCGGAGTAGGCATCCATAAAAGACAACAATTCATGACCCGCTGTTCCATCTACCAGTTGATCGATCCTGGGTAATGGGAAGCAGTCTTTGGGACAGGCCTTGTTTAGATCTGAAAAGTCGATGCACACTCTCCATTTACCATTGGCTTTCTTAACTAGCACTGGATTTGAAACCCAATTTGGATAGGTAGATTCTCTGATGAAATTATTCTCCATGAGCCGGTCAACTTCCTCTTTCAATGCTGTCGATCTTTCTAGACCTTGGATTCTTCTTTTCTGCTTTACTGGCGTGAACTTTGGGTCAATATTCAGAGCATGTACCGCAACTTCTGGGGATATTCCGCACATATCGGCATGGGTCCAAGCGAAAACATCCAGGTTTGCTTTCAAAAAAGATATCAAGGCATTCTGAACTGACACATTAAGTTGTGAACCCACATTCAGCACCTTGTTTGGGTCCTTCAGATCAACGGGCACCGGTATCGTTGTTTCTGCTGGTACCACCCTACTCTCCCCCGCACTGGCCTTTCTAGGATCCATCACTTTTCGTGCCCCGCTATGCTCGCCAGTGCAGGGTCCGCCCTGTAGTTGCTATAGGGTTGGTGTTTTGATGCGGATTGGGGTTGCCGCATCTTTCCCCATTTCTCTCTTCCTTGTTTCTCGCAGCTCTGTCATATAACATTCTCGCCCAGCGTTCTGGTCTCCTTTAATAACCCCTACCCCATTGTCTGTAGGGAATTTAATAGTAAGACACCATGGGGCAAGGACAGCTTTGAATGCAGCAAGAATAGGTCGACCAAAGAAAGCATTATAAGCAGAAAATTCATCTACTATCACAAAAGTCTGCTTGCGAACTACTTTTCTTTCTCCTTCTCCGAGTTCCACAAGCAAGTCAATGGTTCCTACTGGTTGCTTTGGCTCCCCAGTGAAGCCAACAATCTTCTGAGATGAGGCTTGCACATCCGCCATCGGGATTCTCATCTGGTCAAACGTTTTCTTGAAGAGGATGTTGCAAGATGCGCCGCAATCAATAAGAACTCTTCTGACAATAGCCGGTCCAATACCGGCCGAGATGACTAACGGGTCCAAAGTAGGGGCCTCAATGCCCGTGGAATCCCTAGCCCTGAACACAATATCATCATTAAAAGTCCTTTGTTGTTTCAGGGGTGTAGAGTCCTCTAAAACAAAGACATTCTCTTCAGTTGGCATATGTTTCAGAGCTCGAGTGTACCTCTCCATTTCACCCCAGCTTCTGCCTGCTGGGTGGGGTCCTCCTGTGATGACATTAATAACTGGCCTTCCAGATTCATGTCCTGCGGCCTTCTCATTTGTCCTGGGCTGATGAGCAAGAGCTTGTTGCCCCTGACTTGACGAAGCAGGATCATTACCACTCTTCTTCACAAATTGCTGCAGCTTATTTTCTCTTAGCAATTCTTCGATTATATTTTTCAATTGACGGCAGTCGTCTGTGTCATGACCAGGCTGATTATGGAAGCGACAGAACTTCCCACTTTGCACAGCTTTTCTTCCGGTTCTGAGAACAGGAGGTTTGGGATACTCAAAAGAATCTTTTGTAGCCAAGTAGATGCGCTCTGGTGTTTCTAACAAAGGAGTATATTCTGATGGCTTGAAGGATCGAGGCTTCTTCGAATTGTGTTGTTTCCTTCCATCATTATTTTCTCTTTTCTGTCCCACAGATCCATTCTTACGTGGCGCAGCAGTGTTGTCTTCAGCTTTCTCTACTGTTGCCTTTGCCGGGACAGGACGGCTTTCCAAACGCATGAATTCATCCGCCTTTTTGTAGAACTTTTCCAGAGAATTTGGCTCCTTCATGTTCAGCCACTTTCCGAATTCACTTGACTTATCAATAGCTCTCATCAAATAGGTCAAGACCATGCGGGGTTCTGCATTATCCACCTCAGCTAACGCTATATTAAAGCGATTTAAAAAAGACTTGATAGTTTCCCCCGGATTCTGTTCCAAACCGGATAACGACATGATGTCTTTTGCCTTTGAAGCATATAGCCTAAATTGCTCTTTAAATTTCCTGGTTAGGTCTGAAAACTGATCGATGGACCGGACAGGTAGTTTTGTGAACCAAAGCAGAGCTACCCCTTCCAAATACACAGGAAAATAGCGGCATTTTATCTCGTCAGAAGCTCTGGCACCTGTCATGTGCCAATCATATTTGTACAGGAACTCATTTGGATCACTTGTCCCTTTGTAAGCTGGAATGGTCGGAGGGACGAACTTCCTTGGGAATTCAGCTTTTAGGATCTTTTCAGTAAACGGAGTCTTGCTCGGAGCGAAACCCCACTCTTTCTCATCTTCGACCCTTTGCATACTTTCTTTCATAATCTGTCGAACCATACCAGAAAGATATTCTTCGTCATTCCTATTTCTGGATCCTCCAGCCTCAGGCAATGTCTGTTCAAAGGGGCTAGCAGCCCTTTCGGGAATGTTTCTAGTTTCAGCATCATGGACATTACCGACAAAGTTCCTTTCATTATTCGCAGGTTGACGGTTTGCCCCGAGCAGATCGTTTAACCTATTCAGAATCAGAGCATTCTGAGCATTCTGAGCTTCCAATTGCGCGTTCTGGGCATTTATTTGCTGATTCAACCCAAAGATAGCAGCGTCCAATTCCGCTTTTGAAACTCCAACAGCTGGAGTGGCTTGATTTGGTGTTGGGTAAGTGGAGGTTCCCTCTTGAATGTTTGCAGATCTCACAGATTTACTTTTCCTTCCAGGAGCCATGATTTCGGATAGACTTCTGGTTCTTAAAGAAACTCTATCTACAAATCTTTCTGAAACAATGATGATAGATGTCCTGAGTTCAATTCTCAGTGAAAGCACCAAAATGTTAACGAAAAAATTTAAACGCTAACACCCTGGTGTATAAGATGTGATTGTGAAAGCACCACCCGTTTGTACGGGAAATAGAAATAAGCAGAAAGTATGTAGAAAAACGGTAAGAGACACGGTATTTATAGTGGTTCGGCTTATAATCCAGCCTACGTCCACTTTAATCTTTTTATCACTAGTTTGATTACAATTCTTTACAAGATCTTTCAATTACAACACACTTCAAGTGATAGGGTATGTGAAACAAGAAGCTCAAGCTTTGATGTTGACAATCATCTTCAAATCCATGGTGAATGTGGATGATTCCTTCATGGAGTTCCTTTAGAAGTTTGTTGGATCTAAAAAGCTTTGAAGTCGTCTGGAATTCGGCAGAGTAACGGCGCTTGAAGAGAATGAGCCAAAGGTCCTTTTCATGTTGAAGGTAGGGTGGTATTTATAGGCAAAGATTAGGCTCGGTCTTAACTCCTCACCGACCCAGTTAAGTCGCAGCCGGCTTATAGGAGCTCTGATATGGTCAAGCTGTGTTGATCCTTCTTCGCTGAATTTGCACAAGTCCAAAGTCGTTACCGGGTCAAGCTAGGTCGCGACCGACTTATCTTATCCCTTCGCCGATCTAACGAGTCAAGCCCTACGACTTAATGGAAACAAGCTAGGTCGCTACCGAGTTAGTATGTCACATGCTAAACTGCCCCGCTACTCCATCCTTTACACCCTTAGATCGGTTACGACTTACTATAAGTCGGTAAAGTCCTCGAGTTGCTAGATCGGAGCATACACTAGGTCGGCTTCCATACTAGGTCGGAACTTTCCTTAGGTCGGCATAGCCTCGTTAGACCGGCATCCCTTCAAGCCTTAGGTCGGAATTTCTTCATGCCTTAGGTCGGTATTTCTTCATGCCTTAGGTCGGTATCTATGGGAAAGCATTGGATCGGCGCGTTTCTTAACTAATTAGGTCGGCACCGAACTAAGTCGGCCACCTTGTTAATTGGTTAGGTCGGCAAAGTCTTTGGGTTGTTAGGTCGGCAACTCTTCTGAGTCGGCATCTCTTGAGTCGGCGCCATCTCCACGTACTAGACCTGCTGAGTCGTAACCGAGATAGGGTTAACATCGTGTGTGCTGCTAAGAGCCAACAGTCTGCGTTTGATTTTACATCGGTAGACTACGACCTAAGTGAGAGTGGAGAAGTTTCATTTTTGACTGCGAAAATCGAGGGCGCTGATGCCTACAGTTACATGGAATTTTGCTGTGATGGCAGCGTAACCCTGCGACTTATGGTAACATAGTGAAAGTCGTGTGTGTGGTTGAGAGCCAACAGTCTACGTTTGATTTTACATCGGTAGACTGCGACCTAAGTGAGAGTGGAGAAGTTTCATTTTTGGCAGCGAAAATCGAGGGCGCTGATGCCTACAGTTACATGGACTTTTGCTGTGATGGCAACGTAACCCTGGAATGTAACTGCGATCTTTTGTGGGTTCCATGGCGTAATCGAGGGGCACGGAGTGCCTACAGTTACATGGACTTTTGCTGCGATGGCAACGTAACCCAGGATGTAACTGCGATCGTGGATGGGGGTGATGATTTCCAGCGCATTCTCACCAAATATATTTCCTCTATTTTCAAAAACTGTTTTCTATATTTTCAATAAAATTATTTTCCTAGGTATTTTCACTAGGTGTTGAAAACGGGTTTACCAAGTACTTATAGATTTTCAGTCCTACGCCTGATCAACGTATGACTGAATTCCTATGAGAACGAAGATAGACTTGTTGAGATGTCGAGTTATAAAAAGTATTTTTATAAAAACTATTTTGATAATATTATGTAGATTTTTAAAGTGTTCTAAAAAATTTAAAAAAAAAGGAGTTATATATGTTTAAAGAATAATTCAACTAAAATTCACAGTAAATTAAAATTTTCACTTCGTTCCTTTTCGAGGACGAAAAGTTCTAAAGGAGGGAGGAATGTGACCATCCGGATTTTTTAACGTCTGTTCATTGGGTAATTACCTGACTTATTATAGAAATATTAATATTAATTGGTCAAACAAATAAATTTCTGACGATTAAAATATCTAAATATATATAAATTAAATTAAAAACTATATTGAATATTGCATTATATAATTTTTGAATCCTATAGAAAAATAAATTATATATATATGTAAAACCCCACAATATAAATTAAAGATAAAGTATATATATATATACATATGGATAGATATATAGACAAGTTTTATGTTGTTCAAATATAAAAATATAAAAATATGTATGAATGTATATATGTTAGATGAAATGGTAAAGTGATAAAATAGGAATATACGTATGATGTATGTAAAATAGTACATATAGGATGTAGATATATATGCATAGATATGTAAACATAAAGGGGAACAATGTAGTAAAAGGGAACATCAAATCCTAGTTTACAAAACACAAAATCAATGTCACAGCAAAACCAAGTCAGATCAAAACATTGCTCAAATAAGACCTTAAACAATGAAAAAGAAAAAAAAGAATGCAAAAGACTGTAAACAAAAGGATCTCAGCATGTAGCTTGCTCGGCACACTACTTCCACCCTATACACACACACACACAAACACACACACACATACATACATATACAAACCACTACTTTGTGGCCTTCCAGTTCAACACCCTCACAAAGAAAAATATACATTAATATCAAAATGAAAAGGATCTGTTTAAAGCTAGGAGGAAGATCAAAAAGATAAATAAAGTTAGCAGCAAATTTATTTGCAAAAGCAGTGCTTTGTTCTTCATCTTCAAAGCAGGTGAGTAACATTTTTGTTTAAAATTACTTAAGTATAACATGCTGCATGACGATTCTTGTGAAAATTTTGATTTGTGTAATATAGATAAGTAAGTTTTGCATATATATATATATGTGTGTGTGTGTGTGAATTATCTTTATGTAAATGTATGCATGCCTGTATCATTTGAGATATCTCTGTTCTTGTTTTTTTGACCCAGATTTGCAAATAAAATCCCTATTCTTTTGATCTAATAACTGTTAGAGCTTAGTATATAAACAAATTTTGTTTGTTTGATTATGAACTAAGTTTTAAAAATTTATTTAAGTTAAAACAACTTGGTAATGATATGGAAATCAAGAAAACTGAGCAAACTTTAAATAAGTCAAAATACAAACTTCTTAATATATGAATTTAGGAATGTAAACTAAACTCTTATCCTTAAACATGATTTTTAAAGCTAAAATCTAAATTTTCAGATTAAGGATGGAAGAGCAGTTTGGGTTTGTCTTGATATCTTAGTTTTAGGGATCTTTGATGATCCACTGGATCGTGGTGGTCAGGGTCTTTTCTGGTGATGGTAGGATGAACGGTGGGTCTGGGAAGAAGGTTGGATTGGTGATCAAAGCATGGTGGCGATGAGCGTTGGTCGTTGAAGCCTGTAAACCTAGTTTTGGTGTGTTTTGAATTTTTGATCGGCATGATTCCAATGGTTGATCGAGTTCTACTGAACTCAGGGGAGGGGTAGCTAGGACATGGACGAAGACATGGCTGGAGGTATAGGAACACCGGTGGACGGAGGAGCAAGTGTGAAGTTGTTCCAGGTTTGGTTTGCTGTTCCAATTTTGTGCCAGGTTGCTCGATTTTGTTTTCGAGTGAGAATCGAAGTGGTGATGGTCGAAAACTTATGTGAGGTTGGTCGTCGACTTGTGAGGATCATCGCTGATGGTCGGAAGTGGCTGCGTCGTGGGTGCATATGCTATCGGTGCATATTTTTGGGTTCTGGTGAGTTGGGTTTGGGAATGAGGAGGTCTCGAGTATTTCTCGAGTCAATTGCGGGAGAGGCTCGAAGTATATAGGGTTTTGACTCGGGAAGAATTGTGATGGGCTCGGGTCATTTGGTGATTACAGGTTTTAAACCTGTCAGTGTTTTTAAATTTTTAAACTGAATTTAAAAATGTGAAGCAAGATTTAAACCAGTTTTGTGATGCCCCACCTCTATGCCATCGCTAGCCAAGGACACTACAGGGTAATTCCATCAACTAAAACGGAGAATAAGGCTGGTTAGGAGCGACCATCTATAGCCTTGCTCTAACTATCTATTGAATACATCGACAATAGTCATACCAAGCAGATCGACATATTCAATGAATACTTAAAAAAAACCTAAGTGGTTGGAGGATCTATCAGAACAGAATATAACAATTCAAATGTAATATACATCACAGAACAGTAGATCATCATATACATATATACAGATACATAACAGAGTATACAAACTAATACATGTCAAGTGGCATAGCAAACCACAATATACAAACGAGTCAAAAGAATACATATATCAGAGTTACAACAAAAAGGACTACACAAAAAAGCTTTGACAAAAAGGAACAAGCTGAATGGTCCATGTGGAAGAAAAATAGGCTAAGTCCAAAAGTACCTAACCTGAAACATCTCGGTCTGACCCGAGTATAAAATACACGGGTCAGTCTAGCTAAACAAATCAGTTAGATAAACTGAACAACAATAACCTGCAAGGTCACAATGTATAACAAATATCTCTAAAAGAGATAACACAATCATCTAACAAAAGAAGAATCATATCATGACAAGCCTCATATCATCGGCAACACAATAATCAAAGGATATGAATATCCCAAAACAAGCCAAAAAGGCAATAACAAATACCAATGAAGGTAACACAAGTTCCACAAGGTAATCACTACATATCGTGCGGCTCAAAAAGACTAACACCGAAGGGCGATGCCTGGGGAATATACGTATCAATGAAACATAAGAAAATTTGCACGTGCTCAGTACTGTATAAACAAGGATCCATAAGCCCGGAGGCTCCAAATCCAAATATCACTCGAGCGGCTCATAAAGACCAACTCCGAAAGCGCCACTATTAGGGCAACAAACCCGAAGGCAACATACCCGAAGGCAACATACCCAAAGGCAACATACCCGAAGGCAACAAACCTGAAGGAGATAGTCCGAAGACACTATCCCAAAGGCAACAAACCGTAGTGGTGAAGGTCCGGAGGCCCAGTACTGGACACCACTAACTGGAAGAATGTGTCATAACTCTCAAAAAGGTATCCGAAAAGTGGTAACGTGAGTCCCATAACCACTCGTTCGCACTAAACGGTTTACTATCCGTTAGTTAATTTCACACTCAAAGCAATACAAAGTTTACCTCATCTCATCGGTAAACCAAACCAAAAAGGTCAAAACAATCGATCGAATAGGTCGGGGATTAATCAGAAAGATAAACGCGCAGATTCATGGTCCATGTTTTACTTAACCATTTAATCTCCTTTCCACTCCGCTTGAAGTGCGAAATTGTGTGTGTGTTTTAAATAGAATTTACGAATTGGAGAAGGAAGCTTTTAATACGATTTGAAGGGATTATTTATAAAAACCCGTGAATGAAGTTAAAATAAGTTATCAAAGCCAAAAGATGCAATAACAACCACTAAAAACCAACTTGAATCGATAAAATTTGGAAACCAATCAAAATGAGCATAAATAGGCAAAATAGAAAAATAGGAGCAGGTCGGTCGACCGGACTTCCTGAGTCGGTCGGCTGACCTGATCCTGAAACTTTCGGGACACAGGTTCGGTCGACCGAACAGGGGTTTCGGTCGGCCGGAACTGGAACCTAGGCTGTTTCCAGCCTATCCAAATGATGAACAAACTCTTCCAAAATGCGACCGGACGGTTAATGGCGCTAAGAGTTTACGCCAAAGGACATCCCGGCCCTATATGTCCATCAATACACCATGAAAAGCATGATCAAAACATCCATAAGAGAATGTTCATAAAAATTTGACTTTGAAACCCAAGAATTGGAATATTCATAAAACCAATCCAAATCAAAATCAAATGCACATGATTGAGTGTTAGGAATTCATGCCCAACAATCAAAGATATATATAAGCATAGATGTGAGATAAAAATCTCACCTTTAACCCAAAGCAAAGAAGAAGAAGCTCAAATGCAAGGAGAAGACCAACCACTCTCCACTTCAACTCTACTAGCTTCAATCTAAGAATAAAACACATATTTCCCAAATTAGGTTTAGCAAACTTTCTGAAATTGAAGAGGAGAAGAGTTGGAGAAGATGAAGAGGAGGCTTACCAATAGCTTCTCTTTGATTTTGGAGCAAGAATTCAAGTTGCAAGAAGAAACTAGGGCTTGGAATTACTAATTCCTCTTCCTTTCCCCCATTTTTAGTTTTAGCTTGATTTTTATTATGGAAAATGAGTGAATGGAAGGAGAGGGACTGAATTAGGGTATTTAGTTAGTTAGTGGGCTGTACCCAAACCCAAAACCCAACTAGAAAAAGTAGCAAAATTCGACTTACTCCAAACATATCAAAGTTTATACTCAAAAAGATCGCAAACGCCATTTTGAACTCAATGGAAGTGGTATCAAGTTCCAATCCGACCGTTTGCAAAAAGTAACATTTTGGACCAAAATCCGACTAATGACGCTATATTTAAATAAAACATTTAAAATATATAATCGTTAAATATGCGGGTTGTTGCAGATCTCCCCTTCTTACAAAATTGCGTCCCTGCAATTCCTAGAGATGATATTTGTAACAACTACATACATACAACATCATTCAAAAGAAAAGGAAATAAGCTTGAGATAAAAAGATATTCTCACCATTGCCAGGCAAAGATAGAAAACCCGGATAAGATCGCTCGATAAACTCTCTGGTTTCCCAAGGACAGTCATTGGGGCTAGCGGACCATTGAATTTTAACGAGCGGCACGTCCTTGTTTCGAAGGTGTCGCACCTCCGTGTCAAGTACGCGAATAAGTTGTTGTACAATAGATAAGTCCGGTGAGACCTCAAGCTCTTGCAAATCAGGAGAAGCGATAACAGAATTCGACTCTCGAAGACACTTTCGAAGTTGAGAGACGTGAAACACATCATGAATGCCAGATAAATGAGCAGGAAGTGAAACTCTTTAAGCCACAGGGCCAATACGTTCAGTAATAGAAAATGGTCCTATGAAGCGAGGAGCCAATTTCCCAGTCGTACTGAAATGCATCACCCCTTTCAAAGGAGAAACACGAACAAAGGCAAGATCACCAACTGAGAATTCAAGAGGCTTCCTATGGTTGTCCGTGTAAGATTTCTGGCGGCTCTATGCCTCTTTCATTCTCAACCGAATAAGATCAATCTTCTCGGAAGAATCACGTACAAAATCTGGACCAAGAATAAGCTTCTCCCCAGATTCCAACCAACATGAAGGTGATCGACATGGCCTTCCATATAAAGCTTCGAAAGGAGCCATACCGATACTAGACTGAAAACTATTATTGTAGGAGAACTCTACAAGAGGTAGGTGATCCTCCCAACTACCACCAAAATCAAAAATACAAATACGGAGAAGATCTTCCAAGATACGATTCATCCGTTCAGTCTGTCCATCAGACTGCGGATGATAAGCTGTGCTAAAATTAAGCTTTGTCCTCAAAGCTTGCTGAAGATCTGCCAAAAATGACTCGTGAATAAAGGATCACGGTCACTCACAATAGAACTAGGAACACCGTGAAGTCTCACGATTTCCTTGACATACAACTTAGCAAAATGCGAAGCAGTCCTATTAGACTTAATAGGGATAAAATGAGCAGACTTAGTGAGGCGATCAATAATAACCCAAATGCTAGAATGGCCTAATCTCGAACGAGGAAGGCCGTCAATGAAATCCATAGAAATCTGATCCCATTTCCACAATGGAATCTCTAGAGGTTGAAGAAGACCCAAAGGACGCTGATGTTCGGCCTTAACAGGCTGACAAGTTATGCAATTACTCACATAACTCGCCACATCGCGCTTCATGCCTTCCCAATAATAAAGACGACGCATATCGGCATATGTCTTACTACTACCAGGATGAATAGTTTACTTAGAACGGTGACAATCATCAAGAATGTCATGCCTAAGCACAAAATCAGAAGGCACAAAAAGACGGCTCTTCTTGCGAAGACACCCATGAGAATCAATGCTGAAATCCCACAACGCCTCATCACAGGATCCAGACTCACAAAGCTGAATAAGATGCAACAAATCAGGATCACGCCGCTGAGCATCGGCAATACAATCCAATAAAATGGGTCGAGCTTCCAAACTAAATAATAGAATAGGTGAATCAGAAGATGAACCTTGATCACGAATTTCACAAAAAGATAGAGTCTCAAGAATATCTCATTCGACAAGCATCATAGAAACTACAGCCGAATGTTTGCGACTAAGCGCATCAGCAACACAATTTCCCTTTCCAGGGGTATACTGGATATCAAAGTCATAGGAGGCAAGAAACTCGAGCCAACGCTGTTGTCTCATATTGAGTTCCTTTTGCGTGAACAAATACTTTAAGGATTTGTGATCGATATAGAGAATGAAGTGGTCGCCCAAAAAATAGTGTCGCCAAATCTTCAAGGAAAAGACAATGGCGGCTAACTCAGGTCATGAATGGCATAATGAACTTCATTCGGACGCAGTTGCCTAGAAGCATGAGCAACTACCTGATCCATCTGCATAAGAACAGCACCGAGACCACTACCACAAGCATCGGTGTAGACAACAAGATCATGATTCCCCTCGGGAACCACAAGAATAGGAGCATTAGTGAGAAGTTCCTTTAATGCCTGAAAGGAAGCTTCACACTTGTCGGACCAAATAAAATGAATGCCTTTCCGAGTAAGGCTGGTGAGAGGAAGCACAACATGGAAAAAAATCCTTAATGAACCGATGGTAATACCCCGCCAATCCAAGGAAACTACAAATCTCATGCACATTCTCAGGCCTCTTCCAATTCTGGATGACTTTGATCTTTGAGGGATCGACAGAAATGCCATCGGAAGATATAACATGGCCTAAGAACTTAACCGTATTCTCCCAAAAATGGCACTTGGAGAATTTGGCTCTAAGCTGATGATGACGGAGGGTACTCAAGACAATCCTCAAGTGATTAGCATGCTCAGCTTCAGACTTAGAATAAATAAGGATGTCATCAATGAAGACAAGGACGAACTTATCGAGATATTCTCGGAATACTCGATTCATGAGATCAACAAAGAAAGAAGGAGCGTTCGTCAACCCGAACGGCATAACGAGCCACTCAAAAGAACCATAACGAGTGCGGAAAGCTGTAAGACGTATGCTATCCTCCGCGACTCGTAACCGATGAAAACCCGTGGCAAGGTCAAGCTGAGAAAAGACCTTAGCACTACTCAATAAATCGAACATATCATCGATCCTAGGCAATGGATACCTATTCCTGATGGTTAACTCGTTAAGCTTGCGATAGTCTATGCAAAGCCTAAGAGTTCCATCGGACTTCTTCACGAAGACGACCGCAGATCCCCACGGAGAAAAACTGGACTGATTCAACTGCTTGGACTCAAGCTCAAAAGGCTGCTTCTTGAGTTCCTCATTTTCCTTTGTAGACATCCTCGTGGGAGGACGACTAACTGGCTGCGTGCATGGAATGAGATCAATACGGAACTCAATTGCCCGCTTGGGTGGCAAACCCGAAACAGGTTCAAAAACATCAGAAAAGTCACAAGCAATAGGAATACGAGATATATCATCATCATCTCGCGAGTCAAGAGAATATAAAGCCATTTCGGAATTATCCACTTTCCGAAGAATAAGTGATAGCTGAGTAGATGAATCCGGATGTCGAAGATACAAAATTCTCTCCGAACAAATAATCCTGGCATCATATCTCACTAGCCAGTCCATACCCAAAATCATATCAAATCGCAGACAAGAAATAATGTGCATATTCGCACGAAAAGATAAGCCACATAAAACAATCTCAATTTCATCACAAAGCATGCTGAGGGTCGCGGATCCCCCAATAGGATTCGCAATCCTTAAAGAAGTAACCATACAAGAAACATCCAAAGATAAATCATCGACGGGCTTTTTCGATACGAAAGAATGTGAAGCACCCGTATCGAAAAGAACTCGTATACTATGATCATGAAATAAAATAGAACCTTCCAAAGTAAATGGAGATATACCTTTGGGCTAAGAAGGACCTTCAGAAGCCTTAGCAGCATAAAGCTTGCTAGACTTGGCACCAGCAGGAACAATAGGGCAAGTGGAAACATGATGACCTTCCTTCTTGCAATAGCGACAGAAGAGAGGCTTGTAACAAGCTCGAATCATATGATCAGGAGAACCACAATTGAAACACTTTCGAATGAAAGGTGTTCCAGAAGACTGAGGCTGAGAGCAAGAACTACCAGTCTTCTTCTTCTTGGAAGGAAAAGACCCGGACTTCTGAAATGGAAACTGCTTCTTGTTGGGGTTCTTGGAAACCTCAACATCACTATCACACTCCTTCTCGACGATTTCAAGATGAAGTGCCGAATCAACCAACTCCTCAAAAGGAAGATTAAGCTGGAGCAACAAAGACTTCTTAAGATATTTATTAAGACCAGAAACAAACTTCAAATTATTCTTATAAGAAGTGCTAATGAATTCAAGACCATACTTAGATAAAGCCTCGAATGATGCAACATACTCAGAAACAGAAGATTTCCCTTGCTTCAACTCAAGGAAGCGACGGGTCAATAAAACTTTTTCAGATTCAGGAACGAACTTGAGTTCGAATCATCCCCGAAACTGAGTCCAAGAAAGAGTAGACTCATCAATGTCGGCTACAAGAAGCTCATACTAATCAAGGGCACGCTCTTGTAATAAACTAGAAGTTACAAGAACTCTATCATGATCAGAAAGATCCATACGAGAGAAGATACGCTCGCACGTGCGAAGCCAAGCTTGGACTTCAAGAATAGACTCGGAGCCCTTAAACAGTTTTCCTCCAAGATGGGCAAAATCACTGCACTGACGTGCAAAGGCAGACTTGCGAGGTGGAGATACTCGAGGAGGAACTATAGGCTGAGTGCTCCTAAACAACTCCAAAAACTGATCAGCAGACATATAAACGCCATCCGGATGTGAGCCACTGGATTGCCCAGCATCCGAACGTCGTCCCCTACCTCTTCCAGCCATACGCTGAAAGTAAGATAAGAACAAGATTATTCACAAGGTTGACGTCACTAATACAATTGTGGAATACTACGGAATGAAATGCATTCCTAGACGTATTCCCACATTCTATCTAACCTTTGATGGTAGAAGGAATAGAGAGACGTGATAATTCAAAGATTTGTATCACTTATTACACTCGGATGCATCCTAATATGTGCTTCTACTCTGTGTTTATCATACTTTATTCTGAACGTAGCTCTGATATCAAGCTGTGACGCCCCACCTCTATGCCCACGCTAGCCAAGGACACTACGGGGTAATGCCGTCAACTAACACGGAGAATAAGGCTGGTTAGGAGCAACCATCTATAGCCTTGCTCTAACTATCTATTGAATACATCGACAATAGTCATACCAAGCAGATCGACATATCCAATGAATACTTAAAACAAAACCATAGGTGGTTGGAGGATCTATCAGAACAGAATATAAAAATTCAAATGTAATATACATCACAGAACAGTAGATCATCATATACATATATACAGATACATAACAGAGTATACAAACTAATACATGTCAAGTGGCATAGCAAACCACAATATACAGACGAGTCAAAAGAATACATATATGAGAGTTACAACGAAAAGGACTACACAAAAAAGCTTTAACAAAAAGGAACAAGCTGAATAGTCCATGTGGAAGCAAAATAGGCTAAGTTCAAAAGTACCTAACTTGAAACATCTCGGTCTGACTCGAGTATAAAATACACGGGTCAGTCTAGCTAAACAAATCGGTTAGATAAACTGAACAACAATAACCTGCAAGGTCACAATGTATAACAAATATCTCTAAAAGAGATAACACAATCATCTAACAAAAGATGAATCATATCATAACAAGCCTCATATCATCAGCAACACAATAATCAAAGGGTATGAATATCCCAAAACAAGCCAAAAAGGCAATAGCAAATACCAATGAAGGTAACACAAGTTCCACAAGGTAATCGCTACATATCGTGTGGCTCAAAAAGACCAACACCGAAGGGCGATACCTAGGGAATATACATATCAATGAAACATCAGAAAATTTGCATGTGCTCGATACTGTATAAACAAGGATCCATAAGCCCGAAGGCTCCAAACCCAAATATCACTCGAGCGGCTCATAAAGACCAACTCTGAAACCGACACTATTAGGGAAACAAACCCGAAGGCACAAACCCGAAGGTACAAACCCGAAGGCAACATACCCGAAGGCAGCATACCCGAAGGCAACAAACCTGAAGGAGACGGTCCGAAGACACTATCCCAAAGGTAACAAACCGTAGTGGTGAAGGTCCGGAGGCCCAGTACTGGACACCATTAACTGGCAGAATGTGTCATAACTCTCAAAAAGGAATCCGAAAAGTGGTAACGTGAGTCCCATAACCACTCGTTCGCACTAAACAGTTTACTATCCGTTAGTCAATTTCACACTCAAAGCAATACAAAGTTTACCTCATCTCATCGGTAAACCAAACCAAAAAGGTCAAAACAATCAATCGAATAGGTCGGGGATTAATCGGAAAGATAAACGCGTGGATTCATGGTCCGTGTTTTACTTAACCATTTAATCTCCTTTCCACTCCGCTTGAAGTGAGAAATTGTGTGTGTGTTTTAAATAGAATTTACGAATTGGAGAAGGAAGCTTTTAATACGATTTGAAGGGATTATTTATAAAAACCCGTGAATGAAGTTAAAATAAGTTATCAAAGCCAAAAGATGCAATAACAACCACTAAAAACCAACTTAAATCAATAAAATTTGGAAACCAATCAAAATGAACATAAATAGGCAAAACAGAAAAATAGGAGCAGGTCGGTCGACCAGACTTCCCGAGTTGGTCGGCTGACCTGATCCTGAAACTTTCGGGACACAGGTTCGGTCGATCGAACAGGAGTTTCGGTCGGCTGGAACTGGAACCTGGGCTGTTTCCAGCCTATCCAAATGATGAACAAACTATTCCAAAATGCGACCGAACGGTTAATGGCGCTAAGAGTTTACGCCAAACGACATCCCGGTCCTATATGCTCATCAATACACCATGAAAAGCATGATCAAAACATCCATAAGAGAATGTTCATAAAAATTTGACTTTGAAACCCAAGAATTGGAATATTCATAAAACCAATCCAAATCCAAATCAAATGCACATGATTGAGTGTTAGGAATTCATACCCAACAATCAAGGATATATATAAGTATAGATGTGAGATAAAAATCTCACCTTTAACCCAAAGCAAAGAAGAAGAATCTCAAATGCAAGGAGAAGACCAACCACTCTCCACTTCAACTCTACTAGCTTCAATATAAGAATAAAACACATATTTCCTAAACTAGGTTTAGGAAACTTTCTGAAATTGAAGAGGAGAAGAGTTGGAGAAGATGAAGAGGAGGCTTACTAATAGCTTCTCTTTGATTTTGGAGCAAGAATTCAAGTTGCAAGAAGAAGCTAGGGCTTGGAATTACTAATTCCTCTTCCTTTCCCCCATTTTCAGTTTTAGCTTGAGTTTTAGAATGGAAAATGAGTAAATGGAAGGAGATGGACCGAGTTAGGGTATTTAGTTAGTTAATGGGCTGAACCCAAACCCAAAACCCAACTAGAAAAAGTAGCAAAGTTCAACTTACTCCAAACATATCAAAGTTTATACTCAAAAAGATCGCAAACGCCATTTTGAACTCAATGGAAGTGGTATCGAGTCCCAATCCGGCCGTTTGCAAAAAGTAACATTTCGAACCAAAATTCGACTAACGACGCTATATTTAAATAAAACATTTAAAATATATAATCGTTAAATATGCGGGTTGTTACAAGTTTTTAATCAAGTTTAAAATATGGATTCAAATTTAATTTGTATTCTAGTTTTGAGATAAATAATGTTTTATCGAATTTAAAATGTTTTAATAACTTTAAATGTTTAAAGTATAATTTAAATGATTTGAATTCGAATGAATTTGGTTTAAAACTCCTATAAATTCCTTTTATAAGATAGGTGTTCTTTAATAATTGATTTAAAGGGATTTTGAATTATGTTTAATTTTATTAAAAGATGAATTTTAAATTATTATAAATCTTAAGTTTGAAATGACATTTAAAAGTAAATTGTTTTAAATGCTATGTTAATGATAACTTAATCATTAATATGGAAAGCTTTATCTTAAGTTAATTAGAATTTAATGATTTGTAATTCATTAAATTATTAGGGTAATTAAAATGGATAATTAATTAATTCAGTTAATTAATGATTTGTGTTAATTAATTTGGTAATTAAGGGTTTGAAGAAATTAATTAAGGTTTAAGTTAATTAATTAAGTTTAATTAATTTAGAATAATCAATGGGTGGTTTGATAGGTAATTACTTAATGTAATTAATAAAATATAATTACTTAGGGAAGTAATTAATAAATAATTTCTGGATGTAATTAGTTGAATAATTATTTGTTAATATAAGTAATTTGGATATAATTACTTTGCGTAATTCATCAAGGGATTAATTAGGATATTTAATTAAGGAGTAATTAATTTATTTAATGAAGTAAAGGGTAGTTAATTACTGGTTTAGATTAATCAAGAGTGATTAATATTTTTGGTTTAATTAATGATTAATTACTTAATGTAATTAATTTAAATTAGGATAATTAAAAATGTATTTAGGAATTATTTATTTATATAGTTAATGATGTAATTAAAGGTTAATTAATTAAGATTACTTAATCAATGATAAGTGATTTATGAGTAATTAATTAATATAAGTAATTAATGATTAATGAAATTAATTATAGTTAATTAATTTGTGAAGTAATTAAAGGTTAATTACTATATTTGGTTAAGAATAATTAATTTGTGTAATTAATTAAATATAATAACTTGAATGTAATTGAAGGATAATTAATGCAGGCTGATTAATTAAGATGGATAATTAAGGGATGATTAATTAATTGATTTGACATTAATTAATGTTAAGTGAAGGAATCTAAGTGATTGAGGTTAGTAATTAAATTAGAATTAATTAAACTAATTTTGGAAGTGATCAAGCTTTGCTTATGGATGATTGAATGATATTGGATGCCTTGAATGAGTTGATATCTCTGATATGAAATGTTTTGTGGTATCATATGTTTGGGCAGACAGGATATTGTGGTTATCTATCAATGATGAATTGTTGTGTAAAGTGACATCCTGTATTTAAAGTTTGAAGTGTATTTCATTTGGATAACTTGGGTTAGGATGACATGAGACACGAAGAGACCGGGGTCGGGTATTAGAAAATACCCGAAACCACCTCGAATTTTATATATATATATATATATATATATATATATATATATATATATATATATTGATATGTGAAATCAATAGGCTGGAATGAAGTGATTTAAGTGAATTGGACCATTTAATCTAAGTTTGGTACTTAGAAAATTGATGTGTGGAATAAGTGATGTCTATAACAAATTGTGAATTTGTAAATTGATACGAGTTACCCCGGGTTTTAAATAAGTTATGCATTAATATTTCATGTTAGATGGGTTTACTCACGCTGGTTTCCAGCCTGACCCAGGTGTTACTTCGACGTAATGCTCGGGTCAGACCGAGTATTACATATTTTCAGGTAAGGACGTTCTAGAGCTCAGGAGGCGAGCTGGATGTCAGGAACGTATGGAGTGTTTCCGCGGTATTATATTGTTGTTTATTTAAGACATGTTGAATTGTATCTGTCTAATGTTTGTAAAATGCGAAAACTCTGATGTATTAAAATGTAAATTTACTGATACAGCTTTCCTGCATAAAAGAATATTATTTGATATTATATTTTGATCCGCTGTGAATGTGAGAATCTGTGTTTGGTGTTTTTTGTTTCCTTCTCCTATCTCCTTCTTCTTTTTCTTAACTATCTGGAATTTTTCGGGATTGAAAAATTTGGGTCGTTACACTACAATTGCAAATAGTTTTTAGAGTAGCATATTTTATGCCAATACTTTTAAAAACCGGTCTCTTTTGAAAATTTGTCCTTTACAAAATTCAATAAAACCATAATAGTTTATGTGCTAATATATGTTGATGACTTTATTATTACAGGAAACAATGCAAAGAAAATCAACAATCTCATAAATCAGCTTAATCAGAAATTCAGTATAAAAGATCTTAGCAATTTAAACTACTTTCTTGTGATTGAAGTTATGAGATTATCAGATTCATCCATTCAGTTGAGTCAAAAAAATACATTCTAGAAATACTGAACAAATCTAAGACGAATCAAGCCAACTCTATTTCAACTCATATGATTAGTAATCTACATTGCCTACGGTACAGAAGCATTATTGGTGCTCTTCAATATGCAACCATAACAAGACCAAACATTACCTACGGTGTAAATAAGGTCAGCTAGTTCATGCAAAAACCAACAGATGAACACTGGAAAATGGTGAAAAGAAACTTACGATATCTCAAGGGGACTACAGACTTTGTACTGACACTAGAATCAAGTAAGTACATTAAGGTTACAAGGTATACAGACGCTGATTGGGCCAGTGACCATGATGACAGAAGATCAACAACTGGCTATTGTACATTTCTAGGCAACAACCATATATCATGGTGTTCGAAAATACAACTCACCGTGTCTAGATCGAGTATAGAGGCAGAATATAGAAGTGTAGTTAATGCCACTGCAGAAGTGATGTGGATACAATCATCACTTGATGAACTACAATTCAAGTCAGACAGTAAAACAACAATATGTGTGATAACTTAAGCACTGTTCAGCTTACTGCAAATCCAGTACTACACTCTAGAACAAAACACATGGAACTTGATCTATATTTTGTTCGTGAACAAGTGGCTAAAGGAAAATTAGACATTAATCACATACCTTCATCTTACCAAGTTGCTGACATCCTAAATAAGGCACCGTCTAAAGCCAACTATGTGCGTCTCAGAGACAAATTGAAAGTAAACTCACAGAGGTTCCATTAGCGGTCCAATATCAAAGGAAACTCACTGGAATCCTTAGCCAGAAACCGTCTTGAAGAAAACTTAGCTTCAACAAGCCTCGATAAGCCTCAAAGTTACAAGATCTCAAGCTTCGAATAGCATGCTGCCGAAAAGAATCAAGCTTAAAATTTTCGAAGCAAACTTAGCCTCAACAAGCTTCAACGGACATCAAAGTTGCGAAATCTCAAGCTTCGAACAACATGCTGTGGAGAAAAATCTAGCTCAAACTTGAATGTTGTTGTAACAAAATCAACTGCCTCCAATCATTCTTCTAAAGTCGAATAGAGTTGTTCTGAAGATATATATAGCATCAATCTCAGCTATTTTATGATTTATTTCTGGAATTGACTTGGTTTGGGGATGTTTTCTTCGAACCCTAGTCGATGAAGGTTTTGGGGGGTGTATTGAAAATGAGAAAACCCTTCATCTTTCACAGCATATATATTTCAACTCATCTTTGATCTTCCATTAGATTCACAAAGCTTCATTTGGTCCGCTCATTTCATTGCAGTTATTTGTTTCGGTCTTAAGGGCTAAAGCCCAACTATTAATAATTATATTTGCTGCATATTGCTTTTGTGACAAACTATATAAATGTATCGGTTTTCTCATTCTAAAAGTGTATCAAAAACATCATCAATAAAATTCTGATTTCATTTTTCATCAAATTGTTCTCTCAATATTTCCTCATATAAAATCTTTTAACGAGGATGAGCATCTTTTGGCTTTTAAGAGCCAAATGGGTTAGTATAATGCCTTGGAAGTAGTATGTTGCAGACTTTTTCCGATGACTTTTAAGGAAGTAGCTGCTAAATGATACAAACACTACAAAGAGAAAATCATTTACTCTTGAAAACAGTTTTCCAGTGAGTTTTCAGCACAATTCTCCATATGCAAAGATCTTACTGTTATCTCTAGTGCATTAGCAAAATGTCAAGCAAAGACCAGGTGAACTGCTCAGTGAGTATTTGAAGAGGTTTAATACTAAGGCACTAAAAGTGAAAAATGACCGATAGAGAAAAACTAATGGCAGTGCATTCAGGGTTAATTAAACAAACCCCCTTCTGGAAGAAACTCTACATCCATGTATGTGGGGATCTTCAATATTTTCATTTTAGTTTATCCGCATTGATGAAATGTACTATGCTAAAAAGAAATCCCAGTCAAAGAAGGAAGGAGGAAAATCTAGTTATGATCACCCTAACAAAGAGCCGAGATGGGATGAAAATAAAAGAGGGAGATGGGAGGAGATCCCTAATTCTAACTTTGTGGCTTTGAATAAACCTATTTCCTATGTTTTTGCTATGGCTAAAGATGGAGGAAACATTCTTGCTTCCTAGAAGGTAAGAAATAATCCAGAACCAAAAATGGGGGGAGATTACTGTGCTTACTATAAGACGAACGGGCATAAAAATGACGAGTGTCCTGTTCTGGTCAGAATAATCTAGAACATGATTAATCTGGATCTTTAAAGGAGTTTGTCAAAGAGAATCAAAATTCCTCCAATCTTGAAGGGAACAGTCATAGGCCCCCAAGTAATGCTACAAATTTCCATAGAAAATGACTCTCAACCATACTTTATTCCTCTGATCAACCGCATAGATGTAATCCATGAAGGTCCCTATCTCACTAGAAGCAGCAAAGGAGCCAAGAGCGGATACGTAAGGGAGGCAAAAGATGGAGTCTTTTCTATTCAGAAGGAACCACCGCTCAAAAATCAAAAAAATGGCAAATATCAGCTCCAGATGCATAACTTAACAATAAACACACAGGAGTTGAGAGGGGTCCGTCACTCGCATAATGATCCATT
Source organism: Allium cepa (assembly GCA_030765085.1). Classification (NCBI taxonomy): domain Eukaryota; kingdom Viridiplantae; phylum Streptophyta; class Magnoliopsida; order Asparagales; family Amaryllidaceae; genus Allium; species Allium cepa. Next base: position 457,014,014 of record CM060944.1, read on the forward strand.
GAGGATAACTTCATAATTTGGGCTCTATTTGGCAACAAAGATCTTAGAGAATACTCGAAGCGCAGTAAACGTCATCTTCAAGTAAGCTTTTAATCAAATGGGAATTCCAAAAGATAAATTGGAATCGAGCTTTGAGCCTACTTTTCGGTTCAATAATAAATGGCCTACTCCATCTCCAATAGGACAAATCAAGCCCTGGTGTAGATGGAAATCCTGCTACATTCCAAAACTTTCGAAACTCTGTTTGTGATAATGGACCAACCTTCCTACTGCAAGGCTTTCTTTGGAAAATCGACCCTAATGAAGTAGATGTGTTTGTTTCATCCAAATATCTAATAGTGAAATGTCTGACTAAGAATGGTCGGAAAACAATAAGGGGGGAGTTTAGCTCATGGGAACTGTATTTTACTACATTTGAACAATTAAAAATAGACCGTATTTCTTGTTATGACTTGGAGAAATTTAGTTGAGCAAAACTATAACTGAAAAGCCCTTGGACAATAGCCCCTCAAATCGTCTATCCAAGGCAAATAAGAAAACAAAAATTTCTAAGAAGCCCGAGAATGCACCAAGAAGATTAAAATTTGCCGATAGGAAAAGAAAACGAGAAGATGCGAACTTGGTAGATAGTGAAATGGATGATGAAGAAATTATTACTAACTATATATTGTAGAAATGAGCAGGAAAGAATAACGAAGACCTAGAAGAGGTAAACCTGAATTTTCTCGATCCAACAAATACAATAAATATAGAAAAGGAGTTAAGCGACGAGCTCAGGGGAACTTATCCAATTTCTTCTATCTAGCAAGGATGTATTTTCTTAGACCCACTCTGACATGGATAGTGTGTAATGGCCATTTTTCGGTGCTTCATGAATTGAAGCTTCTGGATCGAGAAAATCCTCCACCTAACAAACTTATTCTCCTACAACCACCTTTCTACCATGACATATCTTATATGTCCCAATATGTCCTTTTGCTACCTTCATTAAATCTACTGATAATAACTTTGCTGGTTGTTTTTCTCTTGTAGAAGATCTTGTTACTCCATTTAATAGAGCATCTAAGCTAGCTACGGGACTGTTGGGATTCTACTCGGTATTAGAAGCAGTTTCCGCTATTGGTGTCGTCGCATTTCCTACAATACGATTTACAAGCATCTTTCTACATTGTCTCATATCATTTATAGCTCCACCCATTGTTTTCATCTATTCATGCATTTCTGTTCTCCATTGCTGATTTGCATTTTCTTTGTAATTAATTATGACTTTCGAAGCTTGAGTGAGTTTCACTTGCTTTACACTGGATGTAGAGCTAGTAGCACGTAACTTCTTTTTTTATCATCTCCAAAAACTTCAACAATATGATCTTTTTCAAAATCTTCCAAACTTCGTATTCCATCATCTCCATTAACACTAGCTTTTGATTTTTGTCTTTCTTCTACTGCTTCTATCAATGCCTACATATTTATAATTTTGTAGAAATGTAAAATTGCATAATGTTTTTATAAGTGGTTGCACAAAAGCAAAAATGGTAAAATTAAATGAACTGAAACCAAGTGCATACTCTAATTTCCTATAGTTTAGCACCAATCCTGAATCAAGTATAGAGATTATATTCTCTAATTTTATCCTAAAATTTGCTTTCAACGGTCAAATTGCATAATACTAAAAAAATCAGATCAAGAAATTTCAAATATGTTACCTAAGGATCAAGTCAAATAGCCGCTTTTTTTTGTAAATGGCTATCTCCATATTACCTTTGTTTTTAGAAAAATAACATAAAAACCATAGACATTGGTATAAGCAATTCAAATTAATATTATATATGATAACAAACAAGTAGGAATGGGGAAATGTAAAAGATCAATCCTACAATGCTTGTTTTGACCATAAACAAGTTTCAAACATAATATTTCTATTCAAAAAATGCATGAAGCTTTGACATCTTCTGAATGCATTCTCGTATTCACGAAAGTATAAAATTATAATTATTTCATGTTATATCAGTGAATTGATCAAATAGATCCAAAATAATTAAATTGTATGTAGTCAAGTAGTAGTAGCTTATATGTTTTTTCCCTTGTAATATTCTTGTCGAAACATGAAGACCAGGAAAAATGAATTTAATGTAAACTTTGATATTATAAATAAAACTATTATATACCGTTGGCATAGAATGTTGGAAAACTTCAATATGTAGGCCACATATGTAAAATAAATGTGTCTTTCTATTTTGGTGTAAAGTCTAATTAAAGTGATTAATTATGAATTTAAATTAAAAGACTTATAAGTATAATTGTCATGTTATTAATGTGTAGATACAGGAGTAACTCTAGTTTGCTGAAGGGCCAAATTAGAAAATGCCAACGTTATAAGTAAGGGATTATGCTCCCCAAATTACATAAGCTCCAGTTATTCTCTTAATCTCTTCCATGGAAATAATTCAGATTTAGGGGTTATGTCAATTTGGAAGATTAGATCCAACTCTTATCTTTTAGATCTATCATTTTGTCTTAATCAGTTTATGAAAGCAACAACTATTTAGATCTAATATAAGGTCTAGGGTTTGTGTCAATATGGAAAACCAAACCAAATTTACTTTTCCAACAGCAACTATGAATTCAGGTATGGCTTCCGCTAACCCGTTGACTTTCCTCTATTTCTTTTCAATTAAATCAATATGGGTCACCTATTCAGATCTAGGATTCCATGATTAATCAGTCTTAAAGTATATTGAAATCTGAAGAAGTGGTATCAGAGCAACCCATCATTGATTTCATTGAAAATTTTGTTTTTTGTTTTTTTAATAATGAGTAAGTTTTGAATTGAACTTTTTTTAGAAATCCTGTAATAATCTTACCTAAGTTTCAGATTTCTTGATCTATGCAACAAGGACTTTTTGATGATGATTTTGGATTTGGTTTAATATCAATTTTTTGTTGTAAATTGATAGGCTAATTTATGAAATTGGTTAGGCATACAAAGATAGATAGATCTAAATGATCTGTATGTTATTATGATACAATTAGAATTTTGAAATCATTAAATTATGATAAACAACCTAACTTCCTCTAAATTTTGAAACAATAATTTATATTGGTTAAAACATTTTTATGTTTATTATTGTATATTTTATAAATAAGTTGTGAATTTTAAGGTGAGGAATGTTTTGGACTTGATATGTACAGTCATTTTTTTAATGTTTATAAATGGTACAAACATATATATATATATATATATAATTTAGAACCATTTATGTAAGAAATATAAATCCGATTCTATGGTTATTTTACCTTAACTTTTGACCAAGTAATTTGGATATTTATATAAGGTATTTGAGTTATTTTAAAAAAATTGGTTAATTGAAAATAAAGTATGCTCCTTTAAAGTGTTTATGTTTATTTTTTTATTGAAATAAATTTTAATATGATACTAGTTTATATTTTGGACCACAAAACGGTCAATTAAATTTATTTTTATCATAATTGCATTAAATGTGGTTGTTATAGTAATATATAAATTAATTTATTATCATAAATGCAGTAAATGCATCAGTTGCAATAAATTTAACGATGCAGCATGTTTGTATTTGGTATAAGAAAAGACATATTATTTATTATTTGATGCATTTATATCTGATAGATACAGATATTTTATATGTTTGGCCCGCTGATTAAAAATAAGTTTCACTTTCATGCTTTGGTTATAACGAAATAAATGGAGTGACGGTTTTCATATTTTGCCAAAATGCATGGTTACTGATCTTAATTAAGTATTCAAATAATAAACAAAAGAAAAGTGATACAGTAGCATTCTATATAGCTATATTGTGGTTTAGATATACATTATAGTTACTACGTTCATTCATGTTATTTATTACGACATTTACTATGTCATTTATGTATAATTTTATATGGCATTTAATTCTGGCGTTCATCTGTGACATTGGTTATGTGATTTATTTATGATATCTTGTATCATACTTATTTAGAAAATGTCATGAATGTAACCACATACTTAAAGTAAAATGCTACAATAGCATAGATTAAAACATGCGCCACAGTTATAATTTTGAGATTTCCAAGTGACTTAAAATGCTTTTGGGAGTATTTTATAGCACTTAAAATATTGTACATACACTAAGAAATAAATTCAAATATATTTTTGGTGTCTCATTGCGAACTAATTGTAAATATCCTACATTCCAAGTGAGCTAATTGACCAAAGTGGCCTCTTTTATTTTAGTTGTTCATGAAAATGTTTGATATTTGTGTGTATTTATTCATGTGGATGTTAGTCAGCCCAAAGGAAGACTAATATTTGGCCGAATAACTTACACTTGTGTGGTGATAAATATGTGATAATTATAAGATTTTACAAGTGAATAACTAATCGGCCCAAAGGAAGATTGTTATTTGACTTGAATTTATTATCAGTGTTTGATCATTACAACAAGAGTACCACTTACAGTTAATATTATTGTCTAAAGACTTGATATTAATATTGTGCTAGGTATCTTGAGAAGAGACTTACCAATTATTTGAATTATAATGGCTGATATTTGGATATGGGTATATAAGGTTAATCCTTAATTTTCGTTCAATTTTCAACTAATTTGACTAAATTGTCTGCCAATTTTAATGTTATGATCTTGTTTGGGACTAACTCAAAGGATTATTAAGAAAACATGTTGTTTCTTCTTAACTTTATGTGTCCAGCTCCTGTAATTAGGAGGGTCACACCCACTCATATTATGGTTGAATGCTCTTATACATGAAGAACATTCGAAGATGAGACAAATCAAAACGAAAGAGTCAAAAGATCATAAAGTAAAATATTTCAAAAGCTTTCAAGGATGTGGTATCCATAGGGATAACCAATTTTAAGGATTTCTTTATTGAGAACGAAAAGTGTTTTGTTAAAATGATAAGGAGAAACAAGCACGCTTTTTATTGCTTGATTCCATAAAGTTAAAGTAAAGGAAACGTAAATAAGTACTATATGGAAAATATTGCTTCAAAAGTTAAAGGCAATCAAGTTATTGTTATTTTTTCTTGCACTCTCTTTATTCACGGTATAACCGTTTTTAGGTTATTATTAATTTTCTTAAGAATAAAATGACCTTTATTGAGCTCATTTTACATTGTGGTAAGAAGAAGAGAGATTGAAGCATGGTAAGATAGAAAGTACATATTTATCGTACATTGTAAATAAATGTATAAATAAGGATAAAGAAGTCGTTAAGGATCTACAAGAAAAGATATAACATATAAATATATTTATAGTTTTTTCTTTAATAAGATATACAGATATATAAAGTAAAGTTTACTATATATTTTTAAGATATTATTGAGATTTCAGTAATATTGTTTGGATTTATTTGATATGCTTGTTATGCTGTCATTTAGATAGATCTCGGTTTTCTATTTTTAATATGAACAAATTGGGTTATTATTGTTCATTTAGAAATAATAAGATTGGTTTATGAATAAATTCAAACATTGTTGGAATTAAAGCTCTTAAAGTTTAAAATATAGCTTATATATCTACTTATGCTAAATACCTTTTATAATGAAGTCTCAAATTTTGATTCAGTGATTAATATGATTATTTGTTTCAGTTTACAAAATAATTGTAGACTAAGACATTAAAGATAGCAAATACTTTATTAGTATCCTAAGCGACTTAAAAGCTACAATTTTATAAAACCATACTAAAAAAATTATTAGATGGGAAATGCTATAATTTTTAAGGATGTTAAGTATGGGGGGAAGAAATAAAGTACGGATCATTGTCTTTAAGGAGAATCTTTATCTTCGATTCAACTACATTTACTTCTTCAGATAATGTACAGGATTTGTTTCTTTTCATTAACAAGAAGTAAATTAAGAATCATAATAAGACAATGTCGAACAAAATTTTAAGGTATGTATCATTATCTTTAAGGAGAATCATCATCTTTTTTTCAACTACGGTTACTTCTTCGGATAATATATAGGACTTGTTTCCTTTCATTAACAAGAAGTAGATTAAGAACCATAATAAGACAATGTCAAACTAAATTTTCTTCAAATTAAGGCTATTGTTTCAAAAAAAAACAAAGTCAACAACCTCAAAGTGCAAGGTCACTAAGGAAATCCACTTGAAAAAAAGAAATACTATTCTAATGACTATTTTTTTTTATAAAAATAAATATTGGATTAGTGAAGATGATTCTTTGGACTTGCATCAATCCATATAAGGTATTAATTTGAAATGTGGATTTAAGGTATGAATATATATAGTCTAAATCTATAAGGATAATAAAGTTTAAGATCTTTTCCACCACCTTAAGGTAACAAGATCATTGGTTATGAATAATTATTCAAAACAAAGATGGATCAAGTAATGTGGAAAGGTATAAGGCTCATTACAGAAAAGGCTATAATCAAAAGGAAAACAATGTTTTATTTTTAAAGAGATGTTCTCTTAGGTTTTACCAAAAGACTCTTTAGAATTATTTTGAAACTAGTTTTCTAGATTATGATTTTAAGCAATATCGGAGAAATATTAAAGTCGTGTTACTCAATGGAGACATTGATGAAACAACTAAGAAAACCACCTATGGATTATCCTTTTGTATTAAGGAGTCAAATACACCATTATCATTCATGGAATGCTATTTGGATGATCACAAATGGGCTGTAGGCAGGGAGGTTTCGTATGCAAACTGCAAATCAATTCTCTTTTGGCAAAATAGACAAATGTTCTCTTATATAGTAATATAAGAACATCCTTGAAGCTAAAGAAATGCAAAGAATTCCTCATGCATTTGCGATGTGGAGTCTAATGCATGCAAAAGCATATACAAATGTGAATATTGTGTGTACTATTTGGCAGATATCTTACTGACATTAAAAGTGGATCAATTGTTAGTAACCAAATGGTTACGAGATATTTTTAAGAAACAAAGGAATATATGCTTAAGACGGATTGGTGGGAGATCATAAGGCATTACAATCCGAATATTTTGAATGCCAAGAGTACAAAAGATCCACTTCAGATAAAAATAATATTGTTGTTATTTTTTTGATGAAGCTATATAAGGAAAACAATCATACAGATACTTATAACCATCTTTGCTATTTTCCGTTATGGGGCATCTAACGATGGAAAATAATTGTATAATTTTCGCATAAAGTAATGGACTATTGAATAAAGAAATTGAAAGATCATTAAAGTAATATTGTAACAATAAACAACATATTATTTTCCAGTAAGGGGAGAGTGCAAAATAGATTGTAATTCATAGAGTATACTGTGAAAAACTCCACTATGGTAGATCCTCTAACAGAAGTATTATCACCCAAGGTCTTTCATGAGCATCTTGCTCAATTATTGTAACTTTTATGTAAGAATATTTTGGTTCAGGGGGGTTTGTATTTGGTCTATGGTCTTTCATGAGCATCTTGCTCAATTGGTGTAACTTTTATGTAAGAATATTTTGGTTCAAGGGGGGCTTGTATTTGTTACTGTCATATGACACATTGCTCTATACTTTGGTTATAGATATATATATATATATCAAGTTTCTGATCAGAAATAAAGTAATAATGTTTTATTTGCACTCCAGGTTGTTCAAATATTGAACGTTTTGATCTCACTAAAGTAGGATCGGTTGTAGATAGACATGTATACATCACATTTCATGTAATTTCCATGCTACACATGCATAATTGATCTATGTCGTTTGACTGTATTAGTATATGTGACAATGATTGGTTTAGTTACACTGAAGGTAATGAAAGCCACTTTGATCCTTTGTCAGCATGGTTAATGGACGAGATTGTTTCAGAAACATCTTACGTTATAAATAGAAAATTTTGAAGCTCATACAGTTAAAGACATTTATAAGGTTATCACATAAATGGCTCAAGACAAGATTGTTGTAAACCTTCAATATGTGGGCCATATATGTAAAATAAATGTGTCATGCTATTTTGGTGTAAAGCCTAATTAAAGTGATCAAATTATGAATTAAATTTAAAAGTCTTACATGTATAATTGTCATGGTATTAAAGTATAGATACTGGGGCAATTCTATTTTGTTGAAAGACCAAATTAGAAAATGCCAACATTATAAATAAGGGTTTATGGTCCTCAAATTACACAAGCTCCAGTTATTCTCTTAATCTCTTCCATGGAAATAATCCGGATCTAGAGTTTGTCAATTTGAAAGATCAGATCCAACTCTTATCTTTTAGATCCATCTCTTTCTCTTAATCAGTTTATGAAAGCAGCAACTATGAATTCAGATCTAATATAAGGTCTAGAGTTTGTGTCAATATGGAAAACCAAACCAAATTTACTTTTCCAATAGCAACTATGAATTCAGGTATGGCTTCCGCTAACCCATTTATTTTCCTCTATTTCTTTTAAATCAATATGGATCACCTATTCAGATCACGGTTTCATGATTAATCAGTCATAAAGTATATTGAAATCCTAACATAGAAATGGCACAAAAACTTAGTTTATTTTGTTTGCAAAACATACAACAAACATTTAAGTAATGTAATAAATAAAAACAGTTTGCAAAGCAATCACAAAAGCTAGTTCATGTAGTCTAAAAATTTATAAATATGCATGCATAATTGCATACAGATATCCTTCATTAAAAATAGTTAGCAAAACAATCACAAAAGCTAACAAGGGAAGGTGGAGGCACATATTTATATTTAAATGCGTGATGCATTCTTTATCAGATCTCTTATGAATAAATCTCTGTAATTATTCTTGAGTGGGTTAGAAATTTCATCATTAACTAGAACAAATTTTCAAATAGGGCTTGCCGACAAATTATGGATTATTCAATAGCTAATAAAATTTGACTTTGATGAAGATACTACCAAGATACAATATGCTTTAGAAAAATTACATCTTTTATGATAGCGCACATTTATTATGATCACGACAACAAAACCAAATTGAAGAAAAGATCAAATCACTATTCTTCGCACTATTGGTACGTTCACATAAAACGAACATGAGAATTTTTGGATTAGAAGTACGCGTAAATATGTAAATAACAATATTAACTTTGAAACAATAGAATTTTTGGATTTTGATTGGTTAAAATCCAATATAAACTCGTTCAAGAATTGAATTCCCAGACTCACCTTCTTTTAATTAATCTAACACGTGGAATTATATCAAATTCTATTGTGAAATTAAGCTTATACACATTGCAAGCCTCGTTTTATGTTTGAAATAGATAAATAGCGGTAAAATAATGTAGGTACATCACATTCTTTGTTGATGTTATGTAGAAGGATAAAGTTTGGTTTAATTTGGAACCCTGCTACATTTATAAAATAAATTTTTTTGTGAATTGTAACAAAGATGATATGATTTGATGCTATCCATAAAGACATAAGGATGGTGAAAAGAAAAAGGTGGTTAATTAATAATTATTCAACATTTGTATTTAAAAGTGAATTTGAATTACTTTGTAGTTTGATTGAGAGTATGTTTATGGAATTATTCTCATGGAAGTCAGTGGTTTGATTCTAGAAATGGACAACCAATTTCATTATGTCTTTAGTTCATTTCATCATGAAATAATTTGGGTTACGGTACAAATAGTATAGATCGGCTTTAACCATAAGTCGCATCTATTTTGATATTTTGTGCATATTGTACACAAAATACATTCGTTGGATGTTCTAAACCAGCAGAATTTAATCAATATGGGACATTGGTAGCATTCATAGATTTTTCTTACCCTGCCACTGTTCATTGTGCATCAGGCCCCATAATGCGATACGGAGCTGAAATGACATCGGGACAGGGTATAAACTATTTAGTACTATAAAAAAAATCTCTTCCAAATTTTTTAATATTGTTTAGTAAATTTCCATATTTAATTTCGTTTTATTTACATTTAACTAGAAATATTACTCAATCGTGATATATAATTATTTATAGGTCTTATCTTTCTGGCACGATCCCTGATCATCTTAGGGTGTCATTCTTCATGATATGGTCAATCACAGTCTTAGAGTTTTGACTGGTATTTCTAATAATGCTAAAGTTATACAGTTTTGGAATGATGGATTTATCAATCTACCCTAGTCTAGCTCTACCTCTGTAAGACAATTATGGAATGTAATTCAAAATAAAGCTTTCAAATATGACATTGCTTACTCATCATGGTCTGGTAGAGCTCATTCTATTGCCACTATTTATAAATTCTTACTTGAAATTGCTGATTTGAGTTTTTTCCCTTGGCATTCTTGTGTTTGGTCAACTACTGCAGCTCAAAGGAAAGTATTTTTATATGGAAGGTGTTATCTAATGGTCTTCTCACCCTTGATAAGCTTAAATCTATAGGACCTGTTCATATGTCCACTTTTTTGTTGTGTGGCACTTAGGAAGAGAGTATTCCCCATTTATTTTTCTCCCGCCATTTCACTTACTTTTTCTAGAATAGTATTTTATGTCTCTTGAAGATGCATAGGCCTAGCTTGAACTTTATTGTCGAACGGTATTACATTTTTCAAGCAACAAGATGGAAAACACTTTCTGCATCTAGGTTACTAAGGGTTTTAAAGAAGTTTATGCATGCTATTTGGACAGAGAGTAACAACTGGATGTTTAATGTAATTATTTCTTTAAACCACTCATTGGTCCTTTCCTTGTCCAAGCAAATCGAGCTATAGAGTTTGTGTATATGTTTTGACGTTGTCTTACATGTAGGTCAAGATGGTATGTCATCTTTGTTTGTAGTTCTTTTTTCAATAATATATGGTATGTGTCATTTAACCCCATTGCTTTGCAAAAAAAAGATTCCTTTTCCTAATTGTTCAAATACGGTGTTAACAAGACAAAGCACATTCCCCTCTCACAAAACACTCCGTTTAAATATCCAGTTCAAAGTACATATTCAGCCAAGGATACTATTCATTGCCGACAAATAACGGGCCATTTCTATATAAGTACTATTATTTTAACTAAAAGTTAGTTTGGCTAAGCCCAACTCATTTTCATTTAACACCCCAAAAGCGAACTGAAAATGCTAGTCTGAAGTAAATCGTTTATTTTTTATTCATTCTGACAAATGAAATGCCAGGCCTTTCGTGTTATATATTATTATCATGTTTTCAACTAAATTATAAACTGCCAGAGCCCAGAGTAGGGACTTTTGGCATGTGAGAATATTAAATGAAGTATTAATAAATATATTAAGGATTAGAAGAATAAAAAGAAGACATACATTAATGATAAATGCATATATACCTAATGTTTATACAGAAGATTAATATTAATTGAGTTCATACAGTGTTTAATAAGAAGATTAATGTGGAAATTATTAACCTCAAGAAGATTAAAGTGATGATAATAATAAAGAGAGTAGCAAGCTACATATAGTTGACTTACATATTTTTCAGCAACGCAAGGAAGCACGTGTCCAGTTTTTTACTTGTGTGTGCCACTTTCCATTTCTTTGCTCATTTAAGTTTACATTTGGGATTATCCATTTCATACATGAATAAATATAAATATATTCAATAGTTACACAATATTACCAACATTAGTAAAAGGCTCATTAATACCAATTCTTCATATACTCTAACATAAGATTTTCTTCCGGATTTATGATTCATAATGTTCTTTCCTTTATTTTTAGCATTCGTCTTGCATTGTTTTTTCTTTTTATCAGTATACACAATGTCGATGAACCTCTTGTTAGGTGTGGCTCATATTGTAGTAAAGTAGGTGTGTAGATTGGATTATAATTAGTCTCATATCACAAGATATTCTAAAAGGAGATGGGCATATATATGAAATTGGTAGCATGTAGCAACCAGAGAATTCCTTTTGTCACAAGAAAGTGTTGCCAAGACCACGTATGTGCTTGTTCCGAAAGGCCATAGAGGGATGTTTAATCGGATTGCTGGCACATTAGAAGCTTCGTTAAGATGGTGACGTTACATATCAGTAAAGCGCGCGTTCATGGGGACGCGTTAGAGTGTCGAAACAAAACATGGTATCAGAGCTGATGGTTCGAGAGACCATTATACCATGCAAGAGTGACCAAAGCAAGGACTTCTTGAGGCTTGAAGATATGTAAGAAGTCTGACCACATTGCTAGATACACAGCCTGCTCTCTTGCGTTGAGAACTGATGCTCCAAAATGGCTTGAGTGGAAAGTACTCACCGTAAGGTGGAGATCTACTACCGCAATCTTGCCCAACTGCGTAAGAAGTGAGAAAAAAGTAGTCTAATCCCATTGCAGAACTTCATCAATATGCTCCAAATGAAGGTTAGATAAAATGCTTTCCAAGGTGAAGAATTGTTAGGTGTGGCTCGCATTTGAACGTGCATGGATTGAACGATAAGTCCCACATCGCAAAAAATATGGCGCATAATATGGTTAATATATGAGATTGGTGGCACGTAACATTGAAAATTTTCTTTGTTACAAGCAGGTGTTGCCAAGAAAAATTCATTAAGATGGTGTTGTTACGGATCAGTGAAGCGCACGTTCATCAGGACGCATTGGAGTGCCGAAACACAACATGGTATCAGAGTCGATGGTTCGAGAGGACCAATATGATGCAACATTGACCTAGGTATGCTCCAGTATGTGGTTTGAGCTTGGGATTCTCATTAAGGTGGAGTTATAAGTTAGAATGTGGTCTGCTCCAGCCGTGGAAAAGATAACTTTTGTAAAAACTGCTTGGCTCAACTACTGATAGGTGGTAGCGACCTAATCTAGACCGCTAGAGGTGTTAGCGACCTTATCCAAGTGTTTGAGGACTCTATATAACTTCAAGTTGAATTGAGAAAATACTCGCCAAGGTGGAGATCTGTTAGGTGTGGCTAGCATTGTATTAGAGTGGGTACGTAGATTGGATTATGACCAGTCCTACATCGCAAGATATTCTTAAAAAAGATGAGCATATACATGAAATTGGTAGCATGTAACAACAAGGGATTCCTTTTGTTACAAATGGTGTCATGAAAATATATGTGCTCTAGGGAGACATAGGGATATCCAATCATGACATTGGCACTAAAAGAACTTCGTTCAGTGGTCTTGCTTCTTCTATACTAAATGAAGTGCGTGCATAGTGGAAGATGCGAGAGAGCGCCAAAAATTTCAACACCTCTCCTACTGACTTTATCGACGTCTTCAGGTCGATTATTAATTGCGAGATATTTAGGAAAAAGCTCTCCTTCTTCTGTTTTAATATATTTCTTTCTCAATTTTGTTTTTTCTTTCTTAAGTACTGTGGAAACTTCTTCTTCAAAATAGGTCGCGCTAAATCGAGGTTTATATTCAAGTCAAACTTCTTCTATGGAAAGAGTAAAATAAATGTTCAAATCATGATTTTGTACTTCAAATAAGCAAAAAATTATTCTTGTAAAAGGGTAAAGTAAAATACCCTGAGTACTTTCCATAAAGTATTCTTGTAAAAAGCATCAACTTTCCTCTAATCATCATAGCTAATAGGAATGTTCCTTCGAATTAGAGCGCCGCAACGGGAACCCCACTTTTATGAATCATCGCCTTTTGCGTCATCTATTTCAACGATTATCGAGTACTTTTTATTTGATGGAGTAGGAGGAACATCTGCTTCTGTGCTTTCTGTATGTTGCGATGCAGTATTCCAACTAGCCGACATTCTACAGGTACTTAAGTTGTAATGAAGTAGATATTACCATAAGGTGTATTGAACGTTTTATTTGTACTCCAGATTGTTCAAATATTGAAAGTTTTGATCTCTCTAAAGTAGGATTGGTTGTAAATAAACATGTATAGATCACATCTCATGTAATTTCCATGCTACACATCCATAATTAATCTATGTCGTTTGATTGTGTTGGTATATGTGACCATTGATTGGTTTAGTTACACTAAAGATAACGAAAGCCACTTTGATCCTTTTTCAGCATAGTTAATGGACGAGATTGTTTCAGAAACATCTTACGTTATAAATAGCAAATTTTAAAGCTCATACAGTTAAAGACATTTATAAGGTTATTACATAAATGGCACAAGACAAGATTGTTGTAAACCTTCAATATGTGGGCCATATATGTAAAATAAATGTGTCATGCTATTTTGGTGTAAAGCCTAATTAAAGTGATCAAATTATGAATTAAATTTAAAAGACTTACATGTATAATTGTCATGGTATTAAAGTATAGATAGTGGGGCAATTCTATTTTGTTGAAAGACCAAATTAGAAAATGCCAACATTATAAATAAGGGTTTATGGTCCCCAAATTACATAAGCTCCAGTTATTCTCTTAATCTCTTCCATGGAAATAATCCAGATCTAGAGTTTGTCAATTTGAAAGATCAGATCCAACTCTTATCTTTTAGATCCATCTCTTTCTCTTAATCAGTTTATGAAAGCAGCAACTATGAATTCAGATCTAATATAAGATCTAGGGTTTGTGTCAATATGGAAAACCAAACCAAATTTACTTTTCCAACAGCAACTATGAATTCAGGTAGGGCTTCCGCTTACCTGTTTACTTTCCTCTATTTATTTTATATTAAATCAATATGGGTCACCTATTCAGATCTAGGGTTTCATGATTAATCAGTCATAAAGTATACTGAAATCCTAACATAGAAATGACACAAAAACTTAGTTTATTTTGTTTGCAAAACATACAACAAACGTTTAAGTAATGTAATAACTAAAAACAGTTAGCAAAGTAATCACAAAAGCTAGTTCGGGTAGTCTAAAATTTATATATATATATATATATGCATGCATAATTGCATACGGACATCCTTTACTAAAAATATTTAGTAAAATAATCACAAAGCTAACAAGGGAAGGTTGAGGCACATATTTATGTTGAAATGCATGTTGCATTCTTTATCAATTCTCTTATGAATAAATCTCTGCAATTATTCTGAGTGGGTTAGAAATTTCTTCATTGACTAGAACAAATTGTCAAATAAGGCTTGCCGACAAATTGTGGTTTATTCAATGGCTAATAAAATTTGACTTTTGTGAAGATATTGCCAAGATACAATATGCTTTAGAAGGATTAAATCGTTTATGATAGTGCACGTTTATTATGATCACACAGCGAAACCAAAATGAAGAAAAGATCAAATCACTATTCTTCGCACTGTTGGTACATTCATATAAAACGAACATGAGAATTTTTGGATTGGAAGTGCCTGTAAATATGTAATATAGCAATATAAACTTTGAATCAATAGAATTTTTGGATTTTGATTGGTTAAAATCCTATATAAACTCATTCTAGAATTGAATTCTCAGACTCTCCTTCTTTTAATTAATCTAACACGTGGAATTATATCAAATTCTATTGTGAAATTAAGCCTATACACATTGCAAGCCTCATTTTATGTTTGAAATAGATAAATAGCGGTAAAATAATGTAGGTACATCACATTCTTTGTTGATGTTATGTACAAGGATAAAGTTTAGTTTAATTTGGAACCCTGCTACATTTATAAAATATTTTTTTTTGTAAACGGTAACAAAGATGATTTGATTTGATGCTATCCACAAAGACATAAGGATGGTGAAAAGAAAAAGGTGGTTAATTAATAATTATTCAACATTTGTATTTAAAAATGAATTTGAATTACTTTGTAGTTTGATTGAGAGTACGTTTATGGAATTATTCTCATGGAAGTCAGTGGTTTGATTCTAGAAATGGACAACCAATTTCATTATGTCTTTAGTTCATTTCATCATGAAAAAAATTTGGGTTAAGGTACAAATAGTATAGGTCGGCTTTACCCATAAGTCGCATCTATTTTGATATTTTGAGCATATTATACACAAAATACATTCGTTGGATGTTCTAAACCAGCATAATTTAATCAATATGGGACATTGGTAGCATTCATAGATTTTTCTTACCCTGCCACTGTTCATTGTTTATCGGACCCCAGAATGCGTTACGGAGCTGAAATGACATCTAAACAGGGTATAAACTATTTATTACTATAAAAAATATTCTCTCGCATGACCCGAATTTTTTAATACTGTTTGGTAAATTTCCATATTTAATTTCATTTTATTTACAGTTAACTAGAAATATTACTTAATCACAATATATAATTATTTACAGGCCTTATCTTTCTGGCACGATCCCTGGTCATCTCAGGGTGTCATTCTTCATGATATAGTCAATCACAGTCTTAGAGTTTTGATTGGTATTTCTAATAATGCTAAAGTTATACAGTTTTGGAATGATGGATTTATCAATCTACCATACTCTAGGTCGCCTCTGTAAGACAGTTATGGAATGTAATTCAAAATAAAGCTTTCAACTATGACATTGCTTACTCTTCATGGTTTGGTAGAGCTCATTCTATTGCCACTGTTTATAAATTCTTACTTGAATCTGCTGATTTGAGGGTTTTCCCTTGGCATTCTTGTGTTTGGTCATCTATTGCAGCTCAAAGTACTGCAACTCAAAGGAAAGTATTTTTATGTGGAAGGTGTTATCTAACGGTCTTCCCACCCTTGATAAGCTTAAATCTATAGGACTTGTTCATATGTCCTCTTGTTTGTTGTGTGGCACTTAGGAAGAGAGTATTCCCCATTTATTTTTCTCCTGCCGGTTCACTTTGTCTGGAATAGTATTTTATGTCTCTTGAAGATGCATAAGCCTAGCTTGAACTCAATTGTGGAATGGTATTACATTTTTCAAGCAACAAGATGGAAAACACTTGCTGCATCTAGGTTACCAAGGGTTTTAAAGAAGTTTATGCACGCTATTTGGACAGAGAGGAACAACAGGATGTTTAATGGAATTATTTCTCTAAAACACTCATAGGTCCTTTCCTTGTCCAAGCAAATCAAGCTATAGAGTTTGTGTATATGTTTTAACGTTGTCTTACATGTATGTCAAGATGGTATGCCATCTTTGTTTGTAGTTCTTTTTTCAATAATATATGGTAGGTGTCATTCAACCCTGTTGGCTTTGCCAAAAAAAATTCCTTTCCCTATTTGTTCAAATACCGTGTTAACAAGACAAAAGCACATTCCCCTCCCACAAAATACTCCGTTTAAATATCCAGTTCAAACATCCAGTTCAAAGTACACATTCAGCCAAGGGTACTGTTCATTGCCGAAAAATATCGGGCCTTCTCTATAAGTACTATTATTTTAACTAATAATTAGTTTGTCTATGCCTAACTCAGTTTCCATTAACACCCCGAAAATGAACTGAAAATCCTAGTCTGAAGTAAATGGTTTATTTTTTATTCATTTTGACAAATGAAATGCCAGGCATTTCGTGTTATATATTATTATCATGTTTTCAACTAAATTATAAAATGCCAGAGCTCAGAGTAGGGACTTTTGGCATGTGAGAATATTAAATGAAGGTATTAATAAATATATTAAGGATTAGAAGAATAAAAAGAAGACATACATTAATGATAAATGCATATATACCTAATGTTTATACAGAAGATTAATATTAATTGAGTTCATATAATGTTTATTAAGAAGATTAATGTGGAAATTATTAACTTCAAGAAGATTAAAGTGATGATAATAAAGAACATATAGTTGACTTACATATTTTTCAGCAGCGCAAGGAAGCACTTGTCCAGTTTTTTACTTGTGTGTGCCACTTTCCATGCCTTTGCTCGTGTAAGTTTACATTTGAGATTATCCATTTCATACATGAATAAATATAAATATAAGTATATTCAACAGTTACACAATATTACCATCATTAGTAAAAGGCACATTAATACTAATTCTTCATATACTCTAGCATAAGATTTTCTTCCCGATGTATGATTTATAATGTTATTTCCTTTATTTTCAGCATTCATCTTGCGTTGTTTTTTCTTTTTATGAGTATACACAATGTCGATGAACCTCTTGTTAGGTGTGGCTCGTATTATAGTAAAGTAGGTGCGTATATTGGATTATAATTAGTCTCATACCACAAGATATTCTAAAAAGAGATGAGCATATATATGTAATTGGCAGCATGTAGAAACCAGGGAATTCCTTTTGTTATAAGCAAGTGTTGTCAAGACCCCATATGTGCTCGTTCCGAAAGGCAATAAATGAATGTTTAATCGAAACGCTGGCACATTAGAAGCTTCATTAAGAAGGTGCCATTACGGATCAGTGAAGCGCGCGTTCATATGGTCGCGTTAGAGTGTCGAAACACAATATGGTATCAATGCCGATGGTTCAAGAGACCATTATACCATGCAAAAGTGACCAAAATTAGGACTTCTTGAGGCTTGGAGGTTACGCAATCTGCTCTCCTGCGTTGAGAACTAATGCTCCAAAATGGCTTGAGTGGAAAGTACTCACCGTAAGGTGGAGATCTGCTAACGTAACCTTGCCCAACTGCGTAAGAAGTGAGAAAAAAAGCAGCGTGATCCCGTTGCAGAACTTCTTCAATATGCTCCAAATGAAGGTTAGAGAAAATGTTCTCCAATGTGAAGAATTGTTAGGTGTGGCTCGCATTTGAGCATGCGTGTATTGAACGATAAGTCCCACATCGCAAGAAATATGACGCATAATGTGTTTTATATAAGGGACTGGTGGCACGTAACATTGAAAATTCTTTTTGTTACAAGCAGGTGTTGCCAAGAAAAATTCATTATAATGGTGCTGTTACGGATTAGTGAAGCGTACGTTCATCGGGACACATTGGAGTGCCGAAACACAACATGGTATCAGAGCCGATGGTTCGAAAGGACCAATATGATGCAACATTGACCTAGGTATGCTCCAGTATGTGGTTTGAGCTCGGTATTCTCATTAAGGTGGAGTTATAAGTTAGAACGTGGTCTGCTCCAGCCGTGGAAAAGATAAACTTTTTGTAAAATCTGTTTGGCCCAACTACTGAGAGGTGGTAGTGACCTTGTGACGCCCCACCTCTATACCCACGCTAGCCAAGAACACTCCGGAGTAGTGCTGTCAACTAGCACGGAGAATAAGGCTGTTGAGGAGCGACCATCCATGTAATTGCTTATCACACGGTGGCTATAAATAATCTTCGGAAACAAACATAGAAATAATCATATCACAAATCAGTCACAGATATGCATATCACAAAGGCGGAAGAAGATATGAATATATAACTAACACATTAAAGTGTACATCAGAGTAGTGGTCAGTAAGATCCACGATAATACAAAAGAATAGCAACACGTGCTATACAAAAGAATACAACTATGAGTCTATATCTCAAGTGTATACAACAAAAACTGCTAATCTAAACAGTTAGCCAAAATTCAGAGTGATGAATCCCTGGGAAGAAGTCAAGCAGAAGCACCTGTAACATCTCGGTCTGACCCAAGTATTATTTAAGAAAATAATAAACGGGTCAGTCTAGCTATAAATATCAGATGACATGATATAACATTAAAGATATGGCATAAACATAAACATCCATAACGACATACTACTATAAGTATGTAAATAATGATCAACAGAAGATCAATCAATAAGAGATAATCAATATCACAAGAATCTTCTCAAAGATTCGGAAAGGGCATCATACCCCAAACTTGTACTCATAACAAGTCAATGACATAAATTCTAGAAATCAATGCAAGAAGTCCAGAAATCATAGAAAAGAGAAAGAGGCCTATCACATGACGGTCCGAAGACCAAGGGGAGCTACCCCACATGTGTGAATGGAATCACACAGATTAAGGTCAAGACTAACCAAAAAGCAGAAAGGTATGTGTGAATGGAATCACACAAGTGGTGTCTAGTCTAACCTTGCAATGAAAGAGACATCGCGCAATTGCTAGTCTAATTCATAAAGCGATCATCAAGATCAACGAGAAGTGTCAATTACACTAAGCTAGTAAATATAGAAGTTTAGCTTCATGTCCCATAACCACTTGCTTAACTTAAATATTTACGAACAAACTGTAAATCTTCACTAATAAAATTGTCACAAGAGGTTCAATCGAACAAGTCCAAGAATTAACCGACGAAGTGAACGCAAGCGTTTCATACCACTTGTTTTACTAAGTCGTTTAATTAGATTTCTCATCCGAGTGAGGTAAAGGCTTGTATATATAATAGATTGGAAAACGGTTTAAGAAAAGAGCTTTGTTATTAAAAATAGAGTTGAAATCATTTTGTTGAAAGAGTTTTGATATTTACTACTAGTTTTGAAACCTTTATATTTTAAAGTGACAAATCACAGAAGCGATTGTAGAAATAATCAATCACAAAGGTCACATTCGAAGATGTGATAAAAATCCAAGGAAATCAGCTCAGCAAGTTCTGTTGAATATTTTTCAGATAAGATCCCCTACGGAGGGGGGGTCCAGGGGGGTGGCAACCCCCTAAGGTGGGGGTGCGGGGGCTACGCCACCGCTTACGGCGTTCGACCTGCCCGGTCAGGTCGCGGGGGTCCAGGGGGCAGCGCCCCGTCCAAAATGGTACGACTTAGTGAAGACAAAATGAGGTCTAACGACCTAAGGGGGATAGTGTCGAGCGACCTAATGGTTGCGACCTAGGGGTCTAAGGGGCACGACCTAGTGGTCCAGCGACCTAAAGGGTATAGGTCATGCGACCTAAAATGGGTTCGCGACCTAACACTCAAACGACCTAAAGAAATTAAGGAGTCGAGTGACCTATAAGAAGCAGCGACCTAAGAAGAAACGAGGCCCAACGGCCTAGCGACCTAAGGTCATACGACCTAGCGACCTAAAGCCATATGACCTAACGACCTAAGGTCATACGACCTAGTGCAACACGCGACCTAAAAGGTACGCGACCTAATGCGGCCGAGTGGTTTAAGGTCGGAGACGACCTACGACCTATAAAGGTAGACGGTTGAGTGAGCTAATGAGGTCCAGAGTCGAGCGACCTAGCGACACGGTGTGTTGAGCGACCTAACGAGGTCAATGTTGAGCGACCTAACAAGGTCCAGAGAAGGGCGACTTAAAAAAGGCGCGACCTAAAAGAGGCGCGACCTAACTCAAACAAGCAGGGCGATTTAAAAGAGGCGCGACCTAAAAGAGGCGCGACCTAAAGGAGCGCGACTTAATGGGTTATATGACCCAACGACCTAAGCCACTAACTCGCGAGCGACCTAAGTCCTAGGTCGTGAGCGACCTAACTGCGAGTGAGCAAAAATGGCCAGAGTCAAAGCAGAGCGACCTAACGACCATACGACCTACGACCTAAAAGGCTTGCGACCTACGACCTAAAACCGAGTGAGTCAAATACGAAGGCCGTGACTTTTCCACCCCGAGCGACCTAATGAAGACAGAACGACCTAAGAGCAGTTTTTCACCAAAAACACTAAAAATTGGAGTTTTTCGCCAATCCAATCCAAACCAAATGCAAATGTGCATGCAAAAGTGATAGGGAATCATTCCCAACAGTCCAATATAGTTATACACTAGATTTGTGAGATAAAAATCTAACCTTTGCACCAAATATCAATGAAAATGAAGTTTTTAGCAAGCAAGAATCAATCCTTGTTCTATCTAAGCACAAGAAGCTTGAATCCAATGTCTTCTTCTTGAATTTGGAGTAGAAAGATGGATTGCAATTGAATTTGAGTTTTGGAATTTTAATTTCCCATTCCCTCCACCATTAATGCCAAAGCTTGATTAGTTAGGAAATTTATGAAGAGTGAGGAGAAGAGGGTTGGAACTTGGGCTTAATAGGCTAAACTAACCTAAAGTCCAAAGCGGGAAAAGTTAGTGAAATTTCACTAACTCCAAACCTATCGATGTTTATACTTAAAAAAGTTGTAAACGACATTTCGAACTCAATGGAAGTGGTCTCGAGTCCTAATTTGACCGTTTGCAAAAAGTAGCTTTTCGGACCAAAATCCGATTAACGAGTTAATATTTAAATAAAATATTTAAATACAAACTCGATAAATATGCGGGTTGTTAGAGACCTAATCTAGACCGCTAGAGATGTTAGCGACTTTATCCAAGTATTTGAGGACTCTATATAACTTCAGGTTGAATTGATAAAATACTCGTCAAGGTGGATATCTGTTAGGTGTGGCTAGCATTATATTAGAATTGGTACGTAGATTGGATTATGATTAATCCTACATCGTAGGATATTCTAAAAAGAGATGAGCATATATATGAATTGGTAGATGTAACAACAAGGGATTCCTTTTGTTACAAATATTGCCATGAAAATATATGTGTTCTAGGGGGATGTATGGATATTCAATCATGACACTGGCATTAAAAGAGCTTCATTCAGTGGTCTTGCTTTTTCTACACTAAATGAAGTGCGCACATAGTGGAAGATGCGAGAGAGTGCCGAAAATTTCAACACCACTCCTACTGAACTTTATCGACGTGTTCAGGTCGATTATTAATTGCGAGATATTTAGGCAAAAGCTCTCCTTCTTTTTTAATATATTTCTTTCTCAATTTTGTTTTTTTTTCTTTCTTAAGTATTGTGAAAACTTCTTCTCCAAATAGATCGCGCTAAATCGAGGTTTATATTCAAGTCAAATTTCTTCTATGCAGAGAGTAAAGTAAATGTTAAAATCATGATTTTGTACTTCAAATAAGCAAAAAATTATTCTTGTAAAAGGGTAAAGTAAAATACCATGAGTGCTTTCCATAAAGTACTCTTGTAAAAAGCATCAACTTTCCTCCAATCATCATAGCCAATAGGAATGTTCCTTCGAATAAGAGCGCCACAACGGGAACCCCACTTTTATGAATCTTCACCTTTTGCGTCATCCATTTCAATGATTACAGAGTACTTTTTATTTGGTGGAGGAGGAGGAACATCTGCTCCTGTGCTTTCTGTATGTTGCGATGCAATATTGCAACTAGCCGACATTCTACAGGTATTTGAGTTGTAATGAAGTAGATATTATCATAAGGTGTATGCATTATCATAAGTCATAACTACTGCACATAAATTATTATGGTCATGACTTGGTATAATTGATTTTGGCATTTTACAAGCCTTAATAAAATTATATCATCTTAATTTAAGCAGAAAAATTGTTGGACCATTTCTATTTTAACTATGGGCCTGGAGTCAGAAAATCCAATGAAAACAAAATAGTCGTACCCATAAACCATGAAATACAAAGTCTACATATTATATAAACCTTTACCCAATAAAAGAAGTAAAAACTGTATCAACAAAATGCATGGAATAGATTATATAGATAGCAACAGAAGTAGATAATGCAGTTTGGTGCTATGTACATTATATTAAATAGCAATGAGTAGTTGTTTACCTTACTTCAATTTTGATCGTACAACTTTAATACAAAATAAAGCTGAAGCAGAAGCTAGAAAATCGCGGGGATGATCAAAATGCTTGTAGACTGGCTTGTTATTCAGTCAACCTAAGTAAAAGATAAAAATAATTTCAGAGGGCTTATGGATTCCCGAACAGTGACTGTTCGGTTGAATACAGAAGGTAGAAAATCGCCTGAATTATTTTTTCCCGCTTTTGGCTGCGGATTCCTGAATAGTGACAGTTCCGACGAATACAAGTTTATTAGGCCTAGAATCTGAATCGACAGCGAAGTGCCCAGTAATAAACAGATGTTACCAATGATTAATTTTTGTGGCTGACGCTTAGAAAAATAATAATACGTTATGTTTATGTAGGCAAAACCCTGTAGGGGCAATAATAGGAATGCAGCTGGATGAGGCTGGTCATAGACTAGTATTGAACAACTTGCAATTGTATAAACCCAAATCTACCCAGATTCCCAATGGCATTTCAGTTAATAACAACCCAGACATGCAGAGGCGAGCAGACCATTCTATGCTTAGTGTTGCTGCTTATACATCAAATAATCCCAGCATCAGTAGAAATCGAAACAACAGTCCAAGAGTACAAAACTACCCTCAAAACAACAGGTACAACAGCTATCGCCCACCCAATGCACACAGGCCGCAAAGTGATAATAACAGTGTGATGCACGCGCATGTACAAAACTACCCTCGTAGCCATGGCTATAGCAACCATCCATGTCACCCAGTCACTGGTTGCATAGCTGCCACAGATGTCAATTACACAAAAGCCACAAATACAAGTAGTCAGTCCATTCGTGCCTCATGCACAGAAGGCACGTGGTAGGAACCAGCAGCAGTGGCAGCCATGTGGTGGGGTGGGTACACCTTTTGGGGATATCCGATAAACTTGGAACGATAGGTAGAAGACTAGCATGGTGGACATTTTGAAGTATTATTACATGTAATATTTGTTGGGGAAATCTCGGTCTTACCCGCTTCGTGAAGTTAAGATAGACACTTTAAAATTAAAAGTAGCAATGGAAGAAAAAGAGTTTATAATTCTCCAATATGGAGATTCTTCCACTATACAAAAGAATAGTAGGATTACAATAATATGATTACAAAAGTAACTCACATTTGGTGGCTCACTCAAGCTTGAGGATAAAGACTTCTCAAGCTATCACTCTTTTCTCTCAAAGAGGATCTCTCTAACTCTCAAGTTTTTTCTCACTCTAAGAAGTGGTTTTTTCCTTGGATTCTTGGATAGCTAGTAATAGGGCTCCTTCTCATATTTATACTACTAAACCTCCATAATGAATGGTGGAGATTACTTGCATCTGACGGTAGAGATTGATTCTCTAGAATGCTCCACACTCTTTAGGAATCTCTACACTCTTCCATTCCCTTCTTTATTCTTTCATACTCTTCCGTAAGATTCCAGAAGGTTTCACACATCTCTAGAATATTCCAGAGGGTTTCACGCTCTTCCACAAGCTTCTAGAGAGTTCTACACTTCTCTAGAGTTCTTCGGAACATTCTAGAAAATTCTAGATTTCTCTAGAAACGTCTAGAATTTTCTAGAAACTCTCCAATTAAGGAGGGATCCCAACAAATCTCCCCCTCCCGACTTAATTGGGGGGTAGTAGTACGCCGGCACCTTGACAGCAGTCTTCAAAGTTCTTTGTTGGTACTACCTTGGTCATCATGTCGAAACGCCGTCTTGACATCGAGTTATTCAATCTCCAAATCTTGCACGGCTGCTAGACTAAGCACAATTCGGATTAATGACATCTTTACCACGGGAGAGAATATCTCTTCAAAGTCAGTACATTTTTCTTGTCCAAATCCTTTGAGGACTAATCGAGCTTTGTAGCGAGGCTTTGAACAGTTCTCTTCGGTCTTGATTCTATACACCCACTTATTCTTCAAAGCTCTTCTCCCTTTTGGTAGCTCCACTAATTCATATGTGTTATTCTCATGCAAGGATTGCATTTCTTATTGCATGGCTATTCTCCACTCTTCTTTACGACAATCACTCATTGCTTCTTTATAGCTTTGAGGCTCCCACTCATCAATGAGCGTAACGTACTCCTCTGTGTTGTATCGGGTGGATGGTCTTCTGTCCCTTGAGGATCGTCTTGGCTCTGGTGCGATGGGAGTGCTAGATTGAGGTTCTTCCTGAACTGGTTCATCATGAATTTCATGATCTTCAGCTTCACTGCTTTCTTGTGTGTTATTATCTTCATGTCGAACCAGAGTAGGTTCAATGTTCTTACTGCTTCTCAATCTTGACCTCTCTGAATTCTTGATATCTTCAATTGTTTGGTCTTCGAAGAATACAACGTCTCTACTGCGAATAACCTTCTTGTTAATTGGGTCCCATAACCGGTACCCAAATTCATCCTTAAGTGAATGAAGATAAATACACTCCTTTGTCTTTGCATCAAGCTTAGCTCTCTCATCTTTGGGGATGTGAACAAATGCCCTGCACCCGAACACCTTGAGATGATTATATGAAGCCCTCTTGCCCGTCCAAACTTCCTCAGGAATGGCCCCATCCAAAGGAACTAATGGTGTGAGGTTGACAATGTCGGCCACATCCATTATAGCTTCTCCCCAGAATGATTTGGATAACTTAGAATGAGAGAGCACACAACGAACTCTTTCTTCAATGGTTCGGTTCATTCTCTCAGCTAGCCCATTCAATTGTGGTGTCTTGGGTGGAGTCTTCTCTAGCCTAATGCCATATTTCTTGCAATAGCCTTCAAAAGAACCTCTATACTCACCTCCGTTATCTGATCGTACACACTTGATCTTCCGTCCAGTCTCACGCTCCACCAGAGCATGGAATTCTTTGAAGGCATCAAGCACTTGATCCTTTGATTTTAACAGGTGCAACCATACTTTCCTTGAATGATCATCAATGAAGGTAACAAAATATAGAGCACCACCAATGGATCTCTCAGACATCGAACATACGTTAGTGTGCACGAGGTCTAGAATGTTCTTTCTTCTTGTGGGCAGAGAAGATCTTTGAAAAGCAACCCTATGTTGTTTTCCAGCTAAACAATGAGCACAAGGATGAAGTGGTTTACCTTTCGCATCAGGGAGGAGTTGTTTCTGAGCGAGTATGTGAAGACCTTTCTTACTAATGTGCCCAAGTCGTTTATTTCATGTGTCCATATCATCAGTAGAGATGTTTACTTCTCCTTTGCATAGCTTAGCTTGCATTACATACAATGATCCTACCTTCTTTCCTCGAGCTATTGTCAAACTTTCTTTGGTGAGCTTCCACTTCCCTTCACCAAAGTAATTCATTAGACCGTCATCATCTAGCTTTCCAGCGGAGATAAGACTAAGGCGCATGGTCGGGACATGCCTCACATCTTTCAAAACAAGCTTGCACCCAGTGCTTGTCGTCAGAGTGATGTCTCCTATTTCAACAATCTTGCTTCTATCTTGATTTTCTATTTGCACCGTGCCAAAGTCACCTCTTTGGTAGGATGAGAAGAAGTTTTCATGTGGAGTAATATGGAAGGAAGCACCAGAATCAACGATCCAAGAACTCTCATCACAAGCAATGTTTAGAATGTTACTTTCACCATCGAGATATAACAGATCTTCCTTTAATACTATGGCAGTAGTACTCTTTTCTTCTTGCTTCTTTGTTAGACTTATTTGGTCAGTCTTAACATTACCGGCCTTTTGGTCTCTTTTGAAGCTTCGACATTCCATTTTCTTGTGACCCATCCTTCCACAGTAATAGCATGCAATCTTCGAGCGTGACTTGGATCTACCTCGAGATTGATGGGGATTTCGGCTCTTACTACATCCACGGGTTTCATTTCTACCCTGATTCTCAACAACATTAGCTTTGGGATGGATAGACTCATCTCGTTCCATTCTCCTTGCTTCTTCACCAAGAAGGCTGTCACTGACGGTATCCATAGTTAACTTTCCTTCCGGAACTGAGTTACTTAGCGTGACAACAAGTGTGTCCCAACTTTCCGGTAAGGAACTAAGGAGTAGAAGGGCTTGTAGTTCATCATCAATCTTCATATCAACTTTTGTTAGTTGATTTACGAGCCCCTTGAAGTTATTCAAGTGCTCAGTCATACTATGACCATCCTTATACTCCAATTTCACCAACCGTCGAACTAAATTGGCCTTGTTGCGAGGCGTTTTCTTCTTAATCATGGAATCAAGCTTTGTCCATAATTCATAGGCATTGGTATAAGTAGAAACATGCTCGAAGAGAGTTTTGTCGACAGCCTTACGGTTCAACAGTTCCCACTGAGCATCACTTTTTCCTTCCACCTTATTTTTGTAGATGACGGGCTCATGCAAATCCTTACAATACAAGTGGTCCTCCATCATTGGCTTCCAATAGGAGTAGTTGTTAGCTGCGAGTTTGAATATGTCTCCATCATGAGCGACAATATCCTCCATCTTGAACTTACACGAGCTTGATTACGGCTACGGATGAACCTGGCTCTGATACCACTGTTGGGGAAATCTCGGTCTTCCCCGCTTCGTGAAGTTAAGATGGGCACTTTAAGATTAAAAGTAGCAATGGAAGCACAAGAGTTTATAATTCTCCAATATGGAGATTCTTCCACTATACAAAAGAATAGTAGGATTACAATAATATGATTACAAAAGTAACTCACACTTGGTGGCTCACTCAAGCTTGAGGATAAAGACTTCTCAAGCTATCACTCTTTTCTCTCAAAGAGGATCTCTCTAACTCTCAAGTTTTTTCTCACTCTAAGAAGTGGCTTCTTCCTTGGATTCTTGGATAGCTGGTAATAGGGCTCCTTCTCCTATTTATACTACTCAACCTCTATAATAAATGATGGAGATTACTTGCATCCGACGGTAGAGATTGATTCTCTAGAATGCTTCACACTCTCTAGGAATCTCTACACTCTTCCATTCCCTTATTTATTCTTCCATACTCTTCCGTAAGGTTTCAGAAGGTTCCACACATCTCTAGAATATTGCAGAGGGTTCCATACTCTTCCACAAGCTTCTAGAGAGTTCTACACTTCTCTAGAGTTCTCCGAAACATTCTAAAAAATTCTAGATTTCTCTAGAAACGTTTAGAATTTTCTAGAAACTCTCCAATTAATGAGGGATCCCAGCAACATTTATGCGGCAGCTGCAATTTTTTTTGGATTTTACAGTTTATTATAAAGTGGCGTTTTCATTGAGCCATTATAAGTTTATAACATGGAATACATACATATCCACCTTGTTCTTGTGGGCTTTGTATTTTAGTAGAATTTTGTGACACTGTAAATTCAGTATTGTTAGCATATGAGCCATATTTCAATGATGCATCATTTTGGGGGTGTGAAAATGCATTGTCATTGTAACATCATAACAGAAAATTCATCCTATTTGGTATAAGGAAGAATTTCCAGAATTGTGGATAGTTTCTATAAAAATTTCAGCATTTGGTTACGCAAAATGTAACTATATTTCCTTCTTTTCCTTTGTATCGTTGCATGATTTTAATCTATTGTTCGCTCTTGATTTTTCTTCTTCTTTAGTAAGTATGCTTTAGGATGCTTTAAAGCTTGGGGCTTCTTGAAAAATCATTCATCATACAATTTATTATTATCTAATTTTATATTTTTGGAATTGAATTAATCATGATTAATTGGTGGTAATGAAATTCTATTCAACATCTCTAGCGAAACAATTTACGTACCACTGCAATGACATGAGCATTTCAAAGTCTGTGTGACGATATCCGACTTGTTTGAGATAACCGTGTGAATCGTTTGTTACATAAACTGTTGTACGTAAACTAATTATTCTTCTCTCCTTTCATTTTTTTTTTGTACTATACAATTTAAGGGGGAAAAACATAGAGAATATGAAGCATTCAGATTGAGTAAAGGAAGCTATATTCTCTGTTTATAAATGAATCTAGCATTCAACTTTGAGCTCAAATTTCATGCAAGACTTATTCCTACATTGATGAATGGTAATGCTTATCAGAAATGTCATTGTTAAACCACGAGTACTATTACATGGGAAGGGCAGATATGGACTATTTCTCACTGGCAAATGAAAGAAGCTAAACATGCGACATAAAATTAAAATAAAGTGGAATGTATGCATGCCCTTAAACAGTTTTGATCATGACATTATTACCAATAAGGGATATTGTGGACAGTAAGTATATTTGTTTTGTTGCCATTAAATGATTTTGTAAGCTACACCATGGACTCTGAAACAAGATCTGGCTACAGTTATCATTTTGTTCTAAAAATCAAGATTGATAAAATTGAGCAAGTCTCAGATTATAAATCGAGCAATTGCACTCAGGTTTTGAACACTGGGCAATAGCCTCAGTTTTAAAAATGTGAGCAATTGCCTTGTTTTATAAACAAGGCATTTGCCCAGTTTGTAATCAACTAGGCATTCTCCTAGAACCGGCAAATGCTCAGTTTTAAATGGGGGCAATCTCCCAGTTTTAAATGGGGGCAATCGCTCAGTTTATCTGTTTTGTAAACTGAGCATCTCAATGCATTCATTTTATGTGTTTGATGCCAATATGTAGTAATATACCATAGCATGATTTACCATAAATAACGCATTAGATATAACATAAACTGTAATAAGTATTAAGGATATAAGTGCACTTGCTTTATATTAGAGATAAGTCCTAAACACTTAATAAAAATAATTTTTTACACCAACATAAGTTAACATTAAGATAGTTCACATGAATTTTAACGATGATGTATAGCAAATTTTTCAAAGACCTTATGAAATTAACCTGTCAGATGAATACCAAATTATAATCAAATTGTTACCAGTGAGTACATTGTCTCGAATAAAAAACTAAGATCTCGCGATAACTGGCCAATAGCAAATACCAAGACCCCGCAATACCAATTCCAAATATACAAAATTCCAAATCAATAGGTTTTCAACTTTTTGCTCTATGAGCTTATAACAATAAGTTTACAAAAAAGCAACTACTGCTTCAATCAAGTTCGTCTATTTGGATTCCATGCACTTTAACAACATTGTTAAGTTAGATTGCTTCTTTAAAATTGACAGAAAATTTGCTGGAATATCGTAATCATCCACTTTATCAATCAAGCGTTTAGGTGCACGTCGTACAATGGACCAATCAGGATTTTGTATATCTTTTATGTAAAAAAATTGACTTGCTTCTGACGCAAGAATGACAGGCTCGTCATACTCTTCATCACTGCTTTCAAGTTTTTTTAGATTCACCATCAACAAATTAGGGTCTGGACAAATCTAACAACCATGCATTTTGTCAGCAATATTGACCCACTCGCAATAAAACACTACAAGTGAAAATTCATAATAATCAACTTCAATGATCTCCTTGATAATACCATACCAAACAGCGTCATCATCTGTAGGATTTAAATCTTTTACGCTTGCAACAAATGTTGTAATTGCATCCATACAAACACCACTATCTTGTGTTGAAAGGGAGTCATCATAGTGCTGAGGAAAGAATACATAACCATTGATTCTATACTTTAGATGAGTTCTGGCTTTCCACATTTGTCCACTAACATAATACCATGACAGTGAATCCATGCATTTTTATGATCGGTATTCGCTACGAATAAAATATGGTTGCTTAAGTAAATAATAAAGTTACATCTTCTAACATGTTAAAAAATGCAAACCCATAATAATCATCTCAATTTGGAATGTCCATCCTAAAAGGTATCCACTTCGAATTTGAGTATATTATACGCTAGATAACATCATAGTTTTACCCTCAATGATGGAACGTTCATAAGTGTTAACCCTGTTCTGCCAACAAGTTGAAACTTGGGCCGACTCATCCACTTAAGGTCTTTAACGACTCATTGGATTTACGACTCAAGGGGCTTCAGCAACTTAAGGAAAGGACCGACTCAACTGGTAGCGACTCAATTGGCTGGCGAGCTAGGGCTCAAGGCAACTAAGAGGAATGGAACGACTCATGGAGATTAACGATTCATGATACAGGCCGACTCATTGAGTTACCGACTCAACGAAGTTCACGGCTCATACGAGACGACTCAAGGACTGGACCGACTCATCTACTCAAGGTTCGTAACGACTCAGTGGATCAACGACTCAACGAGTTAATGCCTTAAAGGAGCAGAGTGGTTTAACTAGTTAGTGGTTTATGGGGCAGACCGACTCAGGGTTTCCAACGACTCAGGGTTTCCAACGACTCAAGGTGACTAACGACCTATCATAAGTCGCTGGCGACCTAAGCATACGAGGAACAAGATCAATGCCATTTCATCTATGCCACTGCTTGCTGACTCGTGATATGTGAGTCGGTCACGGTTCATCCTGAGTCGGTCACGACTCATGACTTAACAATTCCAGCCCAGAAATTTGCCTATAAATACATGGCCACCTCCAACATTCAAGGGACTTTTGGCTCATTCATTTCAAGCGCTGTTACTCTGCTGCATTCTGAACTACTCCAACACTTAAAGCTTTTGAGATACAAAGAAAGCCTCAAAGAACTTCACGAAGAAATCATGCATGTCCAACATGAGTTCAAAGATTTTGATCGACATTGAAGTTTAGGCTACTTGTTCTATGTCACTTGTAACTCGAAGTGTGTTGTAATCAAAGTGTAATTGCATCGACTTGTAATCAAATCGTCAATAAAGATATTCAAAGTGGACATAGGCTCTCTCTTAAGCCGAACCACTATAAAATTGCTGTTGTTTACTGCTTTTTCGCTACTATCTGCTTATAATCTGTTCCCGAGCTATCGGGTGGTGCTTTCACAATCTCACTTCATACACCGAGGTGTTAGCGTTCAAATTTCAGCGTTAACAATAAGTATTGTTATCATTCTCATCTAAAAATGGTGCTTGTTTAGATTATAATTACCAGTATGTGGATTTAGCATATATTCCATGGCATATCTAATGGATTCTAAAACAAGATATGCTTCAGAAATTGATCCCTCCACATATTGCTTATTTCTTGGTATGTCCTTGCTTCCCTTCATAGCTCTAATAAAAAATACATCACTTTACATTAGTACTGAAAAAAGCTAATGTAATAAGTGTATGAAATAAATGTCACACCTTTTAAATGGATACATCCCTGTATAACTAACTGGTCCACATAGTAGTGCCTGATAAGCTAAATGCACAATTAGATGTGTACTTATGTCAAAGAATTGAGAGGAAAAATAATGCACCAACACGCATAATGCCTCAGCAATCTTGTCTTTGGCAGCTTGGACATGCTCTCGAATTAAAACTTTCGAACAAATAATGTTGAAGTACAAGCGTGGTTGTAATATCGTACATCTTAAGTCACGATATTTTCGATAAGCATGTTGAACCATGATAGGCAGAAAATATTCGATCATAACATGATACCCATACGACTTTCTAATATTCAAACTAGGTGATTAAATATTTACTAAGTTGCTTAACTTTGTCCCAAAGCATGATGGAAGTTTTGCATCTTTTAGAACTTGAACATTGCATCTTGTAAGTTTTATCGAATGCAAATTTGGAAGATTGTTTGCTTCTGTCAAATAACAAATGAATAAAATGCTCTGATACATTCTTCTCAGTGTGCATCACGTCAATAGTATGTCATACTTTATGACTATTCCAATACTCTAAGGCAAAAAGAATCGACTTCTTATACCATGTCGGTCGTTCGTCATTGCCATTTTCATTTATAAAATATTCATCATCATGATCAACATCTTGTACTATGCCTTTTTGTTTTTTGATATTTTACCTAGTACATATTTGATATGAGCAAGCTTTTTTAGAAGTGTTAACCCTGTCAATCGTGTTGGGGATTCCTTGTCCTCTATATCCTTATATCATCCATGTTTCGATGCCCTATATGGATGACCATTTTTCAAAAATCTTCTATACCTTATATAAACAATCTTATTACCAATAAATTTTGATTCGGTCTCCATAACACAAATATTACATGCTTTATAACCATGTGTTACACCATTGTTGTCAAAACCTTAAAATCCTACAATTTGAATCCCGTTTCAAATCGAGTCTCTTCCTTTACGATTCGATTTATATTCCGATTCAAATCCAGCAATATCGCAATTTAAAAAATACATTCAATCTAAATTAATATATTCAATATAATCGTCGGGATCTACATTCCAATACAAATCATTTCGAGATAAAATAAACTTGGAACAAAAGATAAAATGAGGTTTTACGTTTAAATGTAGAAGTTCAAACATCAAAATCAATTTCAAAGTGTATCGTATGGATGTTTTGAATCTAAGATTTACGATTTGAATCCCGTTTCGATTTAAAAATTGAATTTTACGATCTACGATTTGAATCTCATTTTGAAAACCTTGTGTTACACAACCAGATAAATTCCCAAATGCTGGTAGATCATGAATTCCTCATAATAACATTTCTCTTAAAGTGAAATGCTCTTTTATATCCATGTCAAATGCAGGCACTCCCTCTGTCCATAGCTGCTTCAACTCATCCACAAGAGGTTCCAAATACACAACAATATATTGACTTAGTGCTCTTGACGCAGGAATTAACATGCATAACATTTGAAACTCTGGTTTCATGCATAATGAAGGAGGTAAATTATAAAGAATCGTATACACAGGCCAAAAACTATAATTATTCGACTGGGTTGTACTAGGATTAAACCCGTCAATAGCAATACCAAGCCAAATATTTCGTCCATTTCTACCAAACTCTGGCCACTTGTTCTTGAATGATCTCTGTTCAGCTAAGTAAATAGGATGACGCATGGAATTCCAACAAGGTTTGGCTTCACTATGCCATGACATTTTTCGAGCTATACATGGTATAGTGTACAACCTTGTTAATCTCGGAGTTATTGAAAAATATTTTAAAACTTTTTGTGGTTCTTTTGTGATTTTTACTACTTCTCCTTGATTTTTAAGTTTAAATCTTGAAGTATGACAATGAGGACAATCCATTGCATCATTGTGTTCCTTTCAAAACAACATGCAATCATTTTCACAAGCAGGTATACACTCTACTTTCATTCCTAAATATTTTAACATTTGTTTCATCATCGAGTACTTCTCCAGTATTGTGTTCTCCTTTGGAAGCCAATGTTTCAATCACATCAATAACTCGGTCATACTATTTCTTGACCAATTAAAATCCTTTTTCAAATTATGAAGCTCTATAATGACACTTAATATTGTAAGACCATCATTACAAGAAGGGTATAATTTTGCTTTTCTTTTGTATTCCTGATATTCATTCCAATGGTTACCATCGCCAACACTTTCTATGTTGTCATATACTCCATATGCATCATCAACAAGGTCTTCAAAGCACCTCCTACATGGTTTTGCTCCCGAAATTGATTAGAGTTGTAGGCCTCATAGGTAACAACATGTCACGTAGAATTGACCACGACATCATTGTCGCTTCTCTCACCGTGAAAAAACCATTCTTTGTATGTTGGATCTAAACCGTGAATGATCAAGTGTTTCTCTACTGTCTTAAAAGTAAACTTTTTTGAATTTCTACACTTAATACAAGGACTGCTACATAGCCCAAAGTGAGGTGGTGAATGACTCTTCACGAAGTTCATAAAATATCGAACTTGTTGTATATATTCATTGGTTACCTATGCCGAACTCTAATCCACTCTCTCAACGCAGGCTTCAACATTAGCAAAAACTTTTATTTTTCCTATTATTTTATGTAAACACAAATTTAACACAAAACATAGTATATAAATGAAACATTAAACCAACATGCTAATATAAATGAAGCAATAAATGACCAACTTTTGTTTTGCTCAACAAAATTAACATGATCAACCATCATCTCATTCAATAGTATTATTAAACAAAATTAACATGACCAACCATTGTTATGATATAAAAAAAGAAAAAGTATGGCGAATCAAGCAAGCATTCAGTTAACCTAACCATAATGGATCAAGGTATATGAGATGATTAATTTCTACTATGAAAAAGTGTAAACAACTTGTTTGGTGTTATGGAAACACTTTGAGCATTAATATGTATGCAATACCAGTAGTCTACTATACAAATAATTGAATATTCACAAAGATCGTACTTGAGCTACTTGCCTATTACAAATTATTTAAGCTGCACAATACAGCCAATATTTACAAAGACCAAATTATAAGCAACTCACCTATCATAATAGATTAACTGTACATGAGTTTACACATTCTTCATATACATGAATATTTGATGGTAAACTAAACTATTATTCAAGTGTCAAATACATTTCATAGCAATTTAAGCAGATAAACAAGTTCATATTGCATAATAATATCTTTCAGCTTTTTAATTTATCTCAGCGCACAATATAAATGTGTTTTAGCAAAAAATTGAGAACAAATTAATAAACCAAAATCAAGTTTTTCACCAAAAAGTACCTCTTGAATAGATTGTTGGATTTAGTGATTTGGTTCGTCTTCAATATTCCTCTCTGTCAACTACTCCACCCCTTCGATATTGAGATTTAGACACTGACTTTCTTTCCTTGAACCATTACAGCTATCGCATTTATCTATCTGAAATTTGTTAAATCATTACCCTGCTAGCCTTATCCATCCTTATTGAAAACATGCATAAAAGGAATTCCAAAAAATTAGCATTTGCATTTTATAGGTTGAAATAAAACACTTGCCTAATTTCCAATAAAAAACAATCAGTACCGACATAATCAATGCTAAACTAATGATAATAACTAACAGGTTTATTCTAGATTACACAAAAAAATTATCTAGTTGATCATGAGCTAATAATATTTTATTTTTGCACACAAACATTAAACATAAAGATAAAGACTATTACTATTTATGAATAAAAATTATTTAGTTGATCATGAGCTTATTTTATTTTATTTATAAGTAAAAATACTATTTAGTCGATCATAAGCTTAAAAAAATTAATTGTTGAACAAACATAAAGACAGCTAAAAACAGTAGCTAAGAAAACCATGTAGAGCAATATGTTATATATTCAAAAAATATTTTATTTACAATTGTCAAGTTAACAACTTGTTTTTATTTTTCATGTTAAAATTTACATATTAATGAACAATTGCCAAAAAGGAACTATGTAATTTTATAACACAAAGGAAGACACGAGTTACCATAAGCATTTTATACCCATAAAATCTTTATAAAAACACAATCATGCAATCTAACGTAAATATGTTTGTACCCATAATATCTCTACAAAATGCTAAAAAATAATATAATAAGGTACAAAAACCTATTTCACGGTGGTGAATTCATAATGCAATGTGTAAAAACTTTTCTTTTTTAGTAATACGTTCTGTTGATATTCAGCTTGAAAGCTAACCTTCTTTTCCCACAACCACATATAGCTCATTGTTGTCAAAAATCTTAAAATCCTACGATTTGAATCCCGTTTCAAATCGAATCTCTTTCTTTACGATTCAATTTATATTCCTATTCAAATCCAGCAATACCGCAATTTAGAAAATACATTCAATCTAAATTAATATATTCAATATAATCGTCGGGATCTACATTCCAATTCAAATCATTTCCAAATAAAATAAACTTGGAACAAAAGATAAAATGAGGTTTTAGGTTCAAATGTAGAAGTTCAAGCATCAAAATAAATTTCAAAGTGTATCGTATGGATGTTTTGAATCTAAGATTTACGATTTGAATCCTGTTTCGATTTAAAATTTGAATTTTACGATTCACGATTTGAATCTCATTTTGAAAACCTTGCTATAGCTTTCTCGTTTTTGTACCTGAAAACCATTAAACTATTACCAAGCTAGGAATATCTTTCCATACCAAAACTAATCTCTATATAAGGAATTCCTAAAAAATATATCCAACTCCACCTTGTATACAATGAAATAAAAATCCCGCCTAATTTCTAATCAAAACGATTAATGCAACTGATTGCACAAAAAATTATTTATTGATCATGAGAAGAACTACAATTGCACCATCCAAAGAAAGAGAAAAAGCAGTAACAACGGCAAACAGTTTATTGGTTTATATTCATTTTTCTTATGTTTTATATATGCATGTAAGTCTTTTAAAAGTGAAAATAGAAACAGTAAAATTTTTTTACCTCAAATTGATGCTTATACATTGTTTTCATCTTGGTCTCTATAGTTCACCTAGTTTCCCAACAGTTGATATACAGACAAAATTTTCATCTCAGACTCTATAATATACATGTGGGCCAACTAATATTTATAATATAATGGGATATGCCCTATGGAGTATGTATCTTTTGTTGATTATAAAATTAAGATTAGATTAGCATCATTTTTGTTTAATTGAACAAATATCCCAAATCAGAAAGTCTTGTGATTTTTTAGAACATATTTAGTACCCTTCTAAATCATGTTTCTTCGTTGGAACAAAAACAATCAATACTGAACAAAAATTTTACTTTTCAATATTCAACAAATATCATATTTATTGGTTTTAGTCACTATCTCAACTTTTATTAAAGAAATCATATAGTGTAATTAATTGATGTTTAATAATGAAAAAATATTTAATAAACATACAATAACAAAGAAACAAGACTTATAAGTTAGTATAAATACATAAAAGGAAACTGGAGAAATAAATCCCATTCAAACGCTATTTAAATATGGATATTTTCTAACAGTGAATTCTATGGTGAAGAAAATAGCAAGAGAACCAAATGAAATTAGTGAACAATATTGAATGGAGAGTTTTATGGACTTTCCTGTGTTAAACTCATAACCTAATACATAATGCATCAGCTACTTACATGACGAATTATTTTCAATGTTAGTCATTGTTAGCGCCAAAATTGGTCATCAACACCCTTAGAAAGATTTTGTAAAGAGATTAATGAAGAAAGTAAATTAAAACAGAGAATGGAGTGTAAATTTAAATGTAGAGAACAAGAACACCAAATTTATAGCGATTCGGCGTAACTGCCCACATCCACTTTGAAGTTGATTTCCCTTGATTTCCTTGATGGATGATTACAGATACAATCCGTTTTTTGTTACTGGAATACAATTGCAAAGTAAAAGAAATAGGTCTGGAATGAGTCTTGAAAATGGCAGAGTCTCCCCAGTGTTCCCTAAAATCTCCCCCTTCTCCTGTGCCCCTGCCCCTCTATTTATGGACGAAGGTGGGTTGGACTTCGCTGGTGGGCCAGGTAGCTGAATAACTCGGTCCAAATAGGACGTGCTCTGTGTGCCAAACCAAACAGGCCAAACAGTTGAAGGCCGACCCCACCTTTTCATGCCGAGTGATCTCTTTGTTGTGTGGGAGGAGTAGGCCGAGCGACAATCGAGCCCGGACGTGCTGGGATGAACGCCGAACGTCTTTGATTACCGAACATTCTTGGGAGGCCGAACGTTCCTTGTGCCAGACGATGTGATGCCGAATAGTATAGAATGTTGGTTTGCCAGACCGAATGTCTGGAGATGCCGAGCATACTTTACGCCGAGTGTTCCTTGTAGGTTGAACATTTACTTTGGCATAACGTTCACTTTGGCCGAACGTAACTTGTGCCGAACGCTCCTTTTAGACCGTATGCTTACTTTAGGCCGAAAGCGCTTGGGAGATCGAGTATCCTTTGGATTCTGAACGTGCCTGGGAGACCGAACCATCTAGGTTCGCCGAACGATAGCTCCGGTCGAGCGTGCTCGGGTGGCCGAGCAATCTTTGATCTTCGAATGATCTTAGGTCGAGTGCCTCCTTTTGGCCGAACGGTATTCAATGACGGGCGCATCTTGATGCCAAACGGGGGGAGTCTGAGTACTAAGTTTCCCGGTCAATTTCTTGGGAAACACTTGCCCCCTAAAGTGTATCATGTGACCGAACGTGATATACTTTGATCGAACCTTGGTCATCACCCTTGGGGGTCGCATGGTCCTTTTGGCCGAATGTTGTAGAGAGGGCCGAGCGATACAAGTCATCCCGAGTGACTTCGTATGCCGAACAATATAGCCGAACGAGATGAGTGCCGAACGATCCATGTTAGCCCAGGCCGAACGAACCGAGATAGCCGAATGAGATGAATGCCGAACGTTATCACCTTGACCGGCAGAACCGGTCATAACCTCTTCAACTTCTTCTTCTCTCTTATAAAACGTGGCGCCTCCCCCCTTCTCTTCCTTTTCACTTTTATTTCTTCCATCCTTCAGGAGTTCACGATTTTGCTTGCTAACCCAATATCAAGAGGCTAATCGATCCCTCCTAACTTCGCTTTTCGAATAGGTATAATCTCTTTCATCTATCCCCTATCCATGGTTAAACTTAGAGTCGTAGGTTTGTGGGTCGAACTTCGACCCTTATGACTGTAGGTAAGGAGGAACGATTTGAGGCGAGTTCGGTAGGGGGCCGTGGTTAGGTGTGTGTCGGTCTGTCGTAGTTCCCTCGTCCCGAACGAGATTGGAGGAAGAGGAGGTGGAGGAAGAGCAGGAGGCAGTGGGGATGCCGAATGGCACATCCTGGTACAACTTGCGGAACGCTTAGACCTTGCTGTTCGGCAGAGGATGGTGGACGAAAGGGAAGGATTTTAGGGTGGAGTGCCGAACGATGAGATCGGCATAGTTCTGGTTCGGTATGACACATCACATGCCTAACGGTAGGAAGGAAGGTTTTGGGAGGATGCATGAGTTAGCAGAGAGGTTAATGAGTGTGGCTTCGGCCGAATGGGATTTTGACCGAACGGTTCTCTGCCGAGCGTTAATCAGTACGAACTGTAGTTAGGCCGAACGATAGTTGCAGGCCGTACGATAACTTCGCCGAGTAACAGCTTAGCCGGACAAACGTCAACGACGAACCATATATGAATGCCGAGCAAACGTGTTGAACAGTGCATAGTCGAACCACATATAAATGCCGAGCATACTTTATTGGCCGGACATGACCTAATCCGAACGAACGTAAATGCCGACAATACTCTATTGGCCAAACATAACTTAAACCGACCAAACAATTGCCTTGCCCAATTTCATAACTGGGTAAGGACAGAAACTCCAGCATACTTGTATATCGAACTAATTTGGACTGATAACCTTTCCAATAGATATAAACCTGAATTTTACTTGACGTAATCGGATAACTTCCTCTAGCATTTTCTGAAACTGAAAGTGTAATCGCCATAAGGAAGGCTTTTGGAGATGGTCAGCGATGACGGTCTTCGGAGGTGGTGATTTTAAGCTTAGTTTTTTATCAGTAACCCTGCGACTTCCAAATTTTCAATGCGTATACACGATTAATTGCACTAGTTCACACACCACGTGGGGGGATTATTCATGTTGTTAATTCTAACATCGATCATTTTTCGAGTATAGTTCACACAGGTGTTTTGTCAGATCCGCTATTTATTGAAGATGTCTAAAAGAACCAGCTCTGCCACTATCTCAGATAGGTCCGGACCGTCTTCCAAACAAGGGGGCGTAGACATTTCTAATCCATCGACCTCCCCCGCTCATGATTTTGCCCCTGATACCCTGGAGTCGACGATTCTCTTGGATAATCTGATCGATTCACAGGCTTTGAAGATTAACGAAGTCACGCTCCGGCGAATATGTTCGATTCACGGAATCCCTTTCACCGACATGTTGGTTCCGTCGGGCCGTGATCGTCGACACCTACCCCCAGTCGGATACACCGCTTGTAACAAGTTCATGTGCTGGGTGGGCAGCGTGCCCCCATTTAAATCTTTTCTACGGGACGTGCTACAACATATCGACGTGGCCCCGTCGCAGCTACACCCCAACGGACACGCGTTCATATATGGGACTTACCTCCTCTTCATGGCCGTCTTCTCTAGATATCCAACTCCCAGCGACATCAGATATATTTACATGATCAAGAAGCGGAAGGATAGCCCCTCTTTCGTGTTCATCGAGCCGCATCACAAGTGCTAAATCCTAACCGGAGCGTGGAGCAAGCTTTCCCTGTACAAATAGGAATGATTCTATGTGCGCTTCCCTCCTGGCTTCGCGAGGAGATGGGTTGAAGGAAGTAAGTCTTCTTCTTTGAATGGTGCTCATGTTTTTATCGATGTCATGCTTTTCCTTACTCTTGTTTTATCTTTCCAGATGTCAGTCCCCGTCCCGAGGACCATGGTCACTCTAAGGCTGTTGAAGCTATTAGGGCTCTTCCTGCCGAAGAACGAGACATTCAAACTCTCATCTTGAATGAGTCGTTGTCGAGGTTCGGGCTGTTAGCCAAAGGTCGTCGGGTGAGTCTTCCCGATGGCGTCTTCGCTCCTAAGCCCAAATCTGGTAAAGGGAAAAAGTTGGCTGGATCGTCATCACGCCACACCCCCGGTGCACAGGAGGAGGGGGAGATCAAAGAGGGTGAGGCCCCTGAAATACAAGGTGAGAATGTGGGTCCTACTCCGGATCCACTAGTCGAGGTGCACGATATTGAGACGTCATCTTCCCATTCGAAGGGAAAATAGAAGTTGATGTATAGGATAAGGAAGGAGAAGGTTGGCGGAACTTCTAAAGTTACGCTCATCCCGGCAGAGAAAGAGGCTTCTTCACAACATGTGGAAAGTTATTTAAAGGGCCTGCCGAATCTCTCCATCCCCGATGATCTGCTTAACTATGACTTTGGCGATCCGGACGCATTCAAATTCCATTCTCTCGTCAAAAGCGATGTGGGCATTCCATCCCAAAGTAAGGGAGAGAAAACCCCTATTAGCAAGGCTACTGGTCCGTCGGGGGGAAACACTAGGACACACACGAACACTTGCACTTCAAGTCTCAGTTAGATTTTTGTTGTCACATTTCTCCTTGCTAACTTGTTGTTATTTGAATTTCGTGCAGGTGACATGGGACGCTCGCACGGATTTGATCGTCTCCGTGGTTCTTCTATTATTCATCCGTCCAGATGGGACTCGGATCCCGAGAGACGTCGAGATAGAGATGGTGATGGTGGTGGGGACCGTCATTCTCGGGAATCATCATCTCAGAAGAAACCGTATTACCAGCACAAGCATCACCGACACCCCTTCTCATTTGGGGCAAAGCAAGGATCGGCCTGGTTACAAGGGGTCGCAGTCTGATATCCCTCGAGATCAACGCTCTGATTCTTCTTCCACTCGATAGTCCCAAGATTCTCATAGAAGGAGCTAACTTGCAAAGCCGTCTCCTCCTGCTCCTACATCAGATCACACAGTATCAGAGAGACTGAGCGAGCTCAAGGCCACATTTCCCAAGATTTGCTTCAATGGGTTGAAGTTCCTTCCGGCGATTCATCCTATACCCGGAGATGTTAAGCAGAATGCCATTGCCTATACCAACGACGTCTATGTTCAACATGACGCGTTCGTCCACGTAGCTGAGAAACTTTCTGAAGTCTCTGTGGAGCGCCGGCATGAAATAGACCGTTTGAAACTTGAGGCTGCCCATGATAAAAACATCATTAAGGCCCAGGACAAAGAAATCACCACTTATAAA
Organism: Allium cepa; assembly: GCA_030765085.1. NCBI lineage: Eukaryota > Viridiplantae > Streptophyta > Magnoliopsida > Asparagales > Amaryllidaceae > Allium > Allium cepa. The sequence continues at coordinate 457,056,744 of CM060944.1, forward strand.
TCTGAACTCGGGGCCGCCCATCGGAGTGCCAGGGATACTACTGAGGCTGTCACTCTCTTGGAATCAACTCACAAGAAATAGCTTGACGAGGCGGTTCAACGATGTGGGGCCTTAGCCTTGGAAAAGGACTCCGTTCAAAAGGAGAGGGATGTGTTCAGCGTTCGGGTCAAGGAACTTGAAGAGCTTCTCCGCAGAGAGAGAGGAGAAAACGGCTGCCCAAGAAGAGTCACAGCGATACTGTGACGAGATTGTCGCCACCCGACCTTTAAAAGAATAACTTGAGGGCGATCTATCCAAGGTTGAGATGTTAAAGAGTGAGGCCCGTGAAGAGGGCAAGAAGACGGCGTTGACGGACATCGACTCCCATCTTGTGGCAACTAGGGAGGAAGGTAGAGAAGAGATCAAAACCGCGTTCGACCCTCTCATTGCCGAATTCAACGACCGCGTGCTTATGCACCGCGACTTAACTTTTTTGGGCGATGGCTATCTTGAATCGTTGCTCGAGGCGTGGGAAACTTAAATTCAGATCAGGAAGGCCGAGCGCGGTGTCGAGGAGGTTGACGAGGAGGATTTGATAAAGGAATTTATGAAGGGAAATGAGCCTTCGGACCTATCGACGGCCAAGGCTCTTTACTGCAAAGGCTCCCCCTCGAGGAAAGGGAAAGAAGTTGTCGCCGGTCCATCCAGGGCCGAGTCTCCTGTTCACGAGCCTTCCCAGCCGGCCGATCGGCCGACACTTGATCCCTTTGAACGGCACATTGGTTATGATCCGGAAGCCCCCGACTTGGGCGTTCATGTTTTGTCTCCTATCGCGGAGGGCGAAACTCCTTTGACGGCAGAGAGTTTTCCATGGCCTAGTAGATAACCTTTCACTTTGAGATTTTGGAAGTCGTCATTCTTTGTGAAGTACTATTGCATTCTAATGCTTATCTTTTCTGATTTTGTGCAGGTCGTTCTGACCCCGGTCCCACTCCGAGGAGCGATGTCATCAAGGAGGTGTAAAAAGTCCGGTGAGGGTGCTCGTGCTGGTGAGGTTCCCGGGCCAGATGCTCAAGTGCTCGTGCTGGTGAGGTTCCCGGGCCAGATGCTCAAGTGATTGGGGAGCTTGACGAAGGCAAGTCCGATTCCTCCTCTGTGAGTTATGAAGTCGAAGTCACAGGTGCCTCTGAGCATACATCTGAATTAAGCATGAAGGAGCGGCTCGAAAAAGAGAAAAGAGATACAGCCAAGGTCAAGGTTGAGCCGCGTGAGGTGGACCTGGATGATCCCTTGAACAAGCCATTGAAGGTCATCCTTCCTGGCAGGTCCAAGCCCTCGGACGTTCCCCCTACTTCCTCAGTTGTTACTCCTCCATCAAGAAAGGATTCCATGGGTAAATGCTCTGGGGAGGAGAAGTCTGGGAAGAAGTCAAAGAAACACAAGAAGTGACCACTATCCTCGTTCAACAAGAGTTAATCTAAGTCATGTAATAATTTTCGTAGATTTTGTAAATAGACTGTCGACTCCGAACTTTGGAGTGTTTTGTAGCAGAAAACTTTTCTTGAATAAAGTTTAGTTTCCTTTTCTGTTTTTTCAAAAGATTCATATTATTCAGTTTTCTTCCATGCTTCAAGCATTTAGAATTTCTTTTTTTTCTTCTTGTGTAACGGGAACATAGAACATTCCAGTCCACATTCTGGGGACTTAGAGAATTTTAAACATTTGCACTTGAGTTTGCATTCCGGGGACCTAGAATACTCCAGTCCGCACTCCGGGGACTTGGAGATTTTTATTCGTTAATACTCGAGTCCGCACTCTGGGGGCTTGGAGTACTCCAGTCCGCACTCCGGGGACTTGGAGGTTTTGAATCGTTTATACTCGAGTCCGCACTCTGCGGACTTAGAGTACTTCAGTCCGCACTCCGGGGGCTTGGAGATTTTTATTCGTTTATACTCGAGTCCGTGCTCCGAGGACTTAGAGTACTCCAGTCCGCGCTCCTGGGACTTAGAGTACTCCAGTCCACGCTCCGGGGACTTGGAGATTTTTATTCGTTTATACTCGAGTCTGCACGCCGGGGACTTAGAGTACTCCAGTCCGTACACCGGGGACTTGGAGATTTTTTTTATTCGTTTATACTCGAGTCCGCGCTCCGGGGACTTCGAGTACTCCAGTCCGAACTCCGACGACTTGGAGATTTTTTATTCGTTTATACTCGAGTCCGCGCTCCGGGGACTTAGAGTGAACCAGTCCGCACTCCGGGGACTTGGAGATTTTTATTCGTTTACTCGAGTCCGCGCTCCAGGGCTTAGAGTACTCCAGTCCGCACTCCGGGGACTTGGAGTTTATTCGTTTATACTCGAGTCCGCACTCCGGAGACTTCGAGTACTCCAGTCCACACTCCGGGGACTTGGAGATTTTTTATTCGTTTATACTCAAGTCCGTGCTTCGGGGACTTAGAGTACGCCAGTCCGCACTCTGGGGACTTGGAGATTTTTTTTATTCGTTTATACCCGAGTCCACACTCCGGGGACTTCGAGTACTCTAGTCCGCACTCCAGGGACTTGGAGATTTTTTTATTCTTTTATACTCAAGTCCACACTCCGGGGACTTCGAGTACTCCAGTATGCACTCCGAGGACTTGGAGATTTTTTATTTGTTTATACTCGAGTCCACGCTCCGGGGACTTAGAGTACTCCAGTCCGCACTCCAGGGACTTGGAGATTTTTTTATTCATTTATACTCGAGTCCGCACTTCGGGTACTTCGAGTACTCCAGTCTAGACTCTGAGGACTTGGTGATTTTTTATTCGTTTATACTCGAGTCCGCATTCGAGTACTCCCGTCCTCACTACGGGGACTTGTAGATTTTTTATTCGTTTATACTCGAGTCCACTCTCCGGGGACTTCGAGTACTCCCGTCCGCACTCCGAGGACTTGGAGATTTTGAACCGTTTTGAGCGTTCGTACGCCAGGCAGAATAATATAATTGCAATTGCTTGCCACAGGATTATCATACGCAGAAAGATTATTCATCCATGAAAAAGATGGCTTCAAGCATTTATTAATGAAAGCACTAGACTATTTTATTACATGCCAAGAACTAGGAATGAAAACATACTGGAAATAGATGCAATTACTGCATGAAGGAAACAGAATAGGTGTAATAACGCCGCAAGTGCTCGCTGTTCCATGCTCGGGGGAGTGTCGCACCATCGACGGTCGCTAGCTTGAAAGTTCCTTCTCTAAGCTTCTGTTCGATGACGTATGGACCTTCCCATGCGGGATTCATGTGAGATGGTGTTGGAAAGACTCGTTTCAAAACAAGATCTCCCACATCAAAGGTTCTTGGTTGTACTTTTCCATTATAATATCTAGCGACTCGGTGTCTGTATGAGGCCTCTCTCAAATCAGCTTCTTCGCGTTTTCATCAATAAAGTCCAATGATTCCAGCAAGAGATCCTGGTTCGTTGCAGGGTCGTAATAAGTTACCCAATGTAATGGAACCTCAAGTTCCACGGGTTTGACAGCCTCTGTGCCATATGCCAATGCGAATGGAGTGTGGCCAGTCGCGGTCTTGTAGGTAGTTCTATAAGCCCAAAGCGTCGTCGGGAGTTCATCTACCCACTTGCCTCTAGCCTTTTCCAAACGCTTTTTTAATATGAACTTGATTATTTTGTTTACGGCTTCCACCTGTCCATTTGCCTTTGGGTGAGCAACTGCTGCAAACCTTTTCTCAATGCCACATTTCTAACAAAATTCTTTGAACTTCTTGCTTTCGAATTAAGTTCCATTGTCTGTTATGATGGTTCGTAGGAGGCCAAAATGGCATATGATATTTCGTACAACAAAATTAATGACTTTCTTGGTGGAGATCGTGGCCGTAGGCTCTGCCTCTGCCCATTTGGTAAAGTAATCGACTGCCACTATTGCATATTTTGCACCTTCTTTGGCTATGGGTAAAGAACCAATCAGGTCAATTCCCCACATTGCAAACGGCCAAGGACTAACCATTTGTGTGAGTTCCGTCGGCGGAGCTCTCGGAATTTTCGCGTATATCTGGCATTTGTCACATTTCTTCACATAGTCTGCGGCGTCACGATTTACGGTTGGCCAAAATTATCCATAACGGAGGATTTTCTTCGCCAATGTTTGCCCCCCGGTATGATCACCACACTCTCCCTTATGGACTTCTTTCAGTACCCGTTTCATCTCGTCATGGGCCACGCACCGGAGTAAGGGGTCGAGAATCCCCTCCAATACATTATTCCGTCCTGTATTACATCACGCGAAGCCTTACGAAGGACTTGGCGTCTTTCGCTCCTTTTTTCAGGCAAATCCCCTTGTAGCAAGTACTGTTTGATCGGGGTCAACCACGATTCCTTTTCAAGTTCAGTTTCCAACACGAAATCTATCTCCATTATGCTTATACTTGGAACAAGTAGGGTCTCAACAGGGAACAATCCCATTTGTTGTGCATCGCCAGTGCTTGCGAATTTCGAATCAGCTTCTCTGTTTCGTTCGCATGGGACGTGTGAGATGTCATAGTATTCTAGACGCGCCAGCAGCTCTTGAACCCAAGCAATGTAAGAAGCGAGTCTCTGTCCCTTCGCTTGATAGTCTCCCCGCATCTGATATACTACCTGCTGCGAGTCGCAGAAGATTTCGAGTGACTTCATTCCCAGTTCGATAACAAGTCTCAAGCTAGTAATCAATGCTTCATATTCGACTTCACTATTTTTTTGCTGCAAAATCGAACTTCAAAGCGTAGCAGATTGATCAGTCTTCAGGAGTTACGAGGATTATACCTTCCCCCGTGCAAAGGTCGTTAGATGCCCCATTGGTGTACATCTTCCATCGAACGGGGGGTATGGTTCTGTGATTACTCAGTTCATCTAGCACAGTGAATTCAGCAATGAAGACGGCTAGTGCTTGTCCTTGTATGGCCCTTCGCGGCAAATAGGTAATATCGAACTGACTTAACTCAATATTCCATTTCAGCATCCTTTTAGAAGTTTTCGGTCGTTGGAGTACCTATCGCAAGGGTTGGTCAGTGTAGACACTGATTGAGTGTGCCTGAAAGTAGGGGCGAAGCTTGTGTGATGCGATCACCAAGCAATAGGCTAGTTTTTCAATCTTTGGATAATTTCTTTCTGCCCCTGTCAAGCGCTTACTGACATAGTAAACCGGCTTCTTAATCCGGTCTTCCTCGCGGACCAAGGCTGTACTGATGGCGTGATGGGATACCGCCAAGTACACATATAACGTTTCATGGTCTATCGGCTTGGATAGTACGGGAGGACTTTCCAAGTGCCTTACCAGAGCCTAAAATGCTTCCTTGCAATCGGATGTCCATTCAAAGTTTCTCTTTCCTTTCTTTATAATGTCGAAGAAGGTGATACACTTGTCTGTAGCCCTAAATATAAACCGACTTAGCGCAGCCACTTTTCCATTCAAGCTTTGCACCTGTTTTATGGTTCTGGGTACTTATATATCTCGGATAGCCTGGATCTTCTCTGGGTTAGCCTCGATTACCTGGGCATTCACAATGAATCCGAGAAAATTTCCTGATGCTACGTCGAATGAACATTTCAACGGATTGATCTTCATTCCATAATGCTTGAGTATGTCAAACATCTCCGTTAGGTCTCGGACGTGGTCGTTTGACTGCCGTGACTTCACTAGCATGTCATCCACATAGACTTTCATTGTTTTATCAATCTGGTCTTTGAACATTCGATTCACTAGGCATTTTTAAGACGCTCCTCCGTTCTTCAATCCGAATGGCATTACTACATAGCAATACATCCCACGTTTGTGACAAAGCTGGTGTGTTCTTGGTCCGGGATGTGCATCGGAATTTGATTGTAACCAGAGTAGGCGTCCATAAATGATAGAAACTCATGTCCGACAGTTGAGTCGACGAGTTGGTCAATCCTTGGCAACGGGAAACTATCCTTCGGGCATGCCTTATTTAAGTCGGAGTAATCAACACAAGTCCTCCATTTTCCATACGCTTTGTTTACTAACACCGGGTTAGATACCCATTCTGGGTAGAGGGCGTCACAGACGAACCTGTTGGTTTTGAGTTTGTCCACCTCCTCTTTGAGAGCCGCGGACCTCTCCGGGTCCATGCCTCTCCTTTTTTGTTTCACAGGAACATGTCTCGGGTCTATGTTCAACATATGACTCGTGATTGCAGGAGAAATCCTGCACATATCAGAATGCGTCCAAGCAAAAACATCAAGGTTCGCTTGGAGGAAGTCGGTAAGATTCTCAGCTGCCACGGGGTCGAGCTGTGATCCTATTTTAAGAACTCGTGATGGGTCGCTGCGGCTAACTGAGATGTCGATGGTTAGTTCAGCCGGTGCCGCATTTGTTTCCCTGGGTTCCCCATATCGTCTCTCGGATCTATGTCTCTATGGATCCGAGAATGCCGCCCGAGCCAGGGCACGGGCGCTAGTTGTCAATCGTCAGAACCTTGGATGCGGACAGGGCTGTCCGCAACCTTTCCTTTCTCCCTACGTCGTGCCTCCCTGAGCTCAGCTACATAGCATGCACGGTCGGTTTCCTGGTCGCCGTGTACCACTCCAACCCCTCGTCTGTTGGAAATTTTAACGTCAAACACCAAAGGGCCAAAGCTGTCCTAAATTCCGCCAGGGCTGCACGACCCAGGAATACATCATACGGGGAATCAACGTCCAGTACTATGAACGGTTGGATTCACACCCTTCTGCTTTCACCTTGTCCCAGCTCAACTGGTAATTCCACATATCCCATTGCATCAGCTACTGCGCCATTAAAGCCATGGATTCTGGCCTTGGATGGTTTCAAATCCTTGGTCTCCAGCTTCATTTGGTCGTATTCTTTACGGAAGATGATGTTAACGGAACTTCCGCAATCGATTAGAATCCTCTTTACGAATGTCGTCCCGATGGTCACAGATATGACCATTGGGTCAATGGTAGGAGCCTCTACCTTATCCGCATCTCTGTTCCTGAATACGATATCGTCATTCATCGTGCGCTGTTGCTTTGCAGGAGTCCCATCTTCCATGTTCGAACAACACTCGTACTCCGCATGTCTTAAGGAGTTAGCATATCGCTGCATCTCCTGCCAGTTCTTGTCTGTAGGGTGAGGTCCGCCAGCAATCGTGTTAATAACCAATCTACCCACAGTCCAAGTAGGTTGTTCCGGTTGGTGTAGGGCTGGCCCGCGTCCAGGGTCTGATGTTTCTCGCCTGGCATCCTGTGGGTCTTTGACAAATTCCTGTAGCTTCTTCTGTTTAATTAGTTTTTCTATGGCGTCATGGAGGTGTCTGCACTCCTCTGTGTTGTGCCCATAAGACTCATGAAAACGGCAATACTTCCCGGACCGCTTATGTTCTTCTGTCGATTCCTTTGGACGTGCCTTCCTATACTGGAAAGTGTTGCAAGCTGATAGATAGATGTTCTCAAGAGAAGCATTCAACGAGGTGTATTCATTGTATTTTGGGATTCTTGATTTCTATTTCCCTGTCTCTTTTTTCTTTCCGGGGTTTCCACCTGCTGATCCTTTAGACTGTCCGGGCTTGTTCTGCATGTCAACTTGAGTTTTTCCAGGGTTATTTCCGGTTTTCTTCACGACGACGTTACTCTTCACATACTCTTGAACGGGCCCTGGTGCCTTGTCTTTCCTTGTCCACCGAGCTTCTTCCCTCCTTATGAACTGATGAGCTTTCGAATAAAAACGCTCCAGTGTAGCTGGGCCTTTTCCCGCCAACCAATCTCCCAATTCAGAATCGGGATCCACTCCACGCATCACTGCCATCAAAATTGCGTGGTCGTTAGGATTGCTCACTTCGGTAGCAGCAACATGAAATCTCTGTAAGTATGCTTTCAGTGACTCTCCTGGAGCTTGGGTCACACTTGATAAGGACATCACGTCCTTTGGACGAGTGGTGTGTATCCTGAATTGTTCTATGAATTTCATTGCTAATTCGTCGAAGCTGGATATTGATCATGGGGGAAGTCGAGTAAACCACATGGTGGCAATTCCGGATAGAGTAACCGGGAAGCACCTGCACTTGGTTGCGTCATTGGCTCTTGCTGAATCCATCATCCATCCATACCTCATTACATGATGTCTAGGGTCAGTTTTCCCTTCATAGGCTGGAATGGTGGGCATGTTGAACTTTCTCGGATATTCAGCCTATAGAATGGGGTCCGTGAAGGGAGTATGGCTTTTCGACACTGCCCAATCTTCATTAGTCAAGCCTTGATTCTCTCCCATCAACTGCCTGATCATAGCTGTCAAGTCCGGGGTTTGTATAGAATAAGGGAGGTGGGGTTCCGTTCCATTGGCTTGATTTCTAGTAGATCGATCAGTGGCACCTGCTTGTGCATTTTCATCCTTATGGTGTCTACGCTTAAGCGGTTCATCAGCTAAAGTCGAACTATCATCTTCAGAGTAAGCGATAGGGCTACCTCCAACATTCTGATGCTGCTGATGAGTAAGCTGAGTTATGAGGTCAGCATTGACTTGCATTTGCTCAGCAAGTTTCTTTCTACTCTCCTTAAGTTCTCTTATCAAGTCATTGAATTCCGCTCGGGAAACAACTTCTGCTTGGTTTTGATTGGAGGGTCCTGCACCTTGAACAGCTTGCTGATTGCTAGGCCCGAATTGTTGCACACTAATAGTTTCGTGGGCATCTGCATTTTGAGAGGATGATCTTGTCCGTGGTCTTCCCATGGTAGAGTTATTGGTTGTAACTCTGAGTTGAATCAACAAATGCCTATGAATGATTATGGATCTCCTTCGGGGGACTTATGCAATCCAGTAGCTACAAAGTAGATCCTAATAGCCTGAGAATTCAACTCTCAGTGAAAGCACCAAAATGTTAGCACTAAGATTGGTCACCAACACCCTTAGAAAGATTTTGTAAAGAGATTAATGAAGAAAGTAAATTAAAACAGAGATTAGAGTGTAAATTTAAATGCAGAGAGAACAACAAATTTATAGTGGTTCGGCGTAACTGCCTACATCCACTTTGAAGTTGATTTCCCTTGATTTCCTTGATGGATGATTAAAGATACAATCCCTTTTTTGTTACTGGAATACAATTGCAAAGTAAAAGAAATAAGTCTGGAATGAGTCTCGAAAATGGCAGAGTCTCCCCAGTGTTCTCTAAAATCTCCCCCTTCTCATGTGCCCCTGCCCCTCTATTTATAGATGAAGGTGGGTTGGACTTCTCTGGTGGGCCAGGTAGCTGAATAACTCGGTCCAAATAGGACGTGCTCTGCGTGCTGAACCGAACAGGCTGAACAGTTGAAGTCCGACCCCACCTTATCATGCCGAGTGATCTCTTTGTTGTGTGGGAGGAGTAAGCCGGGCGACAATCGAGCCCGGACGTGCTAGGGAGAACGCCGAACGTCTTTGATTACCGAACATTCTTGGGAGGCCGAACGTTCCTTGTGCCGGACGATGTGATGCCGAGCAGTATAGAATGTTGGTTTGCCAGGCTGAACATCCGGAGATGCCGAGCATACTTTACGCCAAGTGTTCCTTGTAGGTTGAACGTTTACTTTGGCCTAACGTTCACTTTGGCCGAACGTACCTTGTGCCGAGCGCTCCTTTTAGACCGTATTCTTACTTTAGGCCGAACGCGCTTGGGAGACCGAGTATCCTTTGGATTCCGAATGTACCTGGGAGACCGAATCATCTAGGTTCGCCGAACGATAGCTCCGGTCGAGCATGCTCGGGTGGCCAAGCGATCTTTGATCTTCGAATGATCTTAGGTCGAGTGCCTCCTTTTGGCCGAATGGTATTCAATGTCGGGCGCATCTTGATGCCGAACGGGGGAGTCTGAGTACTAAGTTGCCCGGTCAATTCCTTAGGAAACTGTCATAAATCATTCAAGTAACCTCCCTTATTGTGTTAATCAAAGTTACATTCATCAAAATAGTAGAAGCCTAATCTTACACCTCCAACCAACATTTTTTTACTTAAACTAGTTACTACCATATTTATTTCTATAACCATTACATCTCTCTTTTTCCTATACTTGATTCAACAAGTGTTTCGAAGCAAAAAAATTATTAACGTGAATGGAAAATCAATACTTATCAATTACTGAAAGTGAATTAGTACCATTAATAAGCATGAAATTAATTAAACAAATACATATTTTACGTACACAATTCTCAAATTGGAAACTTCAAACCAAAACTTGTTTAACAAATTATATTTAATTTGCTCATTGCCTTGCTTCATGATTATACATAATATTTTCCCTATCTACATTTAAAAATTATGCTATAATTATTAAGTGGAAAAAAATATCGAAATAGGGAAAAGAAATACCAAAAATTCTAATGATACTTATATGTGAGATTAAACAAGATGCATGTACATAAGTTGTAAAGAGGAAATTACCCTAAATATGGATTCAAATTGGAAAAAAATATCAAATCGATTCGCAGTAAATAGGAAGTAAACCTAGATTTAGACGATGACATGTAAGATTCGCAGATTATACTTGAGAGTAAAAAAAAACACATTTGCTTCAGAGGAATAAATTTTTTACCGATAAATTGGATTTGAAATGGAAGAAAAACCTGATTGAAGCGCCCTGAATAGGTGGTAAACCATAGATTTGAAGGGCGATAAAAAAAGATGATGCTAACGCATTTGGATCAGCTCAAGCAAGGAAAAATTACAAACCTAACCCTTATTAGGTAACTTATTTAGGAAGTCACCGAATATCCTCACGGTTACAAGCGTAGTGAGTGAGGGTAATAATAAATGAAAAATAATTTTAAAGGACAAATTAAAGTAAATAATTGCTCATAAGGACACGCGCAAAAAACTTTTACCATAAAGACAAAGCCCAAAACCCAGATACAAACTAAAACAAAACAAAGAGTTCTGTTCGTCTCCTCCTCCTCGCTTTCACTCAGAATTTGACGATCTTTCTTTTAAAAATTAAATTAAATCAAATCAAATCAATTTCTCGTTCAATTGCTCAGAAGCAAAATCAATTTCCACAATCTCCTTAAAACCAAAATCACTTTTCCTAAACCAAAATTACAATTTCCAATTTCTTTGACTCTGTGTTTGATGTCGCGGTTGTGGTTGGTGTTTTACAGGAGGCGGCGAGGAGAAAATTTTGATTAGTTCGCGATTTGGTCAAGGTTCAGGTCGTGAGTTGTTGGCAATGATTGTATTGGTCGAGGAAGGTGGATTGGAGTCTGGCCGTGGCAGATGAGTTGGGTTTTTGGGCAGTGATGTCGGAGAAGCAATTTGTTGTACATGCAGAAAGGTGGAGCAACCTACTTGAAAAAATGATACATACTTAAAGAAAACTGATACTTACTTAATACAAACTGATACCTAATTATTGCAAACTTGAAATCATTACATATTTGACTGAAGATATTTCACTGCAGTTAATACACAACCTATTGTTATATTTCAACATAATTTGTTTCAAAAATTACTTATTGTCTTTATTTTGAAATAATAGGATGATGATGATTTTGTTAATCCACATCCAGTTTAAGAGAAGCTATAAAATTGGTATGAGTAATTGGTATGAGATTTCTCTTTGTTTTAAACAATTACTTATTACAGATAAAAAAGGTGAATATGACCTAACTTTTTAACATTTTGTCTTTATTATAGACAAAAAAATATAAGAGATGCTCAAAGAAATCTGGAAAAGCAATAACATAGCAGGCATTTAGGTGAAACTAGATGATATGCATCAAATAAAGTGTGCACAACAAGCAGAAGACACGTAAGTTTTTTTTATAGTTAAAATGATATCTACTGACAACAAAATGAACAATACAATTGAAACTACTAGTCATAATCAATTGAAAGTTGCTCATTATTCAAACTATCTGTGTTTTTGCATTATAACATTTCATACATAATTCTATACATCATTGTATGCCTTTTATATTTAATTGAATTTGATTCATAACAAAATATTGAATAATATTATCTCTCAATTTCAAAAACAGTTAGTTCAGAAATAAACAGTTACTACAGGAAGAAAATTGATACCTACATAAAAGAAACTGATACCTACAGAAACAAAACTGATACCTACATAAGAGAAACTGATACCTACATAAAAAAACTGATACCTACATAAAAGAAACTGATACCTACAGAAACAAAACTGACACCTACAAAAACAAAAAAGATAACTACATAATAAAAAATAAAACAAAATATTTAGCAAATATATCTTAAAGTAATAGCTACAAACGCAAGAATTCATACGCAAATGGATACTAAGTGTGCTAGTAAAACTATTAAATATTTTAATTCAAAGCATACTATATGCTTGTACCATTATCCTTGAAATTCAATGTTTCGTATTAATTGTAAACCTGATAATACAACTTATGCAAACTGATACTAACATTACATTTTGGTTTTGACAGGCTTGACTACGGAATATTTGTAGTGATATACATCGTTTCACTGAACAAAAGCAGAATACCAATAAAACTTGAAAAGAAGGAAATACCATCCATAAGAGCAAGGATCGTACATGCAATATTGACAAATGATGAACATTGCTGGAGTCTATCGAAATACATATCAAGCTTAGAAGAAGAAATAAAAGGAAAGAACTGAATTCTCATTGTGATGTTTCACAATTAAATTTGATACTTGTAAAGTAATGTAATTCTGTTGAAATTTATACTTGTGAAGTAATGATGTTCTGTTGCAATTTGATAATGATGTTATGTTCTTAAAACAAAGCTGCTCTTACTTGTAAAAACAAACACCAGAACTGATACTGTAAAAACATTTAACTGATACTAAAACTAATACTATCACTTACACTAAATACTTGAAATTAAAATCAATTTGATAATACGCTATACTAAATACAAATTAATAACAAAAGGTTCAATTATAATAAACCACCAAAACATGTCACACATCCACTTATTAATCTGAACAAATTCAAAATGAAAAATCAAATCATATCCTCTTCGAAGCTTGACAATTCCATTTATTATAATCAAGCTGCTTTGCACTTGCCGCATCTGTTATGCTTGTTTTGAAAATATGAAAATCCTCCTTTAGACTTAACTGATGGTCTACCTGCGCCACATTATCACCACTGTCAAAAAAAAACATTAGTAAAAACATGTTCAGTTTTAGAATATTAGTTTTTCCATTTCAGAAAACTGATACCTAAGGTATACAAAACTGATACCTAGTTACTGATAATCAAAAAAATTGATACTAAGAAAAAATAAAAATGATACCAGAAAACTGATCCTAAGATATGATACTTTTCCACTCTATCACAAGCTACAACCCAATCAATGATACTTTTCCAATCATCACAAGCTTATATCTCATTCTTCAAATCATACAAAGAGCAATCAATAGACAATCGAGTGCTAAAAGTGTTATTATTCAACACAAATAGACAAAGAAGACTGTTATCCCCACTGCCAAAAAAATAAAAAATAAACATTAGTACAAATATGTTCAATGTAGAACATTAATTATTCAATTTCACAAAACTGATACCTACTGTATACAAAATTGATACCTAGTTACCGATAACAAAAAAATGATAATAAGAAAAAATGAAAATGAAATCCAAAAACTGAACCTAAAATATGATACTTTTCCACTCTATCACAACTTTATATACAACCCAAACAACTTTATATCAAAACATTAAATAAAAACGAGATCACAGTAGAAATATGAAAAGAACGAGATCGACAAACGCGCATGAGAAAAATATGATAGATAAACTATAATTTTCAGAAGAACCAAATTGAAATGACCGAATAAGGTTGATCGATATTTTGATTGCGAGAGTAATATTGGATCGCGATAAAAAAAATTAATCGAAAGGAGGAAGAAGAAGAAGAAGCGTGCGAAAGTGGGCTGGAAGGAAAATACTTGCGTGTGTACTTGTGAGAAAATAATTAGTGGCTATCCTACATCTAAAAAAAGCCCTAAAAATTGTCCTTGAGGAAAATTTCCTGAATAATAAAACCCATTAGTATTTTATAATAATAATAACCATGTTAAATCCAAGCAAAAAAAGGTGTTGCAGAATGACTAATTTGGTGAGTGGTTTTACCCTTGACTGAAAGTTGACCAACATATTTGCAATTATACATATATGACACTGATCATGAGATTGAAAACTGACTTTGAGGAAGTGGCATAATGAGACCAAAGATAATTTCGATTTTGAAAGAATTTTTAGATACTTATAACCTATATGTTTCTGTATTTTGACAGTTGGAGCAATAACCTTATATACAAAATTGTAGAATCAAAATTAAAGAGATCATAGTTGATCGACATCTTCACAAGTTGTCATCCACATCCCAAGTAGTAGTTATAATAATTGAAGATTCGGACACTTTGCGAGATATAGATATCATTGTCGAGACAAGAAGTGGAAAGATACAAAGGATTCCAGATGCTACGAGATTTTACGACCCATTACAATATCCATTATTTTTTCCCTATGGTCAACATTGATGGGATTTGAACTTCCATGAAAATGGAAATACATTGATAAGTTATACATCTTACCACTCTCACATTTTGCCGGTGCGTGAATTGTGGGAAGAGTTTTCACCCTATTTACTTGAAGATTATCGTACTACATCTACCACTAACGTAAATAATGCATATTTATTAATTCAATGTCTTTCCGACTTTGACAACCTTCTTAAACAGTGTAGCAAAACAACTTTCGATTACGATATTGCACATAATAATTTCCATGTTTTTACTCATTCCAATAACTCCACTCTAATTTCAAAAGAACAATCTATAGAAATACTCAATAACGATATTGAATCCATAAATAACTTAAACGTCGAACAAAAAAAGACATTTGACATGATTATGCTTTCTGTTCAAGACAGAACTAATGCTACTTATTTTATAAGTGGTCCTTGAGGTACAAGAAAAACATATCTATATAGAGAAATCTTAGCATATTTACATATTCAATGTCTTATTGCAATTGCAGCCGCTACATCTAGAATTTCATCTCTTGCTTTGCCAGCAGGTCTAACTGCGAATTCTCGATTTAAATACAAATTTAGACTTATTATCTACATGTCATATTCCGAAACAATAAGAGATCGCAAAACATTTATTGGTTGCTACTATTTTACTATGGAATGAAGCTACTATGGCTCATTGTCATGCATTTAAGGCCTTAACTAGAACATTATGAGATTTAACAAATGTAGTGCACCATTTAGAGAAAAGATTGTTATTTTATGAGGTGATTTTCGTCAAGTTTTACCTATGGTCGTAAATGGTACTAGCACTCAAACAACTGACGCATGTATATTACTATCATATTTATGGCAAAATGTTCAAGTGGTTCATTTAACACAAAATATATATGAAAGGGATCATATGCACAGTTTCTTTTACGTATTGGAAATGAAGATGAAGTCTATGTTCAAGATGATATTATAAAGCATCCAAATGATATCATTGAACCTTGGAGCAATACAGGTTAAATTTACGCTTTGATTGATGAAGTCTTCACCGAACTAAATGAAAAATTAGGTGATAGCAATTATATAGTGGATACAGAAATATTAGCCCCTAAAAATGAAATAGTGTATGAGATTTATAATAAAGTTGTAGATATGTTTCCACATTGCATACGTATATATTATTCATTTGACAAAGTTGAGGATGATGCAAATAATTTATATCAATCATAATTCTTGAACTCTCATGCTCCAAGTGGTTTGCCACCATATGTAACGGCCCTGACTCGACCTTCGAAAATCGGCACCGAATACGACACTCATATTCAAATGCCGCAGATTCAAACATCGAATCTGGTTCGCCGGAGTTTATAACACCATTAAGTATAACACAGCGGAAGCAAAGAATATCGATATATATAACATTGATACAATGATAGATACAACATCTAATATAATTTGATACAATAAAATGATACAATAGATATCCATACTATCAGAGATACAAGACACCGCGGAAAGAATATCTTCAATAGAATGCATCCCCAATCCAATGCTCTAATCCAAAGCTAGCTCGAACCAGTATCACATGTCACCTAGACAAGAAAGTGCCGTCCTGATCCAAAGACTGGACTAACTCCAGATAATTTACTAAACCTGACTATTTGAAAACCCCAACTCTAGACTGCCCATGTGGAAAATTTTGGGCACCCAGAGTTTAGAAAAGGAACAATAAACTCCGAGTCAGTCATGGGACTGGTGTGAGTAACAAAAACAGTTTATCTTTAAACAAACAACAAGAGAATTTAAAATAAATCCGCAATGCTTTTAAGAAAATGAAACTACTATAAGGCCTCCCACCGCACACACCATGCAAACGCAGAATTGGAGGAGATTTCTCCTTATGATAGTCAAACATACTTGATACGAGAAAATTTTCTGATATTATTATTATAAGTGCAAAGTGCAGAAAAACCATTTCGAAAGTAGAATATAAATCCTAGCCAGCATAGACATTCCGAACTATGCCTACTATAGCTACCATCTAAACATTGGTAACCACCATAAGTAAATGGCAGGTTCTACAACTAAAACCGTACAAGGTGCGTATTGGATGAATGGATTTCCAACAAATGATCGGGCTAAGGAACTTCCCACTGTCCATGGGTACGCCTCTGGCGGGACGTCTCGAGAACTTAACCAGCTCTCTGCCAACATAAGGCCGGGTTACCTCTGTAAGTAGGTAACTACTTCTCGAGCATGCCACCCTTCGGTCCTTTGGGACCTTTATCCGAGGCGCTCCTAAACCACAAAGCAACAACCAGACAGAAATGAGATTGAAGCCCACCACATAGGTAAATATCTGGGCTTCATACCATGATACCACCCTTTACCAGAAGGGAATGACACACCCTAAAGGGCGCGACCCTCATAACCTTGCCGCATCTTTCCTGTTTCGACCATTTCCGGGGTGTGAGATCCTGGTGCAGTCTCGTCCACAAAGCTACGCTTCATACAGAAGCCATGCTCTGATCACAAATGATCAATAAATGATCATCACACACAGCAGCACTCGGCATGCCACACAACCAAATTGGGAGTATATCGCTGATAACCTTCAACTACATAACCTCTGAGCTCGTACGTCTCAGAGAAGGGTGCTAAGCTAAGAGAATAAATTCTCCGCCACCAACACATATGTATTTGAAAGAAATCTGCTTTATATCTCAAAGTGTAGTGTCAGACATACAACCATACAAGTCAGTTTCGGGTTCGAACAGAACCGAAGGCACTTCGTCCAATAAAGGAAGAAGCCTTTGCAAATCCGGGTATTCACAATCCTGATCGGACTTCCCACCACTTAGGAAGAACTCTATACCGGAGCAACTCAGTGCAGAGTCAATCGATAGATTACCCTATCGTTCTCGCAAAACACTCGGTCTTCAACACCGGTCTTGAAATGCAGTCCATAACGTCGTATCACTATTCAGAATGGGTTATATGACACAAGGTCCTCTCTCGGCCAAATCGAATAATGAGCGCAATATTTAAAAATATATGGATATTGGGATTTCAGTTAAGTCACAACTGATAAAATCCAGAACCTTTCTTTTGAATGGTTAAACAAATTACCATTTCAAATCTTTTAAATAAAAAGATTTATTTCACAAAGTTCACACAATTTCACAAAGATCCATTTACGGATTTCAAAACAATTTCCATTTCAATTGGATTAACTCGTTAAATCTTTAAATCAAAGATTTAACTTATAGCTTTCAAACCGTTTCCATAACATGGAAATCATTTTCATTTCAAACTAGAAATCCTTTTAACTCAAATTGGAAATTGATTTCTTATGTGAAAACTTCAATTATTTGAAAACAAATAGTTTTCTTTTCGGAAGAATCCAATTATACTTACACGAGTTCAAGCCTTTGAATTTAAATTCAAATTCCCAAATCAACACATTTGAAATGGTTTAACCTATATATAACTAGTATAACATCTTTTATTCCTAGTTTCAAATCATAGGATTCAGTTTCAAAATTTGAATTTAAATTTATATCAAATTATTTAAATTTCAAAATGTTATCAAGTTATTCAAAAATACATTTTATCTTTGAAATTCCTTTTCCAAAGCTTCTCATATTAAACCCGATTTCATTTCCACACCGTTTGAATTCAAATTGTCTATTTAAAATCATTTCAAAAAAATCTGTGACTTAATCGATTTCCTCGTGAAATCCATATTTGTGTGTGTATGGTGTAGTCCAAGGGTCTTACACAATAGTGCAACATCATCAATCATCACATCACGTGTTTAAGAAAATCAATATTGACAAGTGGTATAATCTATAACGCTTATCATTCATTCACAGATTCATAGATAAATAAATTACATTTATCACAGATCACACTAAAACAATTCATAGCACAAAGCATAACATATCAGAAATATCAGACAGTTCGACACTCAATAGAATTCAAACATCCATAAGTAAGCTCAATTAATTATCTGATTAATTTAAATCAGATAAGTCGTCAATCATGGTTAATTAACATTAATTAATTTCAAATCATTTGATTGATTATCCTTTAATCGTTTATTAATTAAATTAATCAACCTTTAATTATTAAAAAATTAACCTTTAATTATTCAATTATCCTTTGATTAATTTCCCTTAAATTAATCAACCCTTAATTACCATTTAATCAATTATTCTTAATTGATTACAATAAGTGATTATCCCAAATTACTTAATCAACTCTAACTAATTAAAATATCCAAAATTAATTACAATAAGTAATTAACTCCTTAATTACTTTCATTGAGTAATTAACAGTTTATAATTGATTATCTTAATTAATTAATTAATTATTAAAATTTATCACATTAATTAATACTTAATAATCCTTAGTTAATTATCTTCATTAACTAATAACATTTCTTAATTACTTTTAATTAATCTCTAATTATAAATTAATCTAAATCATTAATTTATAAATTAAAAAATTTATTCCTTAATTATCTTATTAATTCAATCACTTAATTACCTTAATTATCTCTAATATAATTCATTTCTTATTGATGACTTCATTAACATTAAAGTGTGAAACATTACACTTCTAAATTTAATTTCAAATTCCATTTTGAATATAAGATTCAAAATGATTATTCATTTAAACATTAACCAATCTAAATATCAATTTATAAACCTTAAAATAAATAAAGAACGTTTATTATTTACATAGGAAACTTATATAAGGAAAAGCCTTTAAACTCAATTACTTAAATTTTTTATTTCAAAAAATTAAGCTTTTAAATTACATTACATTTTAACTTGCAAATTCAGGTTTAAAAACATTTATTTGAAAACAAAGTACCTTTTAAAGACTATTTAATTTAAACTTATTTAAAACATATTTAATTTTTTGAAACTGATTCAAATTCACAGATTTGGATTCAAAGTGACTTGAATCCATTAATTTAAACATTTATTTTAAACCTTTGATTTAAACCTTGATTTTAAATTCTTGATTTAAAAATCCAAATTTCATTTTAAAAACTTTAAGATTCAAAAGTTTCATTTGAATCTAAACTTCACACTAGATTTAAACTTTGTTTAAAACTGTCTCACAAATTTAAATTCATTTAAATTTGTTTTAAATTCAAATTCATTTAAAAAAATCAAGATAGTGACAGGTTTTATCAAAAACATGTAACTACTAATACTCGAGCAAAACCCAAAATTTGCTTCGAGTCAAACCCTAGTTTAATTCGAGTAAATACTCGAATCACTCGAGTAAATCCCGAGACCAACTTCACTGTACAAAACCAAAGGTCATCAGAAAATCAAAATGCATGGTGCACATGCACCATGGCTCTGACCAACTCCGGCCACCTCCTACCCTTGCTTCACATCGCCGATCATCATCAGGCATGATCACGATCATCCAAACCCACTACAGCATCTGGAATCGAGATCGAGTTTAAAAAAATGAAACCCGGAAGCATCAACAGGTTTCGCCACCAACCCAGGAAATCGCGTCGTGCTCGCCGTTCCGACCACCGAAAACTCCACAACTTCGGCCACTTCCTCGTTAACCCACCAACTTCCAACACCCAAAGCCTCGTTACACACGATCAACTACAGAAGCCGTGATGATCGATTCATTAAAGCCAGTAATAACTGGGGTTCTACACAAACATTCATCACTGCTCTTTCCAACATGAATAAAACATCTATCTGATAATTTTCCTATCATACTTGATCAAGCCACCATCATTTCTGAAGATTTACAACATTCCAAACCACTGAGACAATAAGAGTTACCCAATTTCTGTATTTTGATGAACTCGAGACTGCTCCCTTAATTTCAAACTAGAAATTAAAATTTTAGTTTTAAAATTCATGTTCTGGTTAATGTATTCAAATTACATGCTTGAATTGATAAATAAAAATGTCTGAATTGTGACAAAGTTTGAACATTCTTGTTCTTATATTTTTTTCGCAGAGCAACACTTAAATTAGTTTAACTTGAACACATTTTAAATCTCTACTCTATCCTTTAACAAACAAGTTTTGTTTAATAATCAAATCATAACATAGATTGGATCAGGGAATATAGACTTTTGTTTATAAATCTATGTAAAAACAAAGAACAGAGATATCTAAATAAAACAGATATGCCCATATCATTAATCAAAAATTCTAACAATATAAATACCCAAATATACTTCACAACACAATATTGATCACAACAATAACATGCAGCCAGGATTGTACTTTAGGTTCAAAGTGAAGTTACTCATAGTTGAGAAGATGAACAGAGAACAATCCTGGAAGCTGCTACTGATTTTCTTCCTAAATCTTCTTTTGATTCTCTGATTTGAATTGAGTAGATTGTTGTTGTTTTAATGGAAGTTTTGTTTAAGTTTTTAAATGGTATTTACTTCAGGTTTACACAGTTTTGCAGATGAACGAACTGATGCTAAATAGATTGATATATAGGAAATGAGATTACTGGTGATATAATTTTTTTGTTTGTACAATAGGTGACATTATTTTATCTTGTACAAACCATCAGAGATTTTTTTCTTTTCTTGTTTGACTATGCTAATTTTTTTTTAAATGGAGGCTATTTCAGCTGATAGATAAAATGTGTGCTAAACATTAATTAGCATTGTCTTCTTTTACAATTATCTTCATATATATATAATTTATTTCCTCCTTTTCTTCTTGCATACTTTTTCTGTTTTTGTTTTGTTCTTGCATGGCATCCGAATTTACAGCAAACACGCTTTGTTATTATATCTTCTTTTGTAAGCCTTCCAATATATTATTGTCTTTGTTTTGTTACCTTGCCTACATAAGTTTCTATTTCTATTATACATACCTATATTTTCTTTTTCTTTTATTTCTTTGTTTTAAAGTTTATCTATTCATATTAACATGCTTTACAATTATACTTTATACTTGTATTTTGTATTGATAAAATTTATTTCATTTTGAATACATCTTATTACTCAGTATTATATACACATTATTTGAAAGAAAATGTTTTTATCGAACTACCCATAAATCAATTTACATAAATAACATTTTCAAACCCAAATTATCGATCTATGTCGTTTATTTAAATTTTAAATTCAAATACAATATTCAAATTCTAAAGTCAAATTCAAATTAATTCAAAATTTATTCCAAAATTTTACATTAATTATTAATTTAAAATCAATTCCAAATTGGTATCGTTACACCACATAAGTTATCACTTAAAGTAGGACACCAATAATGTTGCTTAGGAATATTGATCCGAGAATTGGATTATGTAATGGAACCAGACTACTATGTCGTGGTTTTCGCAAAAATCTCATAGATGCAAAAATCACGGTTGGATGTTTCCATGGTACAAGGGCATTTATTCCATGCATACCACTGAAGCCTTCTAAGAATACTAACATGCCTTTTAACCTAATACATAAACAATTTTTAGTTAAATTATCCTTTTCCTTAACAATTAATAAGTCACAAGGAAAAATCAGCCCTTAAGTTGGTATTTATCTTCCCGAACATTTTTCAGTCATGGTCAGCTATATGTTGCTTCATCTAGAGGACTTGCTTGAAAAACAACCAAGGTTTTGGTTAAAAATGGAAAAATTCGATATAGACATGGTACGCATACTAGAAATGTAGTATATGAAGACATATTATTAACATGTAGTCATTAACTTAGTTAACTATACTTCGCAATCTCCACTTCATACGCCTTATTCTTACAGTAAATATAATACCTCAATATGCATAATCATATGTGTTCCATACCTATTGTATTACTCCATCTACATAAGAGATTTTTTATATAAACATAAATTGGTAAGAACTGTAGTTAGAATCATTTTATCTATTTTATTTTTTTCCTTATTTTCCAGCAATGCTTTTAGAAATTACATCATTAAGTTAATTTTATTATATATGAGAATTTTTTGCCAATTTTATTTCTAAAACAAAATTATAATTTATTTAACAAAATCCGTTATACAATGTTTTTAACTCCTCCATCTACATATTACCGATGCATGTCTTAAGCCCGAGACAAGGAGCAAAGAAAACGGTTGCTACAACTGTATTTTAATTCTTACAAATTACTTACAAACTACTGCCGTTGACACCAACTTTGAAAAAGCTTCAAGAAAAATTATTACATCAGTTTAAGTCTTACAAATTTTTATTACGATATTAATCTAAAGGAAAATTCAAACTCCATACACAGCACCAATTAATTTTATACTTTAGCAAGTCCCGAGGGTTTATGAGGAAGTGAGTATCGTGGTAAGCCCAATGTTTATGGTTGATAAGAAAATTTCTCTATATATTAATATAGTGGTTTAATACTTTTTAAAAGAGAGAGGATGCAAATTTTCAAGGTTTCAAATTATTGAAAGCGCTAATTATAATATTTATTACATTTATCTAGATATTTATGTACAAGTTGGTTACTTTCTTTATTTGTTTGATAATCTCTTAAAATAACTTAGTCCCGTTCACTTTTGATAAACGATTGATTTGTGCATGTACATGCATAAAAAACGCAACATTACGTATATGTCAAAGTCATTTTGTAAAATAGAAAAAACTTATAAACGATGTTTTCTTAATACCAATTCCTCATGCACACATGCATCGCATGTGCCAGATTACTCGTGTGTACATATATATAGTTGTAGTTCAAACTAAGACAATCAAATTTAAGACAAATAGAGGTGGATGGTCTCCCAACATAGAACTGTTAAAAGTTCAAGCTTCCATGTTACATCGTTTCTTCGAATCCAGATGGAGGTGTAGGTAGATGTCCTTGTGACTATGACAATGCCCTGTTATGAATGATATATGCAAAAACATAGGGTGAAAGTATATTTTTTGCATGTGAAATTTCTATGGATTTGGTAGTTAGAGCATCTTCAACCCAAGAACTTTTTGATGTAATGTCAATTAGATATCATCAATGTGTAATTATTCAAATTTTCATCTCAAATGCGAATGTTAATGACAAATGTTAAGATGATTTGGCAATTTTTTATTAAACATTGCAATGTCTAGTTTTATACATTGCACTTCACAATGTGAAGTAATAAACATACATTACATAATAATTTTTGTATGCTATCTTTATTTATTTAAACTTTTATTGGTACATATAATCAATTTTTTTCTACAAATACATTTGCATTGGAGTAGTTTTGTTCATTTTAATGTGCTGTTTAATTTTTGGAAATCAAATTGGGTTAACATTGTGATTTACCTCTTGATAAATAGGATTTAATTAACATTACATACTAGTTGCATCGGAGATGCTATTAATGTTGATAAATTTTACTTGAGGGGTGGAGGTACGAATTAACCGGGGAGGTCACCTGAACCCCCAAACACGGTTTATAAAAAAAGAAAAAAAATTGAATAAAATAAAATTTCATCATCATTTACCCAATAAATAAATAAATAACCTAATTTTCTTCTACCCCTCCATTGCCGATAAACCAGTTAAAAAAATCAATCCCTCGTCACATCGTCTTTATTTTACACGAGCTCACTTGATTACCATTGAGCGACGACTTCTACATGCTGATGATCTTTAACATCACTTGGCTGGTGCAAATCGTCATCATAGCTACAACATAGCCATCATTTCACTTGACTCCATCTGATCGCCTGCTGCATCATCGTCCTTGGTTGTTATGGATGAACCCTAATTTTGAAACTGATTTGTGAATTTTGGTTTGTTGATGAAATCAGTTATGACCCTAATTTCGAAACTGATATGTGTTTTGCTGTAACAACTCGCACTTCCTGATAACCTGAATCAATGTTGAATAGTAACATCTAACTCTCGAATACCATGAAAGACAGTCCGTCAATGTAAAATTAAAACTAAACATTCTAACAAGACATATCAATAAAATATCTGATGGATAGTATGATATATAAGGGAAATAGTAATGAAATAGTTGAAAGGTTGAAATAGTAAAATAAAAGATTTGATGAAGGATTTTTATAAATGTAGGGATTTTATTATTTTTCGGTATAGTTACAATATGCGTATTAGCCGGTATTTATAGGTTTCATTTTACAATAGAATAGTCTAGATAGAAGATTATAGATAGAACTTCTAGATAGGATACTTTAGATAAATCAGGAAGTTAGTAATTGATTGTTATATAAGTAATTTTCTCGATCTTTTTAGAGAAATCTAAGAGATCAAACATCCTAGAAATTTGTATCGCTCTTCAACGCTTCTCCTCGGTACAAATTTCGAAAACTCTAGCATAGTTCGCAACTACTCAAATATTAGTATTGGTAATGCCTTTGTGAATATATCTGCAACTTGATCCTTTTCCATGCAATACTTAAGTTCGATTTGTTTAGAAGCTTCCGCTTCTTTGATGAAGTGGTATTTCGTAGCTATATGTTTTGTTTGACTCCGATAAACTAGATTTTTCATTATCGTTGTTAGTAATTTGTTGTCATAGTAGATTATAGTAGGCTCATCTTGTTGTTCACCCATTTCTCTAAGTATATCTTTATCTTTAGAGAAGTCTACTAACTCCCAAGTATTATTCTTCTTAATCATTTTTATCTTCTTTCATTGCCTTGCCCCTGCTTCTTGCTTTGGTGCTACTTCATAGCTTCCAAGCTTAAGTGTTGCAAAGTTACAAGTTTAATATATATATCCAACAAAGATCTAACTCTTTTTTGTGTAGATTCTGGTGAAGAAGTTTGTTATCGAGGAAGTGAATTGGGCATATTTGGCTACTATTTCTTCCACTTTTTCTTAAAATTGTTATACTGGCACATAATGTTTTATCTCTCATTTTTTCTTCATCCCAACTCCAAGCAGCATTCTTATCAACTTCGACATCTAGACTAATAGTGAGCTTCTTTGTGTTTAAGTTATTAAGTCCATAGCTTATTGGTTGTGAAAGAAGATTCAACGTATATTCTTTTCTTCTAATTTGTTTCTCTTTTCATCTAGAACATTTATGTAGCAAATCAATCTAAAAATTCTTAGATGCTTGGCTGATGGCTTTCATCCACTCCATGTCTCTATAGGAGTCTTATCTTAGACAGCTCTAGTTGGACATTCATTTATTGCGTTAACGGTAATGTAAACTACTTTTGCCAAAAAAAAGTTGGGAAAGCCTTTCTCCTTCAACATTGATCTGACCATCTTTATAACTGTATGAATTTTCCTTTTAGATACTCCATTTTGTTATGGAGTATATGTAACTGTAAGTTGTTGCTTAATGCATTCATCATCACAAAATATCAAATTCATTGGAGTTGCACTCTTCGTCATGATCACTTATAAGCTTCTTTATGCGCTTTCCACTTTGATTTTCAATTAGAGCCTTAAACTCTTTGAATATTCCAAAAAAAATGATTTTTCTTTGATGAAACAGAATGTTACATCCCCCACTTAAAACCCGAAGATGAACGTCGGTGATGTTGCAGTCATCACCAGAGTTATCTTCTAGCAAAAAAAGTGAGTTCTGTATTATATGAATATACAGTTAAAAATAGAGCAACTAAGTAATTCTGTTACCGCTATGGGAAACAACGGTATTTCTATTGAATTTAAACCGTCGACGGCCGTCGAAAGCCATTGGAAAAGACCATTGGAATAAAGGTCGTCGTAGATCCATCTTTCTGATGGCTTTCCAATGCCTCCGTGCATCTATTTCCGATAGCCGTCGTTGACATTTTCGACGGTTCTCGATGACCCATTGTGTACATGTAGGAGGATACGGTTTACCCATTTTGGTGTAGCAAGCCACCGGAAGCCATCAGAATACAGCCGTTAGAAGCCATTGGTTAGTTCGTACCAGATAGCCTTCGGGAAATCTGGTGGTCTTTTTAATTTTAAAAGCCTTTCAACCCCAAATAATACATATATACCAATATATATCACAACTCAATTTCTTACATATAAATCGTATATATCAAAGACAAAATCACATATAACATCAATAATTTAAAAAGTCAATATTTATAATAAACCAAACTAAAAAAACCCGCAATATACTCAAACATCCAACAACGTATTATAAACAAAACTCAAATCAGTGAACATGTCAAAATGTATCAAACATACACAACAACATCTCAAAACAAATCAAATCAACCTAACATATCCAACATCTCTAAATGTATCAAACATATCAAATCACAACCTTACCCATCTCAAATAGTGTATGTAATGCTCAATTACCATAGCAACAAAGTCAAACTACCCCACTCATCTCAAAGTGCATATATGCACAATGTTCTAAGATAAACAAAAATACCTATCAATCTTGATCATCGCCTTCGGATTCTACTAATCAAGGAAATGTGTCATGCTCCTGCATATACATAGAAATGCGCTCGTCTAGCAACTGAGTCATCTCCATAGATCGACGCCTATCTCATTCCTCCAACTTAGAAATCTTAGCTCTCAACTCTGCAATCTTCGCGTTGTCCTGAGCTTTTTTATAGCCGCTTTGTTTGCATCTAGCCTGTAACATTATTTAACAAAGTTTATGAGTTTCATATAGTGTGATTAATAAAATTAATATATTATACGTTATTCATAATATATTATACATAAACATTACCTCTTGGTTCACAAAAACATAATGCCTATTCCGCGTTGTCGGCTTCATGATAGCATCAAAGATCCGGTCCTCCTCATCAACAATCGGTTTTCCCGTCCCATTCCACAAGCAGTTTCTCTCGTTCTTTCATGAATTTTTTCTACGATTCCATACAAAATTACAATTAAAATTTATACTACATTATTATTATTATTATTTATAACTTATTATTTAAATTTATTATAAATAACTTATAATTTAAAATATGTTTACCATGGCCTGTTGCGATTTTAAGTCATGCCATATGCACATTACTATGCCATCTTCATTTTCACGCTAGCTGGCAAAAGTACGAGCAAATACGTCCATATAGAAGACGAGATGACCATGTTTTTTTTACTTCTATAAAATGTAATAACCATTTATGATCGGAGTCAATAAATTTACCAACTCTTGAGGATAATGTTGGAATGACTTCAAACTCCCATGGTGTGTGACTGGAATTTTACTTCTATTTGCAGAGTACCTCTCCAACTTTGCTTGTAAATTCAAAATAAATAACATATTTCATATTTGTAAATTGATGCAATTAATATTCTAGTTGTACTAAATTTTTAAAAAATATACGAGACTAGTAAACTTACCTCTGCTTCGTCGCTTTTCCAGAAAGCAGCCCAGGCTTGCCTTGCGCATCCACTCATCTAGTCGGGCTATCTTCTGCCTTTTTTTATGGTCGATATCATATCACAGTTATTTTTCCTTATTTTTTCATCCAGTAATTTATGTAAAGGAGAAGGTTATGTTTTTATAAGTCTACCATCTCCTGCATATTGAGAAAAATAACTTATACATTTATACTTAGTCAACAAGTTATACAATGGTTATACATAAAATGAAATACAGATTTACATTACAATGAAATCCTACTAGATACACTTAAAATATAGGTTGGGATATTATCCCACCTAAGCCAGCATGCATCATCCTACTCTTATAAGCAGCCTTGGAAACATCCAGAACAACTTATGAGGGCACCAACTCAAAGCCCCTGCATTAAATATGATATAGACCTTAATAAATCATGAATAATATATCATATAAAAAACATTTATGACGTCCTGATAAATTTAATATTTACCCACTCACTTCAACCGTTAATATTACTATGGGAAGCTCTGTCTATTGTGATGGGCCACCGCAATCGCATCCCGCACTGGTCCCACTTTGACTAGAAGAGGGGGAGACTGGTGAATGGGAAGATCTCCGACGTTGAAACATAATACCTGTCACAGATATATAATTTTACTATAGAAGAACATATCATTAAATTATGGGAACACATATCATTTTTTATAAGAAAACCGTAACATTAATAATCTCATAAATTACCTTCTATCAAAATGTACATTAATAACCAGTCATTGTCGTTATTCTGGTTTAGACTCGGTTTCGTACTCTATTTAGTCATCCTCTTTAATCTCAAATGCTTCTACTAAAACAATTGATTCATCATTTAGAGGCCCAAGTCAATATGATCGTCGATTATTATTATTTCATTATTTTACTCAAAATCTACCTAAAAGCTTGTTCGTTTAGAATATTCTTTCCAACAAACCTAAATCATGTTTTTTTAAAACTACCGACCAATCTGCTTAAAAATTTCCTTTGTTATAAAAGTACACTAATTTGTTTATTTTTTAATGTTATATTAAATATATAATATATTATTCTTTTTAACATTTTATATAAAATCTTTTATATTTTCAACACAAATTATGAATATAGTATTATATTTTCACTTTATTATTTTCTACTTTGATGGTCGGTCATCCTACTTCCTATTATAAACACAATAATAATTATATTTAATAAATCATTTCATTTTAAATGATTTAATAAAATTCTGGCAGCACTTCCGATTTGTTCCTCGTATCACACAAACACGTGTACATAGGAAACAAAAAGAAAGTGATGTCGAAATTTTGTGAACCCTTTAAAATGAAGTGATTTACAAAATGTAATTGTTTTATTATGATCATAACTTCTCCAATACAGGGCAAATCCAAAAAATATTGTATTAGATAAATATTGATGTCCGTTTGGTAATAATAACAAATATCTATATAACGACCATATACAATACTTATCAGATGGGGCCAAACTCCCTAAGAGAATTATAAAAACAAAGTACATTACACACTAATTTGTTTATATTACCATTATACATTTTAATGTTTAATTAATTATATAATATATTAGCATTATAAACTAATTTTGTTTATATTTTAATGTTTTATTAATTATACAATGTATCATTCCTTTTTACTTTTTTATAAATTCTAATATATTTCAATTTTAACAAGTTATAAATATAATATTATATTTTTAAAAATAAAGTACATTGTACACCAATTTTTTTATATTAGCATTATACACAATAATTTATTATTTTAATTCATAATAATTGAAAGGTAAATAGAAATTATTTTTTTCAATATTTAGCTAAGACTAATTTGGATTTATACACTAATTTCTTTATTTTACCACAAACCACACACAAGTAAACTAGATTTATATATAATTGAGGGTATAAATAATTAAGGATTATGTAAATAATTATTTTTCTCAATATTTTTGCTAACACATACATTAATTAACATTAAATTATGTTACACTAATAAGCACATACACTAATCAACCCAAATTAGCCCAAATTATAGTTTAGTTCTCGAATTTAAACACTTATAACCGTAATTAACATATCTCAATCAACCAATATACAAGTGTAAACAATCATTATCAACAAATACAACCAAGATTAATATTAATTTCACCATTAAACGAATTAATTAGTTTAGAGGAAGAATATAACAAATTTTTGTTGAATTAAAGGCATAGAGGGTTGGAGATTGCAAGTTGGTGAAGATTCCAATGGATGGGGATAGGTGTAGCCGCCAGCGATGGAGGTGATTTAATTTGGGGGATAAAATAGGTTTTAGGATGAGGGAGAGGATAGTGAAAATGTTTCGGCCCAGGCTATTATATAATCGTGATTTTCCAATGGCTTCCGGCGGCCGTCGTCGGCTTTTATTAGCAATGGCTTTCGACGGCTATCGACGGAAATTGATATATTTAATTAAAATTAAACTCTTTTTAATATAAATTTAATGTAAATTGATTTGTTAGAAAATTTAATTTGTTGTAAAAATTGAATAGTTTATATTAGTTATCAATGAATATGAAATCAATATTAATGATTACAGCCTCTTATTATCTTTTCAAATTAATTTAAATTTTTTTCATTATAGTTACACAATGGTTAAAAATATATTTAAATTCATAAAAATATTATGTATCATGAATTTCACCGAAAGTTATATAATCGAAGGACTGAAAGTATCAAAAATCTTCAACACGAAGACTACCACGGCCAACTCCAAAATATGCGTTGGAAACCTAACTTCATGAGGTCGTAACTGGCTAGATGTATAAGCAATTATTCTATCCTTCTACACCAGTACTGTGCCTAATCCCAAACCTGATGCATCAGTATATACCATCATACCAACATTACCTTCAAGAATTACTAATACAGAAGCATTTGTCAATCTACGGCTGCAGCTCCTGGAATGCCTTCTCACACTCTTACATCTAAATAAACTACTAACCCCTTCTAGTCAACCTATTCATCAGTGCTGCTATACAAGGTAAAGCCTTAGTGAATCTCTTGTAATAACTAACAAATCCTAAAAAACTTCGCAGCTCGGTCATAGTCTTGGGTCTCTTACACCAATTTACTACTTCCGCCTTTTTTAGATCTACAGTTAGCCCTTTATTTCAAAATCACATTGCCTAGGAATTTCACTTCCCTTCTCCGAAAATGGTGCTTAGAAAATTTATCCTTTAACTTATGTTGTCTCAACGTCTCCAGCACAAGTCTCAGGTGAACTCCGTGCTCCTCCTCATCCTTGTAGTATACTAAAATGCCATCTATGAATGCTAGCACATATCTGTTTAGCTTATCTCAGAAGATCCTATTCATCGAGTCTACAAAGAATGTAGGCACATTGGTCAACCCAAATTCCATAACCAACCATTCATAAGAACTATACCTAGTTCTAAATGTAGCTAAAGGAATACTTTCCTCCTCAACTCTCAGTTGATGGAACCCTGTCGCCAAATCCAACCATGAGAACACCCTAGCTCCACTCAGCTGATCAAACTGATCATCGATTCTCGGTATAGGATATGTATTTGCCATATTCCTTTTATTTAGCTTCTGATAGTTTATGCATAGCCTTAAAAACTCATCGAACTTCTTAACAAACACTGCTGCTTCTCCTATGGTGAGCTACTTGGTCTTATGAAGCTCTTCCCTTTTAACTCTACCAATTGATTCCTCAGCTCCTCCATCTTCCTCGGAGGCATTCTACTAGGAGGTCGACTAAACATTATAGTCCCTCCTAGTAAGTCGATGCAGAACTCTTCTGCTCTCAAGTGTGGCAACCTCGAACTCGGTTCAAACACATCCTTGAAATCCTTCACTGCATGTACTGCTCCAAGCTCCTCCTTCCCTGAAGCTAATGAAAATAAAGCATTCTTGCACAATTCTCTACATTCTTCTAATACAGCTAACACCCTATCTTTATGGTTAGGATGGCTCAAAGTAATTATCTTTCAGCACAGTGCCACCTAACATTATATATCTCCAACCTATCCATCCTAAAATAACTCCTAATCCTATAAAGTCAAACCCATAAGGGTCATAAGAAAAATTAAACCACCTAACTCAATATTTATGTCGGTGCTCTCAATCCAAAAGTGACTTACCCTCCTATTGGATTTGCTACACGTATAGAAGTGACTAAATAGGTAACCCTTGACCAAAGTCTATCGACCAAATATTTAGCAATAAATGAATGTGTAGGTCCAGTGTCATACAGTACTTTGATTGAAATACCAGAAATGAAAGCAATATCTTCTGAAAAATTCCTTTTCCTTTATCCTCGGTAGACGGTCCTTCTCTTGGTCCCTGCAAGGCATACACTTGTGCTTTAAGCTTTAGACAATCCTTCTTTAGATGTCCCATCTTATCACACTTGAAGCACTTCACTAGCATTCTTAGGCATAGGGTACTTCGTAGCATAATGTCCCTTTTGTCCACATTTGTAGCAGACTACTTCCACAACGGGAACTTCAGTATTAGCAATTGCACCCTTCCCCTTCGACACTTTTTCTTGCCATTAGTGTATGGGGTGAACTTCTTTTTTTTTTGGCCTTAGACTTTGTCTCTGCCCTTCCCTTCACCTGATACATGCTATTATATCTCCTAGCCATATAAACCACAAACTCGAAAGAAGATGCTAGATGAGCCATCACCTTGATTAAGCCATTGCTCTTATCCTAGAATAAACTTCTCATTCTTCTTCATTGGGTTATTAATGATCTCCCTACCATACTTAGCCAAGACATTTAACTTCTAGATATGCTCTTCTACAGTAAGGTCACCATACCTCAAATCATTGAACTCCCTCAACAGTACACTCTGTTGAGATTCAAAAATAAACTACGCTTCAAATCTTTCCTTGAACTGCTTCCAAATGATTTCCTCCTCTAGGATCTCAGTAATAATAGTCTCCCACAAATCCAACGCATCATCTTGTAGTTGCCTTCATTCCAATCTCCTATTTTACACATCATTCAATCTTCGATTATCAAAGTTGTAATCATAACTCCTCAACTGGTTCAGTACTTCCACTGCAAGTTCTTTTCCAGTAAATGCCCTTTCTTTCTAGATTTCTATAATCCTTGCTTATCCTTAGGAAATTCCTCACAACCACAGCTCTTGGCTATGCTGCCCTCGATGCAGCATCCCTCAATATTTGAGCCATAAATTCTCTAAACAAGACATTTATATCCATGCTTGCTATATTAGGGCTGCGCAATTCCTCTCCCACTGCTTTGGGAATGCTCCCCTCATTCTCTTCATTAGCCCAAGTTCCTTCATTCTCCCTTCTTGCACTTCCCCTCCTATTATGATCTGTCTACTTCTCAAATCCATCTTGCTTTTTATGTTAAGCAAGTCTTCATTAGAAACAAAAAGACAAAGATTCAAACAACAATAGAAGAATAAATATATCTTGCTATATATCTATATAGCAACATACAAGTATGTTATATATACATATTTACATATTAGTGCATTCCCTCCTTGGAGTGTTTATTTTATTTCATTATTGCTCTTATCTTTTAATAGCTCTATTTTATTCAGATGTCTCTAACCTTACTCTGATACCAACTCTGTAATATCCCCTACTTGAAAACTGAATATGAACACCGGTGATGCTGCTGTCATCACCAAATTTATCTTCCAGGAACTAAAGTTAGTTAGTATAATATGAATACGTAGTTAACTAAATAGCACAACTAAGTAATTCTATCACATAACAAATCTTTTAAATATTCTTTACAACACTTCGGTTAAAATTTCCTTAACATGCCCATGTAGGGGAGAAAATATAATAGACAAGTAACATAATAAATAGTCGGGTCCACATATGAAAATGCAGCCCTCACTCCTTTGTACAGTAGAAATAAAATCTTTATTAGCTAGAGAGCCTCCTGCTCCATCTTCAGTCCTCGTACCGTGGCTGCTATCCTACCTGCCTAAGCCCATAAACTCAGCCTATTCAAATGAGTACCCGTGAGTTTATGGAAAAAACAATAGTAAAAATATAGGCCGGACATAAAGTCTTGTGCGAATAATACTATCCCCAAAAACAAATACATAGTGAGACCACCTACACTGCACATGTTAGGCTTCCTCTTCACTATTAATAAATCATGTGTGAAACATTTTAAACCACTGACACGATTATTTCTTATTTAGGTCTTCAATTAAATGCTTCCTTAATCATATTTTTCTTTACAGCTGCGCACCTTGCACTTACCCCATCTGAGTCCTAATTTAGATTGTTATAAAATTAAAGTATGAAATACTGCGCTCCTTACGTACCCTGGTTTCCTTTATAGACTCTTCATGTAACATTCCTGAAATTTAGCCAAGTTTAATTTGATAATTAATTTAATTTGGAAATTAAATTGTGGGAAATAATTAATTAGAGATTTCCAGAATAAACTTAAAATTTTATATTATAAGTAGCAATTTGATTTGAAATTTGAGGATAAGTATTTTATAAATAAATATTGGATTTAAAGATAAATAGAAATTAAAAGTTTTGAGATTAATAAAAAAGTTAATGATAGTCTGTTTTCTAAATTTTTAAATATATTAATATTTCGAAGATTTATTCATTTTCAAAAGATTTATTTTTAAGATTTAATTCCCTTATATATATACATATATGAATAAAAGTGATCATTTGTTAATATATGATCAAGATTTTAAACCATTCTTTTCTTTTAAAAGGTTGTACAAAAACAAAAATTTATAAAAATGTGTGAATGGAAAATAAAAATAAATATATATATGTACTAAACTAAATTAAGTTTGAATGTAAAGATATATTTGAGATAAGATTTTATTTGTGCAAATGTAAGAAATATTAGGGATGAAAACATTAAAAAAATGAAAACATAGGTTTTATATGAAATTTTATTTACATTAAGGGTTGAAAACAAATTTACGAAAATAATTTGAAGTAAGGGTACAAACATAAAAATGCACATATGGACATTTGTAAAAAGATAAGTAAGTGTAAATTACAAGTGTAAACCATGCAATAAGAAATTAAACAAGTGTAATAATAGTGGACAAGTGGCAAGATGATTATTTTCTTTTGAATTAAATTTTGTAAACATGCATAGAAAAGAAAAAAATAGCCAGGCCATTTTCATTTCTTCTAAAAATTTAAGAAAACAAAAAATCAAACCCTCTTCCAAAATTTAGATTCGAAATCCTCAATCTAAAACTGAAACAAGAAATCAAAACCAGAAAAAGATGCAAATCATTCAAACCTGAAACCAAATCAAGAAATCTGAAAAACTCAAATCAAAAGCAATCAAAGCAACAGTTTTGCAAAATTTTCAAAACGTGGGAAACTTTCAGCTTCAAGTTCTCAACCTGGAAACAAAATAAAAAGCTTTAGGTTGGTAATGCAGATCAAAACCAAAGTAAAGTGTAAAATCTGGAAATCAAATACAAGGTTCAACTCATATGAATCTAAAAGTAAAATCAAACTTGGAGGTATAGACCAAAAATCCAAAGCAGTCAAACAAGATCAAAACAGCAATCTGAAGCATTTCAGAGCAAATCAGAAAGCATGCAAGTTAATTCAAATTTTATCAAGAACAAGCTTATAATGTAAATTCAAAAACTCAAAATCCTTAAGCCATAACTCATTTCAGCAACAATCAGTTCAAAATAGCAGGCTATGCTTCATCTCTCAGGTAAATTCAAGCAAATCCATAAGTAAAATTTAAATTAAAAATTTGAAGCAATTAAAACCGTAATTAACTCTAGTATTTTCAGCCTGAGGAAATGATAATCAAAGAGCAGTTCAAATGAATCGGGCTTGGAAAATTAGATCTATTTCATTATCTCTGTTTCTTTCTGTTAAACCAAACAAGTGAGCAAACTATCCCAAATAAAGTTTAAATCCGTGTTATACTTTGATATATGTGTTAATTCTGGGGTGAAAATTGTTTGCATGGATGATAAATATCTGGAATATATTATGAATTATTCTGTAATTCATGTGTATGCCTATGTACATTATATTATATATCTCTGATATATATACAGGTTCAAGAACTTAAGAAAGAAAATCCAACGACTCCTTATATAATCTGTTTTAGACTTTAATTCCTAAATGGAAAATGATCATATGAATGTAACATCATTTTTAAAAATAAATTCAAGTGGATTTATCAAGTGATTATTTCAAAAACTTGGATGTACAGCGATGATCAAATATAAGTTGAAAATCAATCAATTAAATTCCAAGTTTTGAATTCATAACTTCACTCGTAATTGAAAGTTATGATTTTTGATAAAGGTTTCATGATTTTTAAGTTTGAAAATCGAATTAAATAGCAAGTTGAATGGAAATTCAAGATTGGGTGATTTCTGGCGATTAGGAAAGCATTGATTGTCATGATTGAGGTAGAAGGAGGCTGGGGGTCTAATGATCGAAGGAAAATTACTTGGAGTATTTATCGATGGTCGTAGTGGCCAGAGTACGGCGAAGTAGGGTTTTAGTGGAGTTTTGGGTCGAGGTGGTTCTTGAGATAATTGCATCGTCGGCAATAGGTTTGGGATGATCGGACTAAGAGGAAAAGCTTCGTGGGTCATCGAAGCAGCCATGGTCGGAGTCTCAAGATCGCTGATGACTTGACGTGGGAATGCGAGGCGATTTACTGGTGATAGTTGGGTTCCAGGAAATGCTCGAATAACCCAATTTTGATTTCCGATGAAATTGTTGGAACTAAGTAGTGGAGTTCGTCGTCGAGGTCACTAGTGACTGGTGGATGATGAAGGCATTAGCCGGAGCATCAGCATTGGCTCGTACACATGCACGTGGTATCGCTCGTATCAACCGTTTTCAAATGACAGTGGAAGAAGAAGAATGCTTGGGTTCGAGCAGGGGAAACAGGAGTTCGACTCGAAGTAAAATGATTAAGAGTAGAACTCAAAGTTGAACTCGAGAACGGCATATTTGGCTCGGGTTGCTTGTTGTTGTTAACAAGTTTAAACAAGTTTCGAAGATTAAAAAGGGTTGTTAAAGTTAACTATTTTTAAATAGTTTTGAAAATTAATTGATTTCGAAAAAAAATTACATGATGATAACAATGTATTAATTTCTAAGAATTTTCAAAGGGAATTTGATAATATTTTAAAAAGTGTTTAAGATATGCATAACCCATATTTCAAAGTTCATTTTAAATAAATTTTAAACAAAAAAATATAACTAAGGACTTAATTAAAAAGATAGAGATGTTTTCAATTGATAATTTAACTTAAAAGTTTTTGAGTTAATTGGTAATGGATAATTAATTAATTAAAATTAATTAATGTAAGTGATTAAGGGTAATTAATCGCTTAAAGATAATGTAACGACCCTAGATTTTAATTTAATTTAAATTGATAATTAAATGAAATTTTGAATAAAAATTTATAAAATTAATTATAAATGGAAGCGAGTTTCCCCGAGTTCAAGTATATTCTATATAAATCATTAAAAATTTTAAATATTATATATATATGTATATATGTGAATATATATCTGTATATGTATATTTGGATATATATGAGTCAATTTGAAATTATAAAATCTTGAGTGTATATATATATATATTTTGATTTGAATTTAAATCTTAGATGCATGATTTAATAAATATTTGGGTTATAAAATAAATTAAGAAATATATATATATATAGTAACTCATAAATAAATTTTAACAACATGTTAAAACAGAAGTTATTCATACTATAAAGTAATAAAACACAAACATAAACAAAACAAAATATCTTTTAAAATATAAACTATTGAAATAAATATATAGAAAGATACAAAACAATTTGTATGTAAGATAAAATAAATACTCAAAATAAAAATAGAAGTTCACTTATTTTGTAAAGTAATAATAATTTTAAGTTATGAATAAAAATAAGAACATTGATATATAAAACAATAACAATGCATGTAAACAAAATAAGAAACAAATGCACTTACCAAGTTAAAATAAATGATTAAAAATTTAACATAGAAACATATTTATTAAAGTATAAGATAAGGAAAGTAAGTATCCATAGTAAACTAAAAATAAAATAAATACAAGTATGCAAGACAAGAAAATATAAAAACAAATAAATGTTTCAGCTGAGCAAATACATGCAAGTAAAAGAAATAAAGTATATTAACATCAAGTACATGAGCAAAAGCAAGATATCAGCCACCACTATCTCTAATGTTTGTACAAGCCGAGCTAAAGAAGAAAACATGCAAGTAGAAAACAAATAAATAAAAATAATAACAACAAGTATGGAGAGGAAAGTATATATGTAGCAGGCAATAAATGCCATACACCTCAACAATTAATGCAACATACTTCAACCATGCCTATTTTTACCTGTACAAATATTGATATCAGCCTGCATATACTTCTCTTTATATACATCAAACCTCAAGTAAAGTTTCAACTCAAATTACAAGCAAGCAAACTGCAGAGTTCATGGAAACAAATAAAAAAAAAAAAAATCAAAACAGGCTCATTTCTCTGTTCCTTGTTCTTGTTCTCTGCCTTCATCCCACAGGTGAGCAACTTTCCATCCATGATCTACTTCTATATCTCAATATTGTGGTTGATACTTGAGTGCATTATGCAATGTTGTTAGCTGTTAAAATGTCTGTATGTTTAGATATATTTATGTAGATATGGAGAGCATGTTTGTAACATAGTTCTGTTTACAGGCAACAGGTTTCAATCATGTTTTACATATATGCTCTGTGTGTTAGTAACAGGTTCCATTTTCAAAACAAATTAAATAACTTAATGTTGAATTCAAATTGGGGTATGATTTGTAAATAAAGGTTGTTTAAAATCATGTAACATTTCATCTAAAAATAATTATAGGTTTTTAAAATGAATAATTGGTTCAAAATCTTTGAATTTACAGTAAAAAGGAATTAATGTGAAAAATTCGAATGTTGTAAGTTGTTGATTCGATTTCATAACTTGATTTAACATACAAAGCTAAGATTTTTAAAACAAAGATGATGATTTTTTGTTAAGTATTCTAGGTGCTGTTCAGTTTTGTACCAAAAATGTTTTTTTGTAAAATTCTGGAGATTCAACAATTCTTAATTGCTGCAACTTGATGTAAAGCTAGCTTGATGATCCTCGA
This sequence comes from Allium cepa, assembly GCA_030765085.1. NCBI lineage: Eukaryota > Viridiplantae > Streptophyta > Magnoliopsida > Asparagales > Amaryllidaceae > Allium > Allium cepa. Next base: position 457,095,720 of record CM060944.1, read on the forward strand.
GTATAGGAAAAATGCTAAAGAAAATTTCTAATGCAAGAATTGATAGCACGAGTGGAATTTAGGGTTTTACTGAGTATTTCGGTTGAGTGTCTTTGCGAGGTGATGGCATTGGTTATGGTAGACCGGAATGGATCGCGAGGCAAAGGTTAGCGGCGTGGCATTGTGGGGGTGCTCTGGGACGAGTGCCGTGAGTTCCGGTCATCTCGATCATCGGCGGCGGCGTGTTTCTCTGATTTTGTTATTCCAGTACTTTCGATTCGAGTAGCTCGATTTTGTTCTGTAGTTTTTGGCGTTGAATCGATCAGTGGTTTCGAGAGTATGGATGAAGCGCGATTTGCTCGAGGGCGCGATGGCCACCGGAACGGCGATGTGGTGGCGTGCACGTGCACGACACGGCGGCGTGTTAGCGTTTGCAGGGGAGGGAACTGTCTCGAGTTATGCTCGAAAATTTCGTTTGGATGCTTCGGGTTTTCCTTTATGTTCGAGTGTGAGTATTCTCTGTTGTTTATTTTTATAATTAAGTTCACATGAAAACTTGCTGTAAATTGAAAGAGGGAAGAAGGTGAGTTTGCGTTACTGGGTTGGTGTCTCGGGGAATTGGGGGCGAACACCCGAAGCAGCACTTGAATTTTTCTGGGGAGATCTCGGGTTTTTAACAGGGAAGGCTTGGTTTCTTCAAAACTGTTAACAAATCTTGTGATTTATCAGGGTTTAAAACGTTGTAAGATTTAATAACTCAACAAACTTAAATAAAAACTTTATCCTAGTTAATTATCTAGTTAAGATATAACGATGTTTAAACTCTTAATTAATATTTTAATTAAGTAATTAATATTAGTAAGTATGAAATTTATTATCACTTAAAGTCGAACTTAATAACAAATTAGTTTTCAAAATTTAAGGAAGACTTGTAATGTTAATTAAGATAAGGAGTTAATATAAATTAATTTCCTTTGGTAAACAATCAAGGATAATTACATTATAATAAGAGTTTGGGTTAATTAATAATTAAGTAATAAAGATTTGTAATTACTCATTGGCTATTAATTAATATATGATTAGTGGACAATTAATTACGTAAAATAATTATTTCGTCAACTATCAATCGATAAGTTAATGATTTGAATTAATTAAAGATTTAAAGATTTATTAAGTAAGGAATAATAAATTTGTAAATTAATGGATTGTTAAGGATTGATCAAATTTATAGTTCATAATGATTTCTTTAACACGGTAATTAAAGAAACTTTAATTGTTAATGAAGGTCCTTAACTAAGATTATTTAAATAATAAACTAAAATGATAATTGTAATGATCAATTGGATTGATTAATTAATGATAACCATTTATGAAATTGGATAAGAATAATTACTTTATGAAAGTAATTAAGAAATTAATTGCTCATTTTAATTAAGTAAGAATAATTAATTAAGAATAATTATTTATTTAAGGGTTAATTAAATTATTCATAAGGAATACATCTGATTTAAATTAATCAGTTGATTAATAAATTTTACTTATGGATGTTTGGGTTTTATTTAATGGTGAAATTGTTTGATATTCCTGATATATGATGCTTTATGATTATCCTGATTTGTGTTGTGATCTGTGATATAGTTTATTATTTGTGATATATATATCTGCGAATAGGTATATGAAATATAAGCGTTATAGTTTATATCGCTTATTGAATATATGGTTATATTTGAATCTGTGATGATTGAAATAATGTTGCACTATTGTGTTAAACCCCTAGACCACACCATACACACACAAATATGGATTTCACGAGGAAATCGATTAAGTCGCAGATTTTTTTAAATAGTTAAATTTGAATTTTTAAATTCAAATGTTTTGGAAATGGAATCGGAATAAATGTGAAAAGCTTTTGGAATGGAATTTCAAAATATAAATTTATTTTTAAATTACATGATTAAGTTTTAGAATTTAAATAATTTGATTTAAATTTAAATTCAATACTTGAAATTGAATTCTATGATTTGAAATTAGGGATTAAAGATATTATATTGGTTATATAGGGATTTAACCACTTTTAAGTATCGTTTTTAGGAGTTTGAATTTAACCTAAGGATTTCAACTCGTATAAATGAATCAGATTTCCAAAATGAAAACTGTTGTTTCCAAATGATAAACACTTTTAGATAAGGAACTGAGATTCCAGTTAATTAGGGGAATTTCAAGATTGAATAGAGAAATGATTTTCCTAAGTTATGAATGAATTCTTTTTGAAAACTAGGAATTAAATCTGTTTATTTTTAACAGATTTAAATTGATGATTTGTTTAAATCAAATTGAAATGAAATTGTTTTGAAAGCTATAAGTTAAATCTTTGATTTAAAGATTTAACGAGTTAATCAAATTGAAATGGAAATTAATTTGGAAAATCTGTGAATGAATCTTTTGTTTAAAAGATTAAAATGTGAAAACTGTTTAAACCGTTAAAGGTTGTGAAAATGAATCTTTTTGTTTAAAGATTGAAAATGGTAATTTGTTAAGCCATTTGAAGAAAAGTTTTGAATTATTAAGTTGTGACTTAATTGAAATCCCAATATCCAGATATTTTTAAAATATTTGCGCTCACTATTCGGGTTAACCGGGAAAGGACCATGGGGTCGTATAACCCATTCTGAATATGTGATTCGTCGTTATGGATAGCATTTGAAGACCGGTGTTGAAGACCGGGTATTTGCGAGAGCGATAGGATGACCTGTCGATTGACTCTGCACCGAGTAGCTACGGTATTGAGTTCTCCATATGTGATGGTGAATCCGATCAGGATTGTGAATATCCGGATTTCAAGGACTTCTTTGTAAGTGCCTTCGGTTCTGTTCGATCCCGGAACAGACTTGTATGGATTGTATGCCTGACATTACAATTTGAGATATAAAGCCGATTTCATTCAAATATATTTCTGTTGGTGGCGGAGGATTTATTCTTTGCTTAACACCCTTCTTTGAAACGTCCGAGCTCAAAGGTTATATAGTTGAAGTTATCAGCAATATATCCCATTTTGGTAATGTGACATGCTGAGTGATTGTAACGACCCAGAATTTTTAGTAATTTAAATTTGAGTATTTAATTAATTTTAAATGTTTATAAGTGAAAATTTTAAGTTAAATAATTTATTTCTTGAATATTGGATTTAATTTTGCAATTAAATCGATTTATTTAATAGTGAAATTCCACAAATAATTAGATATTGGGTTAAATATGATTGAAAATGGTTTGGAAAATTTTGTTTTATCATATTAAGGTTATAGAAATATTTTGGAACTTGTAAAACTGAATTTGGAGTTAATTTGTAAAAATTGAATATTTTAATATTTAATTATCGACTGAAAAATAGCCAATTTTTGAACAGTCTCGGAATTGAACGAAACAAGTTCCATTGGATCCGTAATAGTTAGTTATTATCGGATTTCAAATTTCGTAGCAAACGGAGTTGTCGTTTGACCGTGGCAGCTCGAAACGCATCGATATCGTTTTAATTTTAATTCGGCGAGTTAAAATAGCCATTTTTCAAACGGTCTCGGATTTCGACGAAACCAGTTTCATCAGATCCGTAATGTGATATTATTGCAAGTTTTCAAATTTCAAGTCGATTGGATTTATCGTTTGTCCGGTACAAGCTAAAACGCCTAGAAATCGTTTAAATCGGTTTAAATTTAAATTGAGCGTTTATTGCCATATCTCACACATACGATGGAATTAGCTTCCGAAACCTATTCCATTGTGTCTGGAATGCGGAAAAACCTTAGGATCGCCTGGCGGCACGCGTCGTTTGGAGTTCGTTTGCAAAAGTGTCAAATTGGAAATTTTATTATTAAAATATTATTAGTATATATATATATGTATTTTATCTCAAACCCTTCTTCCTCCTTTACGCAGCCGGCCCTAGCTATTTTAATGGCCACGAATGCACGAAAATTCTTCCATCAATTCCTCTAAATCCGTAGATAATTAGAAGAATTGCTCAACACGAAGATTGAAGAGCTTCGCGAGCACTTCGAATCCATACGGATAAGATCTAAAACGATGCAGCAATCATGGAGTTATGGACCCATGTCCCCTGGAGGTTGCGCACGCCACACGAGGCTGTAGACAGGGCCGAGCTGGCGGTGGTTGCTGGCGAGGGTGCTGGTGGCTTGGGCGCGCGTTGTGGGGTAGGTTGATCGCCATGAAGTCGAGCGTTGTGGTTGGAGTTTCAAACCCTAGTGCATGTAGTATGGGTTCATGTGCGTTCTTGGCTGCTGGGGGAGGATTCACGCACGGGAAGGAGAAGTAGTGGTGGGGTCCATGCGCGTGGAATGAGGGTGAGGTGTTTCTCTTTTATTTTTTTTAGTTTAAATGTAAAATTCAAATCGTGTAACTTTAAAACATGATAACTTTTGCATGCGAGGTCGGATTCGGACGAGGTTTTTTGCGTTGGAATCGTATCGTCGTGCTCTTCGCAACACAACTAGTTTGGAGTCGATTGGAGCTCGTTTTAATTTCGGGTAAAATTAAACGTTCGTTTAATTTTATTCGAAACGAACGCGTAAATCAGAAATAAAATCAAGGTGAGAACTCCTCACTCAATCGAAAGGTTTTGTTTAAAATTTTAAATAGTTAATATTGATCGATAATTGTTGATTGATTGTGGTAGTAGATATAATAGGATATATATTATATATAGCAATATATATATATTGGCATATGTATATATTGGATTTGATTTCCCGCCTCGTATAGCGGATGAGACCCTATTGCGCCGTTATTAAGCGGAATATTTATAAAATCCCATATACCGCGATATTCCACCTTGAAGTGGAATTGGTATTGTGCTAACGTCTGTGGATGCAGGGTAACAGGTTGGAGGGATCCAACTGGATTCCTCACATATTTATTTGTTTATAAATATTATGTTGATTGTTGATAATCATATTGATATATGACACTTATTCCCGTGATTGACCATCTGATGTTGTTGCATCATCGGATTCAAATTTTTAAAAAAATTAAAATAACGGTTTTGAATTTAAAGGGGTTTTAAATCGATTTTTCAAAGAATATGGTTTATTAAAAATTTTGAATTGATTAAATTTTAAAATAAATAGATGGATAAAATTTTATGTTTTAAAAATTTATATTTTTATAAAATATAACTTAAAAGAAATTTTTAACAATAATAGGTTTTTATAAAATAGTTAAATTTGGTTTTTGGGAAGTTATTATTATTAATGGTTTATATAAAGGATTTTATAAATGGATGTTTTTAAATAAAAATTATTGAAGTTATAGGATAAATTTATAAAGTGTTAAGTTGATGTATAACATGAATTTCACTAGGATTTATAGATTAATAAATGTGAAATTTATAAAACGAATGGTTATTGGAAAATCTTAAGTTTATAAGTTATTAACTTATAGAAATGGATTTGGGCATTAAAAAGGGGAATATTATAGAAATTGTTAATAAATGAAGATTTCATTAGTTGAAATTATTATAAACCTTAAAGAAATCTTGTAAGTGATAAGATTTTAAATTGGTGAAGTTCAATGGAACGATTTGGTAAATAAATAATATTATAAGTATTTAACTTACAATATGGCTTTTGGGTATGAAATTGGGTTATGTAAATTGCATCGGATTAATAAAGGAATTTATAAAATTGGGGTTTATAATAGAAATGGAATTTATAAACTATGTTTATAAATTTGAAATTCATCGAATTTGATAAATTGAAATATGGGAATTTGTTAAGTGGGCTATATTCACTATTTTGAATATTGAATAGATTATTAAATAAAATGGGTTTGTTTTTGGGAAAGGAATGTTTTAAATGGAATTTAAAACGAATTAAAGGTGTTTTAAAATGTATTGAGTATTGAAAACATAGATTTCAACATTGATTGTTGAAATAGACGTTTTCGAGAAATAGAAGGGAATATTTTGAATAGTAGTGGATTTATGTATCCATTTTTTTTATTTCAAATCCATATACTAGTGTTTTTGGGTTGTCGTAACGATGTTTTACGCAACATTCGTTTTTAACCCAAATAAATGTGAATAAAGGAATGTTTTCTTAAAGAGAATGGAATAAATACTTAACTGTGATTTAAGTATATGGAATATTTTCAAATCGTTGAAAATAAATAAATTTGTGAATTACTTATTTTTAAAATAAGCATGGGAATGGTTTTCTAATATGAAATGGAACGGTTTTTGTGAATTCACCTTTAAGGTAATTGAAAGCAAATAACTTGAAATCGATTTGGGAATCGTATGCTAGTAGATGCTTGGAATTTAAATCCACCTTGGAATTTATATATATATGAAGGGAAATTTGTTTAAAAATAAATATTGATTTATTTTGAAGTATGAAAATGAATTTACGGATTTGGGACGTAAATTTAAATTAAATCGGTAAAGATTTATTTGATGATTTGAAATTTGTTTTCAAAGGGTATAAAGGATGAAAAGTAATTTGAAATTAGTTTTCAAATGGTTAAGGTGATTTGAAATTAGTTTTCAAATGGTTAAGGTTATTTGAAATTGGTTTGCAAATGGTTAATGTAATTTGAAATTTGTTTTCAAATGGTTGAGGTGTTTAATTTGAAATGGGTTTTCAAATGGTTAAGTGTGGAAAATTTTATTGTGAAGGTGTTTTGGTAAAGCAAATAAATTGGGAAATTATTTGGAAATTGTGTATATATATCTTGTAAAGATATTTTGGGACTTAATAATTTTGGAAAAATTATTTGGAGTCTGATGATGTGGCGCATCTTTATTGATAGTTAAATAACCGACTATCAGTATTTACCCTTGGATGGTAATTGTTGTGATTGTTTGAAATTGAATGCACACTTATTTTTAAAATAAGCGCTCGCTATTCGGTTTAGCCGGGAGAGGACCTTTGTGTCGTATATCCCATTCCGAATATGCGATACGTCGTTTGGATTGCATTTGAAGACCGGTGTTGAAGACCGGGTATTTGTGAAAACGATAGGATGACCTATCGATTGTCTCCGCATTGTTAGCTACGATATGGAGATTTCCTTTGTGATGGGAAATTTTATCGGGATTGTGAATACCCGGATTGCAAGGGCTTCTTTGGAAGTGCCTTCGGTTCTGTTCGAACCCGGAACAGACTTGTATGGTTACGTGTCTGACATTACATTTTGAGAGATAGAGCAGATTTCTTTCAAATACATTTCTGTTGGTGGCGGAGAATTTATTCTCTTAGCTTAACACCCTTCTCTGAGACGTACGAGCTCAGAGGTTATGTAGTTGAAGGTTATCAGCGATATTTCCCAATCTGGTAATGTGGCATGCTGAGTGCTGCTGTGTGATGATCATTGGTTGGTCATTTGTGATATGATCATTTGTTTGATCATTTATCTTTGTGATTATTGCTTTGGTCATCTGTGGACCCAAAGCATGGCTTTGTTGCACAAAGCGTAGCTTTGTGGACGAGACTTCGTCAGGACCTCACTCCCCGGAAATGGTCGAAACAGGAATATGCGGCAAGGTTATGAGGGTCGCGCCCTTTAGGGTATGTCATTTCCTTCTGGAAAAGGGTGGTATCATGGTATGGAGCCCAGATATTTACTCATGTGGAAACACTATATCTATTTCTGTGTGGTGTTGTTGGTATCGAGCGCTCGGATAAAGGTCCCAAAGGACCGGGGGATGACATATTCGTGTAGTAGTTACCTAGTTACAGAGGTAACCCGGCCTTGTGTTGGCAGAGATCTAACCGTAACGTTAGTTCTCGGGACGTCCCGCCAGAGGCGATCCCATGTGGCAGTAGGAAGTTCCTTAGCCTGACCATTTGTTGGAAATCCATTCATCCAATACGCGCCCTGTACGGTTTTAGTTGTAGAACCTGCCATTTAACATGGCAGCTATAGTAGGCATAGTATCATGGTACCTATGCTGGCTAGGATTTATATTATACTTTCGAAATATTTTCCACTATGCACTAGTAATAATATCAAAGAATTTTTCTCGTAGTAAGCATGTTTGACTATCATAAGGAGAAATCTCCCCCATGTGTGCGTTTGCATTGTGTGTGTGCCGGGAGGCCTTATGGTAGTTTCATTTTCCAAAAAGCATTGCGGATTTCAAAATTTAAACTTTCTTGTTGCGTGTTTAAAGATAAACTGTTTTGAGTTCTCACACCAGTCACATGACTGACCTGGAGTTTATTGTTCCTTTCCTAAACTCTGGGTGCCCACTATTTTCCACACGGGCAGTCTAGAGTTAGGTTATCAGGTTATTCTGGATTCGGGAGTTGCTGTGCAGATGTTGGAGGCGAGCTTGGATAGCGTAGTCTATTATCTATTGTATATAGTATTCTTTCCGCTGTTTTATTGTTGTACACTCTGATGATATGATGTATTGTGATGTATGTATAAAATGTATAGTTCTTTTGTTTTAATGATATTCATTTATCTATTATATGTTGTTCCGCTGCGATTGTGAGATTCTGATATTGTTTCTCGTTCTGTTACTTGTTTTTCTGTTTTCTCTTCTCTTTCTTTTCTTTCTTCTTCTACCTCTTTCTTCTTCTAAAACTCTAACGGTTCGATTTTTCGGCAACGAAAAATCGCGATCGTTACATTTGGTATCAGAGCTTATGGTTAAGCGACAACCTGCTCTGTTGGGTATTACTCATTAGAGATAGAGTCAGCAGTACTCTAGAATGAGTATGAGTGTAATAATAGATATGAGTGCGTATTTGTTAGTGAATATAAAATTGTTTTATATTGTGATGATTGGTTTATTGAGTGGTATATGAACCTTCGTCGGCGCAGCCTCGAAAACTGAATCGAAGGGGTTCCTAAACACTTGAATAGAACAATTCGACACAATATTGTTTTAAATTGGGTAAATGAAATAATTTTACCTCGATTATATTTTATATATAAAAAGAAAATAATTTTTCAAGAATTATTGAAGTGTGTATATAATTGATTGCTTGGTTGTTGTAAATGATATAAATATAAAATAATTAAAAGTTGTTTGAATAAGCTAATAAAAGCAACTATTGTAAAAAGAATAATGGTATAAACCAATGAATCATAAGATGAAATTATAATTGATAATGATTTACAATTGTAAGATAATCATGTATGTATATAAGAAGTAAAAATTATATAAGTAAAAGGGTTATAAAAGTGATTTATGAATAGAAAGAAAACTTTTTGAAAGAATATTTAGCATTGATTTCACTATTGTCACTGGGAAATAATAAGGGTGATGACTGCAGCATCATCAGTATCATTTTCGAGTTTCTATGTGATGGATTTGCTACGATAATGAATTTAAAATTGAAGTTTTGTTGAAATAAACAAATTTGAAAATTCAAATTTAACTTGAAATTGTTAAATATAAGTGAAAAGATTGGAACTTGTAATATGAGTGGAAGTTGAATAATAAATTGTATAACTTATAGTATGGAAAAAGTAAGTAAAACAAATTATTGAAGTGGTTAAACAACTAAGTTAAGTAAATGGAATATGAATTTGAAGGTTGATATGAATTGGCTTAAGTAAAAGTTAAATAGGATTTACTTTGGAGTTTAAAATCCGAATTGAATTGATAAGTAAAACTTAATTTTAATTAACAAAGGATGTTAAATGGAGAATAACTTAAGTAGAATTGAATAGAGAATTGATTTTGCATCAAAGCTAAATAATCAAGTGAAATAGAATTTGGGATAAAATTAGAAGTGAACTTAAGTTGTATAGTGGAAATAAGTGTAAATGAAGTTGATATGGAATTAAACTTAGGTAATGTTGAGTGGAGTTGAATAAGTTGAACCAAAATGAATGGTTATTAAATGATGAATATAAGTGCTAATCCATTAGAAACTAATTGAATATAGTTGAATAATTGAATAAGAATCAACTAAGTGTCAAAACCAATTGAATAGGTTGAAAGAATAATTGAATAAAAACCAATTGGAATTTAAAAAAAAAAAAAGTTAAACCAAATTGAATGTAAGTAAAATAATAATTTGGCTCTATTGGATATTCATTGGATGTCGTTTGTTTGTTGATTTATTGTATGTAAATACATTAAGTGTTAATGGAAATAACTAGCGCAATTGAAAGCTATGTAATTAAACTCAAATTGAATGTAAAGTAAATGAATTTGAATAGAATTGAATTTGATTTGGGCTGAATATGAACTAATGTGAATTTAATTAGTGAATGTAACTAATTGAAACGAATGAATTGAATATGCAACTTCAATAATAAACAAAAAATGTATAAGAAGCATGTATTGGAAATTTTGTAATTGAATTGGCAAAATAGTTTGAATATTGGAATTGGATATTACTAGGAGGATATATAGGTATATATGGAATTGGGATTTTGATTTTGAAGTTAAAATTGAATCGCTCGACAAAAAGGTATGTATTTCAATTTTTATATGAGATTTGGTGATTTCCTTCTCCAGCCACTTGGCTTTCTCTTTTCTTTTTGATTCTGAGGGGCCGTGGTGCCATTTTGTAGTCGTGCCGATCTAACCGCGCAAAGGAGACTCTGGCGAAATTTTTCGAAAATTTAGGGAGTTAGAAAAATTTTGAGAAAATTTTGAAAGTTGAGATTTGAATTTAAATTTAAATTTGAATTTTTAAGTAAACAATGTTGTTTGAAATCTATAATTGAAGTTAGAAAGCTAATTGAAACGATAGTAAATCTTTAATAAAAAGATTTGTGTTAAAAGTTGATAAAACTAATTAGTTTTGGAAAAATAATAAGTGGATTAAGAATCATTTTTCTTAACTTGCAATTTCGAGGACGAAATTCTTTTAAGGGGGGAAGATTGTAACGACCCAGAATTTTTAGTAATTTAAATTTGAGTATTTAATTAATTTTAAATGTTTATAAGTGAAAATTTTAAGTTAAATAATTTATTTCTTGAATATTGGATTTAATTTTGCAATTAAATCGATTTATTTAATAGTGAAATTCCACAAATAATTAGATATTGGGTTAAATATGATTGAAAATGGTTTGGAAAATTTTGTTTTATCATATTAAGGTTATAGAAATATTTTGGAACTTGTAAAACTGAATTTGGAGTTAATTTGTAAAAATTGAATATTTTAATATTTAATTATCGACTGAAAAATAGCCAATTTTTGAACAGTCTCGGAATTGAACGAAACAAGTTCCATTGGATCCGTAATAGTTAGTTATTATCGGATTTCAAATTTCGTAGCAAACGGAGTTGTCGTTTGACCGTGGCAGCTCGAAACGCATCGATATCGTTTTAATTTTAATTCGGCGAGTTAAAATAGCCATTTTTCAAACGGTCTCGGATTTCGACGAAACCAGTTTCATCAGATCCGTAATGTGATATTATTGCAAGTTTTCAAATTTCAAGTCGATTGGATTTATCGTTTGTCCGGTACAAGCTAAAACGCCTAGAAATCGTTTAAATCGGTTTAAATTTAAATTGAGCGTTTATTGCCATATCTCACACATACGATGGAATTAGCTTCCGAAACCTATTCCATTGTGTCTGGAATGCGGAAAAACCTTAGGATCGCCTGGCGGCACGCGTCGTTTGGAGTTCGTTTGCAAAAGTGTCAAATTGGAAATTTTATTATTAAAATATTATTAGTATATATATATATGTATTTTATCTCAAACCCTTCTTCCTCCTTTACGCAGCCGGCCCTAGCTATTTTAATGGCCACGAATGCACGAAAATTCTTCCATCAATTCCTCTAAATCCGTAGATAATTAGAAGAATTGCTCAACACGAAGATTGAAGAGCTTCGCGAGCACTTCGAATCCATACGGATAAGATCTAAAACGATGCAGCAATCATGGAGTTATGGACCCATGTCCCCTGGAGGTTGCGCACGCCACACGAGGCTGTAGACAGGGCCGAGCTGGCGGTGGTTGCTGGCGAGGGTGCTGGTGGCTTGGGCGCGCGTTGTGGGGTAGGTTGATCGCCATGAAGTCGAGCGTTGTGGTTGGAGTTTCAAACCCTAGTGCATGTAGTATGGGTTCATGTGCGTTCTTGGCTGCTGGGGGAGGATTCACGCACGGGAAGGAGAAGTAGTGGTGGGGTCCATGCGCGTGGAATGAGGGTGAGGTGTTTCTCTTTTATTTTTTTTAGTTTAAATGTAAAATTCAAATCGTGTAACTTTAAAACATGATAACTTTTGCATGCGAGGTCGGATTCGGACGAGGTTTTTTGCGTTGGAATCGTATCGTCGTGCTCTTCGCAACACAACTAGTTTGGAGTCGATTGGAGCTCGTTTTAATTTCGGGTAAAATTAAACGTTCGTTTAATTTTATTCGAAACGAACGCGTAAATCAGAAATAAAATCAAGGTGAGAACTCCTCACTCAATCGAAAGGTTTTGTTTAAAATTTTAAATAGTTAATATTGATCGATAATTGTTGATTGATTGTGGTAGTAGATATAATAGGATATATATTATATATAGCAATATATATATATTGGCATATGTATATATTGGATTTGATTTCCCGCCTCGTATAGCGGATGAGACCCTATTGCGCCGTTATTAAGCGGAATATTTATAAAATCCCATATACCGCGATATTCCACCTTGAAGTGGAATTGGTATTGTGCTAACGTCTGTGGATGCAGGGTAACAGGTTGGAGGGATCCAACTGGATTCCTCACATATTTATTTGTTTATAAATATTATGTTGATTGTTGATAATCATATTGATATATGACACTTATTCCCGTGATTGACCATCTGATGTTGTTGCATCATCGGATTCAAATTTTTAAAAAAATTAAAATAACGGTTTTGAATTTAAAGGGGTTTTAAATCGATTTTTCAAAGAATATGGTTTATTAAAAATTTTGAATTGATTAAATTTTAAAATAAATAGATGGATAAAATTTTATGTTTTAAAAATTTATATTTTTATAAAATATAACTTAAAAGAAATTTTTAACAATAATAGGTTTTTATAAAATAGTTAAATTTGGTTTTTGGGAAGTTATTATTATTAATGGTTTATATAAAGGATTTTATAAATGGATGTTTTTAAATAAAAATTATTGAAGTTATAGGATAAATTTATAAAGTGTTAAGTTGATGTATAACATGAATTTCACTAGGATTTATAGATTAATAAATGTGAAATTTATAAAACGAATGGTTATTGGAAAATCTTAAGTTTATAAGTTATTAACTTATAGAAATGGATTTGGGCATTAAAAAGGGGAATATTATAGAAATTGTTAATAAATGAAGATTTCATTAGTTGAAATTATTATAAACCTTAAAGAAATCTTGTAAGTGATAAGATTTTAAATTGGTGAAGTTCAATGGAACGATTTGGTAAATAAATAATATTATAAGTATTTAACTTACAATATGGCTTTTGGGTATGAAATTGGGTTATGTAAATTGCATCGGATTAATAAAGGAATTTATAAAATTGGGGTTTATAATAGAAATGGAATTTATAAACTATGTTTATAAATTTGAAATTCATCGAATTTGATAAATTGAAATATGGGAATTTGTTAAGTGGGCTATATTCACTATTTTGAATATTGAATAGATTATTAAATAAAATGGGTTTGTTTTTGGGAAAGGAATGTTTTAAATGGAATTTAAAACGAATTAAAGGTGTTTTAAAATGTATTGAGTATTGAAAACATAGATTTCAACATTGATTGTTGAAATAGACGTTTTCGAGAAATAGAAGGGAATATTTTGAATAGTAGTGGATTTATGTATCCATTTTTTTTTATTTCAAATCCATATACTAGTGTTTTTGGGTTGTCGTAACGATGTTTTACGCAACATTCGTTTTTAACCCAAATAAATGTGAATAAAGGAATGTTTTCTTAAAGAGAATGGAATAAATACTTAACTGTGATTTAAGTATATGGAATATTTTCAAATCGTTGAAAATAAATAAATTTGTGAATTACTTATTTTTAAAATAAGCATGGGAATGGTTTTCTAATATGAAATGGAACGGTTTTTGTGAATTCACCTTTAAGGTAATTGAAAGCAAATAACTTGAAATCGATTTGGGAATCGTATGCTAGTAGATGCTTGGAATTTAAATCCACCTTGGAATTTATATATATATGAAGGGAAATTTGTTTAAAAATAAATATTGATTTATTTTGAAGTATGAAAATGAATTTACGGATTTGGGACGTAAATTTAAATTAAATCGGTAAAGATTTATTTGATGATTTGAAATTTGTTTTCAAAGGGTATAAAGGATGAAAAGTAATTTGAAATTAGTTTTCAAATGGTTAAGGTGATTTGAAATTAGTTTTCAAATGGTTAAGGTTATTTGAAATTGGTTTGCAAATGGTTAATGTAATTTGAAATTTGTTTTCAAATGGTTGAGGTGTTTAATTTGAAATGGGTTTTCAAATGGTTAAGTGTGGAAAATTTTATTGTGAAGGTGTTTTGGTAAAGCAAATAAATTGGGAAATTATTTGGAAATTGTGTATATATATCTTGTAAAGATATTTTGGGACTTAATAATTTTGGAAAAATTATTTGGAGTCTGATGATGTGGCGCATCTTTATTGATAGTTAAATAACCGACTATCAGTATTTACCCTTGGATGGTAATTGTTGTGATTGTTTGAAATTGAATGCACACTTATTTTTAAAATAAGCGCTCGCTATTCGGTTTAGCCGGGAGAGGACCTTTGTGTCGTATATCCCATTCCGAATATGCGATACGTCGTTTGGATTGCATTTGAAGACCGGTGTTGAAGACCGGGTATTTGTGAAAACGATAGGATGACCTATCGATTGTCTCCGCATTGTTAGCTACGATATGGAGATTTCCTTTGTGATGGGAAATTTTATCGGGATTGTGAATACCCGGATTGCAAGGGCTTCTTTGGAAGTGCCTTCGGTTCTGTTCGAACCCGGAACAGACTTGTATGGTTACGTGTCTGACATTACATTTTGAGAGATAGAGCAGATTTCTTTCAAATACATTTCTGTTGGTGGCGGAGAATTTATTCTCTTAGCTTAACACCCTTCTCTGAGACGTACGAGCTCAGAGGTTATGTAGTTGAAGGTTATCAGCGATATTTCCCAATCTGGTAATGTGGCATGCTGAGTGCTGCTGTGTGATGATCATTGGTTGGTCATTTGTGATATGATCATTTGTTTGATCATTTATCTTTGTGATTATTGCTTTGGTCATCTGTGGACCCAAAGCATGGCTTTGTTGCACAAAGCGTAGCTTTGTGGACGAGACTTCGTCAGGACCTCACTCCCCGGAAATGGTCGAAACAGGAATATGCGGCAAGGTTATGAGGGTCGCGCCCTTTAGGGTATGTCATTTCCTTCTGGAAAAGGGTGGTATCATGGTATGGAGCCCAGATATTTACTCATGTGGAAACACTATATCTATTTCTGTGTGGTGTTGTTGGTATCGAGCGCTCGGATAAAGGTCCCAAAGGACCGGGGGATGACATATTCGTGTAGTAGTTACCTAGTTACAGAGGTAACCCGGCCTTGTGTTGGCAGAGATCTAACCGTAACGTTAGTTCTCGGGACGTCCCGCCAGAGGCGATCCCATGTGGCAGTAGGAAGTTCCTTAGCCTGACCATTTGTTGGAAATCCATTCATCCAATACGCGCCCTGTACGGTTTTAGTTGTAGAACCTGCCATTTAACATGGCAGCTATAGTAGGCATAGTATCATGGTACCTATGCTGGCTAGGATTTATATTATACTTTCGAAATATTTTCCACTATGCACTAGTAATAATATCAAAGAATTTTTCTCGTAGTAAGCATGTTTGACTATCATAAGGAGAAATCTCCCCCATGTGTGCGTTTGCATTGTGTGTGTGCCGGGAGGCCTTATGGTAGTTTCATTTTCCAAAAAGCATTGCGGATTTCAAAATTTAAACTTTCTTGTTGCGTGTTTAAAGATAAACTGTTTTGAGTTCTCACACCAGTCACATGACTGACCTGGAGTTTATTGTTCCTTTCCTAAACTCTGGGTGCCCACTATTTTCCACACGGGCAGTCTAGAGTTAGGTTATCAGGTTATTCTGGATTCGGGAGTTGCTGTGCAGATGTTGGAGGCGAGCTTGGATAGCGTAGTCTATTATCTATTGTATATAGTATTCTTTCCGCTGTTTTATTGTTGTACACTCTGATGATATGATGTATTGTGATGTATGTATAAAATGTATAGTTCTTTTGTTTTAATGATATTCATTTATCTATTATATGTTGTTCCGCTGCGATTGTGAGATTCTGATATTGTTTCTCGTTCTGTTACTTGTTTTTCTGTTTTCTCTTCTCTTTCTTTTCTTTCTTCTTCTACCTCTTTCTTCTTCTAAAACTCTAACGGTTCGATTTTTCGGCAACGAAAAATCGCGATCGTTACAGTGATGCTGAAATGATCATTGTGTTGATTATTTGTGATAGGATCATTTATTTGATCGTCTATCTTAGTGATCATTGTGTTGATCATTTGTTGACCCAAAGCATGGCTTTTGTATAAAGTATGTTTTTGTGGACGTGACTTAGTCGAGCCTCACATCCCGGAAATGGTCAAAACAGGAAAGATGCGGCAAGGTTATTAGGGGTTGCTGTAGCTCCCCTTAGGGTATGTGCATTTCCTTCTGGAAAGGGGTGGTATCATGGTATGGAGCCCAGATACTTACTCATGTTGAAAACACTCTATTTATTATGGTGTGATGTTGGATATCGAGCGCTCGGTTGAAAAGGTCCTAAAGGACCGGGGAATGGCGTGCTCGTGTCAGTAGTTACCCAGTTAGGGGTAACCCGGCCTTGTGTTGGCAGAGATCCGGTTTGGTTCTCGGGGATGTCTTTCCAGAGGCATTCTCATGTGGCAATGGGAAGTTCCTTGGCCTGACCATTTGTTGGAAATCCAAAGAAACAATACGAAACTTGTACGGTGTTAATTGTAGAACCTGCTATTCACTTATGGTGTCGCAACACTGTTTGGATAGTAGCTATAGTAGGCATAGTTCGAAATGTCTATGTTGGCTAAGATTTATATCTTTATTTTCGAAATGATTTTTACTACACTATGCACTAGTAATAATATCAAATGTTATTTTAAATGCGTATCAAGCATCTTTGACTATCATAAGGAGAAATCTCCTCCGATTCTGCGTTTGCATTGTGTGTGTGTGCGGGAGGCCTTATGGTAGTCTCATTTCTAAAAAGCATTGCGAATTGACTTTGAAAATCTTTTGTTTAATGTTTTAAAAGACAAACTGTTTTTGTTGCTCACACCAGTCCCACGACTGATCCAGAGTTTGTTGTTTTCTTTCCTAAACTCTGGGTGCTCATTATTTTCTACACGAGCAGTCTAGAGTTGGGTTTTTCAGATAATTAGGTTTAGTAGATTATCTGGAGTTAGTTCAGTCTTTGGATCGCACCAGTCTTGGTTATCTTGGTGCATCGCTATTGAGAGTTCGAGCTATTGCTGGGTTGGTTCTTGGAAATGGAGTTACAGTTATTTTTGGAGTTCCTCTTTGAAGACTATCTTGGAGTTGTATTGTTCCGCTGCTAGTGTTATCTATTTTCTTTTCCGCTGCTATTTATTGTATCATATCTCTGATGTATATTGATATCTATTGGATCATCTGTTGTATCAGATATTGTATCAAAGCTGTATATCAATGTATTATTCTTTTATTCCGCTGTGTTGTTTACTTAATTTTGTTATAAGCTCCGGCGAATCGGATTTGAACGGTTGGATCTACGGCATTCGAATACGATTTGAAGTATGGATGTCGATTTTCGAGCGGGCAAAATCCGGCTCGTTACATTTGGTATCAGAGCTAAGGTGAAACTTTAGCTCAGGAGTGTAACACATTAAGTAACTCATTAGAGATAGGGTGAAGTAAATCCTAGAATGAGTAAGCCTTAAGATATCCGTTTGAAGGCCTCAGTAAAATCTCTTACTATCCACTGATAGTGAGTATGAGTGCAAGAAGAGAACGAGATAGAGGGCAGGGAAATACGACTATAATTAGTCAAAACTCTGTAACAACAGTGGAAATAACTTTCTCTATCAATTTTCTTTGATTCGTTTCCAAATTCTTTTGATTTTTTCGTACCAGCTACAAGAAGATGTTTCGGTGTGGTGATGGCTCTACGAATCGTTGTAGAAAATTCTTACTTCGTATCTTCATCGATTCTTATCAGTTTTTCGTTTTAAACTTTAATGAATTTGAAATTTAGAATTAAAATTTTGAATAAATTAGAAATTTTTAATTGAATTAAATTGATTAATAGAATATGAAGACTGATTAGAATTGTATCGATAAAATGATTTTGTTTAAAACTAAATTTTAAATTCTATTGTAATTTCTTGTGAATACCAAAGTCCGAAGAGTGACAAATTGGTATGTATTCTGAGATTTTCCGACTTGAATTTGGAATCCATATCTTGTATTTGAGAAATTGTAGAGATCAAATTTGTCTACCTCTGTGTTGTTTTCGTGCCTGCGAATTTCGAGGACGAAATTCTTTTAAGGAGGGAAGTTTGTAACGACCCTAGATTTTAATTTAATTTAAATTGATAATTAAATGAAATTTTGAATAAAAATTTATAAAATTAATTATAAATGGAAGCGAGTTTCCCCGAGTTCAAGTATATTCTATATAAATCATTTAAAATTTTAAATATTATATATATATGTATATATGTGAATATATATCTGTATATGTATATTTGGATATATATGAGTCAATTTGAAATTATAAAATCTTGAGTGTATATATATATATATTTTGATTTGAATTTAAATCTTAGATGCATGATTTAATAAATATTTGGGTTATAAAATAAATTGAGAAATATATATATATATAGTAACTCATAAATAAATTTTAACAACATGTTAAAACAGAAGTTATTCATACTATAAAGTAATAAAACACAAACATAAACAAAACAAAATATCTTTTAAAATATAAACTATTGAAATAAATATATAGAAAGATACAAAACAATTTGTATGTAAGATAAAATAAATACTCAAAATAAAAATAGAAGTTCACTTATTTTGTAAAGTAATAATAATTTTAAGTTATGAATAAAAATAAGAACATTGATATATAAAACAATAACAATGCATGTAAACAAAATAAGAAACAAATGCACTTACCAAGTTAAAATAAATGATTAAAAATTTAACATAGAAACATATTTATTAAAGTATAAGATAAGGAAAGTAAGTATCCATAGTAAACTAAAAATAAAATAAATACAAGTATGCAAGACAAGAAAATATAAAAACAAATAAATGTTTTCAGCTGAGCAAATACATGCAAGTAAAAGAAATAAAGTATATTAACATCAAGTACATGAGCAAAAGCAAGATATCAGCCACCACTATCTCTAATGTTTGTACAAGCCGAGCTAAAGAAGAAAACATGCAAGTAGAAAACAAATAAATAAAAATAATAACAACAAGTATGGAGAGGAAAGTATATATGTAGCAGGCAATAAATGCCATACACCTCAACAATTAATGCAACATACTTCAACCATGCCTATTTTTACCTGTACAAATATTGATATCAGCCTGCATATACTTCTCTTTATATACATCAAACCTCAAGTAAAGTTTCAACTCAAATTACAAGCAAGCAAACTGCAGAGTTCATGGAAACAAATAAAAAAAAAAAAAAATCAAAACAGGCTCATTTCTCTGTTCCTTGTTCTTGTTCTCTGCCTTCATCCCACAGGTGAGCAACTTTCCATCCATGATCTACTTCTATATCTCAATATTGTGGTTGATACTTGAGTGCATTATGCAATGTTGTTAGCTGTTAAAATGTCTGTATGTTTAGATATATTTATGTAGATATGGAGAGCATGTTTGTAACATAGTTCTGTTTACAGGCAACAGGTTTCAATCATGTTTTACATATATGCTCTGTGTGTTAGTAACAGGTTCCATTTTCAAAACAAATTAAATAACTTAATGTTGAATTCAAATTGGGGTATGATTTGTAAATAAAGGTTGTTTAAAATCATGTAACATTTCATCTAAAAATAATTATAGGTTTTTAAAATGAATAATTGGTTCAAAATCTTTGAATTTACAGTAAAAAGGAATTAATGTGAAAAATTCGAATGTTGTAAGTTGTTGATTCGATTTCATAACTTGATTTAACATACAAAGCTAAGATTTTTAAAACAAAGATGATGATTTTTTGTTAAGTATTCTAGGTGCTGTTCAGTTTTGTACCAAAAATGTTTTTTTGTAAAATTCTGGAGATTCAACAATTCTTAATTGCTGCAACTTGATGTAAAGCTAGCTTGATGATCCTCGAGTATAGGAAAAATGCTAAAGAAAATTTCTAATGCAAGAATTGATAGCACGAGTGGAATTTAGGGTTTTACTGAGTATTTCGGTTGAGTGTCTTTGCGAGGTGATGGCATTGGTTATGGTAGACCGGAATGGATCGCGAGGCAAAGGTTAGCGGCGTGGCATTGTGGGGGTGCTCTGGGACGAGTGCCGTGAGTTCCGGTCATCTCGATCATCGGCGGCGGCGTGTTTCTCTGATTTTGTTATTCCAGTACTTTCGATTCGAGTAGCTCGATTTTGTTCTGTAGTTTTTGGCGTTGAATCGATCAGTGGTTTCGAGAGTATGGATGAAGCGCGATTTGCTCGAGGGCGCGATGGCCACCGGAACGGCGATGTGGTGGCGTGCACGTGCACGACACGGCGGCGTGTTAGCGTTTGCAGGGGAGGGAACTGTCTCGAGTTATGCTCGAAAATTTCGTTTGGATGCTTCGGGTTTTCCTTTATGTTCGAGTGTGAGTATTCTCTGTTGTTTATTTTTATAATTAAGTTCACATGAAAACTTGCTGTAAATTGAAAGAGGGAAGAAGGTGAGTTTGCGTTACTGGGTTGGTGTCTCGGGGAATTGGGGGCGAACACCCGAAGCAGCACTTGAATTTTTCTGGGGAGATCTCGGGTTTTTAACAGGGAAGGCTTGGTTTCTTCAAAACTGTTAACAAATCTTGTGATTTATCAGGGTTTAAAACGTTGTAAGATTTAATAACTCAACAAACTTAAATAAAAACTTTATCCTAGTTAATTATCTAGTTAAGATATAACGATGTTTAAACTCTTAATTAATATTTTAATTAAGTAATTAATATTAGTAAGTATGAAATTTATTATCACTTAAAGTCGAACTTAATAACAAATTAGTTTTCAAAATTTAAGGAAGACTTGTAATGTTAATTAAGATAAGGAGTTAATATAAATTAATTTCCTTTGGTAAACAATCAAGGATAATTACATTATAATAAGAGTTTGGGTTAATTAATAATTAAGTAATAAAGATTTGTAATTACTCATTGGCTATTAATTAATATATGATTAGTGGACAATTAATTACGTAAAATAATTATTTCGTCAACTATCAATCGATAAGTTAATGATTTGAATTAATTAAAGATTTAAAGATTTATTAAGTAAGGAATAATAAATTTGTAAATTAATGGATTGTTAAGGATTGATCAAATTTATAGTTCATAATGATTTCTTTAACACGGTAATTAAAGAAACTTTAATTGTTAATGAAGGTCCTTAACTAAGATTATTTAAATAATAAACTAAAATGATAATTGTAATGATCAATTGGATTGATTAATTAATGATAACCATTTATGAAATTGGATAAGAATAATTACTTTATGAAAGTAATTAAGAAATTAATTGCTCATTTTAATTAAGTAAGAATAATTAATTAAGAATAATTATTTATTTAAGGGTTAATTAAATTATTCATAAGGAATACATCTGATTTAAATTAATCAGTTGATTAATAAATTTTACTTATGGATGTTTGGGTTTTATTTAATGGTGAAATTGTTTGATATTCCTGATATATGATGCTTTATGATTATCCTGATTTGTGTTGTGATCTGTGATATAGTTTATTATTTGTGATATATATATCTGCGAATAGGTATATGAAATATAAGCGTTATAGTTTATATCGCTTATTGAATATATGGTTATATTTGAATCTGTGATGATTGAAATAATGTTGCACTATTGTGTTAAACCCCTAGACCACACCATACACACACAAATATGGATTTCACGAGGAAATCGATTAAGTCGCAGATTTTTTTAAATAGTTAAATTTGAATTTTTAAATTCAAATGTTTTGGAAATGGAATCGGAATAAATGTGAAAAGCTTTTGGAATGGAATTTCAAAATATAAATTTATTTTTAAATTACATGATTAAGTTTTAGAATTTAAATAATTTGATTTAAATTTAAATTCAATACTTGAAATTGAATTCTATGATTTGAAATTAGGGATTAAAGATATTATATTGGTTATATAGGGATTTAACCACTTTTAAGTATCGTTTTTAGGAGTTTGAATTTAACCTAAGGATTTCAACTCGTATAAATGAATCAGATTTCCAAAATGAAAACTGTTGTTTCCAAATGATAAACACTTTTAGATAAGGAACTGAGATTCCAGTTAATTAGGGGAATTTCAAGATTGAATAGAGAAATGATTTTCCTAAGTTATGAATGAATTCTTTTTGAAAACTAGGAATTAAATCTGTTTATTTTTAACAGATTTAAATTGATGATTTGTTTAAATCAAATTGAAATGAAATTGTTTTGAAAGCTATAAGTTAAATCTTTGATTTAAAGATTTAACGAGTTAATCAAATTGAAATGGAAATTAATTTGGAAAATCTGTGAATGAATCTTTTGTTTAAAAGATTAAAATGTGAAAACTGTTTAAACCGTTAAAGGTTGTGAAAATGAATCTTTTTGTTTAAAGATTGAAAATGGTAATTTGTTAAGCCATTTGAAGAAAAGTTTTGAATTATTAAGTTGTGACTTAATTGAAATCCCAATATCCAGATATTTTTAAAATATTTGCGCTCACTATTCGGGTTAACCGGGAAAGGACCATGGGGTCGTATAACCCATTCTGAATATGTGATTCGTCGTTATGGATAGCATTTGAAGACCGGTGTTGAAGACCGGGTATTTGCGAGAGCGATAGGATGACCTGTCGATTGACTCTGCACCGAGTAGCTACGGTATTGAGTTCTCCATATGTGATGGTGAATCCGATCAGGATTGTGAATATCCGGATTTCAAGGACTTCTTTGTAAGTGCCTTCGGTTCTGTTCGATCCCGGAACAGACTTGTATGGATTGTATGCCTGACATTACAATTTGAGATATAAAGCCGATTTCATTCAAATATATTTCTGTTGGTGGCGGAGGATTTATTCTTTGCTTAACACCCTTCTTTGAGACGTACGAGCTCAAAGGTTATATAGTTGAAGTTATCAGCAATATATCCCATTTTGGTAATGTGACATGCTGAGTGATGCTGAAATGATCATTGTGTTGATTATTTGTGATAGGATCATTTATTTGATCGTCTATCTTAGTGATCATTGTGTTGATCATTTGTTGACCCAAAGCATGGCTTTTGTATAAAGTATGTTTTTGTGGACGTGACTTAGTCGAGCCTCACATCCCGGAAATGGTCAAAACAGGAAAGATGCGGCAAGGCTATTAGGGGTTGCTGTAGCTCCCCTTAGGGTATGTGCATTTCCTTCTGGAAAGGGGTGGTATCATGGTATGGAGCCCAGATACTTACTCATGTTGAAAACACTCTATTTATTATGGTGTGATGTTGGATATCGAGCGCTCGGTTGAAAAGGTCCTAAAGGACCGGGGAATGGCGTGCTCGTGTCAGTAGTTACCCAGTTAGGGGTAACCCGGCCTTGTGTTGGCAGAGATCTGGTTTGGTTCTCGGGGATGTCTTTCCAGAGGCATTCTCATGTGGCAATGGGAAGTTCCTTGGCCTGACCATTTGTTGGAAATCCAAAGAAACAATACGAAACTTGTACGGTGTTAATTGTAGAACCTGCTATTCACTTATGGTGTCGCAACACTGTTTGGATAGTAGCTATAGTAGGCATAGTTCGAAATGTCTATGTTGGCTAAGATTTATATCTTTATTTTCGAAATGATTTTTACTACACTATGCACTAGTAATAATATCAAATGTTATTTTAAATGCGTATCAAGCATCTTTGACTATCATAAGGAGAAATCTCCTCCGATTCTGCGTTTGCATTGTGTGTGTGTGCGGGAGGCCTTATGGTAGTCTCATTTCTAAAAAGCATTGCGAATTGACTTTGAAAATCTTTTGTTTAATGTTTTAAAAGACAAACTGTTTTTGTTGCTCACACCAGTCCCACAACTGATCCGGAGTTTGTTGTTTTCTTTCCTAAACTCTGGGTGCTCATTATTTTCTACACGAGCAGTCTAGAGTTGGGTTTTTCAGATAATTAGGTTTAGTAGATTATCTGGAGTTAGTTCAGTCTTTGGATCGCACCAGTCTTGGTTATCTTGGTGCATCGCTATTGAGAGTTCGAGCTATTGCTGGGTTGGTTCTTGGAAATGGAGTTACAGTTATTTTTGGAGTTCCTCTTTGAAGACTATCTTGGAGTTGTATTGTTCCGCTGCTAGTGTTATCTATTTTCTTTTCCGCTGCTATTTATTGTATCATATCTCTGATGTATATTGATATCTATTGGATCATCTGTTGTATCAGATATTGTATCAAAGCTGTATATCAATGTATTATTCTTTTATTCCGCTGTGTTGTTTACTTAATTTTGTTATAAGCTCCGGCGAATCGGATTTGAACGGTTGGATCTACGGCATTCGAATACGATTTGAAGTATGGATGTCGATTTTCGAGCGGGCAAAATCCGGCTCGTTACAGATAATTACTTAATGAAAGTAATTAAGAATAATTATTTAATAATTAAAGGTTGATTTATTAATTAAGGCGATTGATTAAGAAAAATTAATTAATAAAGGAAATTAAGATTTAATTAATTGACAATTAAGGACTAATAAATTAAGGTAATTAATTAAGGAATAATTAATGAATGAAAGTGATTAAGATTGATTAATTAATTAAGAATAATTAATCATTGATTTAAGATAATTAATAAAAGCAATTATGTGATTTATTTATTCTAATCACACGTTTAATTCATCTTATTTATAGATGATTGATTATTATTGAATGCCTTGAGCTGATTGATACTCCTGTTATGTGATTGTGATATTTTGTGATGTGAGCTGTTGTGTATTGATCATTGATATATGTGATATGTTTCTGTGTAAATAACCCTTGGCCCGCAAAACGAGATTTGAAATTCGTTGCGACAGGGAGTCGAATTCCAGTTGGTTATCCGAAAGCCACACCGAATCGTAATGATGAATCTTTGTGATTGATAAATTTACTTTATATGTGAATCTATGAATGAAGATAAGCGTTATAGATTTTACCGCTTACCGATATTAATATGATTGAGTTTGTGATGATTGATATCGTTGCACTGCTGTGTGAAACCCCTAGACTACACCTTACACACACAAATATGGATTGCACGAGGAAATCGGTTAAGTCACAGATATTTGAATTAAATATTTTAAAATGATTTTAAAGTAAAATTTTGAATTCAAATGATTTTTTGGAAATGGATTGGAATTAATATGAAGAACTTTTGAAAAGAAGTTTTAAAGATAAAGGTTATTTTGGATAACTTGATAAAGTTTTGAAATTTGAATAATTTGATTTGAATTTGAATTCAATATTTGAAATTGAATTCAATGATTTGGGAATTATGGTTTAAAAAGATTATACAAGTTATAAAGGTGTTTAATGGGTTTTTAATCATTTAAAAAGTATTGTTTTGGGGATTTAAATTTAAACCCAAGTTTTATACTTGAATGGCTTTAACTTATGTAAATGTAATCAGTTTTTCCCAAAACGAAAACTATTTGTTTCAAATAATTATAGCCTTCATTTAAAGAAAGGATTTCCAATTTGTATCGAAAGATTTCAAGTTTGAAACGAAATTGTGAATTATTTTGAAAGCTATGAATAAACCTTGTGAAAGTAATTGAATCTTGTTTTGAAATTGAAGAAGATTTAAAAGGTGTATCTTTTGAATAAAAGATTTGAAATGAAAATTGTTTCTGAAAGGATATGAATTTTTGGAAATGGTTTCGGAAAATATGAATTGAGTCTTTTATTTAAATGATTGGATGAGTTAATATAATTTGAAATTGTTTTAAAAGTTATAATTGAGGGTTTAAGGGCCCAGAAACTTAATTGGATGAGTTAATCGGATCTCACAAACCAAAATGGTCGAAACAGGGAAGATGCGGCAAGGTTATGAGGGTTGCACCCTTTAGGGTATGTCATTCCCTTCTGGAAAAGGGTGGTATCATGGTACGAATCCCAGATACTTAACCTATGTGGTAGCTGCAATCTCATTACTGTGTGGTTGTTGCTTTGTGATTGAGGGCCCTCGGAAAAAGGTCGCAGACGGCTGGGGGATGGCATACTCGAGTAGTTGTTACCAAGTTATAGAGGTAACCCGGCCTTGTGTTGGAAGAGATCCGGATAGGTTCTCGGGACGTCCCTCTAGAGGCGTACCCATGTGGCAACAGGAAGTTCCTTAACCTGACCATTTGTTGGAAATCCAATCATACAATATGAGCCCTTTACGATTGCAATTGTATAACCTGCCACCTCAGGTGGTAGCTATAGCTGGCATAATATCATGGTACCTATGCTCGCTAAGATTAATATTATACTTTCGAAATATCTTCACACTACGCACTAGTAATAATATCAAAGAATTTTCTCGTATTAAGCATATTTGACTATCATAAGGAGAAATCTCCCCCAAGTGTGCGATTGCATTGTTTGTGTGCTGGAAGGCCTTATGGTAGTTTCATTTTCCAAAAAGCATTGCTGATTTCAATTTTAAATTCTTTTGATGTTTGTTTTAAGGATAAAAACCGTTTTTGTTTGCTCACACCAGTCTCATGACTGACCTGGAGTTTATTGTTCCCTTCCTAAACTCTGGGTGCCCACAATTTTCCACGCGGACATTCTAGAGTTGGGTTTTTCAGATAATCGAATAGTAGGAATTGATTCGATAGCCTTCGAAGCCCTTTGGATTTGTGGATCGCGTTTGCTAAACTTCAGCATTCGTGGACTGCACTTGCTTAGTTTTGTGCAACTTGATGAGGGTTTGAGCTAGCTTTGGATTGAAGATGGAGTTTTTGGAGTTTGGCATTGAAGATATTGTCTTTCCGCTACTGTTGTCTCTGTTGTTTTCTTGTGTCCATCTTGGATATATTGATAGTCATTTGTATTTGATATTCAGTTGTATCAGACATTGCATCAAATGTTTTATATCAATGTATTATTCATTTTCTTCCGCTGTGTTGTTATGCTTAATGTGTTAAAAGCTCCGACGAACCAGATTCGACGTTTGGATCTGCGACATTTGAATACGAGTGACGTATTCGGTGCCAATTTTCGAAGGTCGAGTCAAGGTCATTACATTTGGTATCAGAGTTGAAGGTTGAAACTTTAGCTCAGGAGTATAACACATTAGGTAACTCATTAGAGATAGTGTGAAGTATACCCTAGAATGAGTATCCCTAAGATATCCGTCTGAATGCCTAAGTAAATTCTCTTACTATCCACTAATAGTGAGTATGAGTGCAAGAATAGGACGAGATAGGGACGCGGAAGTACCACTAAAACTGGTCAATATCCTGCAACAATGGAAATAACTTTCTTATCAATCTCCTTTGATTCGCCTTTCCAATTTCTTGGATGTCTTCGTGGCAGCTCGAGGAAAAAGCTTCGGTGTGATGGTGGCCCTACGAATCCTTATAGATAATTTCCATTTCGCATTCTTTTCTTCGGTTTCTATCAACTTTTCGTTTATAACTTTGATAAATTTGAAATTTTAAATTGAAATAAATTGGTAACTAAAATATAAAGTTAAATAAATTATATCGATAAAACAATTTCGATTGAAACCAAATTTGAAATTCTATCGTGATTTCTTATGAAGATCGAAGTCCGAATAGGGACAAGTTATATGTACTGGGATAATCCAATTTGAGTTTGGAATCCATTTATCTATTGTTTGGGTCTAGATATATTCTACAAGTGGTTAGTTATTTCTTCAAACTGACCAATGCCCCTGCATAATTCGTAGATCTGGTGACCCAAGTATCTTGTATAGTATTGAATGAGTTTGTTCTCAGATCTATTGTTGATATTCTGATTTGGTAAGCCAAACGCAGAATAGATATTCAGTTTGACCTGGAAAACTGTTTCTCTATCTTTCTATGTTCTTTGTTGTCACCCTGGCAAATTTCGAGGACGAAATTTTCCTAAGGGAGAATCAATAACATTCTTGAAATTTAGCCAAGTTTAATTTGATAATTAATTTGAAATTAAATTATGGGATTATTTGTGAATTAATTAGAGATTTCCAGAATAAACTTAAAATTTTATATTATAAGTAGCAATTTGATTTGAAATTTGAGGATAAGTATTTTATAAATAAATATTGGATTTAAAGATAAATAGAAATTAAAAGTTTTGAGATTAATAAAAAAGTTAATGATAGTCTGTTTTCTAAATTTTTAAATATATTAATATTTAGAAGATTTATTCATTTTCAAAAGATTTATTTTTAAGATTTAATTCCCTTATATATATACATATATGAATAAAAGTGATCATTTGTTAATATATAACCAAGATTTTAAACCATTCTTTTCTTTTAGAAGGTTGTACAAAAACAAAAATTTATACAAATGTATGAATGGAAAATAAAAATAAATATATTTATGTACTAAACTAAATTAAGTTTGAATGTAAAGATATATTTGAGATAAGATTTTATTTGTGCAAATGTAAGAAATATTAAGGATGAAAACATTTAAAAAAATGAAAACATAGGTTGTATATGAAATTTTATTTACATTAAGGGTTAAAAATAAATTTACAAAAATAATTTGAACTAAGGGTATAAACATAAAAATGCACATATGGACATTTGTAAAAAGATTAGTAAGTGTAAATTACAATCGTAAACCATGCACCAAGAAATTAAACAAGTGTAATAAAAGTGGGCAAGTGGCAAGATGATTATTTTCTTTTGAATTAAATTTTGTAAACATACAAAGAAAAGAAAAAAATAGCCAGGCCATTTTCATTTCTTCTAAAAATCTGAGAAAACAAAGAAATCAAACCCTCTTCAAAAATCTAGATTCGAAATCCTCAATCTAAAACTGAAAAAAGAAATCAAAACCAGAAAAAGATGCAAATCGTTCAAACCTGAAACCAAATCAAGAAATCTGAAAAACTCAGATCAAAAGCAATCAAAGCAATAGTTTTGCAAAATTTTCAAAACCTGAGAAACTTTCAGCTTCAAGTTCTCAACCTGGAAACAAAATAAAAAGCTTTAGGTTGGAAATGCAGATCAAAACCAAAGTAAAGTCTAAAATCTGGAAATCAAATACAAGGTTCAACTTAGATGAATGTAAAAGTAAAATCAAGCTTGGAGGTATAGACCAAAAATCCAAAGCAATCAAACAAGATCAAAACTACAATCTGAAGCATTTCAGAGCAAATCACAAAGCATGCAAGTTAATTCAAATTTTATCAAGAACAAGCTTCATATCTAAATTCAACAACTCAAAATCTTGAAGCCATAACTCATCTCAGCAACATTCAGCTCAAAATAGCAGGCTCTACTTCATCTCTCAGGTAAATTCAAGCAAACCCATAAGTAAAATTTAAATTAAAAATTTGAAGCAATTAAAACCGTAATTAACTCTAGTATTTTCAACCTGAGGAAACGATAATCAAAGAGCAGTTCAAATGAATCAAGCTTGGAAAACCAGAACTGTTTTACTGTCTCTGTTTCTTTCTGTTAAACCACACCGGTGAGCAAACTATCCCAAATAAAGTTTAAAAATGTGTTATTCTTTTATATATATGTTAATTCTGGGTTGAAAATTGTTTGCATGGATGATAAATATCTGGAATATAGTATGAATTATTCTGTAATTCATCTGTATGCCTGTGTGCATTATATTATATATCTCTGGTATATATACATGTTCAAGAACATAAGAAAGCAAATCCAATGACTCCTTATATAATCTGTTTTAGACTTTAATTCCCAAATGGAAAATGATCATATGAATGTATCATCATTTTTAAAAATAAATTCAAGTGGATTTATCAAGTGATTATTTCAAAATCCGGGATGTATAGTGATGATCAAATATAAGTTGAAAATCAATCAATTAAATTCCAAGTTTCGAATTCATAACTTCACTCGTAATTGAAAATAATGATTTTTGATAAAGGTTTCGTGATTTTGAAGTTTGAAAATCGAACTAAATTGCAAGTTGAATAGAAATTCAACATTAGGTGATTTCTGGCGATTAGGAAAGCATTGGTCGCCGTGATTGAGGTGGAAGGAGGCTGGGGGTCTGGTGATCGAAGGAAAAATACTTGGAGTATTTATTGATGGCCGTAGTGGCCAGAGTACGGCGAAGTAGGGTTTTATTGGAGTTTTGGGTCAAGGTGGTTCCTGAGATAATTGCATCGTCGACAATGGGTTTGGGATGATCGGACTGGGGGGAAAAGCTTCGTGGGTCATCGAAGCAGCCATGGTTGGAGTCTCGAGATCACTGATGACTTGACGTGGGAATGCGAGGTGATTTATTGGTGATAGTTGGGTTCCAGGAAATGCTCGAATAACCCAATTTCAATTTCTGATGAAATTATTGGAACTATGTAGTGGAGTTCCTCGTTGAGGTCACCAGTGTTTGGTGGATGATGAAGGCAGTAGCCGAAGCATCAACGTTGGCTCGTACACATGCACATGGTATCGCTCGTATAAACCATTTTCAAATGACAGTGGAAGAAGAATGCTCGGGTTCGAGCAGGGGGAAACAGGAGTTCGACTCGAAGTAAAATGATTAAGGGTAGAACTCAAAGTTGAGCTCGAGAACAGCACGTTTTGGCTCGAGTTGCTTGTTGTTAACAAGTTTGAACAAGTTTCAAAGATTAAAAAGGGCTGTTAAAGTTAACTGTTTTTAAATTGTTTTGAAAATTAATTGATTTCGAAAAAAAATTACATGATGATAAAAATGAATTAATTTCTAAGAATTTTCAAGGGGAATTTGATAATATTTGAAAAAGTGTTTAAGATATGCATAAACCTTATTTCAAAGTTTATTTTAAACAAAAAATATATATAACTAAGGACTTAATTAAAAAGATAAAGATGTTTTCAATTGATAATTTAACTTAAAAGTTTTTAAGTTAATTGGTAATGGATAATTAATTAATTAAAATTAATTAATGTAAGTGATTAAGGGTAATTAATCGCTTAAAGATAATTACTTAATGAAAGTAATTAAGAATAGTTATTTAATGATTAAAGGTTGATTTATTAATTAAGGTGATTGATTAAAAAAAATTAATTAATAAAGGTAATTAAGATTTAATTAATTGACAATTAAGGACTAATAAATTAAGGTAATTAATTAAGGAATAATTAATTAATGAAAGTGATTAAGATTGATTAATTAATTAAGAATAATTAATCATTAATCTAAGATAATTAATAAAAGTAATTATGTCATTTATTTATTCTAATCACACATTTAATTCATCTTATTTATAGATGATCAATTATTATTGAATGCCTTAAGCTGATTGATACTCCTGTTATGTGATCGTGATATTTTATGATGTGAGTTGCAGTGTATTGATCTGTGATATCTGTGATATGTTTCTGTGTAAATACCCCTTGGCCCGTAAAATGGCATTTGAAATTCAGTGCGACAGGGAGTCGGATTCTAGTTGGTCATCCCAAACCCATATCGAATCGTAATGATGAATCTTTGTGATTGATAAATTTACTTTATCTGTGAATTCATGAATGAAGATAAGTGTTATAGATTTTACCGCTTATCGATATTGATATGATTGAGTGTGTGATGATTGATATCGTTGCACTGTTGTGTGAAACCCATGGACTACACCTTTCACACACAAATATGGATAGCACGAGAAAATCGGTTAAGTCACAGGTATTTGAATTAAATATTTTAAAATGATTTTAAAGTTAAATTTTGAATTCAAATGATTTTTGTGGAAATGGAATAGAACTAATATGAAGAACTTTTGAAAAGAAGTTTTAAAGATAAAGGTTATTTTGGATAACTTGATAAAGTTTTGAAATTTAAATAATTTGATTTGAATTTGAATTCAATATTTGAAATTGAATTCAATGATTTGGGAATTATGGTTTAAAAAGATTATACAAGTTATAAAGGTTTTTATATGGGTTTCTAATCATTTAAAAAGTATTGTTTTGGGAATTTAAATTTAAACCCAAGTTTTATACTCAAATGGCTTTAACTTATGTAAATGTAATCAGTTTTTCCCAAAATGAAAACTATTTGTTTTCAAATAATAATAGATTTCAATTAAAAAAAGATTTCCAATTTGTATCGAAATATTTTAAGTTTGAAATGAAATTGTGAATTGTTTTGAAAGCTATGAATAAATCTTGTGAAAGTAATTGAATCTTGTTTTGAAATTGAAGAAGATTTAAAAGGTGTATCTTTTGAATACAAGATTTGAAATGAAAATTGTTTCTGAAAGGCTATGAATTTTTGGAAATGGTTTTGGAAAGTATGAATTGAGTCTTTTATTTAAATGATTGGATGAGTTAATCTAATTTGAAATTTTTTTGAAAGCTATATTTGAATCTTTGTGAAAGGTGGGTGAACTTTGTGAAAGGTGGGTGAACTTTGTGAAATAAATATTTTTGTTTAAACATTTGAAATGGTAATCTGTTTTAAACCATTTAAAGAAAGGTTTTGGATAATAAGTTGTGACTTAAACGAAATCCCATATCCATATGTTTTTTAATATTGCACTCATTATTCGGTTTAGCCGGGAGAGGACCTTGTGTCATATAACCCATCCGAATACGATACGTCGTATATGGTTAATATTTGAAGACCGGTGGTGAAGACCGGGTATTTTCGTGAACATCCCGTCGATTGTCTCTGCACCGAGTCGCGCCGGTATAGAGACTCCCTAAGTGATGGGAAGTCCGATTGGGATTGTGAATAACCGAATTGCAAGGGCTTCTTCGAAAGTGCCTTCGGTTCTGTTCGAACCTGGAACAGATTTGTATGGATGTGTGTCTGACATTACACTTTGAGATGTAAAACTAGTTTCTATCAAATACATTTCTGTTTGGTGGCTCAGATTTATTCTCTTAGCTTAACACCCTTCTCTGAGACGTACGATCTCAGAGGTTATGTAGTTGATGGTTACTAGTGATACATTCCTAAATTGGTAATGTGGCATACGAAGTGCTGCTGATCATTTGTTGATCAAAGCATGGCTTTGTGAAAAAGCGCAGCTTTGTGGACGAGACTGCATCAAGACCTCACAAACCGGAAATGGTTGAAACAGGAAAGATGCGGCAAGGTTATGAGGGTCGCACCCTTTAGGGTATGTCATTCCCTTCTGGAAAAGGAGGTATCATGGTATGGAGCCTAGATACTTAACCTATGTGGTAGCTACAATCTCATTACTTTGTGGTTGTTGCTTTGTGATTGAGGGCCCTCGGATAAAGGTCGCAAACGACCGAGGGGTGGCATACTCGAGTAGTAGTTACCTAGTTACAGAGGTAACCCGGCCTTGTGTTGACAGAGATTCGGGTAGGTTCTCGAGACGTCCCTCCAGAGCCGTACCCATGTGGAAATAGAAAGTTCCTTAGCCTGACCATTTGTTGGAAATCCAATCAAATAATACGAGCCTTTTACGATTGCAATTGTATAACCTGCCACCTCAGGTGGTAGCTATAGCTGGCATAATATCATGGTACCTATGCTGGCTAAGAATAATATTATATTTTCGAAATGTCTTCACACTATGCACTAGTAATAATATCAAAGAGTTTTCTCGTATTAAGCATATTTGGTTATCATAAGGATAAATTTCCCCCAAGTGTGCGATTGCATTGTGTGTGTGTCGGGAGGCCTTATGGTAGTTTCATTTTCCAAAATGCATTGTGGATTTCAATTTTAAATTCTTTTGATGTTTGTTTTAAAGGTAAAAACCGTTGTTGTTTGCTCACACCAGTCCCATGATTGACCTGGAGTTTATTGTTCCCTTCCTAAACTCTAGGTGCCCACAATTTCCACACGGGCGGTCTAGAGTTGGGTTTTTTAGATAATCGAATAGTAGGAATTGATTCGATAGCCTTCGAAGCCCTTTGGATTTGTGGATCGCGTTTGCTAAACTTCAGCATTCGTGGACTGCACTTGCTTAGCTTTGTGCAACTTGATGAGGGTTCGATCTAGCTTTGGATTGAAGATGGAGTTTTTGGAGTTTGGCATTGAGGACATTGTTTTTCCGTTGTTGTTGTCTCTGTTATTGTCTTGTGTCTATCTTGGATATATTGATAGTCATTTGTATTTGATATTAAGTTGTATCAGACATTGTATCAAATGTTGTATATCAATGTATTATTCATTTTCTTCCGCTGTGTTGTTGTACTTAATGTGTTATAAGCTCCGGCGAACCAGATTCGACGTTTGGATATGAGGCATTTGAATATGAGTGACGTATTCGGTGCCGATTTTCGAAGGTCGAGTCAGGGTCGTTACACTTCATTACTTGTCCATTTACTCCTGTGCCCCTACGCATTACTTTTTCATCTTTTATTGATTTTATACCGTGCCCCTTGTAGTGCTTACCTTACTTCCCACTAAGATTTGATTTTTAACTATTACTGCTCGGAATCACCCAACGTTGTACTCTTTTAGAGTTATTTTTTTAGAAGTTTCTCTTTGTTTAATATTGCTTGAAAACCCCCACCGTAGTATACTTTTAAATTCATCCTTTTACTTTAAGTTACGTAGACCTAGCCTCCTACAGTATTTAACAATTTAGTTAGTTAATCTTTGGACTACAAAGAAACAACCACCCGTAGTCCTACATTTATTTACTAAATTTTCTAACTACTTAGAATCGCCCCACCACAGTAATTCATTTATTTATTTTTCTTCAAACAGGTTGGAGTCACCTGCTACAGTGGACTACAAAGAAACTCATATGTAGCCTTTAAACACTCTTTACTTAATTTGGAACTACTTGGCCCTCACCATTGTAATTCCTAGAAATCGAATGTCTCACCTCACCGTTCCTGGGTATGCATTCGAGTATGCATCCCCACCTAGCTTCAGTAGCCCTTTCAACTCCTTCTCTTCCTTTAACTAACCCAGGGTTCTTTTATTCGTTCTGACCTGACCTATCTCTAAGTCCTCTTAACTTCTCCTTTATAAGTCTTGTATATACCTATCTTTAAAGCGTAGAATCTGCCTGACCAACACAGTGCACTTTATATTTACTTGTTAAATGTTCCTTTCTTTCTAAATTTTAGCATAGTACACTACAACAAAACAGCTATTTTACAACGGGCAATGCCCGTTGTAATATGGTTTTCGCAACGGGCATGTGCCCGTTGTATTAGGCCTCGTTGTAATAGGTCGACCATAATTTACTACGGGCAATGCCCGTTGTAATATAACTTTTTACAACGGGCAATGCCCGTTAAAATACACCTTTTTACAACGGGCTATTCCCGTTGTAATACATGATATTGCAACGGTTTCTGACCGTTGCAAAATAAATGCAAATTTAAAAAAAATACAGCAGCATACATTCATACCAATAATGAATAATTTAACGAGTAATAAATATTATCATAAAACAACCAAAATCACATAGGAAAAGACTAAAAGCTAGAGTCATAAAATTCCAACACATTGCAAAAGGTTAGATAATTTTAAATTGACATAGTTTTAATATACACATGACGACTAGTTTCATAACAAACGTTGAGAATTTCAGTTGTCATAACAAAGATAAGCTTACTGCATTGCCAACATTCACCATATCCACATTTCAAAACTTCACCACCGCCAAACTTCAAACTGCAGCATCCCCCTACCACTTCATCCCACAACAATGTTGCACAGAACCACTTCACCCAACCTCTGCTCTGGCAACGAACTGCCCAAACTTTCCTATCACAGCAACCTCCTCTAACCACTTATCATCTGCACCAAACCCTCTACTACAATAAACATTTACCATTCCTCTATCTTGCCTTCATTACCACATTATCAAAGACCTACCAGTCACTTTCACCCAATTCAAACCACTCCAAAAAAAAAAACTTACTGCAGTGCCATCTTTTAGTTGCCTCACTGCCATACCTTCCTTTAACCTGCAACCCGACCAACAACTCACTGTCTACGTTCCACCACCTACATCCCTACTTGTCATACAACTTCACTTTTACCACATCATCACCAAACAACCCTTCAACTCACACCACAGAGCAAACCGCAACCAGAAAACACTTGAAAAACCTCGTTACTGTCATTACTGCCTCAACTGTATCACCTACAACTGCACCTCCCACAACATCAAGTACTGCTGCATCATATCAACTGCAAGATACAGCCTTCATTTTCACGCATCTCCCTGCTTCATATCACACACTCAGCAGCCACCAACTTTCAACCATCAAAATCAGAACATGCCCTGTCAGATACAATGGGAAGAAACCAATACTGAGATGCCATCTGACAATGATGAATGAAATGAGTGAATATGAAACAAAAATGATGAAAAAATGCAGCAATGCAAGAGGAAAAAATAAAAGCACAAAAGGAATGATAATCAGTAACCTGAGGATAAGGCTGAAAATGTATCAAAGACTGCTGGCTACAAAGTTGGAAAAAAAGAAGGATTTAAGCATGAAGTCATATCAACTGCAAATTCACCTATACCAGCCCTTTATTTAATAAATTGAACTGTTTTACATCTTCATTTTTACTTTTGCACTTCCTTGCGTCAATCATTGTATGTTTTTCGTTCTCTGTACGATACCAATTTGTTTCCCTATTAAGTAAATTAATATATTCATCGTTTCTTTTCTACCTTATGCCCACAACTTAATATCGTGTTTGCACTTCTGACTACCTACATACAGCTAATCATCAATAACTAAAACTATTTTTTTAATACTTTGAATTTAGTACTGCGGATAATTAATTATACAGTTGATAGCATAGAGTTTTGCGTATCTTCTAATAATTGAAATATAATCATTTACATTACTGAACATAGGAAAAAATGTGACTTTTGTAGGTCTTATATTGTCTCCTATAGTTTACTTGATTAGTTTCACTCGGTCATAACATATGCATTGGGTTTTATGTATATGCAAGTATGACATTAAGAAATCAAAAGCTTGTCCTTCCCTTTCCAACTTGAACAAGGGAAGATGAGTAGAAAGGGGAGCAAATTACCAGTATTTTCATTGTATTCCATTGTTTTTTATATGTTCTGTTCATATCAATAGTTTTTAAGTTTATAATAGTTATCAAATCACATTGTTTGTCTTTATATCAATGAACATCATGGGTTTTTTCTCACTTTGTTTGCCGATGCACACACGCATATATGTGTGTGTATCCCATTGTTTTTTATGTGTTCTGTCCATACTAATAGTTTTTAAGTTTAGAATAGTTACTAGATCACATTTTTTGTCTTTATATCAATGAATACCTCGATTTTTTTTCTCACTTCGTTTGCTGGTATGCACACATACACACGTGGGTGTATACCATTATTTTTTATGTGTTTTGTTCATATCAATATTTTTTAAGTTTAGAATAGTTAATGAATCACAATTTTGTTTTTATATCAATGAACACCTCTGGTTTTTTCACTTTGTTTGCAAACACAGATTCACACACATACACACACAGACACTTAAATAAAAACATGCGAAACTAATATGTGGACATGAATGAACATTTAAGTTGGTAAATATTTTATTTCAGGTTAGTATAATCATTTTAAAGTATATTTTTTATGTTATAACTAAAACTTTGACTCTTTAAACCTTTGTTTGGAAATTTATATATGTTGTTTAAAAATTTTCATTTCAGAATTTGAATGATTGCTTTTTATTTCAATTTGAAAACACCAACAAAGATTTTTTTTGTTTTTATGTGGGTGCAGTTAACTAAAAAGAATGTAGAAGAAAACCTGATTTCTCTATTCCAAATCACTATTGACCGAGCAACGATAATCTAAATCTTCAAAGCATTTCTGCAGACACTAAATAGGTTCATTGATGTATACAGGAAAATAAACACAAAAACAGATCATTTTTATTATTTTCTTTAACTGTTTATCATAGGCCAACATGCTTTTCTTTTGCCTTCTGATTAAGCAACTTGTCCACGCTGTTCAAATGTGGATGAGCAATGGTTATAACATGTGTGTCAATATCAAACTTCACTTACCGGAAAAAACAAAATATATCACGATGTGCAGTGTATGAAGAAAATCAGAACTGTTGCCCAAAAAATAAGCATATGGCATTTTATACTATCTTTTTGAACTCGATCGTCGAAGCAAAGAGCAAAAATTACATACCGAAGTCTTTTGGAACTCGATCGTCGAAGCTGCCGTATGCAAACTTGAAGATACAATCGATCATCAAAATACTCACGAGAACGTCCGCTTGATTGATCAACAACGTCGGCGCTTTCGAATTTCAAAAAACCCTAAATCTGGATTGAGGAACGAACGAACGAGGAACGACCGTCAAAGGAACGGAGCAAATAAAAATAAACGGGCCGAAGATATAAAAGAAAAGGGGGCCGGCCATTTGGGGAACGTTGTAAAATTGTACTCTATTACAACGGACATGTTTTGACCGTTGTAAAATTGTTATCTATCACAACGGGCATGAAAGGACCGTTGTAATAGCATTCTATTACAACCGGAAGTCATTGCCCGTTGTGAAAAGGGTGGCATCTATTACAACGGGCTTGAATGGACCGTTGTAATAGCCTTCTATTACAACGGACAGTCAACGCCCGTTGTAAAAAGGACGTTGTAATATAGTATTTTTGTTGTAGTGGTATGGTCTCCTCATATCTAGCGCGATTCTCTTACTTCTATAAAAAGATCTACTGCCCCAATGTCGTACCCCGAACAATGTCGTACCCCAAAAACCCTGACATCATCTTTGCACGTGTTGATTTTCTACTTATTCCTATTATACTTATGTTATTTGCGGTGTCATTTCAGAAAATAATTTGTACTTATCCCCTTTTTACTAATCCTTGTTAATGCATTTTTGTAGGATTTTATTTTACTTCATCCACTGCAGTACCCATCTACCCCAGCACAATATTAAGTTAGTTTAACTTCTATTTCGTTATTGAAATTTTTTGTAAATTCCCTAAATTGTGCGAACCCTATTTATTCCCTTATTTAGCTTTATTCGCCTTTTTAGGGGATTCTCCTTATTGTTTTACAAGTTAACAATTTAAAATTCATATAAGCTTATGAAATCTCTAAAGCTTAGAGCTACCTAATAAATACGGTTATAAATATAGTGTGAAACTTTCTTTAGGTTTTGAAACTATTTAATGGGGAAAACACATGAAAACACCCTATGTATACCTATCCTTCCCCAAAACATTAAACCTTTTATTCATTTACATGTAACCCCGTATGAACCCCATCACATATAAAACACATAAATCTAAGCGGATTCCATGCATATAAGAAATCATATTAGAAGGGTTAAGTATTACTCACCTAGACCTTCTAGATGTATAGCTTTAGTTTTCCTTAGCATCTTCAAGCTTGTGTTTTTGTATCTTCTTCTTATTTTCCTTCTTTTGCTTCCACCATTAAAGAGTTTCTCTAGCTTTTGTTTTTGGTTTAAGTAGAATGAAATGAATGAATATAAATGAGTAACGTATATTGTCCCACAATAAGCTAGGTCCTTTTGGGGAAAAACCCCTCAAGGTCACCTTAGAAACAAAAAAAACTCAACCTTGTGGAAAAACAAAAATGGACCAAATCGATGGTGAGGCAAAACAAACAACAGATAGTCACTAGCTAAAAGCAATCACAGATCAAGAAACAAAAGAAAATAACACACGTGATTTATTATGGTTCCACTACTGCGAGGTAGTGTACATCCACTTGGGGAGATGAGATTTTATTACTTTCTAAGAGGTGAAAAACCCAAGACTCATACTTTAATCTTCCCAACCGATTTTTAGAAGATTGATAATGGAGAAGAATAATATGAAATAAAACTGAGAGAGACAATTCTACTTATGCAAATCTCTGACTTTATATAGAGATTATTACTTGGGGTTGAAGTAATTGATTTATGGTCATAAATCAATGCCTCATTAATTCTCCTATTTATACCAGAAACGTTTATCCATTTGATTTTCCAGTTTTTCCCAATTTACATGCGCTTGATAAGATTCCTTCTTTAATCAAGTAATTAGGGAATTAATTGATTTCCTCAATCTCTCAAAATAATTCTTCTTCTCATGTAGGTAATTGATTACTCTCTTTTATGCTATAAAAGAGGCAATATATATCTGAGTAATAATCTCAAATATCTTTCAAATCTTCTACAATTAGAAATATTATATCACCAAATCTTACAACCTCCACCTTGATACTACATTTCCCCGCAAGCCTATCAACACCACCTACATCTTCTTACTCCAAGTAGCTCTCAGACAAGGCACCACATATACTTTCTCAATGAGCTTCGGCATAGCCATCACTCGTTGCACATTGTCAACGAACTCCGGCAAGGCCATCGTCCGCCAAAAAAGTTTTGAAATTGCTCTATCCAAGTAGGACCTATCAATCTCCACAATGAAATCAGACGTCTCCATTTACCAACTCACTCTCCACCTGCCACCAAGTGGCACCAACCACTTCATCAAGTGAATCAAGTTCGAGCAATGCTCGAACTTTGCAACGGGTAAAGACTTGGTAAACATATCTGCTGCATTCTCCTCTATGTAAACCTTCTGAAGATGTATAAGCTTCCCTTCATCCATAGAGACAAGAAAGGACTCTCTCACCTCAATATGCTTCGTCCTTGAGCTGAAAGTCAGATTTTCAGCTAAGTGAATTGCACTTTGGCTATCACAGTTCACTTTTATACCTTCATATACAAAGCTCAAGTCACACAACAATGCTTCAATTAAAGTGCCTCCTTAGCCGCTTCAATCTCGGCTATAAGCTCTGCGTTTGTTGTAGACATAGCCATAATCGTCTGCAATCTTGCTCTCTAACTAATAGATGTCCCACTAATGGTCCACACATAACTTGAGGTTGACTTCCTTTGATCTCTATCATCAGCATAGTCGGAATCACAAAATCCAACCGAGCTAAAATCTTTATCTCTGCTGCCAAAGACAAGGCCATGGTCTGGAGTCCGTCTAAGATATCTGAAAATATACTTCACCGCCTCCCAATGCATCTTTCCTGGATTTGACATATATCTACTAACCAATCTAATTGCCTTTGCAATGTCAGGCCTAGTGTAAACCATGGAATACATCAGAATACCAACTGCATTCGAATAGAGAACCTTCTCCATATAAGCCTTGTTTTTCTCTAAGACTGAAGAGCCTCTACTAGAAAACCATATGTGCAAAGGCATGAGTGTACTAATTGCCTTTGCTCCTTCCATGCTAAACCGAGCAAGCACTTTCAGAATATATTCCTTTTGAGTGAGCCTCAAAATTCCAAGCTTCCTACCCCTTTGGATTTCCATACCCAAAATCTTTCTTGCTTCTTCAAGGTCATTCATTTCGAATTCCGCCGTAAGCTTCAACTTCAAACTATAAATTTCATCTTTATCCTTGAAAGCAGTCAACATATTATCCACATATAAGAGTGAATACACCCAATAAAAATTCTTCAAATGTTTGTAGTACACACAAGCATCTTTGATTCTACAATCAAAACCAAGTGAAAGCATAAAAGAATCAAACCTCTTGTACCACTGTCTAGGCGACTACTTAAGTCCATTCAATGACTTCTTTAGTTTGCAAACCCAATTCTCTTTTCCACTATGACATATCCGTCTAATTGCTTCGTGTAAATGGTCTCATCCAAGATTCCATGCAAGAAAGCGGTCTTCACATCAAGTTGCTCCAACTCCAAATCATGAGCGACAATAATAACAAGCAAAATATGGATGGAGGTATGTTTCACTACATGAGAAAAAAATCTAATCATACTCCAATCCCTTCTTCTGTGAAATACCCTTTAGCAACAAGTATACCCTTGTATCTTCCATCATCCTTCACCATGAGCACCCACTTGCAACCTACGGCTCGACTTCCTTGAGAAGGAGGTACCAAATCCCAAGTGTTGTTCTTCTTCAACGACTCTGGCTCCTCTTCCATAGCACATTTCCACTTCGAACTGTCACACGACTTCAAAGCTTCATCAAGGTCAAGCGGGTTCTCATGAACCGCATGTAGGGCATAATCAAACTGATCACTAAGGCTAAGGTTCGCATACTGCCAATCATCATACCTCTAAGGCGGTCTAACAGTCCTACGACTGGCACGAGTAAGCACAACTTCACGTAAACTCCTTTCAGCTCCACCTTGAACTGAACTTCCTCTCGTCTCATGCACATCACTAACATTACTAGAAGGCACATATAGACTACTCTGTGATGTCACATCAACTACATCTATCTCACTCTCAATAGCATCAACAACTCTACTACTAGGCTATAAAATAGGAACCTCTTTTATCTTCTTAGGCCTATTAGAAACATCTGATGTGGTAGGTAAATCATTTTTAGAATCGAACATTGCTAACTCATCAAAAGCAACATGTGTTGAATGAATAATCTTCCTATCAATGGGGTTCACTTGTATGCTCTAGCCTCCAACTTATCACCACTTGTATGGTGAACACACATAGGACAACCAAAAATACCAAAATAAGCAAGGTATGTGGATTTACCTCTCACTTCTCTTTTGGAATCTTTCGATCTATGGCTTAGCAAAGAATCTGATTGATAGTACGCACCGCAGTCGATAAAGCCTCAGCCCAAAAGCCTCTAGGTAAGCCTGCCGTCAATCTCAAGCAACGGGCCTACTTTAGTAAAGTCATATTCATCCTCTCAGCAACCCCATTGGATTGCGGATCACCTGGTGTAGTGAAATGTCTCTCAATGCCATGTTGTCTACAAAAGTCGAGGAACTCCCTAGAGACAAAATCGCCACCGTTATCAGATCTCAGCACCTTCAACTTAGAACAAGATTGGGTCCCAACAAGCACCATCCAAGCCTTTAACTTCTCAAAGCTATCTTATTTGGTCTTCATCACATACACCGTAACTTTCCAAGAAAAATCATAAATAAGAGAGATAAAATACTTCGCTCCCCCAATGGAAGCAGTAGCAACTGGTCCCCAAACATCTGTATGCATATAATCAAGTACCATGTCTGATCTATGGAGTGCAGCTCCAAAGGATACCTTAGTCTGCTTACCTAACACACAATCCTGGCAGAAATCCAACTTTTCGAAGTCACTTTTGATCATCTTCCATCCACAAAGCAACTCTAAGCCCTTCTTGGATATATGACCCAACCCGAGATGCCAAAGTTTGGTGGTATCCAAAACATGAAAACTATCAACTCCAACACACGACTCTCCATGAACTATGGTCCCTTTAAGCAAATAAAGATTTCGAAACACATATCCCTTCATAAGAACAAGAGCGGCCTTGAAACCTTCAAACCATCCATTTCTAAAGTGACCTTAAACCCCATGGATGCTAACTGC
This sequence comes from Allium cepa, assembly GCA_030765085.1. Taxonomy (NCBI): domain Eukaryota; kingdom Viridiplantae; phylum Streptophyta; class Magnoliopsida; order Asparagales; family Amaryllidaceae; genus Allium; species Allium cepa. The sequence goes on from CM060944.1 coordinate 457,139,427, forward strand.
CCTAAAGAAATCAAGGACTTACGAAGATCCAGAACATACCGGACACTTGTAAAAATGCATATCACTCCGTCAAATATCCTAATCTGCACTATACCTTCTTCCATGGCTCTACAAGTAGCATCATTATCCATAAGGATTACACTTCCCTCTTTGTTGACTAAAGAACTGAATTAATTCATATTAGGCATCATATGAAAAGACACCCTCGAATCAAGCACCCAATGGTTTGATACATCTGACACCGCTGTAGATAACACATCATCAGATATAGCTTTCTCCACCACAAATAATGAAGAACCATCTTCTTCCTTCTTCGTCTTCCAATCCAGACAGTCTCTTTTCCATTGGCCTAGTCTCTTACAATGGTGATACTTTCCTCCTTAGATTTTCCTCTACAATTATTATCGGGCTTTCTAGATTTGGAACGCCCCCTAGAATTCCAATTCTTCTTCTCCTCTCCCCATCTCTCGAATAATAAACCTTGACTACTACTTCCTCCTCTACCTTCACCCATCTCCTTCATCTGATCCATCAAGTACTTAGATAGAAGACCCGACTTCACATCTTCAACGATCAAAGTATCTCTCGCAAACATAAGGCTATTAGCCAAACCTATGTGACGCTCCGGAAGAGAACACAAGAACATCATAGCCATATAGTCTTCATCTACCTTCAAATCCACAACCTTCATCTTCATCATTAGATCATCGACGAAACCCAGAAGCTCTTTGATAGAAATGCTATCTCTCATCCTCATGGTGAAAAATGTCTTCAACAAAATCAGACGGTTAATCAAAGATTTCTTTAGATATAGGTTTTCCAGCTTTGTCCAAATGCCCTTAGCAGTAGTTTCACCGCTAATCTTGGAATAACATTTTCTACCATAGCTAATTCCAAAGTGGTAAACGCCCATTTTTTCAACTTCTTCCTTTGCACGGCTGAAATTTCAGCGATTAACTTCTCAAGAGCAAACACCACAGGATGAACTTCGTTTCTCATCAAAACAGCTTTCATCCTCCATTGCCACTTCTCGAAGTCTTTATCACAGTTTCACTTCTCTATTGCTAAACTAGATCTTGATGCAATATAGGTTCCTCTGACATAGGATCTTGGTACAACCGCTAGTGTTTCCTCATCTCCTGCCATAATTCCTAACCCATTTCTCAATCAACCTTGTCGCTCTGATACCAGACTGTTGGGGAAAATTCCCTCAAGATCGCCTTATGAACCAAAAAACCCAACCTTGTAGAAAAACATATAGGACCGGACTGAAGGTAAGGCAAAACAAGCAACAGAAAGTTACCAACTAAATGCAATTACAGATCAAGCAATAAGAAAATAACACACATGATTTACAGTGGTTCCACTACCACGAGGTAATGTACATCCACTTGGAGAAAGGAGATTTTATTGTTTTCTAAGAGGAGAAAATTTTACAAGATTGATAATGGAGAAGAAGAATAAGAAATACAACTGAGAGAGCTAATTCTACTCATGCTAATCTTTGACTTTTTATAGAGATTATTACTTGGGTTTGAAGTAATTGATTTATGGTCATAAATTAATGCCCCATCAATTCTCCTATTCATACAGGAAACTTTTGTCCAGTTTCCCCCAATTTAGATGCGCTTGATAAGATTCCTTCTATAATTATCAAATTAGGGAATTAATTGATTACCTCAATCTTCCAAATAATTCTTCTTCTCACCTAGGTAATTTACTACTCTCTTTAACGCTATAAAAGAGGCAATATATATTTGGATAATTATCTCAAATATCTTTCAAATCTTCTGCAATTGGAAATATTGTATCACCAAATCTTACAGGTCTAGGCCATATACCTGCTCCTATCGATTCATTTCCTTTTACCCCTTTTATTAACCTACCATTTTTCCATTAATTAACTTATTTAACTAGTTATTAATTTTTGGTTACTACATAGACCCATGTAATTTTAGACAAATCATCAATGGATAGGATGAAATACATGTTGTTGTGGAGTGATGGTTTCCTCATTAGTCCTTAAACATCAGCATGGATCGATTCCAATAGGTCTTTTGCTCTCCATATGTTTCATATTGAAAATGACAACCAGTGTTGCTTTGCAAGAAGATATCCTTTACGTACTTCATTTTCTTCTGGCTTTGGAAGATCTCTCATGATATTCTTTCAATATAACAACTTCAAAGATTTGAGTGTTGAAGTGACCAAATATTTGTACCATAGCCATTAGTCATCAACTTGAACTTTCATGGCGATGTTAGTAGTATATTTAAAGCTTATTGGAAAGCTTCTATATATCTTCTCCATTTTCACATGGGCTATCTCTGGTCTTTTTGTTATTTGTATCATATATTTTGCAAGTGTCTCCTTTAAAGTGACGAACTTAATCTTTCTCCGTCATTTGACCAATACTTAATAGGTTTTCTTTTAGATTTGGAACTAGTAAAACATCTTTTATAAGTCTTGTCCTTTCTTTGTTGCTACCATAACGTACCTTTGCCTTTCGATTCTACAATGGTGCTATTTCTCAATCGTACTTTCACTTGACATAGTCATCAATATCTTTGAAGATTCTTCCATCCTTGGTAATATGATTGCTATACTACCTAATTACCGCTTTCCACCATTTCATCATTGTAGTCTTGGATAGCATAAAAAAGATGCTGATCGCGATCATCTTGATGTTGCTCAATGATTAGACTCTTCAACAAAATTTGCTTGGTGGTTACTATTGTAGAAGTAGTTCTTCTTCATATATCCAAATTTTCTATAATGTCTGCACTATGGCTTTCCATAATACCAACAGTACTTCTCCTAATGATTTTTTATTTTACAAATGCCATATTAAGGATATTTATCTTGTTTGTTCCAAGAGAAGTCTCTAGATGTTTCTTTGTTTCTAGACTTTTTTCCATCATTCTTATTTTTCCTACGTCTTTTATTTCGATTTAGTAATTTATGCTATGATTGAATGGCATTTTCTACCGAGTCATCATAATGCCTACTCAATCTTTGTTCAAATGCTTCAAGAGAGCCTATTAATTCAATTATCGATAAAGTATAAATACCTTTAGTTTTCTTAGTGGTTGTCATGATAAGATTAACTTACAAGGAATAGAGACTAAAATTTTCTCAAAAATTCTCTTGTTGATAATGTTCTCCCTGTAGACTCTCGTTTGACGACTATTTCTTTAATTTTTCAGTAATATTCCTTTACGATCTCAGACTCCTTTATTTTATTAATTCAAACTCACGTCTTAAAGTTTGAAGTTTAATGGTGCATACCTTTACATTTCCTTGAAACTCCTTCTGTAAAGTGCTTCAATCTTATGTTGCGCTTATTGCTTCCATTATTCTTGAAAAGAAAGTGTTAGATATCGCCTGTTATAGAATAAATAGCATTTTTAATCTCTTTGTTGTTTTCTTTCAAATCTTTTATCGAGTTTGATTAAGTGTTGAAGTGTTTGTAGGAGTAACAAATCCTTCTTCAATAATAATACATAAATCTTGAAAGCTAAAAAATGTCTTTATTTTACTGCCCTAAAAATCATAAATTTCGGCCATGAAAATGAGAATTGGAATAGAGGAAGGTTGAACGATATTTTCTATCATTTGAGAATTATTTAGAAGTATAGTAAAATGAAACAAAAATGGAATTTTTTGTTTAAAGTTGGATGATATTTCATTGCCCGCGTGGGATCAAACGATGCTTCGATACTATTGATGGATGGTAGGAAATTGGAGGAAAATGGTTACAAAATAGCTAAATAGTTGAAACAGTAAAACAAGAGATATGATGAAAAATTTTTAGACATCTTGAAATTTTATTTTTTTTGAGTACAAGTTATATCATGCATATGAGCTTATATTTATAGCTTCATTTTACAATAGAATAGTCTAGATAGAAGATTCTAGATAGAACGCTCAAGATAAATTAAGGAATTAGTGATTGATTGTTACATAACTAATTTTCTCTATCTTTCCAGAGAACTCTAAGAGAACGGTCTCTAACTTCCTTGAAATTTGTATCACTCCTTAATAATATCTTAGTAGAATTGTGACACATATATAAAAATATTGAATATATATGAACAGAACAGAATAAATGATAAATTAAAGAATTCACTAGCAGAAACAACTGATAAATAAATATAATACAGAAAGTCAGAAGACATTAATCCCATACACAGGTTTTGAACATAATATCTGATACAATAAGTCTCATACACAAATAACAATTTTATTATGTACTACAACAATAAGAAGATACATATCCAAAATATAGACATCACGCTTTCAAAATTCTCCCACCATCATTTAAGTGTGTTCTCAAAAGCATCAAACTTCCAGGCTACTCAATTGAGTGACCCTTATCTAGTTTTGAAGTCCTTTTAGTAATGCCCTATATGTAATGAACATGAGATATTCTTTTTATTTGGTGAGTGGAATGAACTTGTGCCACATGGATGGCTATGATGGATGCATTTCTACTTGGTCGATGGTATTCATACTTCAGCTTAGTAGCTTCTCGACATTAAACATCCGGCTATGCTCGATTAATACTTAAATGACTACGAACAAGAAGATGATACTATAGAGCTAAGTTGCCAAGCCACTACAAAAAATAATTGAATTAGAGACTAACAATTTCAATCTTTACTTAATTTTTTGGTCTCTAAATAAAAGTTAAAAACTGATTTGAAACCAAACTTTCCATCACTAATTATCTAGTGACATAATAACTTGACTAAAAATCCCAGTCTTAAAATTTAAAGAGAGATATTTCACTCTTTAATATTTTAAAGACGAATTATAGTCTCCAGTCAATTTTAGATTATCCAAAATGTATCTAATATTAATCCTTAAATTGTCCACAAAATTAAGGACCATATTTTCATGTAAGTTTATGTGTTTATATATGTGTGTGTATATGTATGTATGAATGTATGTATAGCATTCGTGAGAGAGAATACCTCAAAACTTGGAGACCTTATAGAGAGGGAAACCAAATACAAATGTGGGGTATCCAAGTTTTAAGGTATTCTCTCAGAGAGAATACCTCAAAACTTAGATACCCCGCAATTTTATTTGGTTTATCTCTATAAGGTCTCCAAGTTTTGAGGTATTCTCTTTATAGTCCAGATAAAGAAGAGGTACCAACATATTCAAACTTTGATTCCAACATGTCCAAACTTATGTTGCTTGTTATTCACTATGACTGCTTTATACCGTCCATATTTCAACATTGATGAAATTAATATTTACAAAAAGAGAAACCGTGTATTAATTTGTGCTTTGTAATTTACATGATAGTATCCACGGTCGTAATTAATTTAAAGGCGCATCTACCACTCATTTGGATAAGTCATAATAGATTCATAGGTTATTAGTTTTCTTTAGTAGACTCACACGAAAGAAAAAATGCTAGCAAACTTTAAGTATTAAACTAAAGGGATATATTACTTAATGATTAAACATATGAAAATATTTATGTAAGTCCATGATAAAGAACATTTGATTTTTTACATTTTAAATACTATTAAATTAGATAAGAGGGCCACTTAGTAGTTTAGGTTTGTGATTGTGCTTCCAGTGCTCTATTTCATTAGCAAACCTCTACAATTTATACAAATGAAGTTTCAGCTCTTTCACCAACAAAACATTTGAACACTTTATAAAAGTAAGTAGTTTTTGAATAGTTAATTGTGGTTCCATGAACATTATTGCAGCACAAAAACACAATTTTCATAGCCAGAGATAATGGAAGTCATTGGATCATTGGTTTTATAAATGGAGCTGTAACGACCTAAAATTTCGAACACTTTGTATTTAAATATCGAATAATTTAAATATTTGAATTTTGGATTTAATGTTATTAGATTGATTTAATAACCTTGTTATACTTTTTTCATTAATGACTAATAATGGTAAACTTATTTTCGAAAATTTTTATAAAAATATTTAGTTCAAAGAAATACCGTTAATGTGATAGAAAAATCGTTTGATCGATAAACAACCTTTTACTCAACAAAAATTGTTCAAACTTATTATGCTTTTCTAATCAACTAATGTTTCAATAATTAACAACTAAAAATAATTTTCCTAAGAAAAGCTTTTAGAAGGTATTTGGAAGATATTTTAAGAGGATGGGTAGTTTGGGAATTTACTAGAGAAGGAAAGAAGAATCTTTTGTTTAATGAGTTGCAAAGCAAAGCAAAACAAATGGGTGGAGGGGTTTCTTTTGACCAGAAATGGAGAGGGAAAGGAAGGTCATTTGCCTTTGTTAAAGTCCATACAACTTATATCTTTCATTTCATAATTTTATTTTTCAAGTTTTGTGTAAAAAAGCTTAAGTATTCAAGCTCTCTTTCTATCTTCAATCCTAATTTTCCTGAAGCGAATCAACTTTAATCCTCTCCAAACAATAATGAAGGCCGTAGATCACCATAGGAAACATGAATATCAAGTAAAAGGTGGAAGAAAAGGAGAACAAACCCCTAATCCATCTTGGGCCGTGAGCAAATCGAGAGGGGGAAGAAGGCCAAGCACTAAATTGGACGAAAGGTGGAAGCTTTGGATGTTTGGCGATGGCAGGAAGTGTTATCATATTCTAGTGCTTATGCTTGGATGTTAGCAAGATTATGGGGTGAGTTTACTCAATATTGAACGATTACATATTGTGTTATATATGTTGTGTGTGCTCGAAATATGAATTTAAAGTTAAAAGTTAACTAACTAAAGTTATAACTTTGGACCCTCTTGCTTTTGAAAGAACATGACAACTATATATTGTATAACATCACACCTATTATCTTTTATAGAATATGGCATGGTCTTGACATTATGCATATTTCGTTGGTTAGTTTGTGTGTCGAATTGATGTGAATGTGAAAGTGTTTGTATAATAATAGTCACTATAAGTGCACTTTGAACCCTCTTGTGTTTAAACTTGTTCAATGTGGTTATATATGAATATATTGCAAATGCACATATTTTGGCTATTCTCTACACAAATTTTGGCATATGGAATATTAAAGAAAAGTTTTAAAAATTTGTAGAACTTGTGAAACCAAGTTGTGAAAGTTTGGAGCGTATTAATCGCTATGGATGCACTTTGAAATCGCTTTGTGTTGGCAATTTTTAAAGTTAATTTTGATAAACATTCTTAGTGGTTTCTTTTTTGTTTTAATAAGTAAAATATATGTACTTATTACTGTAAAAGTATCAAGGTTTAAAAAGTTATAAAACTGTTTGAACAAGTATAGAAGTTTAGAAACTAAAGGTAGCTATAAATGCAATTTGGAAAATAGCCTGCTTTCGAGAATTTTTATAATTAATTTGGAAGATATCCTTAAGGGGTTTCTTTTCATATTTATGAAGTATCCTAAGTATAATACTTACTGTAAAACAGTTGGATCAAAAATCAATTATTTATGCGGTTAAAACTGGCCACAAAGATCATGCATTTTTATGCTGTTCTCTGTCCAGAACTTTAGATAACACTTATAAATGCTGACTTTGGTCTACTAACACTTTGCAATTTTTTTTTTATTGCAACGTTTTCATTGGTTTTTCATGTTTTAAATGGTTTGTAATTTATTATCTTTGTGGATTCTTCTTAAGAAAGTATAATAACATGGATTTGAGTATGAAAGAATGATTAGAAGTTCAAATATATTTTTAATAATTAAATATTAATTTCTAAAGATAAAGGTTTCCTTTGTAGCATTCGAAATAAAAGGTTTTTAGTAAATTATGAGTTAGTTATTTTTAAGTAAAATTTTACATTGATATTTAAAAAACCTAACTTCACCTCCATTCTTGGAGTAGTATCATACCAACTATGCACAAGCGGACCTTACAAGTCAATCCTAGGGACTTCAATGACACCTCAGGCAGAACAAGAGAGGGACGCTTAATCACACTCTTATTCCTGACCAGGGGCGGTTCAGGTGTCGTCCACTCCTATAGTCAAAAGTATGGAGCCGATTCAAATTTAAGTTTCCCCTCTGATTTTGGATATTACCGCTCAAATTCAGATGTTACCACTTCAATTCCAAACTTCCCACTAATGTCCAAAATATAGCCACTCAAATTATGGTCTCTTTCCAAAATTAAGTCAGCTATCCACGCACACCAGGTCAATGATACGGATCAACGACATATGGTATGATCCAACGATGGGCATCAAAATAGCAAAAGAAGAATGATTATGGGGAAATGCATACATCTCTACACTATAAATAGGAGAGACATTGTAATGAGAAAGGGGATCTTCCTTTTTAAGAAAATGAGTAGAATTGTATCTTTTACATTCATCCATTTAAAGAGGCATCAGGGAAAAATATAAAAAAAGATTTGATCATTGGACGTAGGATTTCGAAAAAATCCGAACGACGTAAAATTCCAATGTAGTTATTTTCATGCAGTACTACTTAATCATTTTACTTCAAATCCTTCTCAATGTAAATTCGTTAATAGGTTATAAACCTAATTTGACATTTTAACAAACAGTTAAAGTGCAATTGCTTGATTGTGTAAGCATCCAACAACATAAATACTACTCAAAAGCAAGTTTAAGGTCACTTAAATTTGTTGATTCTAAAATTATTGAAGTAATTGAAGCTTTGATTACTCTACGGTCAACTAAGGTGTCGTGGGATGAAAAATCTCATCAATAGGTTTATAGTAACAATGTTTTAATAACATTTATTTTTAACCTATTTAATTATACTTTTGAAAATGTCAAAATTTTGTTTAAGATTTGTGAATATTTTATACCATTTGGATAAGAATATGAATACATTTCTATGTATGGAAAGGAATAGAAATGAATATTGAAAGAGCAGTATACATGTATATATCTTTTGTAAAGGTATTTTAAATATATATATATATACAAGTGTTTACAAAGAATATTTAATTAATAAAAGAGTTGATTAAATAAAAAAGGGATTAGGAGTTGCTTATGTAACTTAATTGTGCATTATGCGACTTAAGCATGCTTTGCGTATTTACTTATTTATGGAAAGTATCTAATCCTATGCTTAGCAGTAAAAGCCGTAAAATTAGAATTTTTTAACAAGAAAACTTGTCAACACCCTAAAGCAGAGTTCATAGTGTAAGTATTCCTTTCGAAACCACCCTTCGAACGGATTAAGATAGCTTGAATCTTTTGAATCCCTTTTTCCAAACAATCTAAGTGATTTAGATCTCCCTTAAGTCCACCTTTCGAATAGGTTGAGGCATTCCTTCAATACAACCTTTTGAAATGGTCGAGATACTTGGATCACCTTTGAAGCTACATTTCGAACTAGTTGAATTAGCTTAGAATCCTTTCGAAACCTACTTTCGGAGTGGTTGAGATGACTAATGGTTAGGACCTAATGGATCTAAGGCTTTAACTGACACAATAGGTTCCCACTCCTTCGTAAGGTGACCTTTCAATTGACAGTGGTGCAAGTAATTCATAACCAGATCTATATCGAAGCAAAAGATCAATCAATATATTCGGAAGTGTCATATACTTTCTTTAATAATAATTTTCTTGAATACAAGAAGCCTAAATATTACAAAGGAGTAAAATCCTAACTTTATTTAAAGGTTAAGGTTTACAAATTTAATGTAGAACTAGTATTGAGTGAATGAAATTGGATCCCCAAAACAGTACCCCTAGGGTCTTATTTATAAGCGTTGGTTAGACCCTTTCGAATCAGTCCTTTCGACATAGTTGAAAGGGTACTTTGATGACCTTTTATTATTGCTAAATTTGGGGCGCCTTCTAACTTCACTTTTGAATGGAATATGAGTGCTTTTGACTTCGTTGAAAAGTATAGATGCGCCCTCCACTTTGTCGTTGATGTGTTATTGAAAGTAAGATAAGATGCAGGCTTTCGATACTGTGGAAAGGTGTATCTTTTGAGGCTTCGAATGAGTTGGAGTGTAGTAGAAGGCTTAAAGCCATAGGTGGCTTTCGAATGCATTCTTATTGGTTGATGCGGAACCCCTATCCTCTGGTATTTGAGGAAGCCATATTGAACTCATATAAGCTTTCCTTTTGTAATTGTGGATGGTTTTAACCAATTTGAATGGCTAATCAATGCTTTTGAAGGGGTAGTTGTGGCCAAATTTTCTTCTTTGGAAGGTAAATGTTGGCGAACCCACTATTTCGAAAGTTTTAGCACACATGCATAAGCTTGTAATCTTTTGTCTTCGAAAGATGCCTTTAACACATTCGAAACACATTTATGCATGCAGAAGCAACTGTTTTGAAAGGGATCAATTAAAGCGAAAGAGTGTCCATGTCCCCTTTTGATCTCTTCAACAGTGTATTGCTCATCCAACTTTTGCAGAAGCATCCCTTTGACAATTTTGGAAGGTCTTACTATTACTATCATTCTTCATGGATCCTCCTTCTGTATTCTTTAAGGTTTCGATCAAATTGGAGTGGTTTTGATGATAACACTTGCCCTCCTAGTGAAGGGATGCTCTTTACCTTTTCAAGTCAACTGTTTTGATACCTATCTTTATTTCAACGTAAAAATTTCCCACCTTTTGATATTACCAAATGAATCTTAGCCATTTATTTGAATTTGGTCGAATGGCCTTCTTTGCGTTCACTTCTCTTGTAAATCACGCTTCCTTCTCTCGCTTTTTTCATTTACTTGCGATTAAGAAACTCAAAGAAAAAATAAAGAATTCCAATTTCTTATTAAATTCCTAATTTTTAGTAGACACGAGTTCAAATTTGAGGTATACATCTTTTGTTCTTAATCAATTTCAATTCTAAATTTATAAGATTCAAATTTGCATTTCTGTTTTAATTTTTTGAGATTGAATGGAGTTCATCGTTCATATAATTGACCACTAGATTCATTTTTATGCTGATTTTGATTAGTCTAAGATATCAATTTTGGGTTCAAACTTGAATTCTTTAAATATTGGGTTATTTTCCATTATTATATGCAAATTCAGGATAATATTTTATTATGCTCAATTTTAATTAGTTTGAGAAGACTTTATTATTATTATTTCGATTTTGATTAATTTATGGAGCCAATTATGATCTGAGATTGGATTTGCTAAGTAAGGGTTTTTATTGTTCTTAAATGCGGATTCATGCTCGAATCAGATTGTTATCAACATCTAAGGATCTTTGGGTTGATAATGAATCAGGAAGGAATTCCTTTCTGGTAACTTCGAAGAGAAGGCAAAGTTATATATATCAATAAGCTAACATTACAACTTAATTTCCAACCCTTTCAAAAAGGGTTAATGCAACTAACTCCACTTCCTTTTCTAACCTCTTTCGAAGGGGTCGAAAGGAAGTCAAATATCCACTTTAAATGGATCCTTTCGATGGGGTTAATGTTGTTGTTATGAGATGGACTTCTTTGAAAGCCAATATAGGTTCAAATGTATTTTGGCACCTTTTGAAGAAGTCATCTTGAAGGTTTCAATTTAATGACTACATAGTGTATCTCTTCGAAGGCCCAATTCTCTTCGAAAGGATTTAAAACTTAATGTATATAAAAAGTGAATTTGATTTGCTATTGAACTTTATTTTGGGTAGACCATGTCCAACTTTTATTTACTCTAGAATATGTTAAAAGTTAGAAATTAATATCTCCTGCCATCAATTGGATTGAGAATAATTCATTTCTGTTACAGTCGAAAACCTTATCTAGCCATTTTACTTGATTGAAGCCCCCAAAATTAAAACAAGCCTATTCATTACCATGTTTTCGAAACTCCACCTTGTTCTTTCGACTTGCTCGAGACCCGTTATAGTCAATTGAACTATAATATCATTTTCTCAACATAAACATTATCGAAACATCCTAAGGCCCTGTCATTTGTATTAGAATCACTTTGCTCCAAGTCTTTCGACTTAGTGAGAATATAGCGTTTTGGCAATATTCATATTTTTTAAGTACAATAAAATCCATGGGTTTTGACATTGTCAGAAGGTTCATTTGACTTTATTGGGAGACGTTGTTAATAGTTCCAACAATGCATATATTCAAACTAGCATTGTGGGGATAGTTGCACTTATTAATAGTAAAATTATTTTAGGCTTTCTATATAGTAAACAGAGGTTTAGGTGTTTGTATTCGATCTCCCTTTATGTCACTGTCCAAACCTCAATGAATCTCATAATTCTCATTAACTTTATCGCTCTTTTGAAGGTATTGAACTATATGCCTTGGTGGATATCTGAACTATTGCAATAGGCTTTCGACATCTTTGAAAGGTGTTAATAATGAAATAAATTATAATTTTAATAAAATGATTTCACCTGGTAGGATCATGGGTTTAAAAAGGACTTTTGAGAAACCTGAAAAGGATGTAGCTTCAAAATTAGAGTCTTCCCCAAAGAAGGCCGAAGCAGTTTCAAGGCATTCTCTTATAGCCACTCAAGATGAAGTTGATGCGATTCTTAACACTTCGGAATTACAGGAGTTGAAGTCATTCCTCATGGTGAAAATGACACTATCTAGAGTCCTCCTGAAGGATACTTTGCTTACACTGCCATCCATACCTGGCATGGTGGTTATATTCCATTTCCAGATTTTTTGTCAATATTCTTGAGTCACCTTGGCATAGCTCCAATTCAATTATCACCAAATGTATATACATGCCTTGTCTCCTTCGAGCTCATGGCCTTAGAGTCAGGCCTTTCCTTAACTAAGTGTTGAAGTTCTAAATTATTTGGTTCATCTTGTTAAACTCAGCAATTAAAATGGCCAGATCTTCAGAGCTAACCCACATAAAAAGTTAATTTTTGAGGGAGTAAACAAGATTAGAGATTGGGAGACACAATTCTTATATCTCAAATGTTTTCCAAATATTAGTGGAGCTTTCATTTCTCCTTGTAAGTTGATCGTTATTTTCATTGGTCATTAAACTAATCTCTTTTGCTGAATTACGTTTTCTTATTAGGCCCTGCTCCTAAAGATCTTTATGATAAAGGGAAGAGAATCGTGAAGTTTTTAACTACTACTTCGGGTAGCATTGGGAATAGGCTTACATAGTTGACGCCAAGCAATCTTCAAAAACATTCCCTCCTCCCAGTAGGTCAAAGAGTTCTTGGGCAACTCCCTATTGTCCAACATACTTCTAAGAGTAAGCACTTCCTATCCCTGGGTGATCCTAAATAAATTTCTCCTTTGCCTCCAATTTGTCCAGACCAACTTGGTAAGCTTAAATGTAGCATTTATAACTTATTGTCATGTTATTCTATAGATTTCTTTACTAATTTATGCTTTTTGGAATTTAGCAGCTGCTCCTCCAACTGAATTAATCATAAGAGATCCAGTCTTTCCAACTTTTGAATCCAACGCTTCAGCTTTGACCCAAGCCATTACTAGGTCGAGGATGATTGCTAAAAGAAAATTAAGCGAAATGACTGCAGCATCTCTCTCTCTCTCTCAAGAAAACTAAAATAGCCGATGTCAAGTCTTTTCTTCCTCCAAAAGATAGTGAATCTTTTGATATAGGCAAGGCTCTAGAAAGGTTCTACTCTTGATGCTACTAGTGACCCACCCAGAATGATTCCTTCAAAGAATGATTTCAAGTCTCACATAATTGTGTTCGATTCTCCTAACATCATTGAACAGATGCAAAGGGATTTAGGCACTTAAGCTCCTCACCAGGAGTTAAATCCTTCTAGACCTACATCACTGGTGTCTGCTAATGATTTCAAGGAGATTGTACATTCAATCATGGATTCTTTGTTGTTCACTTCCATTTATCCACCTTCCTCTGTACCTAACCCATCAAAACATTATCGATCTCTAATTAAGCAACAACTTCTGGCGCGTATCAGGCTACTTGACCTTCTTATCACTATTTCTTATTGAATTTGGACTCATTTTGTACTTTTCCTTTCAGATTTCCAAAAGCTGGTACTCTCTCCAGGAAAGCGTTTGAAAGTCTTCCTTAAGACATCTAAGCTTCAAGAAGAAATCCCAACTCTAAGTAACTAAATTACTTCTCTCTCTGCTACTAAAGATAACGCGACGAGGAAGAAAGGTTGAGCACTTCACTTGCTCAAGCGGAATCCACCATTTCCGATGAGAGGAAGGCGAATCAAATCTTAGCTGATGAGATCTTGGCTTTAAAAATGAATCAAAAAGAGTCAAAGGAAAAAAAGGCCTGGTGATTGCTACACTATCTTTTCTTAAAGAGAAATGCACTCTTTTCGAGAAGAAGTTGGAGAAGAAGAAAATTTTTTTAACCAGGCCATCAAAACCATTTCTAAGGCCAAACAAAAGGTATTGCAATCTTTGAGTACTTCTCTTAACAACATCATTGTGAATTCTTATGAAGACGCTCCCATGCTGGCTTATTTCGACAATATCAAGAAGTGTCCAGACTTAAGCTTCCCTTTAACTAATCCTGTGCTAGTCAATAGATTTATGGACAAGATCAAGAGATGGAGCAAGGGATCGAGGTTCCTAAGACAAAAGAAATTGACACCACTAAACTCTTATCTTTCAAAGTCCCTTCTGTAGGAGATTTTGACTTTGATGAGGAGGAAGATGGCGAGGATGATGAAAACATTGAAGAAGGTGGCAATGATGACGATAATGGCAGTAGCCCAGATGACGATGATAAATGTCGTTCTGGTGGTAATTGAGGCACCCACAATGAGTCTCATAGAGGGGGTGACAACGATGCCTCTAGGGCTTCAGATAAAGTCATCCTTGATTCTAGCGCCCATGAAATGGGTCAGACCAAACCTCCCGAAACTTCCGTTATTCATGAAAAATTTGTCGATATTGACTCTGGAGGGCAAGATGGGAAAAACACACTCGACAAACTTCAGTCCTTGTTTCTCAAGTATGGAATTCTTTATCAAAATGGCTTTCACTTCCATGATAACAGTAGTTGATATCTTCATATTTTAGATAAAGAAGAAATCCATTCAACTTTATAAAACAAAGCTTGAAAGGAAACAAGCGGATATAAGTAGCTTGTATATGGAGTTAGATAAACAATTAAAAGAACATAATACACTCTCTGACAAGTATTATAATCTTAATAAGAGTGCCCCAGTTTTAGCATCCTTTAAAGATCAGAAAGTTGCCCCTAACTAAAAAGGGCGTGCCTTCGTTATGACAAGCTCTTAGAAGGGAACAGAGAATTAATAACACTCTTTTGTATGTTGATTGAAGATAGAGATATCCTAGTAGACTTCCTATACAAAGCCTATGTGGATATCCAACCGTAGATCTTTCATACTTGGGTGATTTTAGCGGGGGTCTACTTAGATATCTTCATAGGAGATACTTGGATGAATTTGGATCTAATCCTCATTTGGGTGTTTGTTGGAACCTACCACGAGTCAACTCAATTCCACATGAATTTCCTCTAGAAAAACCTAAAAATTATAAGGATAAATTCGTTTCTGAATTATTCAAAAAATCAATTTTGTATGAACCAGATGAAAATCCACGATTATGTAATTATATTGATATATAAATTTTCTGCTTTAATTTCCTTTTATACTTAATCATATGTTATTACGTTATTACGGAATAAATGTCACTCAAGCAGCCTTGTTTCTAGAGATTATTTAGGAAAATATGTCAAATTAAGAAGAGATTATTTAGAAAAGGCCTCGCTCTTGAAATCCTCAGAATTGGCTAGATATTGCTTTCTTAGAGACCTACAAGGCTTTATATGCAACATCACCACCTTTATTTTGATTCTGTTGGCAAAGAAAAGGAAAGGCTTCTTAAGGAAATCTAAACATATCACACCAAATTAATATGCGATCGTGATAGTCCTCCTACTGGAGAATGGGAATATAGCAAATATCCTCCAATTATTACCCAGAAGGATTTAATGCCCCTTTTAATTCTACACTTATTCTTTCAGCTAATTCTTTAAACAATGTTAAAAATACCATTTCTTGGCTTTAAGTGTAATAAAACAAGTATTTGCTTATTACAATGAGATTGTACGTTTTGTTTTATTTTTTATTTGAGTTGTAACCTCTATTATTGTAATAAAATGAATTGGTAATTTGAGTATTAACTTTGTTTATTGTTTGTTTAAATAGGAGTTACAGTTATCTACCATGCCGCTCTCATTAGATTCATTATCTTGTTTCACCAGCATCAGAGATAGGTTGGTAGCGAATGTTGAAAAGAGGAGCCTCCTTAAAGATCCTCTGTCTGCTCATCTTCAAGGCAACATTGAAGTGTTGGAATGGCATAGGAAATTTTTTTTCTTTAGAAGATGATAGTTAGGGACTTTAACGATCAAATCACCAGTCTCGAAGCAAACATCAAGAGTAAAGATGAAGCAATTTCTTAATTAAAATGTCAAATTAAATCAAACCCTTCAATCGACTTTGATCCAGAAATGTCTAAGCTTTTCTAATAGATAAGCAATTTGGTGATAAAATTAAAAGATAGTCAAGCTCAGTGCAAATATCTAGAATTTATCATGAGGGGTGACATTCAAAATATCAATTTACCAACTTCTCCAATCACCTCATTTGTTATGAATCGACAAGGTCTTCATCTCTAGCTATTCAAAAAATTTCAGCTACGACTAACCCTCCCCCAAGTTTAGATTAGAAAGCAGTATGTGAATGGTGCAGGAAGGTCAAATTTGAAATGATAACTTATTTTGATGACCAACAGAAAGTGTGATATTCACTTCGCATTAATGAGTATGCGGCTAGAATTCAAAAACTTGAACATGAAAAATATGTTCTCCGAAAGTATATTGTCGATTTAGAAAGGCAAAACAAGACCCTTAAAGGTGCCAACAAAGCTTTAAACCATGCTTTGAAGACCATCATTGAGTCGATTGATGATGTTGATGAATTAAGAAAAAGGAAAAGAAGCTTAAATAAATTCTTTGTATAGCGATTCATTATATTGCCCATCCTTCAATTGCTGAGATTCTAAATATGGTTATCCAAGATCCATGATACATACACTTGTACTATATACTTGTAAATAATCTTATCAATTATGTAAATTATGTAAATATCACCTAGTTTGTAGCCTTCACCTGTTTTACAATGCTGCTATTTGAATTTGCTTCCTGATAACTTTGACTGTGGCTTTTGTATCTGTCGACCCATTAAGTCTTCCTTATTGATCTTGTTTTCCTGAAAAGTACAAAACAGAGAACATTTCTTATTATTAATTTGAAATCGATGCAAGAATATATTTGGCGGTTCTTTATATTATTGGCAACAATATGAGGAATCCTGCTAATTCCAAAAATCTAAGTAATGGTGTTTAACATATCATCGTGTGAAATAATAAGTGAAGAGAAATTCCACAGTTAGAAATGAATTGGAGTCTTGAGATCCAACTAGAAATCCGACTCTAATTATATTAATAGAAGACCAAAAATCTAATTACGTGATTAATAATGGAAGGCCAGAAATCCAAATCTAACATTAATAATGGAAATTTAGAAATCCTTTTCTGAAAATAACTGATAGAAGACCAAGAATAATCGTTCAATAATAAAAGTACAAGGATCAATATCAGGAAATTACACATTGGAGACTAGGAACTTTCTTTTAGAAACAAATAATTTGAATCCAGAAATACTTATCTTGAAATAACGGAAAATCTGAAACCCAGATTCGGGTATTAATAAGATAGTCCTTGGAATTAATAGAAACCAAAAGTCCATGATAGATGTCATAAAGCCCAAATTCAGGCATTAATGAGTGAAGTCCAGAAATCAATGGTAAGAGACTCAAAACCCAAATTCAGATATTAATGAAGTCCAGAAATCCTCTTTTGGAAATCAATTGAAGGCTGTAGATTCATATTTGAGTCTTTTATTTTGCACCATTCTTTGGGTTTTGATTCCTTTAACATGTGCCATATTTTAGGCTCCGTATATTGTTATTGTTTGGTATGCCACTTCTCGGGCTTGGAAGTCTTAGTCCGTTGTTGTCTGGTGCGCTTGATTAGCTTATCCATAAGCAGGACCCAAGGACTTACCCAACTTCCCTCCAGGAGGCGCTCCAACCAGACCTTTATAGGCAGAACTGAAGGCTTGTTCGTTGCCTTAGCCCGGCCATAACGTGGCGAGATCAAGGGCTTACTCCGTCATCCCTCCAAGAGGTGCTTCAACCAGGCTATAGCTTGGTGAGAATGAAGTTTTGTTCGGTGCCTTAGCCAGGCCATAGCATGGTGGGACTAAGGGATTACTCCATCCCCCTTTAGGGGGAGCCTTGATCTGGCCATAGCGTGGCACGATCAAGTGCTTGTTGATACTTTAACCTTACCATAGCATGGCGCAGATAAAGGTTTACTCTAACTCCTTCAAGGAGGAGCTTTGACCTAGCCATCTCGGCACAAACAAAAGCTTATGACCGCTTAAGGTTATTTCTAGGATTAAGGAGAATTCTACTCCCAACTACATAGATTTTTCTTGGAAAAGTGGTGCTTTATTGAATTCAATTAGGATCGCTTTACAAATCTATTGATTTTTCCTTGTTTGAAAAAGTTAATCACTATTCCTTCAAGTGCTCTACATTGATTTATTTCGTGCCATTCATCATGCGATAGTGATAATAGGATTCTCCCCGATTCGTTTCGTATTTGGGATTTTTCTTTTGGGTTGGCCAATAGTTGAGTTCCTCCTTGGTTAGTAAATACACATTCTCAATCTATGTAGTCAGATTGCATTCCTTGGGGACTCTTGATTTGAAGCTTGCCTTTTGAGGATGATTCCTAGATTTTTTTTATTACTTGATTTGGGAGCTTTACCCTCAGCAACCAATTTCCTTTTCAAAACCTTTTAAAGCTCATATGTAGTATATGTTTCGCTTGTTTCTTGATGTCATTTTTGTGCAATGATATAGTAATCAGCCATCATCACTTTCTTGAAGATAGTGCCTCCGGTATAGAATTGAATTGTCTTCTTCATGTGATCAAACATGTTATCACTCTTATCTTTTGTTTAAACTAAAGCAAAAGTAGGTGTAGGGCCAATGTAAAAGGGATTTTAAGCTTCACTTATCTGTATCATAAGATTCAACCTTCTTTTTCTTTATGATTCTCAAAGCCTCCAATTTTCACATCCTCTTTTCATATAGTTTACAATCTTCAATAGTTCTATGGGAGAATCCAATTGAGTGTGAATCTAAGGATCCTTGTGTGGACTTTTTAATTTTTCTAAGCATGGTTTTGTAAGGTCTAAGGTAAGCTTGGGACAGAATAGGGTTAAAGGGAAATAAAGTTGGGAACTCAACAAATTTGAAGATTCAAAGTCCTCCTTCTAACGCCAAAAATGTTAATAAGAAAACTTGTCAGCACCCCAAAGTAGAGTTCAAAGTTTAAGTGTTCCTTTCGAAACCACCTTTCAAATAGATATAGATAGTCTGAATCCCTTTTTTCCAAACAATATAAGTGATTTTGATCTCCCTTAAGTCCACCTTTCGAAAAAGTTGAGGCAATTGAAAATCCTTCTATAATACCTTTCGAAACAGTCGAGACACTTGGATAGACTTTGAAACTACCTTTCGAACTAGTTGAATTGGCTTAGAATCCTTTCAAAATGTTTTTTCAAAGTGGTTAAAGTGACTAATGTTTAGGACCTAATGGATCTATGGCTTTGACGGACTCAATAGGTTCCCACTCCTTCGAAAGTTAACCTTTCGATTGACATCGATGTAGGTAATTCATAATCAGATCTCTATAGAAGCAACATACCAATCAATATATTTGAAAATGCCATATACTTGCTTTAACAATAATTTTCTTAAAAACAAGAAGCCTATATATTACAACGGAGTAAAATCCCCAACTTGATTTAAAGATTAGGGTTTACAAATTTAAGAAAGAATAAGCATTGAGTGAATGAAATTGAATCTCCAAAACAGTACCCCTAGGGTCGTATTTATAGGTGTAGGTTGGACCCTTTCAAATCAGTCCTTTCGACTTAGTCGAAAGGGTGCCTTGATGATCTTTCCTTGCTGCTAAATTTAGGGTGCCTTCTAACTTCACCTCTGAATGGAACATGAGTGCTTTCGACTTCGTCGAATAGTATAGATGCACCCTTCACTTTGTTGTTGATGTGCTGATGCAAGAAGGATAAGATGCGAGTTTTCAATACCGTCGAAAGGTGTATCTTTGGGGTTTCGAGTGAGTTCGAGTATAGTAGAAGGCTTAAATGCAGTAGGTGGCTTTCGAATGCATTCTTGTTGATTGATGCAAAACCCCTATCCTTTGGTGTTCGAGGAGGCCATATAGAACTCATTTAAGCTCCTTTTGTAATTATGGATGTGTTTTCTTAACAATATTTCTTGTCAACACCCCAAAGTTGTGTTAGGAATAGGAATCATCCTTTGGGCAAGTAGAGTAGAAAGGAAGGTATGAATCCTTTTTGAATTTCCTCCTAAATAGGCTTTGGTAGACAGGAATTTCTTAGATAGTTCTTTCGACTCTGTCAAAAGGGTTGGATTCCATGCTTAATGACCTTTCGACTTTGTTCAGATGGATTGGTCTTTCCTTCAAAAGCCTTCCTTTCGATTCAATGGAGGTATCTTAGGAAGTTTTTCTTTGATGGTTATGACCTTATCAAAGGCCTTGATGGTTGTGTAGCTAGGACTTATTCCAAGAATCTGATACCAAGGTTCCAACCCTATCGTAGTCAAGGTGAATTTAGTGATAAAGCTTGAACCAGGAATTTGGGTTAGGGTTTCGAACTTATCGAAAGCAGTCAGCTTAACCTTCTTGGGTTTGAACTTGTAATCTCAAACTACAGTGTTTTGGTGGTTTCGACCTTGTCGAAAGCCAAATCCTCGAGCTCCTTGTACTAGTTGAAGATTTAAGTAAGTTGTGACTTGGTTTTGACCTTGTCCAAAGCTAGAACTCAGAGGAAGGTCACTTAAATTATGAACTTGAAGTGGTTTGAATCTTCTAGGTCTCGACTGTGTCAATATTGGCCTTTCGATGTAGGCGAAACCTGAAACATAAGTGTGAAACTGACGAGAACCTTGATAAAATGATAAATAATCTAAAATACTTGAAACTTCCCATTCATAAGCAAAAGATGTCTTTATTGCATTAAATCCCCAAATTAATTCATTAATTAGGGTTACAACACTTAATTAAAGAAGTACAAGTTTATATTGTAAAGATCGGATCCCCCAAAATGTTGCTACCTTGTCAAATGGTATGGTTGTGCTCCGCTTCTTTGAATTGTCTTGTAAGTGCTCCCGACTCTATCGATAACCCTTGTTCATTGGTTTCGATAATGTTGGTTACGCATGTTTTCTTGTTTCTAATCTGATACGGAACCCTCCAGGACCACATTGGCTTCGACTGGTTTGAAAGGCATACTATAGCTTTCGAAGGGATTATTCAGGATAACACTTGCCTTCTAGCAGTTTGAATGGAGGCGAAACCATTGGTTTCGAATGGTTTGGCGCATGTTCAAAGACCTATTCTTCATTGTCTTTGAAAGATGCTGTCTTGACTCATTCGAAAGGTCTTCATAGATATGGACTCACCTAGTCGAAAGGTTGTTAATGAAGGCGGAAGGATGCTTGGACTCCTTCAACTCCTTTGAAAGGTTAGGACCTTCTAGATCTTGATTGCTGAAACCTTTCGATACCTTCGAAAGGTCCTGAAGCTTCTAGACTTTAACGATAGCATCCCTTCGACTCCTTCGAAAAGTCTAGCTGGTGCTATAATCTCTTGCTTTCTTTTGTTCTCTGCTTCGAATGGCTTGGACTAAGTTGAAAGGTGGATTTTTGGAGTAACATCCCCCCTCTACACGAAGGGATGCACTTGATTTTCTAGGTCAACACTGTCGAAGCCTAGAACCTTCCTACCTCTTGGCCTTCTCACGTGAATCTGGGATGTCCATTTAAATCTGATCTTGTTTAGTTGATGTCTCTTGGTGACTTTTCTTATAAGTATGCTTTTCTTCTTTTTCTTCTTTCACTTTTCTACAACCAAAAATTCGAGCACAAGTGAAAGAATTCTACAAATTCTCAAACTTTTTATTCACTCCCAGAAATCAAAGTAAACACCAAATCTAAATCGTATATGTGACGCCCCACTCCGAGACCCACATTAGCAAAGAGTATTATGAAATAATACCGTCTGCTAATGCGGAGAATAGAGCTGAATAGGAGTGACCACCTATAGCCTTGACTTAACTATCTATTGAATACATCGACAATTGCCATACCAAGCAGATCGACATATCCAATAAATTCTTAATGAAAATCCATAGGAGGCTGGAGAATCTATCAGAACAGAATATAACAACTCAAATGTAATATACATCACATAACAGTAGATCATCACATACACATATACAAATACATAACAGAGTATACTAAATAATACATGTCAAGTGGTATAGCAGACCATAATATACAGGCGAGTCAAAAGAATACACATCAGAGTAACAACCAAAAAGGACTACACAAAAAGCTATAACAAAAAGGATCTAGCGGAATAGTCCATGCGACAGCAAAAGAGGCTAAGTCCACAAGTGCACCTAACCTGAAACATCTCGGTCTGACCCGAGTATAAAATACATGGGTCATTCTAGTTAAACAAATCAGTTAGATAAACTGAACAATAACGAACCAACAAGGTCATAAAGTACAACAAATATCTCTAAAAGAGATAACTCAATCATCAAACAAAAGATGAATCATAACAAGCCTCATATCATCGGCAACTCAAATAAACAATGGATATGAATATCCCAAATCAAGCCAAAAAGGCAAATAACAAATACCAATGAAGGTAACACAAGTTCCACAAGGTAACTGCTATATATCGTGTGGTTCAAAGGACCTACACCAAAAGGCGATACGCTAGGGAATATAAATATCAATGAAACAAAAGAAATTGCACGTGCTCAGCACTGTATAGACAAGGATCCATAAGCCCGAAGGCAACAAATCCGAAGGTACAAACCCGAAGGCAACATACCCGAAGGCAACAAACCCGAAGGCACAAACCCGAAGGCAACATACCCGAAGGCAACAAACCCGAAGGCACAAACCCGAAGGCAACATACCCGAAGGCAACGAACCCGAAGGCACAAACCCGAAGGCAACATACCCGAAGGCAACGAACCCGAAGGCACAAACCCGAAGGCATCATACCCGAAGGCAACAAACCCGAAGGCACAAACCCGAAGGCAACATACCCGAAGGCAACGAACCCGAAGGCACAAACCCGAAGGCATCATACCCGAAGGCAACAAACCCGAAGGCACAAACCCGAAGGCAACATACCCGAAAGCAACAAACCCGAAGGCAAAAACCCAAAGGCATCATACCCGAAGGCACAAACCCAAAGGCACAAACCGTGGTGGTGAAGGTCCGAAGGCCCACTACTAGACACCACCAACTGGCAATATGTGTCACAAACTCCTCGGAAGGAACTCGAAAAATGTTAACGTGAGTCCCATTCCATACGCTCGCACTAAACGGTTTACTACCCGTTAGTCAATTTCACACTCAAAGCAATACAAAGTTTACCTCATCTCATCGGTAAACCAAAACCCAAAGGTCAAAACGTTCAAACGAATAGATTAGGAATTAACTGAAAAGATGAACTCACGTGTTCATAGCACACGTTTTATCTAATCATTTAATTCTCCTCCCTCTTCGCTCGAAGTGCAAAATTGTGCGTATGAGTTTTAATTAGAAATTATAAATTAGAAAAATGAGCTTTTAATACAACTTCAAAAGATCATTTATAAAAACCGTGTATGGAATCAAAAAGGAATCATCAAAGTCTAAAAATGTGATAATAACTAATTGGAATCAACACGAATCGATTAAATTTGGAAACTAAGCAAAATAGGAAAAAATAGACAAAAACAAGCAGGTCAGTCGACTGACTGCAGAGGCCAGTCGACTGATCCAGAAACCTAGAAGCTTCATTTCCTGCAGTCAGTCGACTGATTATAGAGGCCAGTCGACTGATTGCAGGAAACAGAGACTCCCAACCTCTGTAAACAGCCCCGGAATCTTCATTTTCTACAGCCAGTCGAGTGACTGCAAATGGTCAGTCGACTGACTGGCACTGGGGCTATTTTCTAGCCTATCCAATGAAGAGCAACTTCAACCAAATCGCAACCGGACAAGCAATGAGGCTAGAGGCTTATGCCAATCAACTACCCGGCCTTATAGGCTCTTCAATCCATCACCAAAAGCATGATCAAACATCAAGGTTATGATTTTTAAAGATTTTGCTTCAAACACCAAAAATTGAACTATTCACAAAATCAATCCAAGCAAAAGCAATTGCACTTGCATAAGTGTTAGGAATTCATACCTAACAATCAAAGATAGTTTAGACAAAGATGTGAGATAAAAATCTCACCTTTTAACTCAAATCAATGACTAAAAGTCTCAAATGCAAAGAGAAGACCAACCACTCTTCACTTCAACTCTAAAAGCTCCAATCTAAGATCAAAACAAATAATTCCTAAATTTAGGTTTAGGAATTTCTAAAATTGAAGAGAGATAGAGTTGGAGAAGAAGAAAAGAGGGCTTACCAAAGCTTCTCCTTGATTTTGGCGCAAGAATTCGAGTTTGCAAAAGGAAAATAGGGCTTGGAATTTCTATTTCCCACTCTTAACCCCCATTTTTAGTTTACTTGAGTTTTATGAAATGAATTGAGTGAATGGAAAGGAGAGGGGACTAAGTTGGTGTATAGGATGAGTTGGGTGAAACCCAAACCCAAAAGCCTACTTAGCAAATAGCAAAATTTGACTTGCTCCAAACATATCGAAGTTTATACTCAAAAAGATCGCAAACGTCATTTTGGACTCAATGTGGGTGGTTTCAAGTCCCAATTCGACAGTTTGCAAAAAGTGACATTTCAGACACAAAATCCGATTAACGACACTATATTTAAATAAAACATTTAAATATATAATTGTAAAATATGCGGGTTGTTATAGATCTCCCCTCCTTAAAAAAATTGTGTCCACGCAATTCCTAGAGACGATATTTGTAACAACTACATAATTACATCACCCAAAAAGAAAAGGAAATAAGCTTGAGATACAGAGATATTCTCACCATCGCTAAGCAAAGATAGAAAACCCAGATAAGATCGCTCGATAAACTCTTTGGTTTCCCAAGTACAGTCATTGGGATTAGCAGACCATTGAACTTTAATGAGCAGCACGTCCTTGTTTCAAAGGTGTCGCACCTCCGAGGCAAGTACACGAATAGGCTGCTGTACAATAGATAAGTCTGGTGAGACCTCAAGCTCTTGCAAATCAGGAGAAGCGATAACAGAATCCAATTCTCGAAGACACTTCCGAAGTTGAGAGACGTGATACACGTCGTGAATGCCAGATAGATGAGCAGGAAGTGAAACTCTATAAGCCACATGGCCAACACGTTCAGTAATAGAAAATGGTCCTATAAAGCGAGCAACCAATTTCCCAGTCGTACTAAAACGCATAACCCCTTTCAGAGGAGAAACACGAATAAAGACGAGATCACCAATCGAGAATTCGAGAGGCTTCCTACGGTTGTCCATGTAGGATTGCTGGCGGCTCTGTGCCTCTTTCATTCTCAAACGAATAAGATCAATCTTATCTGAAGAATCATGAACAAAATCTGGGCCAAGAATAAGCTTCTCCCCGGATTCAAACCAACAAGAAGGTGATCGACATGGCCTTCCATATAAGGCTTCGAAAGGAGCCATACCGATACGGGACTGAAAACTATTGTTGTAGGAGAACTCTACCAGAGGTAGGTGATCCTCCAAACTACCACTGAAATCAAGAATACAAATACGAAGAGGATCTTCCAAGACATGATTCACCCGTTTAGTCTGTCCATCAAACTGTGGATGATAAGCTGTGCTAAAATTAAGCTTTGTTCCCAAAGCTTGCTGAAGACTCTACTGGAAATGACTTGTGAATAAAGGATCACGGTCACTCACAATAGAACTAGGAACACCTTGACGTCTCACGATTTCCTTGACATATAACTTAGCCAAATGAGAAGTGGTCCTATTAGACTTAATAGGAACAAAATGAGCAGACTTAGTGAGGCGATCAACAATAACCCAAATACTAGAATGGCCCGATCTCGAATGAGGTAGGCCGTCAATGAAATCCATCGAAATCTGATCCCACTTCCACAATGGAATCTTTAGAGGCTGAAGAAGACCAGAAAAGCGCTGATGTATGGCTTTAATACGTTGACAAGTTATGCAATTACTCACATAACTCACCACATCACGCTTCATGCCTTCCCAATAATAAAGGCGATGCATATCAACATACGTCTTACTACTTCCGGGATGAATGGTATACTTAGAACGATGACAGTCATCAAGAATGTCATGCCTAAGTGCAAAATCAGAAGGCACAATAAGACGGTTCTTCTTGCGAAGACACCCATGAAAATCAATGCTGAAATCCCGCAACGCCTCATCATGGGATTCAGTCTCACAAAGCTGAATAAGATGCATCAAATCAGGATCATGCCGTTATGCATCGCCAATACGATCCAATAAAATGGGTCGAGCTCTCAAACTAAATAATAGAATAGGAGAATCATAAGATGAACCTCGATCATGAATTTCGCAGAAAGATAGAGTCTCAAGGATATCCCATTCGATAAGCATCATAGAAACTACAGCCGAATGTTTGCGACTAAGCGCATCAGCAACATGATTACCCTTACCAGGGGTATATTGGAATCAAAGTCATAGGAAGCAAGAAACTCGAGCTAATGCTATTGTCTCATATTGAGTTCCTTCTAAGTGAATAAATACTTCATGGATTTATGATCGGCATAGAGAATGAAGCGCTTGCCTAATAAATAGTGTCGCCAAATCTTCAAGGCAAAGACAATGGCAGCTAACTCAAGATCATGAGTGGCATAGCGAACTTCATTCGGATGCAGTTGCCTAGAAGCATAAGCAACTACCTAATCCTTCTGCATAAGAACAACACCGAGACCACTACCACAAGCATCAGTGTAGACAATAAGATCATGATTCCCCTCGGGAACAACAAGAATAGGAGCATTAGTGAGAAGTTCCTTTAATGTTTGAAAGGAATCTTCACACTTGTCGGACCAATTATAACGAATGCCTTTCCGAGTAAGGCTGGTAAGAGGAAGCACAACACGGGAAAAATCCTTAATGAACCGACGGTAATAACCTGCCAGTCCAAGGAAACTACGAATCTCATGGACATTCTCAGGCCTCTTCCAATTTTGGATGGCTTCGATCTTCGAGGGATCGACTAAAATGCCATTGGAAGATACAACATGGCCTAAAAACTTAACCTTATTCTCCCAAAAATGACACTTGGAGAATTTGGCTCTAAGCTGATGGTGACGGAGTGTACTCAAGACAATTCTGAAGTGATTAGCATGCTCAGCTTCGGATTTAGAATAAAGAAGAATATCGTCAATGAGCACAAGGACGAACTTATCGAGATATTCCCGAAATACTCGATTCATGAGATCAACAAAGAAAGCAGGGGCGTTCGTCAAACCGAACGGCATAATGAGCCACTCAAAAGAACCATACCGAGTGCGAAAAGTATAAGAGGAATGCTATCTTCCGCGACTCGTAATTGATGAAAACCCACGGCAAGGTCGAGCCGAGAAAAGACCTTAGCACCACACGATAGATCGAACATATCATCGATCCTTGGCAATGGATACCTGTTCTTGATGGTTAACTCGTTAAGCTAGCGATAGTCAAAGCAAAGCCTAAGAGTTCCATCAGACTTCTTCACGAAGACGACCGCGGCTCCCCATGGTGAAAAACTGGACCGAATCAACTGCTTGGACTCAAGCTCTAAAAGCTTCTTCTTAAGTTCCTCATTTTCCTTTGTAGACATCCTCGTGGGAGGACGACTAACCGGCTGCACGCCTGGAATGAGATCAATGCGGAACTCAATTGCCTGCTTGGGTGGCAAACCCGAAATAGGCTCTAAAACATCAGAAAAGTCACAAGCAATAGGAATACGAGATATATCATCATCATCTCGAGAGTCAAGAGAATATAAATCCATTTCCAAATTATCCATATCCCGAAGAACAAGTGATAGCTGAGTAAACGAATCTGGATGTCGAAGATATAAAATTCTTTCAGAAAAAATAATCCTAGCATCGTATCTCACTAGCAAGTCCATACCCAAAATAATATCGAATCCCTAATAAGAAATAACGTGCAGATTTGCACGAAAAGAAAAGCCACATAAAACAATCTCAACATTATCATAAAGCATGCTAAGGGTCGCGGATCCCCCAATAGGATTCACAATCCTCAATGAAGTAACCATACAAGAAACATCCAAAGATAAATCATCGACAAGCTTCTTCGATACGAAAGAATGTGAAGCACCCGTATCGAAAAGAACTCGAATACTATGGTCATGAAATAAAATAGAACCTTCCAAAATAGATGGGGATATACCTTAAGGCTGAGAAGAACCTTCAGAAGCCTTGGCAGCATTAAGCTTGCCAGACTTGGCACTAGCAGGAACAGTAGGGCAGGTGGAAACATGATGACCTTCCTTCTTGCAATAGCGGCAGAAGAGAGGCTTAGGACAAGCTCGAATCATATGCTCAGGAGAACCACAATTGAAACACTTCCGAATGGAAGGTGTTCCAGTAGACTGAGTCTGAGAGTTTGGACCACCAGTCTTCTTCTTAGAAGGAAAAGACCTGGACTTTTGAAATGGAAACTGCTTCTTATTGGGGTTCTTGCAAACCTCAACATCATCACCACTATCACGCTCCTTCTCGATGGTTTCGAGATGAAGTGCCGAATCGACCAACTCCACAAAAGAAAGCTTAAGCTAGAGCATTAAAGACTTCTTAAGATACTTCTTAAGACAAGAAACAAACTTCAGACTCTTCTTATAAGATGTGCTAATGAATTCAAGACCATACTTAGACAAAGCCTCGAATGATGCAACATACTCACAAACAGAAGATTTCCTTTGCTTCAACTCAAGAAAGCGACGGTCCAATAAAACTTTCTCAGATTTAGGAACGAACTTGAGTTCGAATCGTTCCCGAAACTGAGTCCAAGAAAGAGCACATTCATCAATTTCGGCTATAAGAAGCTCGTACCAATCACGGGCATGCTCTTGCAATAAGCTAGAAGTTACTAGAACTCTATCATGATCAGAAAGATCCATGCGAGAGAAAATACGCTCGCACGTGCGAACCCAAGGTTGGACCTCAAGAACAGACTCGGAGCCTTTAAACGACTTTCCTCCAAGATGATAAAAATCACTGCACAGACGTGCAAAGGCAGACTTGCGAGGAGGAGATACTCGAGTAGGAGCTGGAGGCTGAGTGCTCCTAAACAACTCCAAAAACTGATCGGGAGATATATAAACGCCGTCCGGATGCGAGCCGCTGGATTGCCCAGCACCCGAGCATCGTCCTCTGCCTCTTCCAGCCATAAGCTGAAAGTTAAGATAAAGATTATTCACAAGGTAATATCACCAATTCAAATGTGGAATACTACGAAATAAAAATAAATTCCTAGACATATTCCCAAATCCTATCTAGCCTTGTGACGCCCCCAAGGCCACGGAAGGAATAGTGGCATGATGATTCATAGATTTGTAACACTTATTACACTTTGATGTACCGTAATATGTGTTTCTATTCTGTGTTCATCCTATTTTATTTTGAACTCAGCTCTGATACCAAGCTGTGACACCCCACTCCGATACCTACATTAGCAAAGCGTATTATGAAATAATATCGTCTGCTAATGCGGAGAATAGAGCTGAATAGGAGCGACCATCTATAGCCTTGCCTTAACTATCTATTGAATACATCAACAATTGCCATACCAAGTGGATTGACACATCCAATAAATTCTTAATGCAAAACCATGGGTAGCTGGAGGATCTATCAGAACAGAATATAACAACTCAAATATAATATACATCATAGAACAGTAGATCATCACATACACATATACATAACAGAGTATACTAAATAATGCATGTCAAGTGGTATAGCAAACCACAATATACAGGCGAGTCAAAAGAATACATATCAGAGTTACAACCAAAAAGGACTACACAAAAAGCTATAACAAAAAGAAGCTAATGGAATAGTCCATGCGGAAGCAAAAGAGGCTAAGTCCACAAGAGCACCTAACTTGAAACATCTCGGCTTGACCCGAGTATAAAATACACGGGTCAGTCTAATTAAACAAATCAGTTAGATAAACTGAACAATAATGAACCTGCAAGGTCATAAAATACAACAATATCTCTAAAAGATATAACTCAATCATCAAACAAAAGATGAATCATAACAAGCCTCATATCATCGGCAACTCAAATAAACAATGGATATGAATATCCCAAATCAAGCCAAAAAGGAAAATAACAAATACCAATGAAGGTAACACAAGTTCCACAAGGTAACCGCTATATATCGTGAGGTTCAAAGGACCTACACCGAAAGGCGATACGCTAGGGAATATAAATATCAATTAAACAAAAGAAATTGCACGTGCTCAGTACTGTGTAAACAAGGATCCATAAGCCCGAAGGCGCAAACCCGAAGGCAACAAACCCGAAGGTACAAACTCAAAGGCAACATACCCGAAGGCAACAAACCTGAAGGCACAAACCCGAAGGCACAAACCCGAAGGCATCATACCCGAAGGCAACAAACCCGAAGGTACAAACCCGAAGGCAACATATCCGAAGGCAACAAACCCGAAGGCACAAACCCGAAGGCATCATACCCAAAGGCACAAACCGTAGTGGTGAAGGTCTGGAGGCCCAGTACTGGACACCACTAATTGGCAATATGTGTCACAAACTCCTCAGAAGGAACCCGAAAAATGTTAACGTGAGTCCTACTCCCCACGCTCGCACTAAATGGTTTACTATCTGTTAGTCAATTTCACACTCAAAGCAGTACAAAGTTTACCTCATCTCATCGGTAAACCAAAACCCAAAGGTCAAAACGTTCAAACGAGTAGATTAGGAATTAACTGAAAGATGAACGCACGTGTTCATAGCACGCGTTTTATCTAATCATTTAATTCTCCTCCCTCTTCGTTCGAAGTGCAAAATTGTGCGTGTGAGTTTTAATTAGAAATTATAAATTGGAAAAACGAGCTTTTAATACAATTTGAAAAGATGATTTATAAAAACCCGTGTATGGAATCAAAATGGAATCATCAAAGTCTAAAAATGTGATAACAACTAATTGGAATCAACACGAATCGATTAAATTTGGAAAATAAGCAAAATAGGCAAAAATAGACAAAAACAAGCAGGTCAGTCGACTGACTACAGAGGCCAGTCTACTAATCCAGAAACCTGGAAGCTTCATTTCCTGCAGTCAGTCGACTGATTGCAGGAAACAAAGACTCCCAGCCTCTGTAAACAGCCCCGGAACCTTCATTTACTACAGCCAGTTGACTGACTGTCACTGAGGTTGTTTTCCAGCCTATCCAATGAAGAGCAACTTTAATTAAATCGCGACCGGACAAGCAATGAGGCTAGAGGCTTATGCCAATCAACTACCTGGCTTTATAGGCTCTTCAATGCATCACCAAAGCATGATCAAACATCAAGGTTATGATTTTTAAAGATTTTGCTTCAAATACCAAAAATTGAACTATTCGCAAAGCCAATCCAAGCAAAAGCAATTGCACTTGCATAAATGTTAGGAATTAATATCTAACAATCAAAGACAGTTTAGACATAGATGTGAGACAAAAATCTCAACTTTTAACTCCAAACAATGATTGAAAGTCTCAAATGCAAAGAGAAGACTAACCACTCTTCACTTCAACTCTAAAAGCTCCAATCTAAGATCAAAAAATAATAATTCCTAAATTTAGGTTTAGGAATTTCTGAAATTGAAGAGAGAAAGAGTTGGAGAAGAAGAAGAGATGGCTTACCAAAGCTTCTCCTTGATTTTGGAGCAAGAATTCGAGTTTGCAAAAGGAAACCAGGGCTTGGAATTTCTATTTCCCACCCTCTTCCCCCATTTTCAGTTTAGCTTGAGATTTTATGAAATGAATTGAGCGAATGGAGAGGAGAGGGGACTAAGTTGGTGTATAGGATGAGTTAGGTGAAACCCAAACCCAAAAGCCCACTTAGCAAATAGCAAAATTCGACTTGCTCCAAACATATCGAAGTTTATACTCAAAAAGATCGCAAATGCCATTTTGGACTCAATGGGGGTGGTTTCGAGTCCCAATTCGACAGTTTGTAAAAAGTGACATTTCGGAACCAAAATCCGATTAACGACGCTATATTTAAATAAAACATTTAAATATATAATCGTAAAATATGCGGGTTGTTACAGTATGTTTAGATTCATCCTTGTTTTGCTAGTTTTAATCGAGCTTTTCTTTTCTAGATTTCAAAATTGAGACATGACTTTGAAACGTTCGAATATCAATTATTTTAGAGTGGATTTGATTTGATTTGCTGAGAAACTTTTTCTAATTCTGCTTCATGAACTAATAGATTTTATTTCCCATTTTAGATTTTTACTTCAACATTTACAGTTTCTGCTCTTCTTTAAAGAATCTGGATTTTCAGTTTGACAATAATTTTTATGCTTTTGAAATCAAAAAGGTCGATTCCTGTTGAAATTCATTTTTTGAAATCTATTTTCGTATCGGGTTTGGTTTACTTATTTTAATGAATTTTGAAACTCTAGATTTGCTATCAGGTTTGGGAAAGGCAGTGGAACCTGTTTTCTTCGACTGGAAGTTTCAAATGTACAAATGAAAAATTGGCGCCATAAAATGGCCTTTCTACCCCTTCAAAAGGGATTGAGGCGGCAATATTAGTTTTGCTTTCTTTGCCCTTTTTGATGGGGTCGAAAGGTGTTATGGTGCCAATTTGATAATCCTTGTTGAAAGGATATGTAGTTAAGTAGGGTGCAGTCACCCTTTTGAAAGCAAAATGTTTCGATTTAGTCGAAACCTTTGTGCCGATTGCAATGCATTCTCTTTCGTTAACCTTCGTGACCATCATACCCCTTTCACCCTATCGATACCATTTAAATATAGATTGTCGAAACTCCCTAGAGTTATCTTTCTGTAGCATTGTCGAAACGTTCTAAGTGTACACAAGTTTAACTTAGAGACCTTTTGACCCAACGAATATGTAAGGTTTTGAAAACATTAGTATTTTTCTTAGGAAAACTAAGTTATTGGTTTCGATAGCGTCGAAGGGTCTTATTACTTGGTTTATGGATCGTTAGTAGTGTATATTTTTGTTTAAGTTTTTAAGTTGATTTTATCTATTTCCTCTTGACAACTTGGTTCTTATGGAGCTTTCGACTTTGTTAAAAAGTGTGGATTGAACAGACATTTTGACTTATCCTTACGACCTTGTGGATAGCTCAAGGAATACTTTTAGTTAGGCTTTTGACAATATTGAGAAGTATTTGTTAACTGTTGATATTCCCTTCCTTTCGACATTATCAAAAGCCCAATACTCTTGACTTTTGACCTCAACATTTTACAAAAACTTGAGTTTCATATTTAGTTTATGTTTAAGTTATCCAAGTAGGTTTTTTGATTAATTCTTGAAAGAATATTATGTTCATATTAAACTTGAAAAATTTCACTGAAATATTTTGACCTGGAAGAATCATGAGCTCTCTAAAGAAACTTGACGCCATCTCAAAGCATTCTTTGGTATCTTCCTAGGACGAGTTTACCCCATCCTTAAGGACTATAGAATTACTTGTGTGGAAATTATTCCACCCAGGGAAACTGACACTATCATCAACCCTCCAGAAGGGTTCTTTGTCTACACTGCCGTCCACATATGGCATGAGGGACTCTTGCCTTTCCTTGAATTCTTGTCCAGATTCATTTCTCAACTTGGGGTTGCTCCAATCCAGCTATCCCCTAATGTTTACACGTACCTTCTATCTCTAGAGCTAATGGCATTGGAGTCAGGACTTCCTTCTTTAAGTGCTGAAGTGTTGAGCTACTTGACCCGACTGGTCAAGCTTAGCGACCTTAACTGTCAGATATACAAAGCCAACCCCAGAAGAAGTTGATATCGGATGGGGTCAACAAGTTTAACGACTGGAAGAACCAGTTTTTTTGGTCGATGTTTTCCAAACATCAGCGGAACCTTTTCTATTCCTCATAAGTTCATATTTTTGTTGTCTTCTTTTTTATTTTGTTACTTCTCTTATCTAATCATCATCTTTTATCAGGTTCACCTGTCAAAGAACTTAACGAAGTCGATAGTAGAGCAGTCGAGTCTTTAACCGCAGCTTCTGTTAAAATAGGAAGTCGATTAAAGCTGCTGATTCCTTCAAATTTGAGGAAACATTTTCTTCTTCCTCCAGTTCAAAGGGTTTTGGGACTACCCCCGTTGATTCAACACACATCAAAGCGACAACGTTTTCTCTCCTTGGGAGATTCTAAACATTGTTCTCCCATGTCGCTTATTTGCTCAAACCACACTAGTGAGATATAGGCACATTATTTGTTTCCCATTCCTGTCATTTTATGAATTATTTCGCTGACTTGAACTCTTTTCAACTGCTTCTCAAGTCGAAAAGTCTATTAGCGGTGCTGCTTCCCCTCCTACAACCTTTGAAGCACCATCTATCATTGAATATCTCGCTAAATCCAAGAAGGCTTTCAAAAGGAAGTCGGTGGAATCATCCGAAATTGAGCCACCTAAGAAGGTTTCTAAAGTTGTTGATGTAGAGGAGGAGGATTCATCTCTTGATAAAGCTCCAAAAAGCCCAATCGTTGAAGCTTCTAAAGAAAAACCAAAGCAAACTCCAACTGCGACTTTCTTGCATTTCTATTTCTGATTCTCCAACCGTACTTGAGTAAATGCAATAGGTTTTTCTGATGACTCCCTCCTTAAAACAACTCCTTCAAAACCGTTGTCTTCTCCTCCTCCTTCCATTAATTCTAAAGAAATTGCCGAATCCATCTTACATTTCGAATCTTTCACCTTTATCTATCCACCT
Organism: Allium cepa; assembly: GCA_030765085.1. Taxonomy (NCBI): domain Eukaryota; kingdom Viridiplantae; phylum Streptophyta; class Magnoliopsida; order Asparagales; family Amaryllidaceae; genus Allium; species Allium cepa. Next base: position 457,174,411 of record CM060944.1, read on the forward strand.
TCAACTGTCTTTGATTTGGTGGGACATTATCGCTCTTTGATAGAGCAACAATTTTTGGTGAGTCTTACCTTGATTAATTTTTTTACTACTGGTTTTCTCTAAATCTCTAAATTGCACTATGTTTTCTTCTTTTAGATTTCTAAAAGTTGGTTGGCTTTGAGTGAGCAAGCATTAAAATCTTCTATTGAGTCCTCTGAATTTTGAGTGGAAATTTCAGCAATTAAGAACAAGTGTCCTCTCTTTCCATGGCCAAAGATGAAGCAACTACAGAACATGAATAATTAAATCTTCTCTTGCCTGAGCGCAAACTGATCTCCCCATAGAAAGAAAGGCTTATCAACTTCTTTTCGATAAAAAATTCGCCATGAAGCTAACTTTAAAATATTCTGATAAGGAAAAAGTATGCATAATTGCAAAGAACACTTTTTTGAAGGAGAAGTTCAAGGAGAACTGTACCACTCTGAAACTCGTTGTCGATATGATCTTTGATGATAAGCAGCAAGTATCTCAATTTCTCTCTTCTACTCTGGGGTAAATGTTCTTGAAATCTTATGAAGAAGCCCTCATGCTTACCTATACTGACAACTTTAAGAAGTGTCCTGACTTTAGGTTTTCCTCACTTGACTCTGCTCTAGTTGATAGAGTAAATGGAAAGATCTACCAAATGAAGAGAGGATTGAACCGACAGAAGAGGAGGAAATTGATGCCTTTAAAATTCTTTCCTTCAACGTCCCCTCTTTTGAAATTGAATCCGACTCTAAGGATGAGGTTGACAAGGATGATGACGCCGGGGAGGTAGGCAATGATACAAATGATGATGATGACCACGACAATGACAATGATGACGATAATTATGATAACGCTGATGGTGGTCAGGGCTCAGGTGGAGATGGCGGAGATCATAACGAATCCTTTGATAAGGATGGGGATGACAACACCAAAGCTTCAGAGAAAGAATCAACCCCTTCTACAACTACCCCTCCTAAATTTGTTGGGCCTTCTGGTCCTCGAGAGGATGAGCCTGCTCCTATTAGTGTTGAAGAGCTTAAAAGGAAAGAGCAGTCTTCTCAGACCTTTGTCCCAATATCTCAGGTATAAGATTCTCTGTTTAAATATCTTTCTCTTCGAAGGTTTGATAGTGTAAATCATTTATTTTAGAGAAGGAAGAAGTCTACCGTCCCCTATAAAACAAAACTTGAGAGGAAATAAGCAGAAATAAACAAGATATAGAAGGAGTTAGACAAGAAAATATGGGAGCATAAAGTACTCCCTGGTAATATCATAAACTCGATAGAAGCACCTCGATGATGGCGCCTTTTAAACATCAAAAGACTACCCCTTTATTAAAGAGAGCACGCCTCCGATTCGACGCTCTCTTGAAAGAAAACCGCGAGTTAGTCTGTAATGATCCCGATTTTTAAGCTAAATTTAAATCGGTAATTAATTTAATTTTTGAAATTAAATTGTGAATTAATTTGGTATTTTCCAAATTAAATAGATATTTATTTGTTTATTAATACAAATGTATATAAATAGGATTTTAAATAGAATTTCTAATTGAAAATTCAGAAATAAATATTTTGAATAATATACTAATTATAAACTTAATTGTGGATTAATTTGAAAATTTGGGGTAAATATATATCAAAAGATTGTAAATAAAGAAATTGATTTGAAAATTCAATAAATTATGAATAGAATTTTGATATGGTATTTAATATAACAATTTCCAAAATCTATTTTTAGTTAAATTCTATATATATAGGTTATATACATGTGTGTATATTTATAACGAAACGGAAATTTCGATCCCGAAAATTCCAGATAGTTCGTGAAAAGAAAAGAAAGAGAAAGAAGAAGAAACAGAAACAAGACACAGAAACCTCACATTCGCAGAGGATCAAAATATAATATCACATAATAACAGTTTACAAAAGAAGAACTGTATCAATACACTTATATTTATACATCAGAGTTACAACCATTACTATTCACTGGACAGTTTTAAACAACATGTTCTAATTATACAATAATATATCACAGAGGTAAATACTCCATACGTTCCAGCCATCCAGCTCGCCTCCTGAGCTTCAGAATGTCCTTACCTGAAAATCTGTAATACTTGGTCTGACCCGAGCATTACACCAAAGTAACACCCGGGTCAGGCTGGAAACCAGCGTGAGTAAGCCCATCTAACATGGAATACAAAAGCATACAACTTATATAAACCCGGGTAACTATATCAATTTACAACTTTACAGGTTGTTATAGACATCACACATTTCACACATCAATTTCTACGTGTCAAAACTTAGATTAAAAGGTCCAATTCATTTAAATCATTACATTCCATTCCAACTCTTTGATCTCACATATCAATCTATAAGAATCGAAGTGGTTTCGGGTATTTAGTAATACCCGACTCCGGTCTCTTCGAATCCAATGTCATCTTAACCCAAGTTGTTCAATTAAATACAATCCAACTTTAATTACAAGATAACATTTTAACACATCAATTCATAATTGATAGATAATTACATTATCACCATCGATCCAACATATCATATCACAAAGTAATTCAAATCATAGATATCAACCAGTCCAAAACACTCATCATCATTCAACCATCAATAAGCAAGATTGATCACATCATTAATTACATTAATTGATGATCCTCAAATTTCTTTCATTAGTTAATTATTATTAAATTTCATTTAATAATTAACCTTTAACTTAATTATATTCATTAATTATCCACTAATTACTTCTCTAAGTAATTATACTTCATTGACTACCTTAAGTAACTTATACTTAATCTTTAATTAATTATATTTATTAATCATCCATGATTAATCTTATTCTGTAATTAATTACTCTTAATCACTTAATTAAATTCCCGTAACTTTTATTAGTAAATTCTTAAATTAATTACACTACGTAATTAATTATTAACTACTTCTACTTAGTAATTATTCTTCATTTTTTATTTTACCAGGTAATTAACCCAAAACTACTTCCAACTCTTCAATTAATTACATCATGTAATTACTAATTACTTCACTAAGTAATCACACTTTATAAACCTCATTAAATAATTATACTCAATCCCATCATCAAGTGATTATTTAAATTTATTAACCCAATTAATTAACTTAAACTAATCATATTAATTAATTACATGGAGTAATTAATTCCTTTAAATGATTACACCAAGTAATTAATTCTTAATTACTTCTCTTAAGTAATTTCCTTTAATCAATAACATCCATCAAGCAATTAACTTTTAATTACTCATCATTAATTACTCATTCTTTAATTAAGAAATTAAACTAAAATTTATTGGTAAATTAAACTTTAATCAGTCACATAAATTAATCAATCTTTGATCAATTACTTTAAATAATTTAACATCACTTTTAAATTTCAAATTTTTTTTACTCAAGTCCTTAATAAATTTAAAAGATAAACTATTTATCTTTACTTAACAATTTAATTCCATTCAAGGTTGTTAGAAAACCTTTGCAACAAATCTTCATACTACTCAACTCAATTTAAACCCTTTAAGTTACTTAAAGGTATTACATTACATCCTTAAACTTATTTAAAATGAACTTGAATTCTTAAGTAATAGGTTTAAATTAAAATACCTTATACTCAATAAATAAATAAATAAATAAATAAATAAAGTATTTATTTTAAATCTTTAATCAATTCCAAAACCAAAATAAAACATATTTAAAAGAGTTAAACCAGAATTTATTGAACTAGATTTAACAAACTTGTTAAATTTTATATTCAAACTGGAATAGGTTTGAACCCGATATGCTTCGGGTTTTCACCCGTGTTTTTGCTGGTTTTACTCGATCCTGTCTAGGAATTAACCCCATCCATTAGCTTCGAGTACTCTCATGATTTCCCAGCTACTCCTCGTCTTCCCCAATCAACATCACTTCCTGATATACGAATCACACGCGTGCACATGCACACGAACCTTGACCACCTTCGGCCACCATCGTGACTCTCAGGAAGTCGACAATGAAGCCCTCAAGCTTCGCGACCACCCAGAATCGCGGGAAACCCCTCCCATCAAAATCAAATGTTTTGAAATTAAACAGTATGAAGAAGATTGCATGATATTGCCACGCATCGCCGCCACCGTCCGAAATAATTCGCGCCACCACGCCCATAGTGATGCAACAAGATGATGCTCTAATACACTCGGGTCCGGCCTCGACCGATACGCCATCGTCGGCGAAAATTGCTCAGATAACTTCAACCATCAAAGCTGTTGCAAAACCCTAGATTGACGCCGCTTGACCACCACCTCCGCCTAATAAATCTCCTAGCAATTTTCCTATGATCAATGCCCTAAAAGCGTACTCCACCCTCAACCCCGAGGTTTGCCATCCACTAGATCACCAGAATTTTCTCAGTCTTACTTTACTGATCAACCCCAAAATTCAAACCCAATTCTAAACTAAAAATTGAGATGAAATTCTTAAAATTCATGGATTTTGATGATGATTAAGATCATATCAGTGAAACATGGATTTATGGTTCTTGAATTTTAACAGATCTTAAATTTCTAATGTAAATTTCTTGTTTTAAAGTGGTAAAACTTGTTTTACTTGAATAATTAATTTTTTTAGATCTTAATTTGTGTTCAAACAATCCTGTTTGCTTGAAAATCAAAGATTATCAGAGATTAGTTAAAGAAAAATTAGAATTTATTTACTTGCTCTAAAATACTGTAACCTGGAACAGAATAAATCAAACATAACAGACATGCAACACTTATATTTTCATGTTTTAAACATGCAGGCTAAAATTTCATTCATGCAACCAATTTGCCACAGCACCTATCTAAATACATTCATCTTCAGCGACAAATAAATCAAGAGTTAGATTTTTCTACTCACCTGTTGATTATAAAACAGAGATATCCTGAAGTTGTTTTGAAAACTAGACCAGCCTCTTGATTTCAGATCCTAGTTTAATCGAGTTGAACTTGAAACTGGAATTGATTCTTGCTTGTTCCAGATTTGAATTAGTGAAGAGATTGCTTTTACAGGGTTTGTTGTTGTTTGTTCTTCATTTTTCTTTTCTTAGGTTTTTTTCCTTTTGAGCTGTACAAAATGAAACCTGATTTCTAAATTTCCTCTTTTTTTTATATTTCCATCAAAATCTTAAGGTTGCCACTTGTAGTTCTATAATAAAATCAAACTAACATTTGTTTTTACTTGTTTATTTATTTCTACACTTGTTTCTTTCTTATGTAAAATGATTTACATTAGTTACTTTACTTGTTTTTAGTATGAAAATAGTTATTATATAATATATGTCCTTTATATTACTTATACTATATTTATATATATGTGTGTGTGTGTTATAAATATATATTTCTACTTTTCTTTTATTTTTATTTATATATAACCTTTAAGAAAATAAATTTGAAACTAATTTATGCATAAATAAATAATTACATTCTCATATATGTATTTAAATCCAATTTTCATTTCAAGATATTTATCTTCTGAATTTCAATCTCGAATTCAAATTAAATTTAAATTCACTAATACATACATTTAAACAAACACACATTACGTTTGTTTTGAAAATAATGATTTTGCAAATTTTAAATAATTATAATAGAAGAATATCAAATAAATATTTACCCAAGTATAAATATTTATCATCCTATTTATTTGTTAAATCAATATCCTATTAATTAACCTAATTATTTATCAATTACAGATGTCAAGAATTCTGGGATATCACATTTCTTCCCCCTTTGAATCTTTTCGTCCTCGAAAAGGAACGATACCAGAATTATTAAAATGCTTAAAATCAGATAAAATTTCTTTGATTTTTTTAAGTTTTTAAAACATATATAGTATTAAAAATAGTTTTTTATAAAAATACTTTTATAACTCGATGTCTCAACCACTCCATCCTTGTTCTCATAGAAATTCGGTCATACGTTGATCGGGCGTATGACTGAAAATCTACAAGTGCTTGGCAGACCCGTTTTCAACATCCTGTGAAAATACTTGAAAAATAATTTTATTAAAAATATTGAAAGCATTTTGAAATCGAGGAAATATCTTTGGTGAGAATGCTTTGGAAATCATCACCCCTATCCATGGTCGCAGTTACATTCCAGGGTTACTTGTCATCGCAGCAAAGTCCATGTAACTATAGGCTCTCCACGGCCTCTCGATTACGCCATGGAACCCACGACTGATCACGGTTACATTCCAGGGTTACGTTGCCATCACAACAAAAGTCCATGTAACTGTAGGCTCTCTGCGGCCTCTGATTTTTGCTGTCGAAATGAAACTTCTCCACTCCTACATAGGTCGCAGTCTACCGATATAAAATCAAACGCAGACTGTTGGCTCTCAGCGGCACACACGACTTCCGCTATGTAATACTCTACTCATAATCCCCAGGAACTAGTTTTATCCGGACTCCTCACAGGATCAACTTTATAACCCCCCTTGGGGCTCAAGGCAGCACCACCCGATGGTACTCGTGAGAAGTTCATTTCAAGGAAGCGCCTTTTTCCCCAGAGCCATCATCAAAACATTTTATACTATACACATATAGTATCTTCAAATCATACACTTAGTATGATCTCATACAAATCTCCTTTACACAAAATCAATTATTCCAAAATCGATAATTCTCAAACTAGGCTTTCCAAATTTCATATTGATTTTACCCAAAAATCAAAATCCTTTCCAAATCCAAAGGTTCCCAAAACCCTTTTCTAAAATCCTCATAAGATCCTTTATATATATATATATATATATATATATATAAATTTTAAAACTTTGGATCATTTCAAACTTGTAAAAAACTCCTTTTATACTTCAAACATTTTCAAAAACCCTTTTTCTTCTGGCAAAAGATTCATCAAGGGAAGTTTCATTTTATAAAACAAAGATATTTAACTTTGTTTACTCAAAATCAAATATTCAAATTTGATTACTCTTTTTAATATCCTTTTCATTCAAATCCGTACGATGTACACATATCATCCGTATGCTATACCAATCTGATCGCTCACTCGACCACACAATTTCACTTCCGAACTAGTATCGTCCACCCAACTTCCCAGTGCGGACACAGAACTGGTTTCTTGATCAGAAACCGTCATGCTCCTTGCATAGTCATAACCATGACAGAGAATATCCAGAATCAATCAACAATCCATATCCTGGTTCGCCGTCGAAAATCGAGTAAAAAAAATCCCAACTCGGATCGACATACTATCTCGAAATTTTGCGCTCGAATCTGGATCAAATCACTATGCGAATAGAATAACATACGTACACCCTACGTATTTATCTTTATTGGTTATTATCCAAATCAATTCCATTTATATTCACTTTCACTTTGATTTTCATTTACTTACTCACAATTTCGTAAATCCATTCGGATTATCACCTCTATTCTTATCTCGATCGGGTATTTAACCAATAACAGTTTGAACTCCGACCAGTTTATTTTGAAAATAGCTTGAAAATTTTAAAAATAGATAAGTAGTTGGAAAATAATTAGTTTGTGAAATAGATGTAAAATAGTTACAAAATAGTTAGAATAATTATAGAAGTTTTAGATAATTGCAAAATAATAGTAAGATAGTAATTAGTTTTGTAAAATAGTTGAAATATAGTAATTAGCTTATAAAACAGTTGGAAAATTGTTAAACAGGTTCAAAAATAATTGTAAAACATGTATAAGATAGTTTTGCTTTTAAAAGAAAGGTTGTATATATAATGAATAGCTTGGAAAATAAGTTTATATTAAAACAATTTATATTAAAAATAGTCCAGAGTCAAAACTGCTCATTTCCCAATCTCCATTCTCATCAATTCAATTTAAATTTCCACTTCCATTTAAATTGACCTAATTCCAATTTAAATGACTTCAATTTCCATTGAAATTGATTCAACCCCAATTCAAGTTGAATTATCCTCAGTTTCTTTCCAAATTTAACTTTATTCAACCTTGATCTCAAATTCTACTAATTCAAATAAATTTCAATTGAACAAGTTCCAATTTCAATTCATTTCAACTCTAGTTTGAATTAATCCCAATTTCAAACTCCATTTCCAAATCAAGTTGAATTATTCTTGATTTCCTCCCAAATCCCATTCAAATTCCTTTCGAATTTAAAACTATTCAACTTTAATTGCAATTCCAAATTATTCAAATCAATCCAATTCAAATTTTCCATTTGAATCTTATACTCATACATCTTCAATCACAATTTCAATTAATTCAAATTAAATTCAAATTTGAACTAATTTCTATCCAAATTCCAAATTTAAACTGTCTTGAATTATATAAATTCGAGTTAATACTTCAAATCTTGATTTAATTTCTTTAAATCAATTTACCTTTAAAGTTTTTAAACAATTCAATCCTTAAAATTTAATTTATTACTCAATTTTATCTTCTAGTTTTAAAACTAGTTCCCTAAACAATTTTAATTTACAAGTGTAATTATTCAAATTTTCAGTTCAAAGTAATTCCTTATCCTTAATTTCAAATTAAAGTGTGATTTCCTTTTATCCTAATAACGGATATATTACCACACTTCATTTCTCATTTATTTGAACAAAACCAATTTTAGCTTAAAGATTATTGATAACAACAAGATGGTATCATTCAAATTATTTTAAAACATCCATCCATTTCCAATATTCGGATCTCAAACCCATTTTGAGATCACTCAAACTTCTTAATTCAAATCAACCATTTAACTTCCCAAGTTAAATTTTAGTTTCATCTTGAAATTTCCCAAATTAAGTTGATCATTTCAACTTATTTACTTTTCCCATGTTAAACTCAATTCACTTAGTCTAGTCAACCTTACCCAATTTGAACTTCTCATAAATAATCTGCCCACTTATTAAGTTCAAAAACTTATCACCTTGGGTATCACATTCCAGATTTAAAACTCAATATTAAGAGTTTCTTTCAAACCAGCCTTTATATTATGTATATACACGCACATATACATATTAACTCTTGGTTTACCAAGCCAAATTTAAAAATTTAAACCACCTATGGTTTTAATTCAAAACAAATTTCCTTTAAAATTTCAAACAACCCTTGTTTGAAATAGGACCCTTCCATTCGAATATATTAAAGAACAACTCTTATTTTAAAATAAGATCATATTCAAAATAGTTTGAATAATATTATTTCCTTTAACATTTTGAAACCAATTCAAATGTTTAAATTTAGAGTTCAGAACTTCACATTTGGAAACCACTTTAATTCACATTCTTTCAAATTTACAACTTATTTTCTTTAAATGGTAACTTCATTAAAATATTTTATTGTTTATTGGAAAACAATCATCTTATTATTAAACACAATAACCATTCTATTTCTCTGGTTTGAAACCAATTCTAATTAATCTTATTTTGAAATTCTTCCTCAATTTCTAGATATAATTTCAGTTTTGAATCCATTTCAAACTTACCTTTGATTTAATTTAAATTTGGTTGTATTTCTATTACCACTTAACGTAATTCCAATAATTTAACAACCCATTAGCTTAATACTTATTAGAAAGAGATATTGCTTTATATATCAAAATATATTTTATATAAAATCATTTAAAATCTTATAAGAAAGTAACAAGTACGCTCTTATATATATACTCAACTCATCCTAGGGTAACACTTACCCTATCCTTAATGAGTAATCCCACCAGAGCCAAGGTTCTCGCTTAACCTACAGCTCTGATACCAAATGTAACGACCCGAAAATTTCGATCCCGAAAATTCCAGATAGTTCGTGAAAAGAAAAGAAAGAGGAAGAAGAAGAAATAGAAACAAGACACAGAAACCTCACATTCGCAGAGGATCAAAATATAATATCACATAACAGCAGTTTACAAAAGAAGAACTGTATCAATACATTTATATTTATACATCAGAGTTACAACCATTACTATTCACTGGACGGTTTTAAGCAACATGTTCTAATTATACAATAATATATCACAGAGGTAAATACTTCATACGTTCCAGCCATCCAGCTCGCCTCCCGAGCTTCAGAACGTCCTTACCTGAAAATCTGTAATACTTGGTCTGACCCGAGCATTACATCAAAGTAACACCCGGGTCAGGCTGGAAACCAGCGTGAGTAAACCCATCTAACATGGAATACAAAAGCATACAACTTATATAAACCCGGGTAACTATATCAATTTACAACTTTACAGGTTGTTATAGACATCACACATTTCACACATCAATTTCTAAGTGTCAAAACTAAGATTAAAAGGTCCAATTCATTTAAATCATTACATTCCATTCCAACTCTTTGATCTCACATATCAATCTGTAAGAATCAAAGTGGTTTCGGGTATTTAGCAATACCCGACTCCAGTCTCTTCGAATCCAATGTCATCTTAACCCAAGTTATTCAATAAAATACAATCCAACTTTAATTACCAGATAACATTTTAACACATCAATTCATAATTGATAGATAATTACATTATCACCATCGATCCGACATATCATATCACAAAGCAATTCAAATCATAGATATCAACCAGTCTAAAACACTCATCATCATTCAATCATTAATAAGCAAGATTGATCACATCATTAATTACATTAATTGATGATCCTCAAATTTCTTTCATTAGTTAATTATTATTAAATTTCATTTAATAATTAACCTTTAACTTAATTATATTCATTAATTATCCACTAATTACTTCTTTAAGTAATTATACTTCATTGATTACCTTAATTAACTTATACTTAATCTTTAATTAATTATATTTATTAATCACCCTTGATTAATCTTATTATGTAATTAATTACTCTTAATCACTTAATTAACTTCCCGTAACTTTTATTAGTAAATTCTTAAATTAATTACACTACGTAATTAATTATTAATTACTTCTACTTAGTATTTATTCTTCATTATTTATTTTACCAGGTAATTAACCCAAAACTACTTCCAACTCTTCAATTAATTACATCATGTAATTACTAATTACTTCACTAAGTAATCACACTTTATAAACCTCATTAAATAATTATACTCAATCCCATCATCAAGTGATTATTTAAATTTATTAACCCAATTAATTAACTTAAACTAATCATATTAATTAATTACATGGAGTAATTAATTCCTTTAAATGATTACACCAAGTAATTAATTCTTAATTACTTCTCTTAAGTAATTTCCTTTAATCAATAACATCCATCAAGCAATTAACTTTTAATTACTCATCATTAATTACTCATTCTTTAATTAAGAAATTAAACTAAAATTTATTGGTAAATTAAACTTTAATCAGGCACATAAATTAATCAATCTTTGATCAATTACTTTAAATAATTTAACATCACTTTTAAATTTCATAAAAAAAATTACTCAAGACCTTAATAAATTTAAAAGATAAACTATTTATCTTTACTTAACAATTTAATTCCATTCAAGGTTGTTTGAAAACCTTTGCAATAAATCTTCATACTACTCAACTCAATTTAAACCCTTTAAGTTACTTAAAGCTGTTACATTACATCCTTAAACTTATTTAAAATGAACTTGAATTCTTAAGTAATAGGTTTAAATAAAAATACCTTATACTCAATAAATAAATAAATAAATAAATAAAGTATTTATTTTAAATCTTTAATCAATTCCAAAACCAAAATAAAACATATTTAAAAGAGTTAAACCAGAATTTATTGAACTAGATTTAACAAACTTGTTAAATTTTATATTCAAACTGGAATAGGTTTGAACTCGATATGCTCGGGTTTTCACCCGTGTTTTTGCTGGTTTTACTCGAGCCCGTCCAGGAATTAGCCCCATCCATTAGCTTCGAGTACTCTCACGATTTCCCAGCTACACCTCGTCTTCCCCAATCAACATCACTTCCTGATATACGAATCACACGCGTGCACATGCACACGAGCCTCGACCACCTCCGGCCACCATCGTGACTCTCAGCAAGTCGACAATGAAGCCCTCAAGCTTCGCGACCACCCAGAATCGCGGGAAACCCCTCCCATCAAAATCGAATGTTTTGAAATTAAACAGTATGAAGAAGATTGCATGATATTGCCACGCATCGCCACCACCGTCCGAAATAATTCGCGCCACCACGCCCATAGTGATGCAACACGATGATGCTGTAATACACTCGGGTCCGGCCTCGACCGATACGCCATCGTCGGCGAAAATTGCTCAGATAACTTCAACCATAAAAGCTATTGCAAAACCCTAGATTGACGCTGCTTGACCACTGCCTCCGCCTAATAAATCTCCTAGCAATTTTCCTATGATCAATGCCCTAAAAGCGTACTCCACCCTCAACCCCGAGGTTCGCCATCCACTAGATCACCAGAATTTGCTCAATCTAACTTTACCGATCAACCCCAAAATTCAAACCCAATTCTAAACTAAAAATTGAGATGAAATTCTTAAAATTCATGGATTTTGATGATGATTAAGATCATATCAGTGAAACATGGAATTATGGTTCTTGAATTTTAACAGATCTTAAATTTCTACTGTAAATTTCTTGTTTTACAGTGATAAAACTTGTTTTACTTGAATAATTAATTTTTTTTAGATCTTAATTTGTGTTCAAACAATCCTATTTGCTTGAAAATCAAAGATTATCAGAGATTAGTTAAAGAAAAATTAGAATTTATTTACTTGCTCTAAAATTCTGTAACCTGGAATAGATTAAATCAAACATAACAGACATGCAACACTTATATTTGCATGTTTTAAACATGTAGGCTGAAATTTCATTCATGCAACCAATTTGCCACAGCACCTATCCAAATACATTCATCTTCAGCAACAAATAAATCAAGAGTTAGATTTTTCTACTCACTTGTTGATTATAAAACAGAGATATCCTGAAGTTGTTTTGAAAACTAGACCAGCCTCTTGATTTCAGATCCTAGTTTAATCGAGTTGAACTTGAAACTGGAATTGATTCTTGCTTGTTCTAGATTTGAATTAGTGAAGAGATTTCTTTTACAGGGTTTGTTGTTGTTTGTTCTTCATTTTTCTTTTCTCGGGTTTTTTTTCTTTTGAGCTATACGAAATGAAACCTGATTTCTAAATTTCCTCTTTTTTTATATTTCCATCAAAATCTTAAGGTTGCCACTTGTAGTTCTATAATAAAATCAAACTAAAATTTGTTTTTACATGTTTATTTCTTTCTACACCTGTTTATTTCTTATGTAAAATGATTTACATTAGTTACTTTACTTGTTTTTAGTACGAAAATAGTTATTATATAATATATATCCTTTATATTACTTATACTATATTTATTTATATATATACGTGTGTTATAAATATATATTTCTACTTTTCTTTTATTTTTATTTATATATAACCTTTAAGAAAATAAATTTGAAACTAATTTATGCAAAAATAAATAATCACATTCTCATATATGTATTCAAATCCAATTTTCATTTCAAGATATTTATCTTTTAAATTTCAATCTCGAATTCAAATTAAATTTAAATTCACTCATACATATATTTGAACAAACACACATTACATTTGTTTTGAAAATAATGATTTTGCAAATTTTAAATAATTATACTAGAAGAATATCAAATAAATATTTAACCAAGTATAAATATGTATCATCATATTTATTTTTTAAATCAATATCCTATTAATTAACCCAATTATTTATCAATTACAGATGTCAAGAATTCCGGGATATCACAATATTTTTTTATGCATAATTAAATTTTAAAAACCTTTTTTCTTTAAAAAAAATTTAAGTGTAAATAATTGAAAATGTTTGTATAATGTGTATATATATATGTTTACAAACAAAAATGAAAAAAAGTTTTAATATACATATATACAAATATTTTGGGATTAAAAAAGATTTGATAAAAGATTCAAATTACTTTTCTTTTATAAATATTTGGAAAATAATAGGGAAACATATGTAAAAGTAAAAATAGATAAGAGTTAACATAAAATAGTTTGAATATAAATTAAGTAATTTATTTAAACAAGGGGTTAAAACATAAATCTATAAATTAATCAAAATAAAGGATTTAAACATAAAATGTTTACATTTTAACATTTGTAAAATGATAATGCAAGTAACTAACAAGTGTTATTTCATTAAACAAGTGTTAGCTCAATTTCATTTTATAATTACAAGTGTCCTTTGTCTTTTTATTTTCAAAAAAAAATGAATAAAATGAAAACAAAGTATATATACATATGCATCCATACTTCTTTCTCACCTTTCTTTTACATATCCAAAACTTAAGAAAGAAATTCAAAACAAAACCTGAATCTAAAACAATTTGAATCAAAGCATAGATTCAACAGAACATTAAGCATTTCAGATTCAAAATGACTACCAGTTTATCAAGCCAAACCAAATCTAATTTTCAAATACAAGAAGTTCTAGATTAAAGAAAATCTAGAAAACAAAAGCAAGTTTCAGGCATGTGAATTTAAATTGCAATCTAAAAGCATGTAAGTTCACACAATAATTTTCTGGAATCAAAGCATGGAAGCAAGATTTAAATTCAAGAACAAATGCAAGAAAAACAAATGACTAGTAGTTCAAATTCGCGTTCAACTCAATTCTGGAATCAAAGAAAATACAAGTTTCAAGAGCAAATACAACTACCAGATTTGTTCAAAATCTACTTTCATGCTTTGTCCTCTGTTCGAACATTACAGGTGAGCAAACCATCCTCATTAATTCTTAAGGCTTGATATACCTGATTTGAATGTGAATTATGATGTGCATGTTGTTTAAAAAATGATATATATATATATATATATATATCTGTGTGTGTACGTGTGTTAATATATGTATATGTCAGGAACATGCAAAAGCATGCCTCTGTTCATTCATTATAGGTTTTATAAACCTGTTCAAAAATTCATACCACTCAAAGGAATTGATGTCATGCTTTGATCTTTAAATAAAACTTGTTTGTACTTATCAAAGTCAAATTTTGAATATAATCTCAAGCATTTATATTAAAGAGATATTTTTAAAATTAAGATATTGAGAGATGAATAACATCTAATCATAAAAATTGAATGATTTAATTTCAAGTTTTGATTATACGATCTGTTTCAAAATGAAAAATGATGACTTTTGACATAAATGCCATGATTTTTAGTATTGGATATAATGAGAAATTTCGAGATGAACGAAAATACAAAATCGTCAATTCTCGACGATCAACGAACGATTGGACCTTGGGCTTGATGTCAGAGGAGGATGACGTGATGCATACCGATGGAAAAATAATAGGAGAATTTTTAGATGAACAAGGGGATGGGTTGATGTCGAACTAAGGTTCGACTACCCCTATGTGTCGATCAGGTTTATGCAGTTACAGTTTCGAAGTCGAGGCGATTTAGATGATCGGACCTGAGGGGGAAGGGTTCGTGGGTCATGGCGAAGCTTTGGTTAGGATCTCGTGGCATTTGGTGATCTTGAGTGGTCGAACGATATGATTTTTTGATGATCGATGGGTTCCTGAATTCGAGCAAGTCACTCAAATTTAAACTATGGCGAATTGATGGGTTTTGAAGGGTTGTGGTGACCGACAGAGGTGTCTGTGATGTGTCGAAGGAAGCATGGTCGGTCGGAGATGGCCGGGGTGGCATGCACCGTGCACGTGCACGTTTGATTTTTCTAGTTGTTTGAGCTTGAAGAAGAAAGGAGATAACTCGGGTTCGTCTCGAAGAATGTCGCGTAAAACTCGAAGCAAAGGGAATGAAGGGGGACTCGAAGTCATGCTCGAGATTGGGCTCGGGTATTCATAGCATGGCTCGGGTCTGTTATTTTAGCATAAAAATAGGTTTTAAACTTTAAAAACAATTCAAGTTTTATTGAAACAAAGTTTGTTAAAACTACTTCTTTTGTAAATAATGAATGTTGATCTAAGTTTTTAAATTTGTTAAAGGTTTTCAAATAAAAATTATTTCAAATTAAATTAGTTTAAAGAGTTTAATTTTATCACTTTTATTTTAAAAGTTTATTGCATATAAACTTAATGTTATAATTAATTAAAGATGAAATGCATTTGTTATATGAAACATTAATTTAATTTAATCAATGTAAGTAATTAAGGTATGATTACTCAATGGAATTAATTACTTAACGAAATTAAGGGGTAATTACTTGGTGTAATTACATTAAAGGATAATTGATTTATTTGATGAAGTAATTAAGAGAAATTAATTACTTAAAGACAATTACTTAATTAAAAGTAATTAATCATCAAAGTTGACTAATCAAGTGATTAAAGAATAATTATGCAATGTAATTAATTTTTTATTTATTAATAAAAGTGATCAGGGATAATCACTTATTGTAATTAATTAAAAATAATTAATTAAATGGTAATTAATTAAGGGTTAATTAATTTATTAATTAGTTAGTTAAGGGAAATTAATTTATAATTAAATAATTAAAGGTTAATTATTTAATGATTAAAGGTTGATTTATTTATTAATCAAGGTTGATTAATTGATAATTAAAGGCTAATTAGTAAATGATTAAAGGTTAATAAATGACTAAGGTTTGTAATTAATTAATATTTGTTAACAAGGATTAGTAGTTATTCATAAGTAATTAATTTGATTTAAATTAACCAGATGATTAATTAATCTTACTTATGGATGTTTAGATTTAATTGAATGTTGACTTGTGTGGCATCCCTGATGTGTGATACTTTGTAATATGAATTATTTTTGATTTGAGCTGTGATGAATGTAATTTATTTATCTGCGATGAATTTATATCTGTAAATCTGTGAATAAAGATAAGCGTTATAGGATTATACCGCTTATCGATATTGCTGTGTTTGGATTGTGATGATTGATAATGTTGCACTATTGTGTAAAACCCCTGGACTACCCCATACACACACAAATATGGATTGCACGAGGAAATCGGTTAAGTCACAGATATTTTGAAATCTAAATATTATTTTGTTTAAAGGTTGTAGTTTAAATCCAAATGGTTTGGGAAATGTTGGGTTAAATATGAAAAGCTTTTGAAAAAGGAGTTTTGAAGATAAAAGTTATTTTGAATAACTTGATAAAGTTTTGAAATTTAAATAATTTGATTTGAAATTGAATTCAAGATTTGAAATTGAATTCTATGTTTGGAAATTATAGTTTAAAAATGTTATACAAGTTATATAATATGGGTCTTAAACCATTTTAATAGTATTGTTTTAGGAATTTGAATTTAACCCAAGTTTTATACTTCAAGGGTTTTAACTTGTGCAAATGTAATCGAATTTTTTTCCAAAACGAAAAACAATTTGTTTTCAAATAATAACAGCTTTCATATAAAGAAAGGATTTCCAATTTGTATTGAAAGATTTCATGTTTTAAATGGAATTGAAATAGTTTTGAAAGCTATGAATGAATCTTTGTGAAAGATGGTTGAACCTTGTTTTGAAATTGAAGAGGATCTTAAAGGTGTATCTTTTGTTTAAAAGATTTGAAATGGAATTGTTTCGAAAGCTATTAAGGAATCTTTGTGAAATATTTGGTGAACTTTGTTTTCAAACAAAAGAGGATCTCAAAGATAGATCTTTTGTTTAAATATTGTGAATGAATCATTGTGAAAGATCGGTGAACTTTGTGAAGTGAATCTTTTTGTTTAAAAGATAAACCATTTAAAGAAAGGTTTTAGGCTTTAAGTTGTGACTTAACTGAGATCCCAATATCCATATGTTTTTAAATATTGCGCTCATTATTCGGTTTCGTCGGGAGAGGACTTTTTGTCATATAACCCATTCCGAATAATGATACGATGTTATGGATGGCATTTAAAGACCGATGGTGAAGACCGGATATTTTCGAAAGCGAAAGGATAACCCGTTGAATGTCTCTACACCTAATGACCCCGGTATAGAGATTTGATCACCCTTTGTGATGGGGAGTCTGGATGTGATTAGGGATTATCCGAATTGCAAAGGCTTCTTTTGAAGTGCCTTCGGTTCCATTCGAACCTAGAGTGGACTTGTATGGATGTATGGATGACATTACACTTTGAGATGTAAAGTTGGTTTCTCTCAAATACATTTTTGTTTGGTGACGGAGAATTTATTCTCTTATCTTAACACCCTTCTCTGAGACGTATGAGCTCAGAGGTTATGTAGTTAATGGTTACTATTGATACATTCCCAATTTGATAATGTGGCATACGAAGTGCTGCTGATTATGTGTTGATCGAAGCATGACTTTTGTAAAAAGCGTAGCTTTATGGACGAGACTTCATCGGACCTCACAACCCAGAATGGTCGAAACAGGAAAGATGCAGCAAGATTATTTGGGGGTAGCATCCCCTAAGGGTATGTACATCTCCTTCTGGATAGAGGTGGTATCATGGTATGGAGTCCAGAAACTTAACCTATGTGGTTGCTGCAAATTTATTACTTTGTGGTTGTTGGTGAATCCCGGGATAAAGGTTGGTTACGACGAGGGGTGGCATACTCATGATAGTTAGTTACCTAGTTATAAAGGTAACCCGGCCTTGTGTTGGCAGAGAGCTAGTTAAGTTCTCGAGATGTTCCTCCAGAGGCATACCATGTGGCAATAGGAAGTTCCTTAGCCTGACCATTTGTTGGAAATCCAATCTCCAATACGCGCCTTATACAGTTTTAGTTGTATAACCTGCCAGTTACTTATGGTGGTGACCACTGTTTAGATGGTAGCTATAGTAGGCATACAATAATGGTTGTATGCTGGCAAAGATTAATATTATACTTTCGAAATGTTTTCTGCACTATGCACTAATAATAATATCAAAAGATTTTGCGTATCAAGCATGTTTGACTGTCATAAGGAGAAATATCCTCCAATTCTGTGTTTGCATGGTGTGTGCGGCGGGAGGCCTTATGGTGTTTCATTTTCCAAAAAGCATTGCAGATTTCTTTTTAAATTCTTTTGTTTGTGTTATTTAAAGAAAACTGTTTTTGTTTGCTCACACCAGTCACATGACTGACCTGGAGTTTATTATTCCCTTTCTAAACTCAGGGTGCCCACAATTTTCCATACGGGCAGTCTAGAGTTTGATTTTTCAGTTAGCCAGATAGTAGGTGTAGATTTGGTAGCTTTCAGTCTCGGGTTTGGTAGCTTTTGGAAATCTTCGAAGCCTTTGGATTTGGTTATCGTATTTGGTTCACTTGGACCGACTTTGCTTAATACAACATGATGGGGGTTTCTCGCTTGGCATTTGGAAAGCATGTTGGTGGATTCTAGCCTTTGGAATCTTTGGAGCTTGGGAAAATGAAGATGTTATCTTTCCGCTAGCGATGGTTGCAAAGTCTAGACCATCTGCTTGTGTTGTATTCCGCTGTTGTATATCTCTTGGCTCTGATATTGTTATTCAATTGTATCATTGTTGTATCGAATATTATATATGAATGATATTATCTTTTTCTTCCGCTGTGTTGTTGTACTTAATGTGTTACAAACTCCATCCGAACTGGAGTTCGACGTTTGAGTCTGCGACATTCGAATACAAGTGAGGTATTGATGTTGATTTTCGAGCATCGGATTTCAAGGTCGTGACACTCTATTTTGGATGCTAATTGAAGAAAGGGAGATTCTAATCAATGTTTTATACAAGGCTTATTATAGACATTCAGTAATTGATTTTTCATACTTAGGAGAATTTAATAGGAGTCTACTTATACATTTTCACAAGAGATACTTGGACGAATTCGAATCTGACTCGCACCCTGGAGCTTTTTGGAACTTACCACGGGTCAGACTGATTCCTCAAGATCTCCCCCTTGAAAATCTTAAGTATTATAAGAACAAATTTGTATCTAAGTTATTTTCCAAGTCTATTTTGTACGAACCAGATAAGTAGTTGTAAATATGTAAAAGTATATTGATTTATAAATATCTTTTTTAGTTTCATTTTTTATGCTTAGCTTCGTTTTATTATATTAGTGCAGAGTGACTGACTAGGTCGGCTTGTTTCTAGAGATTACTTAGGCCAATATGTTAAACTAAGAAGGTTTAATCTTTAAAAGGCATCAATTTTAAAATCTTTGAAATTGGCAAGATATTTGTTTTCTTAGAGATTTACAGAACCTCTACCTGGAATATCCCCATTTCCACTTTGACTTCCTTGGTGAGGAGGAGGAAACAATTTTTAAGGAGATCAGAACATTTCACCCTAAGTTAATTTCTGGTCGTGACAGTCCTCCAGCCGAGAAATAGGACTATAGTAAATGTCCGCAATTTATCACTTCAAAAGTAGTCAATATCCCTTTCGATTCAACAGTCACACTTTTCACTAACTCATTAGATAAAGTTAGAAAAGTAGTTTCTCATCTTTAAATATAAACCGATTATTTGTTGTATTTTTTAACTTTGTTGTTGTTTGAGTTTTAATCCATTATTATAATAATAAAGTGACTTCTCATCTTGATTTTAACTTTGTTTTATTTCCTTTTACTTAAACAGGAGCTACAATTATCGACAGTTTCTCTCCCTCTTGATTTATGATCACACATTGCCAACCTTAGGGAGAAACTATTAAAGTCAAGTGGAATGAATGAACTCAACGATGACATTTTACTAAAATGCTTTGGTGGCAATGTTGAAGCCTTGAAATGGCACAAAAGATACTTTGTTCAAAAAATCATTGCTTGCAATTAGAAGGACCAAATCGCCTATCTTAAGATCGAAATCAAAAACAAAGATGAAACAATTCTATCGCTGAAGCGACAAATAAAGTCTAACCCTTCAGCCGACTTTGATCATACGATGTCAGTGCTTATTCAACAAATTAGTGATTTGGAGTTGAAATTGAAGGACGGTCAGGCGCAACGTGAATTGTTGGAATTCATCATGGGGGAGAAGAATACAAGTATTGATTTGTCGGTTCCTCATGCTACTCCATCAGTTTCTAGACCCACGAGGTCAAATACTCTTGCTGCTAAAAAATTCCCCTCATTAATTAACCCTCCCCCGGATTAAATGAGAATGTCGTGGGTAACTGATGCAGGAGAGTTAAGTTCGAAATAGCTAAGTATTTTGATGAGCAACAAAGAGTGAAGTATTCTTAGAATATAAATGAATATGCTGCCAAAGTTCAGAAACTCGAACGTGATAAATACTTCCTCTAGAAGTGCATTGCAAAGTTAGAAAGGGATAACAAAACTTTACGGGTGCAAATAGAGCATTCAACCGCGCACTGAAGACAAATATTGACGCAATTGATGATGCAAACAACATAAGAAAGAAGGAAAAGAAACTGAAAGAAGTTCTCTGCGTCGTGATTCGTCACGTAATTGATCCTTCAGTTGCCAAGAATCTCAACAAAGCTGCCCAAGAATTATGATATATCTGTATCTTTGAAATGTATAAACTCATTTTGTATACATGTGAATAACCTCATAGTTTTGTAATTATTTCGTGACTTATGTAAATCTTGTAAATATCATCTGATTTGTAATCCTTTTCTGTAAGTTCACTTTTGGAATGCTTTCTGATGGCTCACTCATTATTTATGTATTTGTTGAATTTTTCACTTCTCTTTGCTGTGCTGATTTTCTTGAAAAGTACGAAGAAAATAATATTTCTAACTATTAGCTTCAAATTAACATACCGGTCTATGTATATCATTTGCTTAGATTAATAAATCATCTTGTTAATTGCATGAAAAGTAGTTCATATTAATGTCTAACTCCCATCTTCAACTTTGATGAGAGATAATTAAGAATTCAACTCCAACCATTTGGCCGGAATGTCCAAGTCATGTTGATAGGAAATCCTACCCTCAAACAGGGGTATAAATGTTGGAATACGATCTTCAAGGAATATTTAGTAAAGAGTTAAATCCAGAAATCATCATCTGAATAATCTGTAGCAGAAACCCATTGATCCATTCTCGGGTATCAATGAGATTTGAAAGCATAGAAATCCGAGACTCAAATTCGGACACTAGCAGAAACATATAGTAATGATTTTCTTGAGAGTATTTTTTGACCTAGATTCGGGCATTCGTGATAGAAATCCACTATGGAGATTCATAATAGAAATTCCAAGCCCAGATTAAAGCATTGATAAGTAATAGCCTCACAAACCAGAGTTAGGTATGATAAAGATGTTTTAACGATTGATAGAGACCCAAAACCCAGATTTGGGTATTAATAAATTAAGTTCTGAAATGAATGTCTCGAAACCCAGATTCAGGTATTAATTGATGTAATTTGGATATGAGAGACCCGAAAAACAGATTCGGGTATTAATAGATAATGTTTAGAAATGTAAGCCCCAAAACCTAGATTCTGGTATTAATATATTATGTTTAAAATGAAAGCCTCGAAACCCAGATTCGGGTATTAATAAGTGGAGCCATGTTTTGCTTCTTTGATGTGTGAAACCCTTGGTTTTGCACAGAAGTAGAAGTAATTTGATTAGTTGCCTCTTGAGTTTGGACGTCATAGTCCATAATCGAAAATGCCTTTTCTTGAGCTTGAACATCTTAGTTCATGATTTGATGAACCTTTGCTTGGGCTTAGACATCTTAGTCTATTGCTGAATATGCCTCTTCTTAGGCTTGGACGTCTTAGTCCATTATAGTATGAGCCTCTTCTTGGGCATAGACATCTTAGTCCATTGTTTGATAAGCCTCTTCACGGGCCTGGACATCTTAGTCCATTGCTGTCCGATTCTTTTGGTTAACTCAACTTAGAGGCTGGAACCAAGGACTTACTCGACCTCCCTCTAGGAGGCGCCCTGGCCTGGCCCTTTTGGGTCATGGACATGGGCTTGTTCGGTGGTTTACACTGGCCATTTTATGGCGCATATAAAGACTTACTCCGTCCTACCTCTAGGAGGTGCCTCACCCTAGCTATAGCGTGGCATGGATAAAGGCTTGTTCGGTGCTTTAACCTGGCTATCTTATGGAGCAGCTAAAGGCTTACGTCATCCTCCCTCCAGGAGGTGCCTTTACCTGACTAGAGGCATGGCCAAGGGCTTATCCGGTTCTTTAACTTGGCCATCTTATGGCGCAGCTAAAGGCTTGCCTGCCCTCCTTCCAAGAGGTGCTCTGCCCTGGCCAACTCGACATGGACAGAGGCTTTTCTACCATCTTAGGTAGACTACCATCTAGATAGTATCTAAATATAAGGAGCATTTCACTCCCAACCATGTAGATTTTCTTTTATGAAAAGTAGTTCTTCATTGATTTTGTCTCAAATTCTACTTACAAACTTGTGAATCTTTCCTTGTCGGAAGAAATTTATGATCATCCCCTCTGGGCCCTGCAATGGATAGTTTCATGGCCATTCATCATATGGTAATAGCAATAAGATCCTCCAAGACTCCTTTCATGTTTTGGCTTTTTCTTTTGTGATGGCCAATAGTTAAGCTCATCCTTAGTAGGCAGACATTCTCCATGGATGTTGTTAAATTGCATTCTTTGGGAAGCCTAGATTTAAAGCATAATTCTTGAAGATGGCCTTTTGACTTTTTGTTCTTTGGCCTAATTGTTTCACATTCTTCGATTATTTTTCTTTTTACCACCCTTTGAATTTCTTGATTCCAAAGAGTTTTTTGTTGTAGTTGGTTGCCGTTTATGTGCAATAGCATTGTCATCATCCATTATCTCTTTCTCAAAGATAGTGTCTTTGGAATAATGTTAGATGGTTCTTCTCATTTGATTGAATACATTGTCACTTCCATTTATTTTCTTTCCTAATACAAAGAAGGGGATGGGGCCAACGTGAAAGAGGTTTATGCTCCATTTTTCAGGATTGTATGATTTTTATTTTTCCTTGTTATAATTCTAAAAGCTTCTAGCCTTAATCTTTGCTCTTTGTGTTGGTTGGAATCCTTGTTGACTATCGAGGAGAATCTTTTCAAGTGTGGTTCAGATGACCCTTGTTCAGATCACTTAATTCTTCTGACCATGATTAAACCAAAATAGATGAACTTGAGATAGGGTCAAGTAGGGTTAGAGAATAGTAGTGTTGGGGGTTTAACCAAGTCGGATGTTCAAGCCCTCCTTCTAGAGCCAAAAATATTAACATGATTTCTTGTCAATACCCCAAAGTTATGCTTAGGAATGGGAATTATCCTTTGCGCAAGTAGAGTAGAATGGAAGGTATGAATCCTTTTTTAATTTCCTCTTGAATAGGCTTTAGTAGGCAGGAATCAGTCAGATAGACCTTTCGGCTGTGTCCAAAGGGTTGGATTCTGTGCTTAATGACCATTTGATTTTGTTGAGATGGATTGGTCTTTCCTTTGAAAGCCTTCCTTTCGATCCAATGAAGGTATCTTAGAAAGTTTTTCTTTGATGGTTACGACTGTAACACCCATATGTTTATAACATTATTTAGGATATTTAATTAGCAAGATAAAATAAAATAATGCGATGATTAGTAGATTGAGATTTAATTATAATCAAGGGTAGCCATACCATGTTAATATGTAAATCGAAATGATATAACATGAATACAAGTGTTAGGAAATAAGTAAGGGTAAAATAGAAAAGGTGAACAATCTAATACCCTAAACCCTAGCCGTGAGTGCTCACTTGAATTCATTTGCAAAAATTAAAATTTAAAAGAGAGTCCGGCCACCGTTTTTAATCTCAAGGGAAGATAAAGCTAGGATTTCAAGAGGAAGAGGTAAATCAACTTGTTCAACATCAAATCTCACATCTTTAATCACAGAGCTAAGGTAAATGATTACTACATCCCATTTTTCTCATAGTTTTTGGTTTTAAGGTTAACTCGAAATGATTAAGCAAGTTAATGCCATGTTTTGGATGATTATAAGTTTATATATATACATGTTGATGATCCAAGCATGCTTATATTGATTTTTATGCTATGCTTGATATGAAAACCCTATTAAATGACATCCAAATTCCTTGAAAATTGAAACGAAGATCAGAAATGATATTCTAGAGATGATTTTCAATTTTCATAAGTTTCTGAATTATGGCCGATTTTATATTAATTTTCTAGTGAAGAAAATAATTTATTGGGTTATAAATTATTTACGACAAAATACATATTTATTTGGGTTTGAAATTTTTATATGTTAGAAAACATATTAAAATAGATTTTTTGGAATTTTTCCAGATTTTTCCTAAGTGTTTAATGAATATATAAAATTATTTAAAGTATGGGATCTAAATATTTTATACATTTAATTAAGGAGAAGTGGCATTTTATAAAATAAAATCATTGTTTATCTCTGGAATTATTACAGCACTTTTCTAAAAATATTTAGGAACCAATGAAAATTTGACTAACAAAGGCAGGTTAGTTGAAAATATTTCTCTTTTTAAGTTAAAAATAAAAATAACATGTTTTTAGCATGTTCCACCACTTTCGGTACAGGGGTTTCCGACTCAAACCTTTTGCCACCATTGGTTTCAAAATCAAAGCGCATGGTATCAAGCTATTTGGTACATAGAATTTTGGAAAAAAGAGAAGGGGTACATGATCGAAACCATAGATTCCAAAGGGGTTGGAGTATGTTTGTTTTAAAACTAAGGTAGCACTTGCTTTGCTTTTGAAAGAGATATGTTTCGACTCAGTTGCTTTCGACTAGGTCAAATATTTTCAACAGAATGGTTTCGACTTGGTTGCATTCTTTTATTCTAAGTAAACCTTTCATAGGGGTCGAAACCCCTAGCTGCCGTCTTTCTACCTTTCGAAGTCATTGGTTTTGAAAGGCATACTTAACTTTTTTAAAAATTAGCTACTGCTCCCATGCTTTCGAAGAGATGGTTTCGACACCATTGCTTCTTTACTTTGGAACAAGTTTCGAACGGAAGGTTTCAACTGACTTGTTTTAATTGACCCATTTTATTCTGTTTGAAGTATAACCCCAAAGGTTTCGAAAGAGGTGATTTGAATGGTTTTGAAAGGTGTTTTTCCACAAGTTTTAAATTAAACCCGAAGTACTTTCAAAAGGTTTAATTTTATAAAGGATGATGCTTTTGAAAGGTGTTTTAAATTTATTTCAAAGGGGTGGTTCCCAAAGGGTTTCGAAGAAGTTGAAAGGTGGTATTTTTTTTCCAAGGCAATGTTTTGAAGTGTTTCAAGATACGATGTCTAAGGTTTTATTTCTTTCAGAAGGGAGGAATTCAAAGTCCTTGAAATGGTTTAAGTATGGTTTCAAAGGGGAAGCTTTGGCCTTTAAGACAAGGTAAATGAAGGGTTTTTACTTGGTCTCGAAAGAGATGCTTTAAGAGGTTTAGAAAGGTGGTACTTTCAATGGAATCAAAAGGGCTACTTTCATGTATTTAAATGTTTTAATCAACTAAGTTTTGAGTAAAGTGTATGTGTGTGTGTATATAACATGACAAGGTGATTTTTAGTAAAACATAGAGTTTATCTATTTTCCTTGTGTAACTTTGATTTAATGGTTCTAAATCATTTTGAAAAGGTTTTCAAGGAAAATTGTGGGAGGGAATCCCAAAGTGAAAATGAATTAGATATTAGAATACCAGATGGGACTGATATAGGGTCGCGTCCTATACATTAGCTATTAGCCCTAGCTAATTTAGTCCAAAATTCCAGTGTGTAGGGCTTTGTCACATGTAAGATTAAAATTATTATTACACACAGAAGAGAATATATGTTTGTATACTAATAGGTTGTTGGTGAGCTTACAAAATCATTAGGATCAGGTGAACCTGGGAGATGTTAAGTTAGGGACAGACCGTCCAGAAGAGAAGTATTTAACAGATAGCTAAGGAAAGACCGTCCTGAAGAGGTGTGTCTAACTGATATTACATAGATTTTGTTACTTTGTCTGGTAGGTCCGATTCAGCCAAAGGATAAGAGTGAGCCAAACAAAACTATAGTATTCAGATAGATACTCCATTTATTACCTAATATGTATGTTTACATAATAATGCATTATGATTTTAACCAGTTTTGGTTGCAGGAAAAGATTTGCAAAAGATATGTTTTAAAAGGATGTTAGTGAGAGAAAACCTGTTCCGCTAAGCGACGTGGTCTCACTTAACATTAATAACCAAGATGTATAGTATTATTCACATCAGGCTTTATGTCTAACTCGAAGTTTATGTTTTCCCCTTAAACTCTCGGGTTCTCAAAATTGATTTGAGTAGGCTAAGGTTTGAGGTTCTTTCAGGTTTTAGTAGGATGACGTATAAAGGTACCGGAGGACAGAAGGATGCTAACGGATTAGGAGTTGCAGTTCTTTGTTTGTGTTTATTTGAGATGTGTATGTATTAAGTCAATTATGACTATATGACTCTGATCATCTGGGGGCATCTTCATATGCTGCTCTTGGCGTATTTTGTAGTAAGTATATTTTATCATTGCCTGGGAAACTTTTTTGGAATTATGTAATATGAATATGGAACATCCATTTTGAAATGTAATGGAAAAATGTTGTTTTGAAATCTATGCTTTGTTTCATATTCAAGTGCTTCTAATATTATAGATATCATTAACATAGACGTATTTAGTCGCTGAAAGTTAACACTATAGATGACTTTGGGCCTCTAGATAGGGAATGTTACATCTTTGTATCAGAGCATGGTTTATGAAATACTTTAACTAAAAATAATTTTTGAAAACATAATTCTTAGGAATTATAGTTAAGATCGGGTATTAGATAATGCTATAGTAACGTACTTGTATTTGCTATATATAAGTATACACTATATCTTTAGACTCCTATCTTTGTTAGGCTATTATTCTGTATCTCACAAGGCTTGAACACAAATATGGATGGAAGAAGAGGCAGAGTCAGTCTTGGAGGAGACAGTATCAACATAAATGGAAATGCCCAACCAAATGCTAGAAGAGGTCAGGATCAAGCTGAGAATGTTGGTGTTGGGGTTCCCCAAATGGACATGGGAGTCATGTATCAGTTTTTCATAAACATGATCCAAGCTGGAATTGCGGCTTGAGTTGTTGAAGGAAATGCTACTGGAGGAGGAGTCCAGGAAGCTCCAATAGTCAACCAGTATGCTAACTTGAGCAGAGATTATACCAGGCTTGGGGGAAAGTCATTTATTGGGACAGAAGATGCTATTGAGGTAGAAAACTGACTACTACACTATGAAAGGATTTTAGCTGACCTAGGGCGCAGTGATGAGCAAAAAGGGAGACTTGCTTCAAGACAGCTTCAAGGAGCTGCTTTGATTTGGTGGAATACTATAACTGCTGGTGTGGATGAAGAGACTATGACGTGGCTGTAGTTCAAGAGGATGTTTCAAGAAAGATTCATGTTAGTTGTGGCGTAGTCTGTCTTGGTTAGGAAGTTTGCAGAGCTGGACAAGAAGAAATGTCAGTTCTGGAATATGCTAGTAGATTCGAAAAGTTATCCTGGTATGGGTATGCCACTGTTGACACAGTATAGAAAAGGAATGAAAAGTTTGTTGAAGGTTTGATGCCGAAGTTGGCTAGAACTACTTTACCGACATCAGAGATATGTGTGATCTGGAAGTGGTAATGACACTGAGACATGAAGAGATGTTAGGTTGTTTGGAGAAGAAGAAGGAGAAAGAGGTCCAGGTCGGACAAGGCCAAAAGAAAAAGTATTTCCACAAAAAGAATGCTTAGAAAGGAGGTGCGACAAAGAAAGGAAAGTCTAAGGTGGTCTGCTATAAGTGCGACAAGAAAGATTATTATGCTCATGAGTGTCGGACAGGCAAAGGAAAGAAGGCTGCTGAGAGGAAAGGGAATAGATGTTTTAACTGTGATTAAATTAGGCACTACAAGAACCAGTGCAAAGAGCTAGCAAAAGTGGATAAAGGATAACTGTTTGCATTAGAGCCTGCTACGTCAAAGCCGACAGCATAGGAGAAGGGAAAGGCTATGTTAGGAGGTACGTGTTAGATTTATGATACATCTGTTAGCGTTTTATTTGATATAGTGCATCTCGTTCTTTTATATCTTGATGTTTGGTAGATAAACTTAACCTAGAACCATATATCTAGTTACTTCCTTAATAGTTGCAAATCCGATAGGAGGGTATGCGACGCTTGGGATGAAGTGTGACCACTTAGAGTTTGACTTACTAGGTTACACCTTTGTTTGCAGTTTGCACGTATTTTATTTTGTTGGGTTCAGAATTATATCGGGTATGGATTGGTTAAGTAATTATGATGCTAGGATATCTATCTATTACTTAAAATGGAAAATAGACACCAACGCTCTAATTAATTGACATGTATCATCTAATAGAACTTTCGTACGCATCATTTTTGTTTTTCTTTTTTTCCAGATTGAAATAACCAAGGCAGTTGCAATTATCGTATGTTATCCATAATTGTTTGTATTTTCTCTTTATCATCTCTAACCCACAAATATGAGGATTACAGATGGGTATATTCCTTTTATATGCAGACTTCAAGTAAAACCTAGAACTTTGTGGATGCGACAGTGGCAATCACTTCAATGGAGGCACCTCCTTCTTCTTCGTTGGTGACTTCATGCTTTCTCAACTCAAAATGGAAGGTCATGTCTCCTCCTTTTAAGGTAGCGATTTTCTTCAATTTGTTTGATTTACTTAGTACTATTAATTTAGGAATATGTTAGTATGTATTTACACATAAACTGCTACAACATTATGTGAATTGTTTATTGATATTTTACTCAATAGTTGGATTTTATTCAATCGAAATACTGAAGATAAAATGACAGTGGTATTTATAATTCCTCTATGTTATCATGCATAATTTGCATGTATATTTTACTACAGTTTCAATTGTGATTATTCAGTTATGATTATTTGATGTTGAATAATGTGACGACCCAGAATTTTTAACAATTTTAAATGGAATAATTAATTGATTTTAAATATTTAAAAGTTAATTTTTAACTTGAATTCCAAATATCACTATTTATTTGATAATTAAATTTTTGAATTATATAATTCGAAAATTGGGTAAGATGTTGAATATGGAATATTAAGCCTGTTAAAAATAATTTGAAGACTTATAAAATTTATAATGACGATGCTGAAGATAACAGAATGGTTGAAATTTAATTTAAAGGAAATTTGTTCAGTTTTAATAATATATCGTTTAAATTGACGTTTAGTAATAGCCTTCCGAGGCACAGTCTTGGAATTCGACGAAACTAGTTCCATTAGATCCGTAATAGTTAGTTAGTTATTATTGGATTTCAATTTTCATAGCATTTGAATTTACCTTTTGCTCGTACGGGTGAGAAACGCGTTGAAATTAAAAACGATAATTTAATATTTTAAATCGATTTATAAAGCTAACTTTCACATACGATTAAATTAGCTTCCAAAACACGTTCCATTGTGCTCGGAATATGGGTAAAGCCTTATAAACACCTGGCGGAATTCCTGATTAGGAGTTCGAAATTTCACGGTGCAACACGAGATATTTTCAATACTTAATTATATAATAATCAAGCGTATTTAAGTAGCTATTCCCCCAAATTGATATTTTATTTCCGTCTTCCTTTCTCATCTTTCAACAGAAAACGAAATCGTCCTCAGTATAAAAAAAATGGCCGCTCCTTTCAGTCTAAAATCCACGAATTTATAATTAACCAACCCAAATCGATCTATATTCGATCGAGATGAAGGCGGACTCGAACAAGATGCGGCGACGAAGTCGCGACCGAGGTTAGGTTTCACGATGGTTTGAGGGTCGAGCTCGAGCACGGCGACGCAAGCACAGGAGCTCGATTTTGGGGTTTTAGCAGCGGCGTGCGTAAGCTTGAGGTGATCTCGAGAGGGCGACAGCGAAGAGAGGGTCGCGACATCAACTGCGATGCTCGATTTCTTGGGGGGAGGGGGTCGGTGGTGTGTTCGAGACTAGCAGCAAGGTATAACTACCTTATTTTTACTTTATTTAATTAAATAAATACATCTGTACATACCGTTTTAAAATAAACAAATAAATGAATAATGTATAGTAGTAAGTTTTGTAAATAGTTGATATATATATATATACGCACACACACATCAATTATTTACAGTAAATGAAATCTTAAATGGTTAAGCAGTTTTGAATTTTAAGTTGTTTTTAATTTAATTTTAATATATATAAGGAGTCAGAATATATATGCATATTTTCACTTACTAGCTTAGTTTTAAAATATTGTTTTATGGAGATAGATCTGTTTAATAAACCGATTCCATTTTTGTAGTAGCTAAAATATTTTTGTTAAAAGGGAAATAGTTTAAATTTCATTATTGGTTAATTAATTTATTTAGTGGTAATCGATTAGTTCAAATGGTAATAAATTGTAAATGTTTTTACAAGGTCAAAATTTTGATGAAACCAAAGTCAAGATTGAAGGAGATTGCAATTAACAACAAAGGTGAGTAAATCTCACTCTATTGGATTTTTATTTAAATTTAAATGGTTGAATTTAAATAATTGGATGAATGGTTGAATTGTTTGGATGTGTACTGATGATCTGGTGATTTTAGTTTAGGTTAGTACTCGGGTTAATTGTTGTTTGACTCGAAGTATTCGGGGTTTAAATGGTTTTAAACTTAAATCATAAATAAGAAAATGGTTCATTTTAAATTTAATAAGGGTTTAATGATTGGTGATTCATTAAATAGTTAGGATAATTTAAATGGATAATTAAGTAATTAAATTAATTAATAATTTGGGTTAATTAATTAAGTTTAAGTTAATTTAGAATGATCATTGGGTGGTTTAATTAATTAATGCAATTAATAAAATATAATTACTTTGTGTAATTAATCAAGAGATAATTTAAGATAATTAATTAAGAAGAATTAGTTTATTTAATAAAGTAAATAAAAAGGGAGATAATTTCAAGTGGAGATAAATCAAGTATGATTAATACCATAGTTTAATTAATGTAATTAATTTAGATTAGAAAAAAAATTAAAATATAAATAGAAATCATTAATTTATATAATTAATGATGTAATTAAAGATTGATAAATTAAAATTTATTAATCCATAATAAGTGACTTCTGAGAAACAAATTAATATAAGTAATTAAGGATTAATGTAATTAATATAGTTAATTAACTTATTAAGTAATTAAGATTACTTATTGATTTTGGATAAGAAGAATTAATATCGTGAAATTAATTAAGTTAATTACTTGAATGCAATTGAAGGATAATTAATCCAGGGTAATTAATTAAGATGAATAATAAAGGGATGATTGACTAATTGATTTGGAATTAATTAATGTTAAATGAAGAATTCTAAGTGGTTGAGGTTAGTAATTCAATCAGGATTAATTAAATTAAATAGTATGTGATTAAGCTTTGCTTATGGATGATTGAATGGTATTGGATGCTTTGAATGAGTTGACATCTCTGATATGAAATGTTGCGTATTTCATTTGGATAACTGGGATTAGGATGACATGAGACCCGAAGAGATCGGGGTTGGGTGTTAGGAAATACCCGAAACCACTTCGAATTTTTATAGATTGATATGTGAAATCGATGGGCTGGAATGAAATGATTTATGCGAACTGGACTTTTTGATCTAAATTTTGGTACTTGGAAAGTTGATGTGTGAAATAAGTGACGTTGATAACAAATTGTGACTTGTAAATTTAAACGAGTTACCCCGGTTTTATTTAAGTTGTTTGCTTTGGTATTCCATGTTAGTTGGGTTTACTCACGTTGGTTTCCAGCCTGACCCGGATGTTACTTTGGTGTAATGCTCGGGTCAGACTGACTATTACAGATTTTCAGGTAAGGTCGTTCTGGAGCTTATGAGGCAAGCTGGATGGCAAGAACGTATATAGTATTTCCTTTGTATTATATTATTGTATATCTGTGGCATGATAATTGTGTATATTCAGTGTCTGTATATATGTGTAACTCTGATGTAATTAAAATGTAATCGACAGAATATTATTCTTTTGTAAACTGTTATTGTTTATCATTATATTTTATCCACTGCGAATGTGAGATGTTGGTGCTTCTGATCTTCTTCTTCTTCTTTAATCTCTTTCTTCTTTTTCATAACTATCTGGAATTTTCGGGTTTTGAAAATTTCGAGTCGTTACAAATAGGTTGGTATTTAAATGCATTTCAAATTCATTAGATGTAACTAATTGCAAGAAACTAGAATTCATGTATTTTTGGTCTTTATTCATACTTTGAAGCAGTAGGAATTGTTTGAATTAAAATATTCTATGCCGCCCAATATTTTTGTGACACTCTATGATATGTTGATTACTATTCATAATATCAATATTTAAGTTGTAACAACCCGGTGTTCTGCATCAATTTTAATCAACAATTTAAACGATTAATATTGACACATATTTCTATTTGAAGTTTTTTTAAATTATGAATTAAAATTGATTTATAAATTGTTAAAAGAAATTTCGGGCTTTAAAATAAATTCTCGGTAACATTTTCAAATGTTTGAAGCCGTGAGAAAATTTGCTTTGCAAATGTAACCCGTCCCCTTTGCTTATTATCATCCATTCAAACTCGATCCCCCTTTTTTTATTTTTTATTTTATTTTTTTAGAAGCCGCCCCCATTTTTCTTTCACTAGCCCGATCCACTTTATAGTTTGTGACGATGGCGGCTTCGTTCTTCTTTCTCGAATTAGGGCTTCTCTGGTGATTGATTCGCGTTGCTCCTCTGTTGATTGATTCTCGTGCTTGGCTCGTTCGTTCTCTGATGATCGGGTTCGCAAATCAGGTAAGTGATTCCATCACTTACATCTAATTCAAACCCTAGTTTGATTGTTCGTATGCTCGCTTATTGTGTGCTAACGTGGCTTTGATTCTTTGCTACTTGAATTGCACGGCAGTGACTTTCCTTTTTTAATTTGTGACTTTTCAAAGATACTTGGTGTACGTTTTTTGTTTCGTGGTTGATGCTTTCTCTAATTTTGTCAAATTCGTGTAATTTCGTGATACTTGGAACTCGGCTTTGATTTTGGGCCGTTTAATATCTCTTGACCATCACAAATTCGATTTTTAGTTGAATTCGATCACTTCGATTGTTAAGCCTCCTTGCTGTGTTTACTTAAATTTGTCGAGCATTTGTGTTTTGTTGATTTGAGATGCAGTTTTATAGTGGGCATCGGCTTTAACTCTGAATTGTGTTCACACATGTATATATTCATGTTTTATGATGCAGACTTGAGTTTTATGTACTCTGAAAGCTGGCATTGTCAGATTTCATATGGAGTTGTTCATGTTACATGTTTTTGTTCATTTGTCTGCACTGCTCTGTCAACTGCCATGATGAGGTTCATCTCCATTCATTGTTAGTCCGTTGAAGTGCATTTGAATCACGTAGAGTCTTTTTTTTTATGCATAGCATATATATGTACGCAGTGTTGTTTTACATTGGTTCATACTTGCTATCACATGATCATTTCATGTTGTATTGAAATTTGGTTTCCACTGCATATATATGTGTGTGTGTTTACACATGTATATGTGTATGTTGTGATGCCTGATGTGTTATTCTTGTAGTCTGCTTAGACATGGTTACATGTGCACTGCTTATATATGTGTGAATCATTTAACATTATGGCTGTCGGTCATTGCATTCATGTTCATGTATATGTACACAAGTGTGTATGCATTTTGTCCTTTTAGCTGATGTTGATTTTATGAATTCTGATGGCTTCGGCCTTGGATTGACATTGCTGTATATTGAATTTTTATCACAGCTTTGGCTTAGCTCTATGTTGACTTTGATTTCGATTTGAATTATTGCTTTAGCCATGGCATACAGTCTTTGCAGATTGAAATCCCTTTTGGCTTTGTTCGAACTACCTAGGTCACTTGTTTATACTGGTGTTGTTGCATTGGGTATAGATATGTGTGTATTCTATATATAGACTTACACGCACACTTGTATTAGTATTGTTTACTGCCTCAGTTTTGGGTTGTTCGAACTTGATACTTTCTGAAGTTTAATGTTTGTAATGCTTACAATCTTGGAGCCTTTGTGTACTTATCACTGTTTCAAGCCTGATACTTTTTGAGGTTTGCATCTGTGGGATACACTACTTTATATGTTGATGTCGTTCTTGTTCCTCTGACTTCGGTCAGAAGCCCTCGGCATGACTAAAATTTGCAAATTTGCTTCTTCTTTATGTGGAATTTGCATATCTGTGCACGTGTGTTGTTTGGATCAGGTCAGTTGTTCAAGTGCTTGAATTTGCACTTGTTTATTTGGTTTTCTTGTTGTTGCATGCTTGTATCACAGCATACTGCATGTTTTATTTTTGAAGTTTGGCATTTGAATAAAGTTTTTCTTTCTTTTAAATTTGCAGTAGTTTGCTAATTATTTCTTTCGGAAATGTTTGCTGGATTATCACCATGTATATACATACATATATGTATGTATGTATGTGTGTGTGAATGTCCAATGTGTTCATTGCTGTGTTGTTTTCTTGCCTTCATTTTGTTTGCATATTTAATATGCAGTAACCTGTATTATTGACTTTGAGTATTTATGTGCACGAGCACTTGTATCTGGCACACGTATTATGTGCATTTCAGTCGTACTTCTTTTAAAACCTGGGTCATAATCTTTAGGCAAAGCATGATATTATATCAAGTTATTTTGGCCTTGCTGCCTTCATACATTTGCTACTTCTTTGACCATGAACTGCACACTGCCTGGTCTCGTTTTCGTGTGCATTTTGACTGCTAATCTTGGCATTGTTGAGCCTTGTTCATTTATGCAGTATACTTGTTATATACATAGATACACTGCTGCATGATATCTGGTACTTGCAGCCACACAGTATCGACTTTATGAATTGATAATTTTAAGTACTTGAATTCTTTTGGGTACATCATCACTGTAGTGGCAAGGCAGTGCACGCAAGCGTGAACTGCAGCCACACGGTATTGAGTTTTTGGGTACGACAGCACTATAGTGGCAAGGCAGTGCACGCAAGCGTGAACTGCAGCCAC
The DNA here is from genome assembly GCA_030765085.1 of Allium cepa. Lineage (NCBI taxonomy): Eukaryota > Viridiplantae > Streptophyta > Magnoliopsida > Asparagales > Amaryllidaceae > Allium > Allium cepa. Next base: position 457,210,367 of record CM060944.1, read on the forward strand.
ACGGTATGGCGTGTATGGTATTCTATCTGTTTTGACTTATGGAACTTTTTGCGTATTCCATATTCCGTAGTGGCGAGGCAGTGCACGCGTGCGTGTACTGCAGCCCTACTTGAATTAATATTTTAATTGATATTTCAATGGTTTGCACTGTTTTGATATTTCAATTCAATATTCTGAATTGCGCTCTGATTTGGTTTATTTACTGTCGTCTATTCATTACTTAATTATTATTGCTTCTGTGCACTAATAACTGAGTTTGAATTAGACTGACCTGAGTATTATTTTCTTTTGAATCTAATACTCGGGTCAGACCGAGTATTTCAGGTTGTAGATATTCTGCTTTGGGTTGCTGCTAGAGCTATGAAGTTCTTTCATATCTTTTGGAGTAGTCGTCGTCATCTGTAGTAGTCTGTAAAATTGTATAGGAAGATGTGTATTCATGTATATTATATACGTTAATGTACTTGTATATGTAGCTTCCTGAGTCGACTGTTGTGGTTGTATCATATGTACCGTGTCTTATGTATTGTATCAAATGTATTGTAACTGACATCAGTTATTGTATATATGAGATTTTATGTTTTATTTGTGTTCCGCATTACATTATCTGTGTAATATTTTATATTTACTGTTCTAAACTATTATGAACCATCGTAGTTCGTTTTATACTGGTATTGGGGTATGTCGATGGGAGAAAATAAATTAGAGATGAAAAATTACGAATATTTATATATATATATATATATATCACTCCTATCGAGATAACTAGTACTAGTGTAAGGCCTAACTATTGATGGCCGCTCCTCAACAGCCTTATTCTCCGGGCTAGTTGACAGCACTACACCGTAGTGTTCTTGGCTAGCGCGGGTATAGAGGTGGGGCGTCACAGCTTGGTATCAGAGCCTGGGGTTTAGAACAAATATAAAACGTAACTTAGATAGTACATGTGTTACAACTATTTGTCGACGTTTTATCTCTCATATTTGCATATGATTGTTTTTGATTGTTAGGTATGAATTCCTAACGCTTATTCATATGCATTTGATTTTTGAATTTTTGTGTTATCGGCTTTGATTTGATTTAGCCGATGATTGATTTTGTTCGAACCTCGGCGATTCTGAACTTGATATTTTATGTTTTCCTCGGCTTGATTTCCATTCGAATTCGGTCACTTTGTTTTTGAGAAATTTCTAATTTCTTGATTTCCAAGACTCTGACTTTGTTTGCCGTTGAATTCTTTGTTGATGATGTTGAATCGTTTTGTACTCTATTATGGCCATTACTTGTTGACTTCGGCATTGACTTGATTTTCATTTTTGTTGAAGTCATTTATTCATTTATGCTCGTTCTACTTTGTTTTTCTAATTGTTAATCGATTCTTCTTTTCCGATTAGTTATCTTCTTTGTCGACTTTGATAACTTCTATTTCTGGAATTTTTAGGTATTTCTACTTTGATGGATTTAGAATCGAATTCTTTGGATTTTATTCACGTCTTCGTATGTGAACTTTAGTGAATTGATTTGGTTTCCAAATTTAATCGATTCTTGTTAATTCCCCGATTTGTTGCTACCGTTTATTAGCAACTTTGATAACATTTTCTTCGGGATTTATGTGAACATTCCTTTTGATGGATACAGTATCGATTTCTTTGGATTCTATTCACATCTTTGTATGTGAATTCTTGTGCTTGATTGTTCCTACAATCATTTTTGTGATTTGTCACTTTAAAAATATAAAGGTTTTCTATACTAGTAGTAAATATCAAAACCCTTTTCTTCAAACGATTTCAAAACTATTTTACTACAAAACTCTTTTCCTAAACCGTTTTCCAATCTAATAGTATATACTAACCTTTACCTCACTCGTATGAGAAATCTAATTAAACGACTTAGTAAAACGAGTGGTATATAACGCTTGCGTTTACTTCGCCGGTTAATTCTTGGACTTATTCGATTGAATCTCTTGTGACAAATTTTATTAGTGAAGATTTACAGTTTGTTCGTAAATATTTAAGTTAAGCAAGTGGTTATGGGACATGAAGCTAAACTTTTATATTTACTAGCTTAGTGTAATTGACACTTCTCGTTGATCTTGACGATCGCTTTATGAATTAGACTAGCAATTATGCTATGTCTTTTTATTTGCGAGGTTAGACTAGACACCACTTGTGTGATTCCATTCACACATACCTTTCTGCTTTTTGGTTAGTCTTGACCTCAATCTGTGTGATTCCATTCACACATGCTTAGTGTAATTGACACTCCTCGTTGATCATGATGATCGTTCTGATGGTCAGACTAGACACCACTTGTGTGATTCCATTCACACATACCTTTCTGCTTTTTGGTTAGTCTTGACCTCAATCTGTGTGATTCCATTCACACATGTGGGGTAGCTCCCCTTGGTCTTCGGACCGTCATGTGATAGGCCTCTTTCCCTTTTTCTGTGATTTCTAGATTCCTTATGTTGATTTCTGGAAATTTTATGCTTCACCTATTTTTGTGTACTGGTGAATTCATATGTTATTGATTTGTCATGAGTACAAATTTGAGGTATGATACCTCTTTGGATCTTTGAGAAGTCTTGTGATATTGATTATCTCTTATCGGTTGATCTCCTGTTGATCATTATTTGCATACTTATAGACGTATGTCAGTATGGATATTCCATATTTATGCTATACCTCTCATCGGTTGATCTCCTGTTGATCATTATTTACATACTTATAGTAGTATGTTATTATGGATATTTTATGTTTTGCGTTGCACGTGTTGGTGATTTTCATGCTCACGTGTAGGTGAGATTCCGTGCTCCCGTTTTCGCTTTGCGTTGCACGTGTTGGTGATTTTCATGCTCACGTGCAGGTGAGATTCCATGCTCCCGTTCTCGCTTTGTGTTGCACGTGTTGGTGATTTTTCATGCTCACGTGTAGGTGAGTTTTCATACTCCGGTTCGAGTTTTCATACTCCGGTTCGAGTTTTCATACTCCGGTTCGAGTTTTCATACTCGCGTTCGAGTTTTCATACTCCGGTTCGAGTTTTCATACTCTCATCTTGTGATTTCTGGATTTCTTGTGTAGATTCCTAGAATTTGTGCTTCACCAATTTTCGTGATCTCTATTGATAAGTTTTATCAATTTTTATGCATTGGTGAATTCGTGTGATATTGACTTGTTATGAATACGAGTCTAGGGTATGATACCCCTTCCTATCTTTGAGAAGATTCTTGTGACATTTTTGATGAATGAAAATCCACTTATCGAAGTTGCTACTGATGTCGCTGTTTTAATCACGTGTTTTAAAAATTGTTTTCAAAATTTTTACGATTTGCGCTTTCAAAAGAATGAGGAAGCGAATTAAACGTTTCAGTAAAATCGAGGACTATGACCCCTTTCTTTTACTGATTCGCTTAATTCCGGACTTGTCCGTTTGAGAACGTAAAATGTTATTTATTTAAAATACACAATTTTGCACTTTCAAGGAAACGATGAAGTGAATTAAACGATTTAGTAAAACTCGTGGTTATGGGTCATGTGCGTTTGCTATTTCGGTTAATTTCGGACTCGTTAATTGAAAAAATTTGTGATTTGAAATTTGATTACCGTTGTGGTAATTTCTGATTATCGTTTTGATAATTGGATGTTTATGATTTCTGATTTATCGTTTTTGATAATCAGATATTTATTGTTTCTAATTATCGCATGTGATAATTAGATATTTGAGATTTAATTATCGTTTGTGATAATTAAACATTTGAAATCTGAGATTTGATTATCAATTGTGATAATTAAATATCTGTGATTTGAGATTGATTTTCGATTTTGATAATCGAATACTTGTTGATTTGATTATTGTTTTGGATAATCGAATATTTGTGATTTGAGATTTCTGAACTATCTATTTGATAATTAAATTTTGTAGAGAATTTGTGAATTTCTTTTAGGAAATTAAAAGATTTCTTTGGTGTTTAAATTGTACTACGCCGGTGTACCGGCCCAATTTTTTGCTATTCATGACATTTTTCTACGTCTTCTGATTCCGGAAATGCCTTATGGATTTCCGATCCTTATATTTTGAGCAACCTTCTAGTCACATCATTGCCTTGGAGGTTCAGCACCCTCGAAATAAAGATGTTTTTCTCGTGAAAGCTCAGTGGTTCTCAAATCCTATGGATTTCACTTTGGAATCCAGAGAATTCATCGAGCAAACACGTCCAAGTTTATTTTTTCATGCTATAGTGGTTGTTACCTTTTGTCCATTCATTCCTTATGATTGCGAGGACGCAATTTCTTTAAGGAGGGGAGTCTGTAACAACCCGGTGTTCTGCATCAATTTTAATCAACAATTTAAACGATTAATATTGACACATATTTCTATTTGAAGTTTTTTTAAATTATGAATTAAAATTGATTTATAAATTGTTAAAAGAAATTTCGGGCTTTAAAATAAATTCTCGGTAACATTTTCAAATGTTTGAAGCCGTGAGAAAATTTGCTTTGCAAATGTAACCCGTCCCCTTTGCTTATTATCATCCATTCAAACTCGATCCCCCTTTTTTATTTTTTATTTTATTTTTTTAAAAGCCGCCCCCATTTTTCTTTCACTAGCCCGATCCACTTTATAGTTTGTGACGATGGCGGCTTCGTTCTTCTTTCTCAAATTAGGGCTTCTCTGGTGATTGATTCGCGTTGCTCCTCTGTTGATTGATTCTCGTGCTTGGCTCGTTCGTTCTCTGATGATCAGGTTCGCAAATCAGGTAAGTGATTCCATCACTTACATCTAATTCAAACCCTAGTTTGATTGTTCGTATGCTCGCTTATTGTGTGCTAACGTGGCTTTGATTCTTTGCTACTTGAATTGCACGGCAGTGACTTTCCTCTTTTAATTTGTGACCTTTTCAAAGATACTTGGTGTACTTTTTTGTTTCGTGGTTGATGCTTTCTCTGATTTTGTCAAATTCGTGTAATTTCGTGATACTTGGAACTCGGCTTTGATTTTGGGCTGTTTAATATCTCTTGACCATCACAAATTCGATTTTTAGTTGAATTCGGTCACTTCGATTGTTAAGCCTCCTTGCTGTGTTTACTTAAATTTGTCGAGCATTTGTGTTTTGTTGATTTGAGATGCAGTTTTATAGTGGGCATCGGCTTTAACTCTGAATTGTGTTCACACATGTATATATTCATGTTTTATGATGCAGACTTGAGTTTTATGTACTCTGAAAGCTGGCATTGTCAGATTTCATATGGAGTTGTTCATGTTACATGTTTTTTTCATTTGTCTGCACTGCTCTGTCAACTGCCATGTTGAGGTTCATCTCCATTCATTGTTAGTCCGTTGAAGTGCATTTGAATCATGTAGAGTCTTTTTTTTTTATGCATAGCATATATATGTATGCAGTGTTGTTTTACATTGAATCATACTTGCTATCACATGATCATTTCATGTTGTATTGAAATTTGGTTTCCACTGCATATATATGTGTGTGTGTTTACACATGTATATGTTTATGTTGTGATGCCTGATGTGTTATTCTTGTAGTCTGCTTAGACATGGTTACATGTGCACTGCTTATATATGTGTGAATCATTTAACATTGAGGCTGTCGGTCATTGCATTCATGTTCATGTATATGTACACAAGTGTGTATGCATTTTGTCCTTTTAGCTGATGTTGATTTTATGAATTCTGATGGCTTCGGCCTTGGATTGAGATTGCTGTATATTGAATTTTTATCACAGCTTTGGCTTGGCTCTATGTTGACTTTGATTTCGATTTGAATTATTGCTTTAGCCATGGCATACAGTCTTTGCAGATTGAAATCCCTTTTGGCTTTGTTCGAACTACCTAGGTCACTTGTTTATACTGGTGTTGTTGCATTGGGTATAGATATGTGTGTATTCTATATATAGACTTACACGCACACTTGTATTAGTATTGTTTACTGCCTCAGTTTTGGGTTGTTCGAACTTGATACTTTCTGAAGTTTAATGTTTGTAATGCTTACAATCTTGGAGCCTTTGTGTACTTATCACTGTTTCAAGCCTGATACTTTTTGAGGTTTGCATCTGTGGGATACACTACTTTATATGTTGATGTCGTTCTTGTTCCTCTGACTTCGGTCAGAAGCCCTCGGCATGACTAAAATTTGCAAATTTGCTTCTTCTTTATGTGGAATTTGCATATCTGTGCACGTGTGTTGTTTGGATCAGGTCAGTGGTTCAAGTGCTTGAATTTGCACTTGTTTATTTGGTTTTCTTGTTGTTGCATGCTTGTATCACAGCATACTGCATGTTTTATTTTTGAAGTTTGGCATTTGAATAAAGTTTTTCTTTCTTTTAAATTTGCAGTAGTTTGCTAATTATTTCTTTCGGAAATGTTTGCTGGATTATCACCATGTATATACATACATATATGTATGTATATATGTGTGTGTGAATGTCCAATGTGTTCATTGCTGTGTTGTTTTCTTGCCTTCATTTTGTTTGCATATTTAATATGCAGTAACCTGTATTATTGACTTTGAGTATTTATGTGCACGAGCACTTGTATCTGGCACACGTATTATGTGCATTTCAGTCGTACTTCTTTTAAAACCTGGGTCATAATCTTTAGGCAAAGCATGATATTATATCAAGTTATTTTGGCCTTGCTGCCTTCATACATTTGCTACTTCTTTGACAATGAACTGCACACTGCCTGGTCTCGTTTTCGTGTGCATTTGTTTTGTAACTTCAAGTCTGCACAGCAATCATATTGACTCGAGCTTGTACTGTCCACTATTGCATTTTGACTGCTAATCTTGGCATTGTTGAGCCTTGTTCATTTGTGCAGTATACTTGTTATATACATAGATACACTGCTGCATGATATCTGGTACTTGCAGCCACACAGTATCGACTTTATGAATTGATAATTTTAAGTACTTGAATTCTTTTGGGTACATCATCACTGTAGTGGCAAGGCAGTGCACGCAAGCGTGAACTGCAGCCACACGGTATTGAGTTTTTGGGTACGACAGCACTATAGTGGCAAGGCAGTGCACGCAAGCGTGAACTGCAGCCACACGGTATGGCGTGTATGGTATTCTATTTGTTTTGACTTATGGAACTTTTTGCGTATTCCATATTCCGTAGTGGCGAGGCAGTGCACGCGTGCGTGTACTGCAGCCCTACTTGAATTAATATTTTAATTGATATTTCAATGGTTTGAACTGTTTTGATATTTCAATTCAATATTCTGAATTGCTCTCTGATTTGGTTTATTTACTGTCGTCTATTCATTACTTAATTATTATTGCTTCTGTGCACTAATAACTGAGTTTGAATTAGACTGACCCGAGTATTATTTTCTTTTGAATCTAATACTCGAGTCAGACCGAGTATTTCAGGTTGTAGATATTCTGCTTTGGGTTGCTGCTAGAGCTATGAAGTTCTTTCATATCTTTTGGAGTAGTCGTCGTCATCTGTAGTAGTCTGTAAAATTGTATAGGAAGATGTGTATTCATGTATATTATATACGTTAATGTACTTGTATATGTAGCTTCCTGAGTCGACTGTTGTGGTTGTATCATATGTACCGTGTCTTATGTATTGTATCAAATGTATTGTAACTGACATCAGTTATTGTATATATGAGATTTTATGTTTTATTTGTGTTCCGCATTACATTATCTATGTAATATTTTATATTTACTGTTCTAAACTATTATGAACCATCGTAGTTCGTTTTATACTGGTATTGAGGTATGTCGATGGGAGAAAATAAATTAGAGATGAAAAATTACGAATATTTATATATATATATATATATATATATATATCACTCCTATCGAGATAACTAGTACTAGTGTAAGGCCTAACTATTGATAGCCGCTCCTCAACAGCCTTATTCTCCGGGCTAGTTGACAACACTACACCGTAGTGTTCTTGGCTAGCGCGGGTATAGAGGTGGGGCGTCACATAAGTTCTTTTCATTTGCTTATTTTGTTTCCATTTAACTTTTTACAAGATGATAGTAATACATTTTCATTTTAATTGTGTAGCTGTTTCGTCATGTTTAATTCATTAGTTTCTTCTGAGAAGTTTTATTTTTTAAGCCGTGTTACCATTACGTGTTGTCACTACCGAGCTCTTTCCAAATATATTCACAGGAAAATTTTGCTATTATTTTTTACGATTATTTATGCTCAAACACAAATACATACATCTAAATTACCGAATGTTCCTTATTGACATCCTTCTATCTCTAACAAAAAGAGTTGTTCATTTCATTTCTTTAAGCATTTCATATGCATTTAATGTACCAGATTCCTTTTTCTGCATCTAAATGGGCACAACTTTTTGATTGTTATAAAATTTCTGACTAAAATTCTCATCGTAAAAAACAAAGGTTGGTGATATTTCTCTTCTTCCATGAGATGTTCATTCTAACATCAGCATGCATGCATCATTAACCCTTTGTGTTTTAGTTAGCTATTTTATTTTAATTTATTCCGTGCAAACCGAAATGGTTCCTCCGGTAGAATTTTAATCCACTATTTAGGCTTTATATTCAATTATTGTAGTGAAAACTTAAGTTCTTTTCTATTTTATTTTCATTATTTTTAACATGCTTTCATGCGTTTTTTCTCAACTTAATATAAAAGTTACGATGATGGTATAACCTATCATTTTGACTGTATTAGTTTTGATTTAAAGATATTATGTTTTGAGAAGTATATATTCTATTTACATCTAGTCTATTGCATAAATAATTTTGGGAACATTTTGACTCTTCCAAAACATAATTTTCATATACTGATTATTGCACATAACACATAAATCAATCATACAAAGTACAAACACGTAATTGATTAACAAATAACTAAAAGCATACATTAACAAATGAACATTTTTTTTATTCTGTTACTATTTCAAAGAGAGGGAACTGGCCACAAAAATTTAACATCTTTTAAGTTTTAATCATTTACACTGTACGGAGACCACATCCTTTAAGCATAGTTAATTAACTTAATAACATCTGATTTCTAACATATTGCTAAAATTAACATGCAATGTCACATTTATTCCATATTAGCGTCATTCTCTTTTTTACAAAATAATTTTGAATGCGTAGTATCTGCATTCAGACCTTGTTATCCTGTCATTACAACACCTCAAATTATGGTCTTACATATGTGCATTCAACTCATAACAGCATATTAACTTAGAAGATGAATTTTGAAGTACATACTACCGACTCATACCATTTTCTCCAGTATATCTTCCACACCTTTTAACAATTTTCCATGCTCAAATTAATAAAATTGATGTCTACATTTATAGCCATAAATTGCTTTATATTCAAATCACCAAGCATATAACAGTAAATAAATTGTTACCATACAAAAGAGTAATTTTTGTATTATAATATGCATATTTATATATGCAATATTAACCTGGAAAACTTTGAATTTCTTCTTTTCGTTTTTTCTATACTATTCCTCTTTTAAATGCGATTATGTATCACATAAATTTAACAATTCAAATATATCCCACCCATCATTCTCTTATCTATAGTAATATAGATATTCTAGGAGATGTGCATAGTAAATCGTTGTTTAAGCATGTGAAATGCTCAATAGCGGTGTGCAATGCTCATGTACGAAAAATGTTCCACCACTAGGAAAATTAAGCAACTATTTGGAGATTTTTGTCCAATTCTGCTGTCCATGTACTACTGCGAACTTTTTATGTGGTAAATTATGGCACCGTATTTGGAATCGTATATATTAGGTTCATTCCATAACTTGGACAAAGGGTGAAAGAAATACCCAAAGTAAAAATGCAAGCATTAAACTTGCAAAGTAGCACCTAAATGATGCCTCCATAGTGCGCCTGATACCACATTTTATATTTTTTCTCTACCCTAAGACTCTCTTCTTACTCAAGTATAGCTCTCCTTATGCCTTTATACTAAAATAATGTTTTATAGGTTTAATTCCTTACGGATCATAAGAAGTGCATGCTCCAATCATTTTTCCTCCTCTTAAAGTTATGTTTACTATTATGTTGATTTTTTCAGCTTTTAAATTCTTATGTTCATGTTTCTTTTCCTAAACATAAGTAAATCTAGGCCATGTATTTTTGAATATACTCATCCATTGGAGAATAATATTATATTGCATGAAGTTTCCATAGTTTTAGACTGTGTCTGGTAATAGTTTTAATTTTTGTTTATCCTATCATTGCATTTTATTCCTTTTTAGTTACTACAATCTCACTTCTAAATACATTGGTTATGCAAGTTTTATCATTCTGGCTATGTTGTCCACCGATTAAGGAAGGCAGCAAGTAGAAATTCTTTCTACCGAGTTCAATATATTATAACTAGAGGCACAACCCTTCGGATACACCACTAATAAATTTTATCTAACCTATATAAGAATATAATTAATTATGCACTACTTCTGGATTTTCTCAAAAAAAGTTTGAAAAAAGCATGGTTACATGTAAAATATAATGCATCGATCTATTCGCAATGGACATTATGGAAACAACCAAATTGGAAGGAATCACTTTATATAAATTCAGGAGATGAAACAGTTTCATTCCACTTGAATTGGTATTCTTTAATTAATTATACTTTGCATAGTGTAAAGGCTAAATGAAGATTGCATATTTTCATCATTGCTTCATGTGTTTATTTGTTGAAATTCGCCTTGTAATTTTTGGTTTTGTTATCAGCAACCCCCTTTAGGGTACACTTTATCAGATACACTTCCAACTGCCTATAATGGGTGATATCATATAGTTTAGAGCACTATTTTATTCTATTAGAATTATAATACTTATTCATGCATGATAAGGAACAATCATAAAGTAAGACTAATTTATTCTATGTTTTCCTTGAATTATTCTATTGATAGCCTTTCAATAGAAGTACAATCACAACCTAAATATCTCAGTAAAGCTACAAGACCCGAATATTATGAATGAAATAACGCTTGAACATCATCTAATGGCTGCTTTTCACTATGCACTTTAAAATCCATGTTGCCCCGTGAATTCCGCCCAATTTTCGCACTTCCTTGGCCAACTGTTTTCCGACCCTGTAACATAACTCTAAATATCTGCATAACATCTTTAATAATTGTATCCAATCACTTTAGTTGAGTGATGCCAATGGGATTGTTGTAGACAAAAACAGTATTCAAAGGGAAATCACAATTAACCAAGGGAGTAGGATGTCAGTTGGTCTTCGACCTTGGTAATGGGAGGTGTAGTGATCCATATATACACAACTTTGTTATTGTATTAATTTATTCTTCTTTGCCATTTAGTCAAATTGGTGTGTCAATTTCCAAGGTTACTGATTTTCCAAAAGGATTTTAACATTTACATTAACACTATACAATTCTGTGAGTCGGTAGACCCTCTTTGGTATTTAGGTGGCAAAGGGTAAATCAATATGGAAAGGTAAGGCGACAAAGAATCTCTGTATGGATAGTTTTGAGGATGATATTCAATTTAATAAGGTTAAGCCATCAAAAATAACTATTACACAATGTTAGCCACTGAACATTTTACATACTTGTAAGTGTAAGGCAAATTGTCTTTTGAGCATCAAATATTTATAATTGGTAGTCATGATAGATTTGAATCATCTTAACAAAATATTCTCTATTGATTGCCAATGATGTCAAGTGGCGCATTTAGAGTCTCATCTACAAAAAAATATGATGAACTGACCAAACTAGCATGCTACCAAACCATTTAATTCGTTAGGGAAAAAAAGTTTCACAACTAGCAGCCAAACTGGCTACGAGATGTGGCAAAGAATTTCAAAGACACTGAATTTGCAGTCTTAATGATACGTATGCTCTTACTTTCCGTGAAACATAAATATCGTACATGTTACCAGATAGCATTTCTAATTTTCTAATATCCGACCTTCATAATATAATGCTTGCTCTCTATGGAAGTTCAACCGAAGCAACATCAAGATATATCATTCCTATGCTTTAAGGCAATTTATTTATACTTTTAATTTTTAACTTACAACATTCTAGCATGAGATGTTTTATAACGTTTCATTAGTCTTGGCTCATGATAAGTCAATTATAATGGTAACAGATGAGCTGTTCGAACAACCAAAGAGGTGAGGGTAGACTCTATCAAATCTTATATTGCCTCCTTCTGAAATGTGCATTTTCATATATCATCATGAATATGTACTTAGTAAGATTTCAATGTAAAACTAGAATAAAATTTAGAACTTAGTGTTTATTGACTGTAAAATGCATTTAGACTAAATAGGTATATTGAAAAGGGTATCTTATTATTTGTATAGATTATAATCTATCTTCCTACTCGGTATACCAACAGAAATGATGATGTCGTTTTTGTTTTATTGTTGAACAAAGTGGTTAGTTATTTGAAATCGATCAATTTTAGCTAATGATATAATATTCAAAATGCAAGGATATTCAACGACGTATTTTGTTGCATCATATATAATTTTATTTCTTATCTTTCTTCCTTTCCATGTCATAATTTTTATCAACTGATGTGTCATAATTTTTACCAAATACATGTTAAAAAGTATATAGATCTCTATGGGGATAATATCTGGCTAAAAGCAATGTGTAAAAAATTTATACATGAAAAGAATGCAAAATTGTATCATGTAAACCGATATAAATGAAGGGTGTATAAAATTTAGATATGCCATGCTTAGATCATAAGTTTTCTTACTGTTATTTTTAGACAAATCACGGTATAATACTTGATAATTTTACTTTTGAACCACTTGCTACATACTTTTAAGCCTTAAGGATTATTCTATAAAATACGATATGCATGCACATCAATATATACAACTTATATAGTCACACACAAAAATGTATAGGTGATCATATAAAAATTTCAAACATACACAACATTACGAACATTATATTTTACGATCACGTCCATGGTAGGTCATTAACATCCAACATGAATTTGAAAAATATAATTACTAATCCTCATATCCAACACATTTGAGCATATCTATTAAAAGGGAAAATTCAGTACAAAACATATATATATATATATATTATTCCACTCTATACATATAAATACGAGAAATAAAAATATAATTTACAATAAGCACCCACAATTATCAACTTCATAACTGCCCATGTGCATAGCACGATCCACTCACTAGTTTTACCTAGATAGGAAAATATTATTAGACACCCAGATTGTAGTGATTAGATAGTCTACATCGTAGAAAATCCCAGTTCTGAGGTGAATGCTTTGTTGGGTGTTATAGAGTTGGAAGATGAGATGAATCGCGATTTTCGTAGTTAGGGAATTCATGGATGTATTTGAGCCTATAGTTGGATTACTGCCGAAGCGAGCCATCGAGTTTCAGATTGATTTAGTGCTTGGTGTAGAACCAATGAGTAGGCTGCCAAACAGGATGACACCAATAGAGATAAAGGAATTTGAAAGCTCGGTTCATCTCTGTTGGTAGATTTGGAAGGAAAGAGTTTTATTAGATCGAGTAGTTTGCCTTTGGGAGCAGCCTTTGTATTTGCTAAGAAGCCGGACAGATTGTTAATGCTATGTATCGATTATCGTAATATGAACGAGAAGATGATAAAGAATCGATATCCACTACCAAGGATTGACGATTTGTTTGATCAGTTGACTGGGGCTAAGAGACTCTCCCAGTTGAATCTGGTGACAGGATTTCACCAACTTAGAGTAGCGGAAGATAATATACCTTTAGCGGCGTTCAAGACGAGATATGGGTCATACGAATGGTTAGTTATGCTATTTGGACTCACTAATGCGCATGCATTCTTTGTAGATTTGATGAATTGAATCTTCCAGGAGCACTTGGACAGATTCATGTTGGTTTTTGTAGATGATATTCTGATTTACTTTAAGGATGAGAAGGAGCATGAAGTTCATCTTAGAGTTGTGCTAGAGACGCCGAGGCAGCATTAGCTAAAGGCAAAGTTTTTGAAGTACCATTTTTGGAAGAAGGAAGTGAAATTCCATGGTCATGTAGTTTGGAGAAGGATTGTCAGTTGATCCAGAAAAGATTAAAGCCATTAATAACTAGAAAAGACCAGAAAAGATAACTGAGATAAGATGTTTCCTTGGATTAGCATGATATTATCGAAGGTTTATAAAGGATTTCTCGCGGATTGCAGTGTCGATGACTAAGCTAATGTGAAAGAATGTAAAGTTTGTATGAACCGATAAGTGTGAGGAAGCACTTCAGAGCTTGAAGTACTTTAGAGCTTGAAGCACTTGTTGACCCATGCACCTGTGTTAGTGGTTCCGGAGGGGAATCAAGATTTAGTTATTTATACTGATGCGTGTGGTACTGCGTTCAGAGCTGTCTTAATGCAAAAGGGTAAAGTGATTGTCTATATTTCTAGACAGCTTAGACCGCATGAGGTTAGGTATCCAACGCATGACTTGGAATCAACTGCAGTAATATTTGTCTTGAAGGTATGGAGGCATTACCTTTTGAGGGAGAGGTTTGAGCTTTATACGGATCATGAGTCATGAAGTACTTATTCTCTCAGAAGGAGCTGAACACGAGACAGCAAAGATGGTTGGAATTTCTAGTCACTTATGATTTTGGAATGAAGTACACATTTGAAAAGGGAATAAGGTGGCAGATGCGCTCTGTAGGAAGCATCAAAATGCAGTGTTAGCCATGATAGCAGAATGGAAAGATTTAGAATCACAGTCAGCTTGTAGAATAATGTGGAGATCTGAAGCTGAGTCTAATAGAGAGTGTGCTAGGTTGTCTTGTTTAGAAGTCCGACCAATAATGATTGAGGATATAGCTTCTAAACAAGAGGAGGATCCAGTTTAGGCTGAATGGATCGGAAATTAAGGGAAGGAATGGAGGGCGATGACTTAAAGGATTTCCGTCATGACCAAAATGGATGGTTAAGAAAGACGGGCAGATTATGTGTTTCCAAATATGAGAGATATTAGGAAAGAGATTTTGGCGGAATGCCATCGTTCAAAGTTCACTATCCATCCGGGAGGAACGAAGATGTGTCAGGATATGAAGAGAAGTTCCTTTTGGGAAGGCTTGAAGAGGGATGTTGGCTTATGCATGAAACCGTGTTTGAATTGCCAGTGGGTCAAAGCCGAGCATCAAAAGCCAAGTGTATTACTTTAGCCATTGGATGTTCCGGTTTGGAAGTGGGATTCTGTTATGGATTTTAAAGACGGGTTTTCAAAATCTAATAGAGGGAATGAAAGTATATGGGTCATATTAGATAGATTGACCAAGAGCGCCCATTTCATTTTGGTTAAGGCAAATAGAACGACACCTGCTTTTTCTAAGTTATTTATGAAGAATGTGGTTAGATTACATGGAATTCTTAATAGTATTGTTAGTGATAAGGATTCTTTGTTTACTAGCAAATTCTGTAAGAGTCTATAGGAATCTTTAGGAACTAAGCTTAAGACGAGTACAGTTTACCATCCACAGACTGATGGGTAGACGAAAAGAGTTAACAAGATCGTAGAGGACTTGTTACGAGCTTGTGTATTATACTTCATGGGATCAAGACCACCTACATCTAGTTGAGTTTTTGTATAACAGTAGTTATCAGACTTGTATAGGAATGGCACCATTTGAGGCTTTGCATGAAAGATCATGGAAATCCCCTTCATGTTGGTTAGAGACAGGAGACAGATTAGTTCTTAGTCCTGATTTGGTAAAAGTGGCAGCATAAAAGATTGAGCTGGTAAGGGCGAGAATGAAGGAAGCTCAGTCTACGTAGAAAAGCTATGTAGATAAAAGACAAAAAGATCTAGAATTCTCTATTGGAAATCATGTTTTCATCGAAGTATCGCCAATGAAGGGTTTTATCAGGTTTGGGAAGACAGGAAAGTTAGCACCGAGGTTCATCGGACTATTTCCTATTTTAGAAAGGATCGAAAAACTCGCGTATAGTGTAGATTTATCAAGTAGTTTGGCGGGAGTCCATGACGTTTTTCATGTATCTCATCTGAGGAAGTATGTTAGGGATCCACACACTACTATGGCATCGACGGTGTTAGAGGATTTAGTAGTGGAACCAGACATGACTATAGTAAGGAAGCCTATCCGGATAGTCGAGAGGGATGAGAAGAAGTTGAAGTACAAGACAGTCAGATTAGTGAAAGTCCAGTGGAGTGACAATGCTAGGGACTGTACTTGGGAGACTGAAAGCAGGATTAGAGACACTTATCCTGATTTATTTGATGGCATGTTTCCCTTTGATTGTTTTGTTGTTTGACTTATCATAATTTCGAGGACGAAATTATTTAAGGAGGGGAGTCTGTAACACCAAAAAAATTATAACATTATTTAGGATATTTAGTCAGCTATATTAAATAAAATAATGTGATGATTAATAGATTGAGATTTGATTATAATCAAGGGTAGCCATACCATGTTAATATGTAAATCAAAATAAGATAACATGAATAAAAGTGTTATGAAATAAGTAAGGGTAAAATAGGAAAAATAACAATTTAATAATCTAAACCATAGCCGTGAGTCCTCACTTGAATTCATTTGCAGAAATAAAATTTAAAAGAGAGGTCGACCACTATGTTTAATGCCGAGGGAAGATAAAGCTAGGATTTCAAGAGGAAGAAGTAAATTAACTTGTTCAACATCAAGTCTCACATCTTTAATCACAAATCTATGGTGAATGATTATTAGATCCCATTTCTCTTATAGTTCCTAGGTTTTAAGGTTAACCCAAAATGATTTTGCAAGTTTATGCTATGTTATGGATGATTATATGTTTATATATATACATGTTGATGATTTAAGCATACTTATATTGATTTTTATGCTATGCTTGATATGAAAACCATATTAAATGACATCCAAAAGCCTTGAAATTTAAATGGAGATCAGAAATGATATTTTAGAGATGGGTTTCAATTTTCATAATTTTTTGAATTATGGTTTATTTTATACTAATTTTCTAGTGAAGAAAATGATTTATTGGGTTATAAATTATTTACGGTAAAATAAATAATTGTTTGGGACCGAAATTTTTATATGTTAGAAAACATAAAAAAATCTTGGGTTTTTCTAGATTTTTCCTAAGTGTTTGATGAATATATAAAATTATTTAAGGTATGAGAGTTGAATGTTTTATACATTTAATTAAGGAGAAGGGGCATTTTATAAAATAAAATCATTGTTTATTTCTGAAATTATTGGTAGCACTTTCCTGAAAAGTATTTAGGAACCAATGAAAATTTGACTAACAATGGCAGGTTAGTTGAAAAGTTTTCTCTTTTAAGTTAAAAACAAATATAACATGTTTTTAGCATATTCCGCCACTTTTGGTACATGGGGTTCCCACTCAGACATTTTTCCACCACTGGTTTCGAAACTAAAGCGCATTGTATCAAGCTACTTATTACTTAGCATTTTGGACAAAGGAGAATGGGTACATGGTAAAAACCCGAAAGGGTTGGAGTATGTTTGTTTTAAAAATAAGGTAGCGCCTGCTTTGCTTTTGAAAGATATAGGTTTCGCCTCAGTTGCTTTTAACTGGGTCAAATATTTTCAAAGGAATGTTTTTGACTTGGTTGCATTATTTTTTTCTATGTAAAGCTTTCGAAGGGGTTGAAACCCCTAGCTGCAGCCTTTCTACCTTTCGAAGTTAATGGTTTCGAAAGGTATACTTAACTTTTAAAAAAATTAGCCACTTCTCCCATGCTTTCGAATGGATGGTTTTGACATCATTGCTTCTTTACTTAGTAACAAGTTTCGAAAGGAAGGTTTCGACCGAGATGTTTTAATTGACCATTTTTATTCTGTTTGAACTATAACCCAATAGGTTTCTAAAGAGGTGATTTGAATGGTTTCGAAAGGTGTATTTCCACAAGTTTTAAATTAAACCCAAAGTTCATTCGAAAGGTTTAAGTTTCTAAAGGATGATGCTTTCGAAAGGTGTTTTAAATTGGTTTCAAAGGGGTGGTTCCCCAAAGGGTTTAGAAGGAGTCAAAAGGTGGTATTGTTTTCTAAGGCAATGTTTTGAAGTGTTTTAAGATATGATGTATAAGGTTTTATTTCTTTCGAAAGGGAGGATTTCAAAGACTTTGAAAGTGCTTAAGTATGGTTTCGAAGGGGAAGCTTTGGCCTTTCGGCTTAGATAAATAAAGGGTTTTTACTTGGTCTTGAAAGAGATGCTTTCAGAGGTTTAGAAAGGGGTACTTTTAAGTGTTTAAATGTTTTCATCAACTATGGTTTGTGCAAAAAGAGAGTGTGTGTGTATGTGTTGTATAAAACACGGCAAGGTGATTTTGAGCAAAGCATAAAGTTTATCTATTTTCCTTGTGTAAGTTTGATTTAAAGATTTTAAATCATTTTGTAAAGGTTTTCAAGAAAAATTATGAGAGGGGATCCCAAAGTGAAAATGACTTAGATATTGGAATACTAGATAGGACTGGTATAGGGTCACGCCCTATACATTAGCTATTGGCCCAATCTAATTTAGTCTAAATTTCTGATGAATAGGGATTTGTCACAGGTAAGACTAAAATTATGACTACACACAGAAGGGAATATATATTTGTATATTGATAGGCTATTGGTGTACCCACAAAACCATTAGCATCAGGTAACCCTAGGAGATGTTAAGTTAGGGATAGGCCGTCCAGAAGACAAGTATTTAACAGATAGTTAAGGACATACCGTCTAGAAGAGTTGTGTTTAACAGATGTTAGATAAGTTTTGTTACTTTATATGGTAGGCTCGAGTCAGCCAAAGGCTAATAGTAAACTAAACAAAACTATAGTATTCAGACAGATAGTCAATTTATTACCTGATATGTATGTTTATATAATAATGCTTTATAGTTTTAACCAGTTTTGGTTCCAGGAAAAGATTTGGAAAAGATATGTTTTAAAAGGATGTTAGTGAGGGGGAACCCATTCTGCTAAGCGGCATGGTCTCACTTAACATTAATAACCAGGATGTATTGTATTATTCACATCAGGCTTTATGTCTAACTCAAAGTTCATGTTTTCCCCTTAAACTCTTTGGTGCTCAAAATTGATTTGAGTAGGCTGAAGGTTGATGTTCTTTCAGGTTTTAATAGGATGATGAATAAAACTACGGAAGGAAATCAGGAGGCTAACAGATAGCTATTTGGGAGTTGTAGTTCTTTGTTTGTGTTTATTTCCGCTATGTATGTATTAAGTCAATTATGACTACATGACCCTGATCATCCAAGGGGCATCTTCATATGTCGATCTTGGCGTATTTTGTAATAAGTATATTTTATCATTGCCTGGGAAACGTTTTGGGAATATGTAATCCGAATATGGAACATCTTTTTTGAAATGAAATGGAAAAATGTTGTTTTGAAATTTGTGCTTTCTTTCATATTCTAGTGCTTATGATATTATAGATACCGTTAACATAGCCGTATTTAGTCGTCGGAAGTTAATACTATATATGACTGCAACATCTACATCGCTTAGCTTTGGGCTTCTAGATAGTTGATGTTACAATGACCTTGTCAAAGGCCTTGATGGTTGTGTAGCCAGGACTTATTCCAAGAATATAATACTGAGGTTCCAACCATGTCGGAGGCAAGGTGATTTTGGTGATAAAGCTTGAACCAGGAATCTGGGTTGGGGTTCTGACCTTGTCGAAAGCAGCGAGCTTAACCTTCTTGGGTTTGAACTTGTAATCTCAAACTACAGTGTTTTGTAAGGGTTTTGACCTTGTCGAAAGCCAGATCCTCGAGCTCCTTGTACTATTTGAAGGTTTAAGTTAGTTTTGACTTCGTTTTGACCTTGTCGAAAGCTAGAACTCAGAGGAAGGTCACTTGAAGTATGCACTTGAAGTTTTTTGAATCTTCTAGCTTTCGACTGTGTCGATAGTGCCCTTTTGATGAAGGCGAAACCTGAAACACAAGAATGAAACGGATGAGAACCTTGATAAAATGATAAGTAATCTAAAATACTTGAAACTTCCCCTTCATAAGCAAAAGATGGCTTTATTGCATCAAATCCCCAAATTAATTCTGTAATTAGGGTTACAACACTTTTGATTAAAGAAGTACAAGTTTAGATTGGAAAGAATCGGATCCCCCAAAACATGACCCCTTTGGTATTGTGTTTATAAAAGCGAGTCAGCACCTTTCGAACCTGATGCTTTCGACCGGGTCGAAAGGTGACTGCTGAAATACTTAAATATGTTGTCTCCTTTGTCGAAAGGTACGGTTGCGCACCTCTTCTTTAAGTTGTCTTGTAAGTGCTTCTAACTGTATCGATAGCCCTTGTTCATTGGTTTTGATGATGTTGGTTACACCAGCGCTCTTGTTTCTGATCTCATACGAAAACCTCCTGGACCACATTGGCTTCAACCGGTTCGAAAGGCTTACTACAACTTTCGAAGGGATTGTTCAAGATAACACTTGCCTTCTAGCAGTTTGAATGAAGGCAAAAACATTGGTTTTGAATGGTTTGGCGCAGTTTCAAAGAGCTATTCTTTATTCATTGTCGTCGAAAGGTGCTGCCTTGACTCATTCACAAGGTCTTCACAGATATGGACTCACCTAGTCGAAAGGTTGTTAATGAAGGTGGAATGGTACTTTCGACACCTTCAACTCCTTCAAAAGGTAAGAACCTTATGGATCTTGATTGCAGAAAACTTCTGACACGTTCGATAGGTCTTGAAGCTTCTAGACTTTAACAGTAGCATCCCTTCGACTCCTTCGAGTCTAGCTAGTGCTCTTATCTCTTTCTTTCTTTTGTTCTCTACCGAGAATTGTTTCGACTAAGTCAAAACGTGGATTTTTAGAGTAACAGTTTAACTGATTCGAAAGGATAATCTATGCTTTCGAAGGGGTAGTTTTGGCCAATTGTTCTTCTGTGGAAGGTAAATGTTGGCGAAACCGACTGTTTTGAAAGGTTTAACACACATGTAGAAGCTTGTAAGCTGTTGTCTTCGAAAGATGACTTTAACACATTCAAAATACTTTTATGCATGTAGAAGCAACTATTTCAAGAGGGATCAATCGATGCGAAAGGGTGTCCCTGTCCCCTTTCAACTTCTTTGAAAGGGCATTGCCCATCCAACTTTTGCAAAAGCATCCCATTGACTCTTTCGAAAGGTCTTGCTATTACTATAATTTTTCATGGATCCTCCTTCTTATTCTCTAAGGTTTCGACCATGTTGGAGTGATTTTTGATCATAAAAAGATTTATTCGATCTATGAGAGTTAAGAATAATGTTCAAGTAGGGTTTAGAAGCAAACAATTCTCTAACTAATCGGCTTCACTCTTTACTAAGGGAAAGTATAAGTTAAGAAAGTCAAGAACGTGATAAGTATAAGGGACCTGTTTTCCATATTCGATCATTCTCATTTGTACTTGATAATCGATTAGTCAACTATCGAAATTAACTAAATTAGCTTTGGAAGTACATGTAACCATCATGTATTGATACGACATGAGATCCCTCAGGGATGACTCATTCCTAAGAATAATCTCTTACATTAAAAATGTGTATATACGAGATCCCTTGGGTGAACTCCTTTATATCGTTCATCTAATTAAGGAATCATAATTGAGTTAACCGAAAATTAGCCGATTTAGTTTTAAAAAGCCCGGGATTGGATAAGTGTATTAATTATTGAAAGCCACTTCTAAACTGATATACGAATTCTATGTGTAACAACCTACACCCAGTAGGACTGAATTTTCGTTAAATTGAAAATCTAAGTCCACCACTACAAGAAATGTACCTATAAACAACGATACGTGTCAGCATTTTCGAGTTGAATGCTGTTTTTAATTTTTCACAAACCAATATGAATAAATATAAACGTTGTATCGCTAACCCTAGAAAACATTAAAAAGGCGGGATTCCAAATAATTTTTGAGGCCGCGTTATTTCTTTGTTATTACGTTCTATTTTGCACAAACATCTTCTTCTCTGCCTTCCCTAAAAATTAAAAACTCTAAAACAAAAGAGGTATATTCTTCCTTTAATCTCGTCTGCTTCTTCCAGGTGAAGAGAAATTGGCCAGCGTTTGTTCAACCGTGGATTTTAGCCTTATACTTCTGCTCACCTATTTGCAATGTAAGCCAATAATGATAGTTGTACTTTTAGAAACTTATGTAGTAACTATCGCTAAATTGATTTCTGGATGAAAATTGGTTCTCTTATGTTGGATATTTGTTTTGATGATTCGAGAAAGATGAAGATTATAACTACTGTACTTCTGACTTCAAGGATTTACTGTGTAGACTCTTTTAGACAGTAGTTCGTCCCAACAGGTACAAATGGGTTATTGAACTATCCACTTCAGTATTCAATAAAGCCTTGAAACAACGTAATCGAAATCAAAACTTATACGATTTTGATCTTACCAAGAACACTTAAATTTGATTTCTGATGATGCAATTGAGTAGAGAATAGAATGAAGAAGAAGAAGAAAACTGATCTGCAAGGTTTCTACGTTTGCAACACCTTTCAGGCATCGCAAACTGTGGTGAAAGGCAGTGTTCTGCAACACTTTATAAGCGTCACAGATCCGGAGGAAGAAGAATGAGATAGAAAGAAAAGAGTTTGGTCTTTTGTGATGGTCCCTGGGCTTCACTATTTATAGTAGCGGGGAAGTGTCCGTTCATCAAGCGTCGCATCCTTTCCAACAGTCCGAACCTATTAAAACAATTGCGCCTTTTTGCAACGGTTTAAAACTATTACAAAACGATCGCGTCCCTTCATTCAAATAACCCGCCAAACTATCCGTTCAAACTCAAATTCTAGATCCGGCCTGTTAACAAAAATTAGTTCGTCATTTTAGACCCGAACCCGATCCGGACGGACGGATGGCGGCGGCGCACGTGTGTGGCGGTGATGCAAAACTTCCATCCTTACATCAAAGCAAAGCTTTGGGTGCCCAAATGGCCCAACAATTCTTAGAGAATCCTATATTTAACTAAGTATAATCCCTTATTTTCCAAGATGTGGACAATACCTCTCTTCATCCATCTTCTTTCCACTTCTTCCCTCTTCAAAACAAACCCAAACCCAAAACAAATTTTGAAAATTTCCAACATCTTACGAATTGCTTTAGCAAAATAGCTTTTTTCTAATTGCAAAATTTGGGGATTTCAAGGCTATGTTCTCGTAGGTTGTGTGGGTTCATGCTCTACAGGATGGAGAAGCTTATCAATATGGAAAAATATTATGTGAAAATCTGGTAATTTGAAACTGTAATTGCCAGTGATTTGAATAATTAATCATTTAGTTTATGGTTTTAATTCTCTTGTTATAGACGCACCAAATACTGCTATTTTATCGTTTGTCAATGTTTTATTACAGATATTCGCTTATTCTCACATTATGTGTAGATCAATCTTTGTACTTTTGTCAGCTCAAGTTATGTAATTATTTAATATATGTCAGTTTAGGTTATACTTGCATTATAGCTTAATTTGTCTCATCCCAAATAGGTAAGGAGCCTTCATTTTTATTTTTTAGTTATAGACATGTACTTATGCAGTATTTCATCGAGCTTCTATGTGCAATACTTTATAAATGCTAATTACAAACATAATAAATACCTATGGTGGTGTGAATACTATAAGAGTATTCAAAATTTCAAAATAATTCCTTTTAAAGAGTTCAGAAATAATGAAGGCCTTATTTAGAAAGTAGTGATGTTACCTAATTTAGAAGAATAATATATTTATTGTGTTGAACATTGTTACTAAGTATAGTTTCGGATATTGAATTTTCACTTCTTACACATGGTTACTAACAAAGTTCTAAATATTGAATTTCCTCATTTTCATGAGAAAAGTAGTAAGCAATTTGCTCCATCATATATGATACTGCTTGAAAAGCTATTTGTTATGTTGGAAGTTATCATAATTTGTAGTGAGGAGAAAGTCATTTAGAAATTTGGTTTTGATACTAAGAAAATATTAGAGTTTTCTATTAGCAGCCCAACAAATTCACATGTTTTACACATTTTTTACTTCTTCAACCGAACAAATTAACATCTATAAGATGTTAAAAAATGGAATGCTCTCGATCTTTCACTGTAAAATGTCAAAATTGTATTCCCATCATTAGCGTTATACTGTAATGTATATACCTGAATTTTCTACAATGCAGCAGAAGTTTCTGAAGAATTTCTATTCTTCAAGTGGCTGATTATCCCAACTTCTCTTTTTTTGCTTTAAGGCTTTATTTTTAACATGGATCACCTAAAGGTTAAATTAGCCCCCATCGACATATGTGATATTCATATACGTTAATGCTATATTATTTCATTTAGGTAAATGTATACGAATCCCACACTATTCTTATTTAGGTAAATGTGTACGAATCCCACACTATTCTTATTTTTTGAACTTGAATACCATATATGAGTAAAAGAAATGAGTCAATGATCCTTGGTTAGAAAACCACATGCCGGGTCATTCATATTAAGATGAAGTTAGAAACATGAAAAAGGTTATGACAACCTTTATTTTTTTATCTTTATTAACTTAGCTTAATATTATTTTCGTCATTAAAGAGATATTATGTCCGAGTCCCTGAGTGTAGTATAACTGAAATATATGTGGAATGCAATGAATAAATGTGAGAAGTGAATTATCTAAGCATATGTACTTAGCTATGCAACTTTTAAAACTGTTGTTATTTGATGTTTTGGCTCTATATGGAAAATATACATTTAATGCATTTATATATGAAGTTAATGGCTAAAAAAATATTACTTGAACTTTTTAACACACTTGGAATTGAAAAAGTCATTACTGGAAATTGTTCCAAGATTAGTAGAAGAACATTCAAAGCCATACAATATTGAGATATATTTAGAATATATGGTTAAGATATTATGATATATTTAGAATATATGATAAAGATATTATGATATATTTAGAATATATGATTAGATGTTATGAGTGGTATGTGATAAGGGATATATCTTCGAAAGATTTCCTGCTGTTTCCGCAATTTTAGAGTTACCATAAGATAGAGTCTTGTGTATGTATTATAAATAGGGATGCTGGTGATTAATAATAATTCAAGTTGAGTTTTACTAATTCTTCATGGTATCAAAGCCAAAGAACAATTTTTTTCTTTAAGAACAATTTGCCATGCCTGGTGTTGAAGATCCACCGCCCCTCCACCGCCTAAAATTGAACACAATTAACCTTATTACCTCGGCTCATAAGATAGACCTGGAGACTTCATTACACCCACTCGACTCAAGGCCGATAATTATGATGATTGGGCGACTGATATTCAGACGGCATTAGAAGCCCGATGCAAGTTTGAATTTTTTGATGGCAGTATCCTTGCACCAGCGCCTCCCTGTACAAAGTCCGATTGGACCGCGATTAATACTATGCTTGTTTCTTGGATTTCAAATACTATCGACCCCGAGGTTAGGTCCTCTTTGTCAAAATTCAGGGAAGCTAAACCCTTTTGGGATCATCTCAAGCAATGTTTTCCCAAACAAACGGATTTAGGGTTCAACAATTACGATCTTCAATTGCGCGATGTCAGCAGAAAAAGACGGTGCCTATTTCGGTTTACTATGGTAAATTGCACGCTTTGTGGCAAGAATTGGATCACCATGAACCTTTAATCTCTTGTTCTTGTTGTTCCTCGTGCTCAGGTGGCAGATTACATGAGAAACGACGAGCACAGGCCAAATTACATGATTTTTCGATGGGCCTTTGTTATGAATTTTATGGTCCTTTGCACACACATATCCTCTCTCAAGATCCTCTTCCTAATATTGATCGAGCTTATCAATTAGTGTCGCAAGAATAACATGTTCGTCAATCGAAGCAGGAAGTCGAGCAAAAGCGCACTAAAGCAGTCGGTTTCACTGTACATGCAGGGCCTGGTAGGGGCCGAGGAACCTCTGATAGACCGACGTGTTCTCAGTGTAAGAAGTAGGGCCATGATGCCTCAAGTTGCTGGACGAAATCCGTTTGCAGCCACTGCAAGAAAACATGTCATAAGGTTAGCCGGTGTTACGAGCTTCATGGATACCCCGATGGTTGGTTCAACGGCAGACGAGGCAGCTCTGCTGGGCAAGGTAGGGGGCAAGTACGCACTAATGCGGCTACTGGTAGCAGTTCCTCTATCGCATCCAATTCGTCGACAGTGTCAGCCTTGGGTCAATTGTTCATAAATGAGTAGTGGAAAGCTATTTTGGGCGTGATTGGTAATAGTAAAATTCCCGAAAATCGATTAAATGGTAAGTTTGATGATACTTCATGGATTATCGATATCGGAGCAACCCATCATGTTACATGGCAATGTCATGGTTATTTGACACACAAAATCTTGAGTATTCTGTTGGTTTTGCCTAATGGTGAAAAAGCGATTGCTACTTTGGTGGGATCCATATGTATGATGAACAAAATTACTCTCACCGGAGTACTTTATGTTCCAAACTTGAGTTGCAATTTAATTTCTGTTTCTCAACTTAATGATGATTTACAAACTATTATCCAATTTGATTCTCATACTTTAGCTATACAGGACCAAACGAAGGAGCTGATTGGAACGGAAGTTAGGAGAGATGGACTGTACTACTTTAGCAAACCGGAATTTATATTAACAGTTGAAGCAACATCAAATTTGGAGTTGTCGCATCGTCGGCTCGGGCATCCTTCCGAAAAAGTAGTCAAGCTAATTCCTTACGTCAAAAATAATAAAGATAGTTTAGATAAAGGGTGTAAAGTATGTATGCGTGCTAAACATCCTAGAGACAAGTTTTCTTTATGTGACAAAAAAGCTTCTAGAATTTTTGAGAAAATACATTGTGATTTGTGGGGTCCATATCGACACGTTTCGTCATGTGGGGCCCGTTATTTTTTGACAATAGTTGATGATTTTTTGAGAGCAATTTGGATTTATTTATTGGTTTACAAATTAGAGGTGTTTCAAATGTTTATGCCCTTTGTTGCTATGGTCGATAGGCAATTTTCTCAAACAATTAAGGTCGTTCAAAGTGATCATGGAACTGGGTTTAATGTTTGATTGATTATTTTAATGCAATTGGAATTTTGTTTCAAACTTCGTGTGTGGGTACTCCACAACAAAATGGGGTAGTTGAAAGGAAGCATAAACATATTTTGAATGTGGGTAGGGCATTACGCTCTCAAGCAAACTTGCCTATTTATTTTTGGGGTGAATGTGTTCTTGCTGCCGCTCATTTACTTAATCGTACACCCTCTTCCATGTTACAAAATAAAACATCTTTTGAGATACTTTTTGGTAAATCACCCACTTTTGGTGCTATTCAAACCTTTGGGTGCTTAAGCTTTGCTCATAATCAAAAGACTAAAGGAGATAAATATGCAAGTCGGAGTCGAAAGTGTATTTTTTCGAGTTATCCGTTCGATAAGAAGGGGCGGAAATTATTTGATCTTGATACAAAGGAATTTTTCGTGTCTAGAGATGTGAAATATGTATAGGAGATTTTCCCGTTTGCGTGTTCGAAAAATGTCAATATATCTAGTGAGAATAATGATCATGATATTCATCAAGATTTTACGAAAATAATTTATGAAAATGAGGACGTTGATCTTTTGATTAATGATAATGGGTCTGCTGGGTCTGTGCATGGTTCTGCTTCGGATCAGTCTGCTAGTCCACAGAAAATGGGTTGTAGTCTTCGGCAAAAGTTCCTAAATGTTCCGTATCAAGATTTTGTGACACATACGGTTTTTGCTAATGGCCCATCTTTTAGTTCTCCTCATTCCAATCACTCTTCAGGTAATCCTTATCCTCTAGCACATTACATAAATTGTGACAATTTTTCTATAAATTATCGTTCTCCTCCTTCCAATCACTCCTCAGCCATAATTAAGGGTAAGGACCCTAAATCATTTAAAGAAGATATGAAATCCGATGAGTGGCGCCTTTCCATAAAGGATGAGATACGGGGTCTAGAAGACAACGGCAAGGATCAATTTGATTTTCTTCTCTCCAAGTTGGGCATTTTTGAATCTCATGCTCCAACTTGAGGGGGGGTATTGAGATATATTTAGAATATATGGTTAAGATATTATGATATATTTAGAATATATGATTAGATGTTATGAGTGGTATGTGATAAGGGATATATCTTCGGAAGATATCATGCTGATTCCGCAATGTATGATTAGATGTTATGAGTGGTATGTGATAAGAGATATATCTTCGAAAGATTTCCTGCTGTTTCCGCAATTTTAGAGTTACCATAAGATAGAGTCTTGGGCATGTATTATAATAGGGATGTTGGTAATTAATAATAATTCAAGCCGAGTTTTACCAATTCTTCATACAAGCATATTTTTACTTGCGGTAACATGATACAAAAACACAATTTCATAGAACAATTTTTTTCAATGTCCTTTTATTAAAATAGCATAAAAATAAGTAATTTGAGGGAATAAAATACAAAAGTTTTTATTAAGAAAACTTGATGACCATTTCATCCACAATGGAGTGAATGATACATTTCTATTAACTGTAGTTTTGTTGAGTTCATAGTGAAAACAATGTTAACTATAAACGTGTGAATCAGAAAAGAAAACAATGTTAATTAGTGAGTAAGTAAATCCAAAGTTGAGATAATGATTGGAAATAACAAGAATAGATATGAAGACATGAATAAGTAGCATATCTTCAAGAGGTTTTTGCATAAAAGTAGGAAACAAAAGTATAATTGAAGTAACCTGCAAATCACATGGAATCAAAGGAGGATTGATAAGTCTGAACTACTATTTATTTTCAGTATTTTGCACTAAGGTTGCAATAAACATAATATTGTTATAAACTAAAAAGAGCTAAGAAGCCATTAGAAAAGAGAAGAAAATGTTATTCACATTGATATCAGTTACATAAGATTGATTAATCAAGTACATTACATAGGCTCCTTTATATATAAGCCTTGGAGCATGAGATTGAACATATCCCATGATGTGGGACTAAATAGAAAAACACAAAGCATATTCACTTTTATATTTACATATATTATAACACTTCCCCTTGAATATGTATCTTCAAAATCTTGGATGCTCATATGGTTGCCAGAAATTGTTCCTTTTTAAACGTCCATGACTTGCTCCCCCTCATTATTATCTTGCTTTCATACATCCATTCAGTCATTATGAATATTGTCTGTTGCCTCATTAAAAACCTCTATTAGGAAAACCTAATGGAAAAACCTTGAACGAGGAAAATAATGCAACTTGAAATCACAGATATCATACAATGACATTCCTTCTAAGAGTTTGATACTTCGGGATCAATATAATGCCTCATTAAAACCTTTACTAAGAAAAACCCAATGGGAAAATCTTAATGAAGGAAAAAAAGAGTACAATGACATATCTTATTTTCTTATTTCTTCAAAAGAATTTTGATACTTCTGGATCAAACTAATGCCTCATTAAAACCTTACTAAGAAAAACCCCATGGAAAAAATGTTAGTGAAGGAAAAAGAGTACAGTATAGTATGAGATATTTCAATAAATTACAGAATCAAATAGGGTTTGATACTTCTGTATCAATATAATACTTCATTAAAAACCTTACAAAGGAAAACCCGGTGGGAAAAACCTTAGTCAAGGATAAAAATACAATTTAACTTAAATAACATATTTGAGATGTTATTTCTTGAAAAGACGTTTAATTCTTCTAGATCAAGACAATGCCTCGTTAAAACCTTAGTAAGAAAAACCCAGTGGGAAAAATCTTAAATAAGGGAAAAGAGTACATTATAACTTATTTTCAAATGCTATTGGGGAATTGATACTTTTGGATCAAGATAATGCCTCATTAAAACCTTAATAATAAAAACCAGTGGAAAAAATTATAGTTAAGGAAAAAGAGTACATTATAAAATACTCATGGATGCTCTCCCTGATTTAAAATTTTCCTCAGAATTCATATTCGTCTTTCGATAACTCAAATTGGTTATAGATACTTCTAGATCTATAAATATGAGTCTCATTAATAATACAATTTATTAATAGTTTCCTTCGATACAGTCAAATTTTCTAAGATTGTTTCTTCCGAATATGGTTTGCATTTTAGACATTTTGTATGCTACTTTTATGAAGAACATTTCATGTGCTTTTATTTTTGTGCTTCAAATTAGTTTTGCGTATTGCAACTATACATCTTTCATGAATAATAAAAATTTCATTACAACATTACTAGAAAGCAGGAAGTAATCTACTCATCTTGAAGTATATCAAGATTTTCATTACAACAATACTTAGAAGAAATTTATAATCTACACTTCATGTCTTTTGCATTTTTTATAACTAAAAAAATTATATATATTCTTTAGAAATTTATATACTTTAATACGTATTTGCATATCACAACTATCACTTTAATGGATATTAAGAGTTTCATTACAAAGATACTTAAAATATGAAGTAATCTACTCATCATGAATTATATCAGGATTTTCATTACAACAATACTTAAAAGTAGGTTGCAATCTATGCTCCTTGTTCTTTGCCTTCTTTATAACCATTAAAGTTATTTATATTCTTCAAGAATTTGTATACTTTCATCATTTGATATGATTTAAACCATATTTATACATTCGGCGTATATCAAGCATTTCAAGTACTTTTGCTACTTTACGGACCACATGTCCATATTTATCTATTAGTAAAGGATTCATGATGGCCATTCATGTTTTCCCATAATTAAAGATCCTTAATTTATAAACATAAGCACTTTATTATTTACAAATTTATCATCGATGATTATTTCTTGTCAATCCTAGACATGATTTATGGAGATCTCTTTAATTATCATGTTTTAGGTACCTAAACCACTTCTAGGTTAATTTGAAAATCATGTCATTAGTCTCTTCAAGTGCACCCTTAAATGTTTCTTCAAGAACACTCACATCTTTTATTTGGCATCTTTGTTACTTACTCCAAAAGTATTTCGAACTGATTTTTGTACCATATTTCAGATATGGTTTACACATTTTGATCCTCCAGGGATTCAAATCTATATTGGAGAAAGTCTACTAGGGATATTATTAATAAATTGTTCAAGTTACTTAATATTTTGCATCATTATACATGTTAACAAATATTTGACATTAATGATCAAAATGAACTTGTATCCTTTTATCCTCCCTCTCAATGTTGAGGAATATTGTCACATTAATTAATAATCATCTTTGGATTCTCATTTTGATCCATTATCATATTGCTATTAGAAAATACACCATACATATTAATAATAGGAGGATAATTCTTTTATCAATTGATAAGATGCATTCAAATGATATTTGTGAGCTTCTGGCTCATGTTTAAATATGGGATTCAATTATGTCAAATTTCATGAAATATAATCCAGTTGAAATTGTACCAACTTTTTCTAAAATAAGCCTCTGGCTTTTAATTTTAGAAAAATGCAAAGGTATTCTTTGACATTTTCATTATAGTTCCAATATGGTAGCCATTCATTCATATATCCTAAAAACTCAACAAATTTCTTTTAAATTTGCTTGAGTATAATGTATTTTGAATTAATATATATGTACCATTTGGTAATACTATATGGGCTCTTCCGGACCCTTCAACTATATTAGCAAATTTGCTATGGATGAAACTTTTAGCTAAAACTTTTCAGATAGTTCATAGAAAAACTTTTGGTTTTTCAAAATTATATGAGTAGTTGCACTATCTAGTAGGCATATATTTTCACTCAAATATTGATGGTCCGTATCTTAAGAATTAAAGACAATATAGTTAGCCAACTATTAAAATTTGTAAGCATTAAATAAATGCTAATACTTTTCAAATTTTTTTAAATGGACTATTGATTAAAACACAATATTCATCAGCATGTTATTTCAATTAGTTCTGAAAGGAAAAATATACAAACACCAACTTTCAATTTGTTGAAACTTCGGGTTCAACCACTCTTGTCTAGTGTATGGAACTGTGAACATCTTCTAGTGGTCATAACGCTCCTTCAGGGGGTTCTATAAGTAAAGATAACCTTTTTTTAGTTAAATATCTTATTTTAAGATTGTCGTGGATATGACACCTTAAAAATATAAGAGCCTTTGTTTTATCCTATGGGGACATATTATTATCATTTTTAATGGCATTTTTCTATTGAGATTGTAATTGAATGTCAACATCCAATATCTATGACAAAAAGTTATCTCCTAATAAGTCCAAAGTTTTAAATTCAAGCTTGGCAATGTATATCATATCACCAACTATAAACGGAAATAAAAATGCATAAGAATCAAAATATTATTCATGTGTATATAATCAATGCATTTCATAAAATAAGAACCCATATCTGATAATAGTGTGAAAGAAAAAACATTACTACAAAATAGTAAAAGATAACCAAATGTAGTATATAAAAGCGACTACATATTTCTTATTTACATCCTTTGCTAGCTCTAGATCCAACCTCACTAATTGCATTCATTAATTTCCTTGAAAATGCAAAACTACCCTTGAAAATATCAAAAGGCCTTTATATGGATTGATTGGTGGAGAAAGGATGTAACATCCCCAAATTTTTAACAAGTTTAATTTGACAATTTATTTTATTTTGAAAATTAAATTGTGAATTTAATTATGAATTAATTTGAAAATTCTAGAATAAACAAATAGATTGGATTATAAATAAACTTTAATTTGAAATTTAAGAACAAGTATTTACAAGAAGATTTAAAATGCTTAAAGTTAAATAGCTTTGAACTGTTTTAATAATTGGATTGTAATAAAAAAATAAAAACATTATTGCTTAATTTCAAAAGCGTTAATTTATGAAATAAATTAAAGGTAAATTTATTAGAGTAATAAATTAGAGGTTTATTTATAAATGTATAATTTTATTTTAAATAAAAAATTTCTTTTGGAAAGATTATGCAAGTATAAGTTATATGTATACATATATACAATATCTAAGTTTAACAAAAAGGTTAATGTTGTTTCTTTTAAATAAAATAATAATAATATATACATTTGAATAAAGGTGTATATGTATGTAAAAGAATTTTATACAAAGTTTAAAATATTTATATATATCTTCTAAAATGATAAATAATTTAAATTAAAACATGATTTGTAAACAAAATAAAAATAAAATAAGGTTTAAATGAAAATGCATGAATTAATTTAAAACAAGGGTTTAAAATAAAATTTCTAAATTAATTCAAGACAAGGATAAAAACATAAAAAGTTCATAATTCAACAAATGTTAAAAATAATAAGACAAGTGCCCATCTATTTAAACAAGTGGCAAACTTGGATTTATCTTCATTTGAAAAGAAAAAAAAATATGTAAAGAAAAAAACAATTGGGTTTCTCATTTTCTTTCTCGGTTCATACTTCTCAAAACTGAGGAACAAAATATAAATCAAAATCTGAAAGCTCTTAAACCCAAACTCTTCAACCTGAAATGATTTACTCAAGTATTCAAGCAGAGATTAAAAACAAATAAAACAATAACTAGAAAGCAAATTTGTTTCAAAAGCCTGAGATCAACAAAAACAAACTTCAACAACCAGGTTTCAAAGAATAAATTAGTTCTAGATGTCAGGTTGCAAATAAAATCTGGAAACAATGATCTGAATCAAGCACAACGAAATCAGGACAAAGATGAACCAGATCTATTTGCAAAACCTATAAACAACATCATCAAGTCTGTAGCCATTTTTCAAATATGAGATTGGCAATACAACCTGAAGCTATGCAAAACAAATGCAAGCCTGTAAACACAACAAGGGAGAAAACCTGGAAAGCACACAAGCAAGCAAATCAAAGTCCCAGTTCAACATCAAAACAGATGCAAGTGAATCAGGTTCAAGTCGCAAAATATCAAAGCCTGCCTCTGTCCAGACTTTAAAATCTATGAGCAAACTCACCTAAACCTGTCTCTTATCTGATTTTTGGACTTAAACTTGAAGTGTGCTTTGAAAATGTGTTTGTTTTTCTAGCATGTCTGAATACATGGGTGATATGTAGGTCTGTATGGATATATAAATCCTGTTATAAGTTACAGGCTCTTACACATAATTTTAAAATCCAAATCATACAACTAAATGATTTTTAGGCTATAACCTTTTAATGAAAAATGTTTGTATGTATGTGATATCATTTTTAAAATTAAAATTCAAGTATTTGAAGTTAAGTTATTCATTTTAAAAATAGTTAATTGCAGAGATGGTTTTCATTACACTGTCTCTGTTTTAAACATAACAAAGGTGAGCAAACCCACTTCCATTTACCTATACTCTTTGATGTCGTATTGATGATGCTTTGGAATGATGGTTAATATGCATGCATGTTGTTTTATGTATGTATATATGAGTATGAAATTGATTGAATATATGGTATATACACAGTGCTCTGCTATGTGTTAACAGGTTTCAGAATTTGTTTTAAAAACTTAAACTTTTTCTCGAATCTTTGGTATATTTTAGGCATGAATAGGACGTATTTATCAAAGTGAGGTCCAAGCTTTAAATATATTTTTAGAGGAAATTGGAAGGAAAAAAAAATTATATCTTACTGCGAAAGAAATATATACAGAAGAAATTGAAATTTCATAAAATTTGAATGTTTTAAAATCTTGATTCAATTGCACAATATAATTTGTCTTCGAAAACCATGATTTTTAAAGTAAAAATCAAGATTTTTAACTCGATTGATCGAGTGGCATTTCGAGTTGAACGGAAATTCAATTTGTGAAAAATTTCGGTGACCTCGAGATCGTATGATCTCGAGCTTGGCGTCAGGGTTAGCATGAGCGCTGATGATCATCAGAAAAATAGACACAGCATTTTTAGATCATCGGAGAAGCTATACGATAAGGATTTAGGGTTTGTGGGCATGTTTGAGGTGCTCGCGTTCTCAAGCAAACCGCGTCATCATCGAGGGGTCTGAGATGATCGGTCAGGGGGAAAAGGTTCAGGGGTCATTGCGGCAACTATGGACGAAGTTAGTTGGGTTCTGGTGGCGTCAGGCGGTGGGGCAAGGTGAATTAGTGGGTAGAGTCGATTCCAGTGTGGGTTCCAGGCAAGAGTTGATCGGCTAAATTTTTGAATTGGTCGCTGACTCGTGGTGTTGGGTAGTCTGGTAGGTAGAGTTGGCTGCCGATGACTTGTCGACAGTCCTAGGACTGACCGGAGGTTGTCAGAGCATTGTACAACGTGCACGTGCACGTTTTGTTTTCTAGTCGTTCCAGTTTTAGGAAGAGAGAGAGGGACTCGAAGTACTACTCGTGTGAATCTGCGTAGGTACTCGAAGACGGGCTCGTGTTGGTTGGAGGTCGTATCGGGATGATTTTAAAACTTAAACAAATTTTTGTGAAAAGGAATTTACTCGGGTTAATTTTTGGGAAAACCCGAAGAAATGGAGCAATTTGCTCGGGTTCGACTCGAAGCAAGTCTCGAGTTAACAGGTAAGCAGTTTTGACGTTTTAAAGGAATTCAAGTTTTTGAAGATAAAGTTTGTTAAATTTATTTTCTTTCAATATGTAACGTTTACTAAGTTTTTAAAATAGTTAAGGAGGGTTTTAAATAATTGTTTTAACTAACCCAAATTTAAATGGTTTAAAGTAATTTAACTTTAATTTGAAGGTTATCTTCTTATTAATGTATAAAGAAATGATCATTATAAAAGATGTTATAAAATGGTTAATTAATTTTTCAATGTTTAAGTTAACATATTTGTTAAAGGGAAATTATTATTAGGAGTGAATTACTTAATGAAAGGAATTCAAGTAATTAAAGAAATTAATTAATTAATAATTCAAGTTAAATTAATCAAGTAATTAATGAATGATTAATATAAATAATAATTACGTCGTGAAAGTGATTCAAAGAAGATAACTAAAGATTAAAGATGGATTGATCTATTAGGGTCAATTACTTTAAAGTATAATTAATTAATGTGGTTAATTACTTAAGGTAATTAGATTAATAATAATTAATTAAAGCTTAATTAACTAAAATGATTAAGAAATTATTATTAATTAGGGATTAATTAATTTTTGGTAATTAATTAAGGAATAAAAATAAATCTATTAATCAATTAAGAGCAATTAATTATAATTAAGATTTAATTAATAATTAGGGGTTTATTAATTAAAGTAAGTAATTAAGTAATAATTAATTAATAAAAGTAATTAAGATTTAATTAATTACAATTGAGGGTTAATTGATTTGGTAATTAATTAAGAAATGATTCAATTAATGAAGATGGTTAAGACTTAATCAAATTGAAATTAATGATAATTTATCATTGAAAAAAAAAATACTAATGAAAGTAATTATGTGGGTAATAAATTTAAAACCACACGATTTACTCACCCAAATCAAAGATGTTTGATTGTTATTGAATGCTATGTGATGGATTGATATATTTGATATGTGATGTGATGCTACGTGATGCTTTGTGTCGAGCTGTTATATCTATGATGTATGAATATGCAAACCCTTTGACCCGTAGAACGACATTTAATTTCGATGCGACAGGGAGTCAGGTTCCAGTTGGTTATCCGAAACCCACATCGAATCATATTAGTGAATCTTTGTGATTGATAATTTACTTTATCTATGAATCTTTGAATATAGATGAGCGTTATGGGTTATACTGCTTATCGATATGATTGAATATGTGATGATGATGTTGTGCACTATTGTGTTAAACCCCTGGACCACACTTATACACACACAGTATGGGTTGCACGTGGAAATGAGTTAAGTCACAGATTTTGAAATAGTTTTTTTTTTAAAGATTGAATCTTTGAATCCAAAATAGTTTTGGAATTAGAATTGAAAGCTTTTGAAAATGAATTTCAAAAAAATAAAAGTTATTTTAAATAACTTGATTGAGCTTTTGAAATTTAAATAATTTGATTTAAATTTGAATTCAATATTTGAAATTGAATTCTATGATTTGGGAACTAGGGTTTATAAAGGTTATTCAACTATAAATGGGTTTATATGGGTTTGTAAACCATTTTTAAAAGTATGGTTTTGAGAATTTGAATTTGACTCAAGTTATATTTGAAAGGCCTTAACTCATGCAGTTATAATCGGGTTTTCCGAAACGGAAACAAGTGATTACAAATAATAATAGCTTTTACATAAGGAAGGAATTTTCCAAATTTTGATGAAAAGATTTCAAATTTAAAATTGAATGGTTTTGAAAAGCTATAATTGAATCTTCGTGAAAGGTAGTTGAACCTTATTTTGAAATTGAAGAAGATTTTAAATAGTATATCTTTTATATATAAAAGATTGAAACGGAAATTGTTTTGCAAGTTACGAACGAATCTTTGGAAATTCTGTTTTGAAAGCTACAAATTAAATCTTTAATTTATGGATTTAAATACAGTCAATCCAAACTGAAATGGAATTGTTTTGAAAGGTTATAAATGAATCTTTGTCAAAGATTGGCGAACCTTGTTTAAAAATTTAAAGGGTTTTACAAGTGAATCTTTTGTTTAAAAGATTTAAATGTGGAAATTGTTTAAACCATTGAAGGTTTCTGAAATGAATCTTTTTGTCAAAAAGATCGAGAATGGTAATTTGTTTAACCATTTGAAGAAAAGCTTTGGATTTTTATAAGTTGTGACTTAACTGAAATCCCATTACCCATATGATTTTAAATATTGCGCTCACTATTCGGTTTAGCCGGGAGGGGACCTTTGTGTCATATAACCCATTCCGAATATGTGATACGGCGTAAATGGATAGCAATTGAAGACGGTGGTGAAGACCCGGTATCTTTGAGAACGATAGGATAACCTATCGAATGACTCTGCACTGAGTTGCTCTGGTATAGAGATCTCCATATGTGATGGGGAGTCCGATCAGGATTGAGGATGCCCGGATTGCAAGGGCTTCTTCGAAAGTGCCTTCGGTTCTGTTCGAACCCGGAACAGCCTTGTATGGATGTTTGTCTGACGTTACACCTTGAGATGTAAAACTAGTTTCTATCAAATAAATTTCTGTTTGGTGGCGAAGACTTATTCTCTTAGCTTAACACCCTTCTTTGAGACGTACGAGCTCAGAGGTTATGTAGTTGATGGTTACTAGTGATACATTCCCAATTTGGTAATGTGGCATACGAAGTGCTGCTGACCAGTTGTTGATCAAAGCATGGCTTTCGTGTAAAGCGTAGTTTTGTGGACGAGACTTCGTCGAGCTTCACAACCCGGAGTGGTCGAAACAGGAAGAATGCAGCAAGGTTATTTGGGGGTAGCGCCCCCTGAGGGTATGTTCATTTCCTTCTGGATAGAGGTGGTATCATGGTATGGAGCCCAGATACTTCACCTACGTGGTTGCTGCAAATTTATTACTTTGTGGTTGTTGGTAAATCCCGGGATAAAGGTTGGTTACGACCGGGGGATGGCATACTCATGTAGTAGTTACCTAGTTACAGAGGTAACCCGACCTTGTGTTGGCAAAGATCCGGTTAGGTACTCGGGGTGTCCCTCCAGAGGCGTACCCATGTGGCCCAGGAAGTTCCTTAGCCTGACCATTTGTTGGAAATCCAAAGAAACAATACGAACCCTTTACGATTACAATTGTATAACCTGCCTCCTCAGGAGGTAGCTATAGCTGGCATAATATAATGGTACCTATGCTGGTTAAGATTAATATTATACTTTCGAAATGTTTTCCACTATGCACTAATAATAATATCAAATGGTTTTCGTGTATCAAGCATATTTGACTATCATATGGAGAAATCTTCTCTAAGTCTGCGTTTGCATTGTGTGTGTGGTGGGAGGCCTTATGATAGTTTCATTTTTCAAAAAAAAACATTGCGGTTTTCAATTTAAAATTTCTT
Source organism: Allium cepa (assembly GCA_030765085.1). Lineage (NCBI taxonomy): Eukaryota > Viridiplantae > Streptophyta > Magnoliopsida > Asparagales > Amaryllidaceae > Allium > Allium cepa. The sequence goes on from CM060944.1 coordinate 457,249,243, forward strand.
TTGTTTGTTTTAAAGATATAACTGTTTTTGTTTGCTCACACCAGTCCCATGACTGACCCGGAGTTTATTGTTCTTTTCCTAAACCCTGGGTGCCCACAATTTTCTACACGGGCAGTCTAGAGTTGGGTTTTTCAGATAGTAGATACAGATATCTATTCGGTAGCTTTCGGCTTTCTCTTGGCATTCTCTGGAGATCTTGGATATTGGAGTCTTTGGATTCATGGACGAGACTTGCTTAGCTTGGTGAAATGTGATGGGGGTTCGAGCTATTGCTAGATTGGTGCTTTTGGAGATAGAGTTGATGTTGCTGTTTGGGTTATCTCTTGGCTATTCGTTTTCTGCTGCTGTATCATATTGTGTTTTCCGTTGTAGCATTTGTTATCTTATCTCTGATATTCTTTGATCCATATTTTATCATTGTTGTATCGAATATTGTATCTCAATGATATTCATTTCTTTTCTTCCGCTGTGTTGTTCTTAATTGTGTTATAAGCTCCGGCACAATTTGAATTTCAACGATTGAATCTGCGACATTCAAGTACAAGTGGAGTACGGATGTCGATTTTCAAACGCTGGAATTTGGATCGGGACAAAGGATGAATTATAATCAAAGATTGTGCTGACTTTATTATGTTTACTTTCATAATATAGGCTGATTTATGAATATGAATAGGTAGTATTAAATACCTTTTATTAATTCATAACAATAAGAATAAATAGAAACATAAATATATACCATATATATACGTTATGATCCTTGTCAACAATAGGAGATATAATGTATGAAGTATTCGTATGCATCTTTGCTAGAGCATTCTCATTAATCAGTTATTAAATGAAGAAAGTAGAAGTTATTAGAGAGAGACAGAAGATATATTATCACAACAAAATGCTTTCATTATAACAAAATGCTTTCATTATAAATATATATGTATTCATTGAACAAACAATAGTTAAAGTAACATAGTTTCATCTCAGATGTAGGTTCGAGATTACTCAATAATAAAATTGAAATGGATATCTTAAAGAGAAAGTTTATTCTCAATAATTAAAATTTCTAAAATAAACAACAATAACATCTCAGATCTATCCATATAATTCATGATCATAAATGAATATACATCTCAAATCTAAATTATTTCTCTTATAAGAAAATTAACTTCATAATTCTTTATCAAATATAGCAAAACAAACATGTAAATCTTCAAATCAACGCAACTTATCTCAGAAATTTAGGAAATTAAGATTATTTCCTAAAAATAAAAAAATTTCAGAATTTTATTTAATCACACAAACCATGTAAAGATCATTTAGATATTGCTTTCTACATGAGAAACCACCTTTTGGTTTAGGAAAAACAATTTTAGCTTCGAACCAAATACAAAATTATCGGAAAAAAAACTTTCATACATAGACCAAATAAATTTGAAATTTGAGTAAGATGTTATAAAAATTCAATAACTTATAAATAAGTCGATTCAAAACTTACTCAAAAATTCATAATGAAATCAAAGATAAGTGGATCTGATATCACTTGTTAGAAATTTTGGATCAATTCAAACCGAATTATTTATCTAGTGCTAACTCTGAAAGAATAAATAAAATTGATTTCAACTAGAAGATATGTAAAAATAAGTAATCGCAAAAATCATATCTGATTTCAGTAATTAAATAAGAGAAAAGGATGAATACACATGAAAAAGAATATATCTGATGATTAAAATATATAGATCTCAAAGATATATCATTTGAGTATGATATCAAGCTCTACAAAAGGTCTAACTAAAATAAAATTAAAACATAAGATCTATAATAGAATAAGATCCAAAAAATTAGATCTACGATTTAATGAGATCTAAGAAGATAAAATTAATAGAAACAAATTTGAAAAAGATAAGATCAATATAATTAAATATGAAAATTGCTTACCATTTTGAGAACTATAATTAGATCTGAAAAACAAAGTAGATCTGATCTTCTAGATTACTACAATTCAAATCTACAATTTTTTGTTGTTTAGAGATCGTGCTGATAACGTGTTATAATCTAAAAATAGATAAGACATCATTAGAAAAGAGGAGAAAATGTTATTCACACTGATATCAGTTACATAAGATTGATTAATCAAGTACATTACATAGGCTTCTTTATATATAAGGCTTGGAGCATGAGATTGAACATATCCCATCATATGGGACTAAATAGAAAAACACAAAGCATATTCACTTTGATATATCCATACATTATAACTAATATTACAAATTTCTACGATGGACTCTTCTTTATAAGAAATTCTTGCTTGCATGTTATGTTTCAATGACATAATTTACATTTGTTAGCTTCAGTTTAATATGGATATGAGTTTTAACAGTATTTATTTGCAAATCATATTTGAATGGATTAACGACATGGCAATAAATGTATTAATGCCACATTTTGAATGTACTAAAAGTATTTAAATGGATTAATGCTTTCAGTTCTTCCACTAGTGTACATAAAGAGTTTCCAATTGTATTAATGCCACGGTAATGAATGCAACGATACACAATTGGCTATTTAAATATGAGGATTTCATTTACTTATTCGGTATGTCTCATCTATGATAACAAGGTCGGTATGAATAATATGAATGGTGTATTTTTTTAGTAAAGAATGGGACATATGTGTAAGTAGTTAATGATAATATCTGCAGTATAACGTAGCAAATTTATTATGGAAAAGCAACTAAGTCATAGAATACAAATCATATTCTTTCTACTTTTTTTCTATATGTATTATCTACATGCCTACCTACGGACTATCATTGAATTATGATTTTATTACAGCATTTAACAATTTTACTTTTAATGATGGTTACTAACAATGCAATCAATTAATATGATCTTAATATGTTTACCCTTTACAGATCTTGATGGCATTACTTACTTGGATCTATATTGAGGTAAGGCTTTATTTTTCCTGAAGCGAAGTCTATACTTTACTTTCTAGTTTACTTACAACTTAGCATTCTCATTGCACGCATATTGCCGTGATCATGCTATCTCAGTATTCATTTTCTTCAAGGGAAACAAATCATTTCAATCATTTTACATCGCTGAAGTCCATTTTTACTAACTAATGATAACAGTTCGGCATATCAGTTTGTCATTTAATGTTTTTAACATTAAACATTGTACTTGATATTGTCCATTTGATATGCGGGCACATTTGATTTTTTTTTTAATAACAAGGTTTGTTATTTATGCCACAGCGAATACAGAAGTTTTCATTTTCTGTTGAAACTGTTTTTATCACCATAAGATTAAACTGTTATTCCAACGGCTCGGAGTCGTTGGCAGCCGTTGGAATAGAATCAACGCTTTCTAATGCTTTTCAATGGAACCAACGGCTATTTTCCAACGTTCGCCAACGGTTTATATCTGTTGAAAACCATTACAAGTCGTTTGAATAAAATGTCTAATATGTCGTTGGAAACCGATGGAAATCTGGGTTTATTTTGCTGTGCAACAGCAAGCCTATTCACCTTCCAGCCACACGATTTCCAATCCATTCCATTTCCAATACATTTCCAATCCATTCCATACATATATATCAATATCAATATAAACAACACACATAAATCAATTAAACACCAATATAAACAAACCAAACCATTCAAACATCATAAACCGTAGCATCAACGTAAATACTATCAAAACATGTCAACAAACCACGTACATACCATCAAAATATCGTTCTCACCCACTCCGTACCAATATATACAACATTAAAACACATAATAACCATCTCCAAGTCAATATATACATCGTTCAAACACAAACACTAAAAAGCATACCTCCTCAAGCATCTTCGTCGTCGCCTCCGGAAGCACCAGACGACGATGGAAAGGTACCATGATTCTGCACATACTCCACAAGCTTTTGATTCAGCTGTTCCATCTGTACAGCTCGTAGACGATTCTCCTCCTGTAGCTGCTCAATCATAACTCTAAGCTCCTTAATTTTTTCTTTGTCTTGGGCCTTTTGAGCTTGTCAAGCCTGCAAATAGAAATAATAGCAAAAGGGTTGTCTCAGCATATAAAATATTATAACACTATATATCTAAACGCTAATTTGTTGTACATATATAAAAGGATTAATTACCGTTACATTCCCGAATCCATAACGTCTACTCCGCTGCGTCGGATCCATAATAGCGTCAAATATGTTATCTTGCTCCTCTTGTGTCAACTCATCATGACCAGACTGCTGAAGCGCATAAGCCCGTGCCTCTTGTAACCTTGACTATAATGGAAAAAAAACAATTTCAGTTGAAAAATAGTAGAATGTAATTTTTATTTTACATAGCTAGTAATTAATAAACTTATCGATGTAAGTATTAGAAATTAAAAAACGCATACATATGCCTCAATTTCCCTATCCTGATCACCCCACTGATATATGATTTTGCCAGACTCGTCTACTTGCCTAGATGCGTGGGTGTGAGAAAATAAGTCCACTAAGCCAACGGGATATCCATAAGCTCGTTCCTGCAATTGATAATTTGGATAATTTAACTCCACATAACTAATTACTGAACTGATCAATACACAAATGTGATAACAGATAAATTTACCAAATCTTCGCGGTGATGCTAGAAAGATTTGGAGCCTCCACGATGAGTTACTAGATTCATGCTCTTGTTTGCTAAGTTCCTTTGTGACTCCTCCTCCAAATTTACAACGAATAATTATTTATTAAACGTTCAAAAAATTACTGAGATTCATTATAGATTTACCTTGAACTCCTCAGAGTTCCACCAGTCAACCCACTTATCCCATACAGCCGTGCTCATCCACTTTGGTTTCTTCCCCACTCTTTTAATCTCTGACATCTTCTCCCTATAGTTCTTAGCGATCTTTGAGTTCCACTTTCGCTGAACTAAGTTGATATCGGACTCTTGCAAATCTACTGTGCCCTGTATAATGAGAAAATATTGCTAATTATTTATTTGTATTTAATTAATCATTTTGTAAAGCGGTATAAATTTACTAGAAAATTTTGCCAATAGTCTATCTCACATCATCAGGGATCTTGGTCCACTTAGGCCAGCAATCGCTCATCCTGCTCATGTACGCCTGCTTAGAAATGTTCAGAACCACTTTAGATGGCTCCAACTCAAACCCACTGCGTTAAATATAAAATAGAACTTTAGACAATTATAGATATATCATGTAAAAAAAATTAAATTGCTATGCTGCTAATTATGATACTTATGCCTGATCAGCCTTTGGCTGCAAGTAAACGACTCGACGAGCTGGTGGCTCACCACTACTCTCTCCAATCTGTTGGGAAGAGCCACGTCGCCGAGAGCCAGAACCAGAGCCAGACATAATATACCTGCCATGTACATACATATACAATTCATAATAATTATGATATGACAAACCATTAAAAAATGTAATAAAATATGCTACAAATGTGTCATGTTGTGTGTATGTGTTGAGTGTGTGAGTATACACTTGTTGTCATTAAAATTGTATAACTTTGGATAAATGCATTATTAATCAGAGATAAATGTAATGTGAATAATTGTAAAAATTACTGGATATTACTCAATCGTCCTCATCGTTTTCTGATTCAGACTCGGTTTCGTGTTCTATGTCGTTTTCCTCTACACTCTCAAATGCTTCGACTAATACATTTGTCTCATCATTTAAAGGTCCAAAATCAGTTTGATTGTCTGTAATTGCTATTTCAACATTTTCCTCCAGATCTGCTTGATAGGCTTGTTTGTCTGGAACATTCTGTCCAGCGAACGTAAATCTTGTTTTGGTTTTAAAAACCGCAGACCAATCTGCTTTATCCCTTTTTAGATATGGATAAGGGGCATAATAAGCTTGTAGGGCTTGTTTGGCTAGTATAAAATGGTCGTACTTTTGATAACGCGAGGTATGTTTAATTTCTATAAGATTATAATTTGGATGCACGTTAGTACCAGAACCTGGAACATTGCTGAACCAGTTGCACCTAAACAAATAAACATCCTCCGTGGGTCTTGTAAAATATGTCAACTACAAAATCTGAATTAATAACGCTATAAAAATCATTTATATGATTATTAGGATCATCACTGCCTTTAACAAATAAACCGGTATTGTTTGTTAATTTTTCAGCACCGTATTCTTTGGTGTTGAATTCATATCCATTAACAAAAAATATTGGATATGTTTTAACTTTTCTTTTCAGTCCAAAGCCAAATGTTTCAGTCCTTCATCGAGCACATTATTTGCGGGATCAGAAACGTATTTCGAAAACCAATTACTGAAATCTTTGCTTAAATCGCCGCTTGGATTTTGTGATTCAAAAATACTGCGAACACAAACATGATATATTACATTATTATTTATTTACACGTGTAGTATTAAATTTAACAAAACTTGAAAGGTGATAATTACCTAACAAATTGTGCAACTTCAGGACAACTAAGAAGAATATATGTGTGTGCTACATGGTAATCTTTATCATCTAGCCATACTTCCACCCATTTTCCAGCATGTTGGCCATGTTGTTTAAAAATAGATAATATTGATTCAGAAGAAGAATTTTGTTCAACGGCCTCATCATTACGCGGAACGCTTACAAATGATAAGTTCACATGATCACTAAAATAACGAGAGAGAAAGAAAGAAGCTTCTTCTTCGATATATGATTTGCAAATAGAACCTTCAACTCGAGCTTTTTGTCTCACTTTTTTCTTTAAATGATTTAAGTACCTAATAAAAAATATTTCGGTTAAGTATTAACTTCTATTTAAAATTAAATTAACATTTACATACTCAGTATAGTAACATACCTTTCGAATGGATACATCCATCCATATTGCACAGGAACTCGAAGACGTGCTTCATATGGAAGATGAATAGGTAAATGCTCTATTACATTAAAGAAACCCGGAGTAAATATTTTCTCCAGTTTGCATAGCAGTATAGGAATTTCTTCTTTAAGTTTAAGTAGACGGCCAACTTTTAACGTAGTTGAACAAAGCTCCTTGTAAAAAAACTAAGTTCTGTAATTACCGTTCAAACTATTACTGGTAACAATTCTTTGAAAGCGATGGGTAACAAATTTTCCATCATTACATGACAATCATGGCTTTTCATTCCACTCAGTCTTCCATTTTTATAGTCAAAACATCTACGAAGATTAAAGAAAATTCCATCGGGAAATCGTAATCCTTCCACCTATTTTAACAGCACTTTAACTTGGTTGATGTCTAGTTCGTAGCATGCTTTGGGTTTTTTATTGTCATTGGGCTTCATATGAAGCTCAGGACGATTGCATATTTCCTCTGTATAACGTCTAGATTTCAAATCATCCTTAGTCTTGCCCTTCACATTCAAAACTGTATAAAACAGATTATCAAATACATTTTTTGTTATGCATCACATCAAATGTTATGAAGGATTAAGAGATTTTTCCAATAAGGCAATTCCCAGAATATACTTTGCTTGCACCAATCATGAAACGTTGATTTACCTTGAATTTCAATTTGTTGTCCGGTCTCGTGTATCTTTGAATAATCTTTTACAAGTTCATATATATCCTCTCTTAACCAAACTGTAGGTGGTCGTAGAGTCTCATGCCTATTAGCTATGAAGTTTTTTTTGTCTCTTCTAAAAGGGTGATTAATATGAAGAAAACATCGATGACAATCAAACCATGAAATATTCTTCCCATGCGGTAAGGAAAATGCTCGTGTTTCTTCCATACAATAAGGACAAGCAAAACGACCGGTCGTACTCCAACCCGAAAGCATTGCATATGCAGAAAAATTGCTAATAATCCATAACAGAGAAGTGAACATTCGAAAAATTTTCTTTTTTGATATGTCGTATGTTTCAACTCTTTCATACCATAATATTTTCAACTCTTCGATTAACGGTTGTAAGTAAACATCAATGCCTTGCGTCGGATCATCAGGGACATGGACGACAATTGTGAGAAACATATATGGAGTTTTCATACACAACCACAGAGGTAGATTGTAAGGTGTGATTATTATAGGCCAAGATGAATATTTAGAACCAAACTGAGAAAACGGTGAGAAGCCATCTGTACATAAACCTAGTCTAACGTTGCGGCTCTCCGCTGCGAAATCAGGATATTTCTTGTCAAAATATTTCCATGCTTCTCCATCGGATAGGTGTATCAATGTATCTTCTTGAGGTGTTCTCACATTGTGTCATCTCATATGATGCGCTGTTACAGATAATTCATATAACCGTTGAAGTCTAGGGGTGATGGGTAAATAATGCACACGCTTGTATGGGACTTCTTTTCCCTTCTTTTTCCTCGGTTTGTATCTTTCTTGATTGCATATTTTACAATTTCTAAGTTTGATGTCTTCTTTCCAATACAACATGCAACCCTTTAAACATGTATCTATTTTTTGATAGGGAAAACCGAAAGATGACATAAATTTTTTCACTTCATAATAATTTTCGCACATTAAATTATCGGGTGACATATGACGTTTAGCAGCTTGAACAACAGCCGTTAATCCATCTTCTGTAAGGTTGTGTTCTGATTTCATTGCAATGTATTCTGCAGTTACCGATAATTGAGAGCAGCTTAAACATCCATTCCAAAGGGGTTTTTAGCATGATCCAATAAATCATATATTTTTTTAGCTCCAACATTTGGTTCCTCTTCGACGTTAACATCGTCGTTATCAATTTCAACGGTAGGGAGCATTGATCGTGCTGCATCATCGACCATATGTTCTATGAGATTCGTACTAACTTCATCACTAATGACCTCCGCCGACTGTTCTTGATTATTAGGGGCTACAATTTTTTCATGACGATCCCACAACAAATAATTGGGTACGAAACCGTATTGGCGCAAATGAACCTTAACTATATTCGGTACTAAATAGTTCAACAATTTACATCTACTACATGGACAACGAATTTCTTCATCGTTTGCAATATTACTTATAGCAAATTCGATGAACACTTGTACCCCTTTTAGAAAATGTTCACTTACTGCGCCATTAATTTCTCTTCTTTGATACATCCAGCTCCGATCATTAAAGTAATTGACCATTTTTCCTACTTGAAAACCTATGATAAAGTAAAAAAATTATAAATTGTTCATTTTATATTTTGTTTAAATTTTACTTACTGATTTAGTAAACATGTACTAAATTTTATATTTTTTTTCTACAAACTTCATTTTAAATAAACAACTATTGATTCGTTGCCACTTATACGTCTTCTTTGATGGTCCTTCATTCTACTTTCCATTACAAACACAATAGTAATTATATTTCGTAAATCATAATATTTTAAATGATTTCACAAAATTTCGACAGCATTTCCCCCATTTTCCTTGTATCGTACACAAATACGTGTACATAAGGAATGTAAAGGAAATGCCGTCAAAATTTTATGAACCGTTTGAAGTGATATGATTGACGAAATATAATTGCTTTATAGTGTTTGTAACTTGTCCAATACAGGGACAAATCCGAAAAATGATGTATCAAATGAATAGAGTTTTCCGTTTTGTGGAAAAAACGAATATCTCTAAAATGATCATATACAACACTTGTCAAACGGGGCCAAATATATCTAAGGATTTAAATATTTGTTTATATTAAATTTAAATATATAACTCGTTTAATTAATATTGGTCTATATTTTACCTTTTTATTACATAAGTACTAAATTCATTTATACACAAAATTTGTACACAAAATTCATTTATTACAAATTCATTTATACACTAAATCAATTCGCATGTTCGCACAAATACAAAACTTGTGTTCGCACAAATGCAATATCCGTTCTAACAGCTTTCAAATGCAATAAACTCTATCACACACATACGTTCAATATAATAACCAAATCAACATAAACTAATGCAATATCCTAAATTACAAAATTTTCAATCGGTAATAACTTGTTCATTATGGGATAATAGTTGCAATTAGGGGATAACATGATGTAATATGCAAACACTAACAAGTAGTAATCAATCACAATTTAAATTAAACCCTAAATAAAAAAAAAACCTAAATATTAGGTTTAGCAAAATTACCGATTTGGAGAGATAGAAGGGTGGAGATGGGCTGGAGCAGCTTCTAGATGTCATCGGAGGTGGTTGGGATGGTGTTTGGGGCGGCGGTAGCTGGCTAGGAGGTGGAGGAATGGGGGAATTAGGTGAAAATGTAGATAATTCGGGAAGGAGATGAGCAGCAGGTCGGTTCTCTGGAAGATATGTAGGAAATTTTCCAACGGCTTCCAACGGCCGCAAATGGCTTCATTCCAACGGTTTCCAATGGCTTCAGACGGTTACGACAAAATCCAACGAGCCGTTGGAAGCTGTTAGAAATGTCGTTGGAGGCCGTTGGAACATGAGCGTTGGAATACACTATAGTTCTAGTAGTGTATAGTGTAGCTAAAAACAAAGTTATTTTTTTTCTTTTTGTGGTAAAATTATTCATTGTGTTTTGTTTTAATCCAACACGCGATAAGTTTACGTGTTTTGGTAAATAGCTTCCTCTGACGATCCTTCATACGTAACAACTTTAATTTGAATTTTCAACTTAATCAAATGGGAAAGAAAGTCCTGTACATGTACCTTATCTCAACCCAATAAAAATGTAAATTTAACGCATCACTATCCACTAAACCACCATTCAGTTGAATGCAACATAAAAGAAAGCACCTTAAGTATGGCTCATTTGAATCGATTTGACACTTTTTTGCCTTTTCAAAGCCAAATTGTATTGGTTTTGCCTTTTGAAAAGCCAAAAGTTAGCTTATTTTAGTCGTTTCAAACATAACCTAATAAGGTAATCCACTTGCAAACATTTAAATGTTTCTAGAACCGTCAAATCTCTAAAATTTGCAATTTCACTTCATTAATTCAGTTCCACTTTCGTGTGATTTCTAAGCAATCAAAATTTATTTTGAGATGAACAAAATTATAAAGAAAACATATGAATACAAATATAGTTTATGTCTAATTGTGCATACGCAAAATATATCTGCTTATACAAGAGTGCTGGAAAAAAAAATTATGTATGCACTGCCATCGTTGACTGTGACATATTATCCGGATGATCTATGTGTCTGCATACATATATAAAAGGAAAAGAAAGAGTAGCAAGGTCACATTAAAATATGTAGCATACACTCATGAATCTGCATAGCTCACCATGTGTTGGCATTTGTTCATATAAAGTAAATGCTGGTACTGCTCAATAAAAAGAAGATGTGAATGCAAGAATATGCTTCGCCAAAAATAATGAACACAAGAGATAATGAATTGTCACAGCAGTACTAATCCATGTATATAACGCTTCAGATTGCAATCTGAACCGTTCATTATCTCAGAGCATATCTCACCATTGTTTATTTATATGGTCCGACTTTTTATACTAGCCCATTCTTTACAACTATGTATATAAAAGCAACAGCAGAATACAATGTGTGTATCACTTTTTTCCAGTAATAAAAGATTTCTATTCTGATCATCTCTGTAAACAAATTGTATCAAATATTTCTATCAATTCTCTGTTTGCAATAATCAAAATATTTCAACATGGTATCAGAGCCAATGAAGGCCTAACAACCATCCATTCATTTAATCAAAACACCATCAGAGTATTATCATCATTTGGGCAATATAACCCTCATCAGAAATCGCATTTCATCATCTGAAGGGTTTGTTGAAGTTAGTGATACAATTCAGCGCCGTGCCAACTTGTTGTGGCTGCATCAGAATTCATTCACGCAACCTCTAAAAAGAAAAATCAATCGATCAAGAAAATCAGAAAAGAAAGAAAACAAGAAATCAAGAATCATCTCAAAATCAAAGAAAGTGCCTTCCTAGATAACATATCAGATCAAAGAAAGCATAGATCATCATATATGTCATACGGTTGCACCAAATTTACTGTGAGAAATTCTTGACTTAAGTACCTTTAATCTCTGCATAAGATCAATTGATTTCTCTGTTATTTTTGCTTTTCTGGATTGTTTTTTCTGTATATTTCTTGCGTATTGAATTTCATCATGGGTGATGAATCAAACAACCAACCCAGCATAGCCAGTTCTGCTAATGGAAGCAGCAACAGTGAATCCAATCTCGTAGTTGAAAAGCTCATCAAAACCGTAATTAGCCCACAAAGCAATATTGTCACAGTTCAATTGAATGAAGACAACTTTCTTCTCTGGAAACTGCAAATAGAAACTGCAGTTCAAGGATATGGGCTTGAAGGCCACATTCTTGGAACCATTCCAATTCCTCCCAAGTGTATAACTGATCAAGAAAACAAAATAATAAGCAATGAGGATTACATCAGATATCACAGACAAGACAGGTTAATTTGTTCCTGGCTTTTATCATCAATAAGCATGAATCTTCTATCTCATGTCATTGGATGCAAGACTGCAAATGATATATGGATAACTATTGAGAAAGTATTCAATACACAATCGGCTGCCAAAGTTATGTACTATAAGAGACAACTACATAGCATAAGGAAAGACAACAATACTATAAGGGAATACATTTTCAAAATCAAAGCAATATGTGATTCACTGGAGGCAGCAAATCACAAGATTTCAGATTCTGAACACATTCTGATTATTCTCAATGGATTGAGTGAAGAGTATGAATCTGTTATTGCTGTTATAGCATCACAAAAGGATCTACCATCACTTGATGATGTCCATTCAATACTACTTTCACATGAGGCAAGAATTGATAATAAAAGACCACAAGACTCAAAACTTGCAGTCAACTACACAGCTACCTCAAGAAACAAGGTTCAAAGTAACAACAAAACAGATCAAAACACACAAAGAGGAGGAGCACAGAGAGGAGGATACCCAAACAGATCAAGAGGAACCGGTAGATACATCAACAATAATAGATCAAAATGTCAAATCTGTGAAAAGATTGGTCACACCGCCATAAAATGTTATCTGAGGTATTCTAACCAGAACAACAATCAAAAAGGTGGAAATTACAGTGCCAACATAGCTCAAGCAAGTTCCAGCAGTCAATCAGATAACAGAGATCAAAACTCTAATGAAAATTATCAATCAATAAATGATGAGTACTGGTATCCAGATTCAGGAGCTACCAATCATATAACCAATAATCTTGAAAATTTAAACCTTGGCAATAGAGAGTACAAAGGTAAAAAAATCTATTTGTATGGGCAATGGTAAGTGTATCAATATCTCACATGTAGGAAGTGCTGTTATTAAAGGAAAAAAAACAGTTATTCCTACATAACTTACTAAGAGTCCCAAAAATAAAAAAGAACCTCATGAGTGTGTCTCAATATGCTAGTGATAATAAAGTTTACTTTGAATTCTTCCCTAAACATTGTGTTGCTAGAGATATACTAACTAAAGATATTTTATTGCAGGGTGATGCTGAAAGAGGATTATACAGATTTAAATCTGTGAACTGTGATTATCACAGAGATGATAAAAATTGTTGTAATCATTGTGAAATAGAAAACAATGACAATGTTTTTGATTTGTGGCATTTCAGACTTGGCCATCCTAATGCAAAAATAGTTAAGAAAATTCTCACTAAGAATAATATATTTTATAATAGCATATCTGTTCCTTATGTATGCACTCACTACCGGATGGGAAAAAGTCACAAACTACCATTTGGTAAATCCATAACTAAATATACCAAGCCACTTGAACTCATTGCTACTGATCTTTGGTGACCTGCCCCAATATATTCAGACTATGGATATAAATATTATATATCATTTGTAGATGCACACACAAGACACACTTGGATATATTTTTTGAAAAATAAATCAGACAAACATGATGTTGTAATAAACTTCATCATAATGATTGAAAAACAGCTTGATACACATGTCAAGACTATACAATCAGATGGAGGAACTGAGTATAAGTCACTTAAGGAATACTTTAAGGCAAAAGGTATAGTTCATCGATTTACTTCCCCTTATACCTCAGAACAAAATGGCTTAGCAGAGAGAAAACATAGGCATGTGGTAGAATCAGGACTCAGTTTACTGAGTCATGCAAATCTACCACTAAAGTTTTGGCCAGAGGCTTTTAGTACTGCTGTCTACCTCATTAATAGATTACCAACCAAAACTTTAGATGGTATAACCCCTATTGAAAAGTTACAAGGGGTAAAACCAAACTATCACAGTTTAAAAGTATTTGGATGCCTGTGTTTTCAATGTTTAAGACCTTATAACAGTAATAAATTAAACTTTAGGTCAAAACAATGTACATTCCTGGGATATACCTCTAATCAAAAAGGGTACAAATGTCTTGATGACAGTGGAAAAATTATTATCAGTAGACATGTTGCTTTTAATGAAAAAGATTTTCCCTTTAGAAATGCTGAAGTAAGAACAACAGCAAAAGTGTATAACCCAAGAATATCCATACCTGAATTACCATTAATATCCGAAGACAGGAGCACTGCAGAGATAAGGAGGACTACTGATGATCATCAAACACACTCATCTACATCTGCTCAACAAAATACAAAGTGTGAAGATGATCACAATCATGCCATCAACTCACCTACATACTCAACAAATGAGGAAGATCAACATCACAATTCAGAAAACAACACTAATCAAAACAGGAGTTTTGAATTACCTTATACTGAAGCCCCTGTCAGACCCAGCCATCACATGATCACCAGAGCTAAAAGTGGGATCTTTAAACCCAAGGCATACATGGTCAACATAAACTCCAGTGAACCATCCACTTTTGATCAAGCTGCAAAAGATAAAAACTGGAAAGCAGCAATGGATGAAGAGTACAATACACTTATGAAAAATAAAACATGGAGTCTTACATGTCCACCTGCACACAAATATTATAGGCTGCAGATGGACATATAAGATAAAAAGGAATCCTGATGGATCCATCAACAAGTACAAAGCAAGATTAGTGGCCAAGGGATATACGCAACAGTATGAGTTTGACTTTACAGAGACATTTAGTCCAGTAGTCAAGCCCACTACTGTAAGGCTCGTCATCACAATTGCCTTACACAAAGGATGGAATATAAGGCAATTGGATGTTAACAATGCCTTCTTAAATGGCAAATTATAAGAAGAAATCTATATGAACCAACCACCAGGATATGAACAAGACTCAAGTCTTGTATGCAAGCTTAACAAGTCAATACATGGGCTAAAACAAGCCCCGAGAGTTTGGTTTGATAGATTAAAATCAACCCTAATGTCAATAGGATATCAATCTATCAAATCAGACACCTCAATATTCATTAAAAGTAATTCATCCTCAATCATTTACATACTAATCTATGTTGATGATTTAATTGTCAAAGGTAACAATCAGGATGAGATCAACAAAGTCATATGCTATTTGAACAAAGAGTTCTCAATTAAAGATCTGGGACATCTCAATTATTTTCTAGGAATTGAAGTACACAAGATATCAAATTCAGATATTATCTTATGTCAGAAAAAATACATAGCAGAGTTACTTGCTAAAACAAAAATGGAAGATGCCAAACCTATGACCACTCCAATGATTAGTCATCAAAACTTTTCAAAAAACAGAGGAGAAGTCATAGATAATATGAAACAATATAGAAGTGTTATAGGGGCATTACAATATGTTACTATAACACAACCAGATATTGCTTTCAGTGTTAACAAACTTTCTCAATTTATGCAGAATCCACTAAATGAACACTGGAAGGGAGTAAAGAGGATTCTAAGAATCTTAAAGGAACAATCAATCATGGACTAATATTCAAAGCAAGCAGAAATCTCAACATCATAGTCTATTCAGATTCAGACTGGGCTACTGATCCAGATGACAGAAAATCAATTATAGGATATTGCATATTTGTTGGGGGTAACTTAATATCATGGAGTTCAAAAAAAAATCAACTATTTCTCGATCCAGTACCGAAGCCGAATACAGAAGCATAGCAAATGCAACAGCAGAGATAATGTGGTTGCAATCAAACATTAAAGAGTTAAAGCTATATGCAAACATCAAAGCAACACTATGGTGTGACAATCAAAGCGCGGTCTACATGACAGCAAATCCTATAATGCATTCTAGAACCAAACACATAGAAATAGACTTGTATTTTTTTCGAGATCAAGTTCTCAAGGGAAATTTACAAGTGAATCATTTACCTGCTACTTACCAGATAGCAGACACCTTAACCAAATCGCTATCAAAGAAAGGCTTTCTGCAGTTTAAAAAAGACCTCAGAGTTGTAGAGAATCAAGCTTCAATAGAAAAGTCAAACAAGCCTTCATCCAGTTAGACAACCAGAGAAAGCTTCGTTCAGTCATGGCAAAGCCAAATCTCAAGGAAGTAACACAGATCTGAACAAATGGAAGCTCAAACTACAACACTCTCCAGAAATAGAGAACCAAGAGAAGAAGATATCAGAAAGGCATCAACTGTTTTACAACTCAACTCAGCACGATCTGGAATTTCAGTCGCAAGCTCAAAATCAGTGAAAAGCACGATCTGGAATCTCAGTATGATCTACAAGTTTCTTCCCCATTTCTTTTTTTTTATGGCTGTAGAGATTCAATGCAACCCTAACCCTAAATCTGGAGCTAGGGTTCGAAGGGGGGAAATAATGAAGACAAGAGATAATGAATTGTCACAGCAGTACTAATCCATGTATATAACGCTTCGGATTGCAATCTGAACCGTTCATTATCTCAGAGCATATCTCAACATTGTTTATATGAGCCGACTTATTATACTAGCCCATTCTTTACAACTATGTATATAAAAGCAACAGCAGAATACAATATGTGTATCACTTTTTGCCAGTAATAAAAGATTTCTATTCTGATCATCTCTGTAAACAAATTGAATCAAATATTTCTATCAATTCTCTATTTGCAATAATCAAAATATTTCAACACCAAACTGCAAAAATATACATTGGCATATTCCTTGAGAGTTGATCCAATAGAGAAATTATATTAATCACCACATATAAGCCTAATGTCTGAGAATATGAACAACATATATAATGGCACACGTATGTTATATGAATTATAATGAACTAAAATGAAAATATAAGTTGCGAGCAACGTAGTTACACATTCAACTACTTAAAAAGTCAAAAAATAAACTAAATTTCGTATATTTCTTCTTTTAATTTAGTGGTCAACTATCCGACCATAATTTGATCCTACCTACAATAACTAATATGATTAGTTTAATAAAAAGGAATTTATGGCTGAAAAAATAATGAAGTTTAATTTTGTATTAATTGAAGTTGTACTAGTGTTTAGGATAAAGAGACGCACACAAGTTGTGAAAAATAGTAGAGTTCAAATGGGTAGAAGGAAATAAATAAGAAAACTTTTGTTTATTAGCTTTCAATGCAAAAGGAAGGCAACTGAACAATTAGAAAAATGTCATAATTGCTTTGAAAACATGGTATAAAGAAACACACGACGTTCAGTACAATCTGCACAAATATTTATGAATGAGCAGATTTGAAAGTGTTGGAAAAAATTAAATAAAAGTATGTTATATGGGTGTTGATCTGTCTTAGAACTTAGCCCATAAGAAAATCCCGTTTGGATTTTTTTTTTGAGCATTGCTAATAGTCAAAAAACTATTTCAACTTCAGTTTGTAGTAAAAATAATACACAATGAAAGGTGTGCAGTTCTTTAACTTTTCTTCTATGTTATTATCAGGCTATATACAAGCAGCGTGGTTCTGGCTAACTTGTGGTAGAGCTTGATGCTTATGCAAATGTACATCAGTGAATGCAGCAGTAACCTGGGTAGAAGCATGAACAGGAGCAGGTTGAGGTTGATGAAGGACTGGAGCTGTTGAGGTTGATGAAGGACTGAGCAGAAGAACTACCTGGTTTTGCATCAATTCTCCTATTGCACATTACTGTTTTATAAATGCTGAACATCTCGTGCTATAACAAGACATAATTAGTTGAATAGCATGATACAAAAAATGTACATGACCAGCAGACAAATGAACAAAATTGTAGAAAGTAAATAAACTGCAACAAACAACATAAATGCATTTTTAAATGAATGATCTACAAAGATGAAGGTTATTAGCATATATGCATTTTTCTCAAATCATTAGTATCCAACAAGTACTTATTCTCTAACATTAGTTTATTTCACATATGTCTTAACAATTGATATACAAAAGAACAAATGCAAAATTCACTCTATGATCAACAAATTAAGTACACAACTTCCTGCCTATGAAATTTAAAGGAAAGCAAAATAGGTGAGGAGGAAACCATGCTAAAAGATGAAAACAGACCAATTTTGCGAACCACATCAACATGTAATAGTAGGAAAAATACAATAAATAAATCAGAAAGGGGACATATCAACATGTAATATTATATCAATCTTTATGCTCCTGGTCTTCTCCTTCATAATCTACCTATAACAAAAGTATTATAAGATCTGATAGCTGAGTCAACGACAAATTTGTAGATTGGAACAGTATGGAAATTAACAAGATAGATTTGAAAAATTGAACTTACCGAATTTAACATCATCACTAATGTGCCCCTTTGATTGGACTTGTTTTTACGAGCATTCGATATATCAAAACCTCCCAATATTGTTACACGAAGTCAGCATGGGTTAAATATGCTGGTAATATTAATTAAAGATATTGTACATAAAGTGGAAATTAGATTAATATCATCCAAAGAGAGTTTTTGGCCAGAAGTTCTAAATTGTGCAGTGTAAGTAAGTTTTAAATTATGCCTTGAAAATTGTGAAGTTATAGATGATTGATAGTGTTTTTGTTATTATTTGATGTACCTAGTATGTCATTGATTTCTGATGCCATGTTTTACTTGTAGAACTAGAATTTTTTTGTTTTTGTTTTTGTAATATGTGATAGTAATCATTTTTGCTTACGAATACCATAGGTTTCAGTTTCAAGTCTTTTCTGAGTACAGTCTTCATACCCATCTAATTGACGCCAAGAGTTAACATACCTAATAGGCCCACTCTTAACTTGTCATTGAAGATCAATCAGTTGCAGCAGCAATGGAGTATGGTCACTCTTCATACTTTTGTGTCAAATTGTAAATTTTCAGTTTTAAGGAGAACTGAGTTCTCAGTTTTAAAACAAAACTGAGCATGCTCAATTTGTTTCAAAACTCAAAACCGAGCTTTCGCTCCGTTTTGAGTCAAAACTGAGCTGATGCTCGGTTTTGTTTCAAAACCGATCTCTCACTTATTTCAATTCAAAACTGAGCGTTAACAACTTGTAATAGTGATAAAAAATGTGTTTTTATCGCAATCAAAACAAAGTTAATGCTACAATGTAAATCTGTGTTGCAATTTTTTAGCAGTTCCAGATTAAATATGTATTTGATCACTGACTTTTAAATTTCACTGTTATAGGTAGGCGAAGTATTTAGATGTAAAAATGCACGGGATACTCTTTAGGTTTTTGGAGGTTCGGCCTAGCTAGCACATGAAGAAATTTTGGTTGCATGTTTTGTCATTAATATTTGATGCAAACTTTGTAGATATCGTGTCTTTCTCTAATGTTGTAAGAAGATGGTTTGTAAATTTCATCGTTGTTTGAGTAAACTTTGTTTATGGATATTGTGTTCAACTTATTTTATGGAAATGATTAATTGTTATGCTTTTATTTTCTAGTTGTTAGTTTGATTTGTATGTGTTTTGTATATTATCCGATTGAAAAATAATTAAATGCAATTAGATTAATGATATGTGAATAATGCAATGGTACAACATGTCATAAACAACATTTAAAACGTGCGGTCGGTTTTTTTTCGAAAAATAGTTCATATTAATACGACAGCGTTAATACCTTGTTATGTGTTTTTTGAAAAGAAAAAGTATATTGATGCTACAGTGTTTAGGAACTGCTAATAAAATAAGTAATAATAGCGTTTATAGACTGCTGTTGAAAACTAATGAATAAGCTTTAGACAACGTATTTTGAATGCTGTCATAACTTACTAACAACACTTAAAAATCGTTGATGAAAATGTAAAATAATACACTAACACTTTTTCATAACAACTTGAAAACGCTGTTTTAATTTTAAAACAGCAAAATATAAAAGCTGCAGAAAATTAATTAACAGCAAAAAAATAACGCTGTATAAAATTATTTTTGATAGAGTTTTCTTTTAGCTATTATAAATTGTATATCAACGACAGCATGTCCTTAGACGGTGTTTCTAACAACGTTGTTATATCCTTTAACAGCGGTTTTCAAATGCTGTTAAAAGGCTATTTTGTTATAGTGTGCACCAAGGCACGAATCGCTGGTTCGGTATCCTATACATAAACAAATAAATGCATATCAAAGCACTCTCAATATAACTCATAGTGGAATAATAAATCTTGTAATTACTGACAAAGATTGACACTTCCAATATCTAGCGTCCTTGTAAGTGCGGAGCATGCTTAAGAAAACCTGTACTTTCATTGTTCTCATCTTGCACCGGCACATGTACCTCTAAAGTTATCATGTGGGTTGTAATGAGAATGGGGTCATAACAATGTTCTGGTGACTGATGAATTATACATTTTACACATAATATAAGTTTATGCCGATTCTATTCCATTACATGTTATATCTTTTAATTATATTTAGTTATCTCGACTCTACATATGCGCATGATTCACCCCCAAATTATCAACCTTAATATGTGGTACACATAGCCTTGCATCTCTCCTCAAATATCGTTTCTGATCCTTGGAGTAACAATCTAAATGAATCGACCATTCACCTTATCCTATTGCTCCATAATATCAACCAATGATGCATCTTACCCTTGACTCGGCCTAATACGGTCCATCAATGGGGGCCTAACCTCCATTGCTTCCAATTATCCAAGTGCAAAAATCCAATCAAGGTTTGAAGTCAAACTTTGATATGAACTCCAAGTTTCTCCATTCTAACAACATAGCATTTACTTATGCATGCTTCCTACTTAAAGTGTCTGCAACTACGTTCCTTTCCCTAGAGTATAAGAAAGTCCAAAATCATATGATGGTAAGAACTCCATCCACTACTGTTGTCTTTGATTTAGGTCCTTTTAAGAAAACAAGTTCTTGAGAGATTTATGGACCATAAATAACTCAAATCTCCTGCCTAACGGATAATGTTTCCACAATTTCAATGCAAATACAGTAGTAGCCAACTCCAAGTCGTATGTCGGATAATTCCTCTCATGGTTCTTCAACTGCCTGCTTGCATATGCTCTTGCTTCTTGCATAAGAACATCACCAAGACTAGTACTGCTTGCATTGGTATACATGGTAAATCAGGGATAACCAAAACAAGAGCACTCGTCAATAAATCCTTCAATTTAATAAATGTTGCTTCACACTTCGGACTCTATGCATAAATCAGGTTCTTCTTTGTCAAGCGAGTTAGAGGTGCCAATATCTTCGTAAAATCCTCAATGAACTGTCAATAGAATCCAACCAAACCCAAATCGTTATGGAACTCTAATGCGTTCTTCAAAGTCTTTAAATCTTATAATATAGCTACTTTTTTTGGGTCTACCGCTAATCCATCCGCTAATACTACATACCCAAGAAATTAAACTTCATTTCTTTAGAAGTGACACTTAGAAAATTAGTGCTTTCAATTGATTTCTCCACATGATCTTCATCATTTCCTTCAAATGAACCTCATGCTCTACCTCACTCCTGGAATAAATAAGAATATCATCCATGAAGACCACTACAAACATGTCCAACTGCTCCCATAATACTTTAATCATCAAATCCATAAAATAATCTGGAGCATTCATCAGCCCAAAAGGCATAACCAACCACTCAAATAATCCATTAGTATGGAAAATGGTCTTTGAGATGCTATATTCAGCAACTCTCAACTGGTGAAACATATTTGCCAAATCAAGTTGCGAGAAAACCTTCGCCCTGACTAACTGATCAAAGAGGCTGTCAATCTAAGGCAATGAATAGTGGTTTTGTTCGTTGTCCTATTTAATTCTTGGTAGTCAATGGTTAATCTAGGGAAACATTCTGTCTTGGTAGCAAAAATGACAGGTTCCCCACATTTTGATATACTTTTCCAAATAAAACCTTTCTGCATCAACTCTAAAACTTGCTTAAACTCTCTTCTTCCCTTTGGAGCCATATTCCTAAGAGGAATCACAAACAACCATGCATCCTTCTTGATATCAGTAAGGAATTCAATTTCTCTTCAGGGAGGGAGACTGGAAAAGTCTTTGAATACATAGGGATGATCCTTCACTATGGGTATATACAATAGCACTTCCCATGACAGACGGAGTGAATACAAATACATCTCCATAATAGAAATACCAGGCTCACAATACAGAAGCAAACGAAGTCCAATTCCATTCCATAATCAAACCATTCTCCTATCACAATCCAATACTACCCGATAGCAAGACATCCAATACATTCCCAAAATCAACTCATACCCTGAAATGTTTAATACACATATCACAAGGGAACTCCACATCACAGATGACCAACTTTAGATTATGACATAACATAGATAAATGGATCTATCTTCCAAAAGGATGAACACCATAATGGATTCGTGCACGATGTCCAGTTTAAGGTCTAAATTATAAAATAATGCACTCACAATTAATGAATGAGATGCACCAATGTTAAATAAAGTACAAATAGAAGAATCAGATAAAATCAACACACCTTCTATCAAAACCTTCTCTCCCTTCTCCTACACTAACGTTGATGCCTTAATTGAAGTTTCAACGACATCCAGAGCATATGCCTTTATATTATGGCCTCATTCCTCAAAGTTGGACAGTCCCTTTTCATGTTTCCGAACTGATCACAATTATAGCACTTTAACTTCTAAGCTGGGGCTATCGTACAATCCATCTCTATGTGTCTCACTTGACTGCAAATAACATTTACCCTTCGAGGGGTTCATCTTATAATTCTTCGCAAGGTGTCCCACATTCTGACATCTATGACAAGTAACCACTTGTGTTTTTCTTTTCCCCCATTTTAGTCTACTCCTTTACGCTTACTCTGTTGATGGCCATTTCCTTCCTTGGCCTTATCCTTAACCATAGTTTTATTTAGAGAATTTGGTAATGCTGCTTCTACGAAACCTTCAAACGTAGCTTCAAACGGTATCTATATTAATGCTAACTCTCTCAGATATGAATTCAATCCTTTGCAAACTTTAACGCCTTCTTCGTCGAAGTATTAACTAATTTAAATCCAAATTGGGCTAGCTCATTAAACTGACTAACATACTCCCAATTGTCATTTCTCGCTGCTTCAGATGAATATACTTCTCTAACAAAAAATCTTTCTTGGCATCAGAAGGAAACTTCATCTAAAATCTCGACTTGAACATCCTCTAAATAATAGTATTCTCATCCACTTCAGCTGTTATCGCTTCCCACCATCACGCTGCTTCACCTTTCAAATTCCAAGTTGTTAACTGTATCTTAATACCATCACTAAGTCCTAATAGGTTGAAAAATTTTTCACAATCATCAATCCATGCCCGAGTCACTGAGTATGGTTCTGTCTCTAGATATGGCTTCCCACCAAGGCTAGAAAAAATCCTTACATAACTTAGGAAAGTCAAAGCTAGTGGTGATGGGGATGGAATCACACCTTGGTTAGTAGTGGTATTGGTGGTTGTGGGTTCGATATGGTAGGTACTAGATTTTCTCATTTCCTGAAGGTAGCATTTGAACCATACCGGAATATTTATTTCAACGTTGATGCCAAAAATGGAAAAACACCCAAAAACATGTAGAAATTTTGAGATCTAGCAAAACTATATAAAAGAATTTTATAATGGTTCGACAATCTTTGTCCTATGTCCACTGTAGTTTATTGACTATTTGATTGAGAGTCACTAGTATAAGGGATTGACAAGTTCTTTTAGTCTAGAACAACCAATTGTAATAGTATCTGCTTAGTGATTATGGAGAGGAGAGACAAAAGATAAAGAAAACAGAAAAGCCAAAAGGTCCTTTTCCAATAGCCATAGGGTCTGTATTTATAGAAAAATAGTTTAGCATAGCAAGGGGCCCGTTATATATGAAGTATAGATCTAAGCCCAAGTATTCAAAAGTGAGCTTCGAGACCCACACTCCGATAAAAACAACTCGGTACCGAGAGGTTCCACTTGGTACTGATAAGTTTTTGTAGGTGGGAATTTCCTTTCTTTCTCTATTTTGCTTCCTATCTTTGATCCATTGTGTTCTACACACTTCTCCTCAAAGATTGAGTCATTTCTAATATTTCTTTATTCATTTCTGCTTTCTTTTCGAGAATCCTTAGAGTTGTTCGTCTACTCTTTAAGAAAAGCACTTCATAGATATCTTTTAAGCTATAGATTTTTGTACAAGTGGTTTTAGGAGTCCAAAATGCAGTATAAAGCACTTGGTACCGAGCCTTACCTCTCGGTACCGAGTGGTCCACTTTAATCCATTAGCTATGAAATTCTTTGAGTATGCTCATATTCCTCTTTTAGTCATGTTTCGAAGTTCATGAAATATTTCATCTTCATCTTGACGTTCTAATTCTAGTGAAAATCAATTTGGTTAAAAAGTCAGTTAACATTTTCCCTCCCCCCTAAAGTATGCTTTTGTTAAGAATTAAGCATGCTCTGGAACAAGGGTAGTACCGACTTACTATCTCCTCATGCAAATTGATTGCTTAAAAATTGCATCGTAATGTTAGCTTCTATCTGCAGATTCTCTCTTAACTGCTTTACATAACTAAAATTCTATTCTTCGTACTAATGGAAAGATCTATACTCTAGAGATCGTTCTATACCTCAGCCAGGCATGTCCTTTCTTTCCACTATTTTTATCCTGATTTTTAGTTGAAAACATTTACTTGGCACCGAGAGTTTCCTCTCGATACGGAGTCCTTGGATTGCCCTGAGTATAAATGCTCAGGAAATAGAAAGTTTTTTCACTTTCCTTATCTACTACTTTTATCATTGATTCCTCTAAGTGCTCGTGTTGACTTCTTTCACTTCGAACCTTTCAACTTTGACCCTTCAAGCCCAAGTCGATCTCTTTCGATCATTTGAGACCGCTGCCACCCCCTTTTCGTCACCGCTACTTAAAATGAATGCCATTGCCTATAATCCTTCCAATTGACCGTCGTTCCTTTTCTTCAAGTTCTTAGACCCGATCACCTTCAAACCCGGGTTCAGATTCAAAGCATGACAAGGTGGGTTTTTTTCCTTCTAATGGTTGTTTGGGTTCATGGTTGAACCATGGTTGTTAATCGATTTTAGATTAGTGATTGCAAATTAGGGTGGTTGCTTTGAGATAAGGTTTAAGTAGATTTGGCCTTGGTTGAGTTTGGGCTCAGGTTTGATTTTACTTAGGTCAATCCTTAAGAATGCATTTTATTTGAGTTCTAGCATTCCAAGCCTCTTCGGCTAACCCCTATCAAGACCCATCTGATTGCATATCACTAGTAGAATGCCGTAGGAAGGTCCCTTTCTGGAGAACGGCCGTGTTGAGTGATTTCACTGTGTTGCATTTCCAATTCTCGCACTCCCCATGTTCCCATGAAAGGAAAGATCTTGCATCCCTCTGGAACATGGTTCTGTTATCGATGATCAAATGATAATGGGTAAGATCTGATGTACGGTTCCGCCATGTGATGTGGCTTGTGTTTCTAGCAAGAGCGGGCTATCTACAAAGGATGGTATATTCATCATGTACGGGACATAAAACTCACACTGCATAGAGTAACACTTTCACTTGCCCCAGTCAGTGCTCAGAATCAGATTGGTCAACACATGTTGACATCCATTGGGTTCTAGGTATCAGTCATATAGGTTTAATATTTACGATGAAGTATACCCGATTGCGTTGAACACCAAGTTTTCCTACCTAGAATGACACATCAATTTCCTCACTTCTAGCCTTAAACCTGCACATCTACTCCTCATGAAGCTAGGTCCTCCATAGCTCATGCTTTACCGTCCGTACCCAGCAGGCCCGGGCGTTCAATTACTGTCGAGTTATAAGGTGTGGTCGTTTCGGTGGAACCATTGCAAAATCGACCTCCTTCCCTAAATGAATTTATTGGTCTAAGAGTTTTGGATAACCCACTGAAACAAATGCTAACAATGTTTACTTCGAGAATGCTCCAAAATATATGTCACCAGCACTAGATTCCTAAAGGAAATGTATTTCTCTCGAAAAAGGTTAAACGAGCACACACTCCTCTGTTGGGATATATGGTGCAATAGGTATATGTACCTAGGCGGTGTTGTCCTACCACTCAATCCATTTCTACACACGATTCTTTAAGAGTTTGGGTTGGGTCCCCCTAAGTTCACCCCAATGGGTATGCTCTCTTAAGCTTCCTATTCATGCTTTTGATGAATCGGTTCCAACATCCGCCAAATTTCCAATTGCTTATTTATCTCCTGCACCTTAAGCAAAGGCACGACTCACCAGCTTATATGGTTATTAAGGCCTAGTGTAGATGCAAGGTTATAGAAGCACTCTACAAAAAATGTTTGAACTTGAAAAACAAATATTTCTTTATCCGGTGCTCGTAAGGCTTCAATAGGCACCGACTACTAGAAGTAAGATCCCTTCCTTTTTCTTTTGTCGTTCTTGGATTTCTTTCGTCCAAGTGCTTAGCCTATCATTCACCTCTTCATAAATATTCATACCTAGATGTTCGCAATGAGCATGCTAACACTCTAAAAGCTCTAAAGGAGATTAGTTACCAACGTCACACCACCATATATCTCTTGACTAATGAGAACCTCTGAGGATGTGGGCTTTTACTCCCCAATAGATTCGATATTGCTAATTCAACTCCACCAAGAAGCTCTAGAGCACCATCCTAATTTTCTGCTCCCACTTGTAGCTCTGGCGAGAATCTTTAAGGAGAAATTGAAGGTTCATTGAGCATAGTGCATTTTGAAGAGCTCGTAACAAGAACCGAAAGGCCAGCTGTTGGTGATTCCCCAAGAGAAGAGGACAAAGGAAATAGAATGCCATTAATCCCGAAGGAGAGTGAAAGCATAGGGAGGAGAGAAGGAAAGGAAGAGATAGTGGAAGAGGAAGATGAAGAGGAGAAGAAATCACTAATACCAACAATAGTGAATATTCTACCGGCATGGAGGAAGATGAGTCTTTCGATGAAACATCTCTCGAAGGAACTAAGCTTCCTTCTTCACCTCATCCAAAGTGTGTTAACATCGAAACTCCAAAGAAAACCGAGGAGTTAAGGGTATTGCCATCGGTCAAATCTCCTCTTCCAGCTCGCTCCTTTAGAGATGTTTTGCTGGCTTGAGCCATTTCGATATCTCTATTGGCAACCTCCTTGCCGAGGGTTCTCCAAACTTCAACTTCTTGCCGAGGGTATCTTAAACGAAGGTGGCGAGACACCATCTTTACTTCTATGTGAATTAGGTCTGTAGAGGACTTAGGGCAGCACTCCATACTTTATTAGGATCACGAATACTCATCTCCGTATTCACCTCTATTCTGCAATTCCAATATTTATTCAACATTTCCTTTTGTTTAGGTTCTATGGCTAGAAATAGATACCAAAAGCTTTAATATAGCTATAAGGAGTCTAGAGGATAGACCCTCGATCTACATCCATCCCACTCCATTTATCGAGGTAGTCACGAGATTGATGAAGAAACATTTAGAAGGAAGGAACGAGAATAGGAGGAGGACCATAGAGTTGAAAGACAAAGAAAGAAAATATAAGCCAAATAGAGCTTGTCCTCCGATCAATCCAAATGACACAAAGAGCCACAAGATCACCACTCCTCCTCCTTGGGCACTCCTCTGCCCCGCATCGAATCTTAACCTCCTTCTTACCAACAAGTCCTCGCTTCGATGTCCTTGACCATCACTGTGCCTCCATGTTCGATTCCTCCAAGTTTTATTTTTGGTGCACCACCCAACCTTCATGCTGCCTTTCTCAATCTTTCCTTATAGGGTATCATGTTTGACCAAGACATTGAAGACATTCCCAACAAAGAGGTAAACCGAGATGTTCATAGGATTTAAAAGCATGTTGACTATGGCAACAAATGAAAAAAAAGTCTGCTTCACTATGACAAGTCAATAATTTTTTACTCGAACATCCAATCCTTCAAGTCCGAAAAGAGAACCTAATATAGCATCATCGAAGGGTATAAGGGAGAATCAGAGAAAATAAAGGCTGAGATTGGTGATGCCATAAAGTCTAAAGAAAAGATTCACAGCCTGATGGTGGAGTTGAAACTTTGTACACTCTAATGCCAATTTCGTGTTGAATGATAGCCTCAAGACTACCCACGAAGATAACGCCGCTTCGAAGACACAATTTAGAGAAGGATCTGGCCCTCATCGCCAAAGCGGAAACTATCCTATCCAGGAACAAAACTATCAAATAGAAGGTCATCGAAATTCGAGAGCTTCATGAGAGTTAAAGGAGCTCAAGTAGAAGAATATTAAGGAAAAGGAAGAGATGAATAGTACTCTCCATCACTTCTTCGTAAGCGTAATACAACATAAGAACCTACGGTGGCTGGGGAGCACTTATGCTGAAACTCTAACCAATGCTTGGGACAAAGTGCTCCATCACTCTAAAGCTTCTGGCGAAAGCCTCATCAAGGAAGAACTATTGGCTAAATATCTCAATGTTGAAGATATATCAAAACTTAAAGAGGGAAAATCCACAATAGATACTTAAGATGTTGCTACTGCCGCCGCTACTGATGTCGAGTCTTCTGTTGATCCAAGCACATCGGTCAAGCAACATCGCTAGTTCCAAAATCCAAGGAGCCTACGAAAAACACTCTTAAGGCTATGAGGGTCAGCTCTATGGCCACCTAGTCCATTTCAGCCCCTGCAGCGGCAACTTTTGTCAAGTCGTACATTCGTCCTTTTGTTGACAAACCAATTCAATACTCACCCAAAGAGGCCGAATTTTCTAAGTCCTTACTTCACAATTGACCCTGAGCAAAGGTATATCTCTTGCTTCACATGTGTTCAAGAAAATTCAGTTCTTGCATTAACTAATCACTGACCTTTACCCTTTTTTTTGCCAACTTGTTGGTCATACGCATCTTTCGCCTCCGACCACTTAAAGATCAAGCAGCATGGCTATCATCATCACATCAACCTATATCTCCATAGGACTTGCTGCTCCAATCCTACACCCAAGTTTTGAACTTGGCCCTAATTCCCGAAAGATCATGGCCTTGGAAGAGCCAATGGATGTTTCTCAGTCCCTGGGGAAGGCGTTTGAATCACTAGCACTGCTGGTCCAAACGATCCTATCGTAATGGTCGAGCGGCTGAAGATTGACCTTTCCAAGGTCAAAATCAATAAAGAGCCCAACATTGAAAATTTTGTCAGCTCTACACCCCCATGGCCTACCACTGGCTTCCCTTTATAAATCTAAGATCCCCTTAGAATCAAATCCTCTAAGACTTCTACTGGGAAGACAACCAACATGCTCAACGTCAGAACTAAAGGAGAGACTACCCATTCCGAGGGTGATACTCCCAAAGATGGGGGAATCAAGGGCGGTCAAAACCATAAATGATGAACTAGAGGCTCCAATCAGAAGGGCGGTAAAAGAGGAAACAACAAGTAGGCGATTCTTGGAGCTTATGGGCATGACAGCTTGTGTTTTGTTGTTTCTTTTTGTTGTAAATAGGCCATATTTACACGGGACCAGCCCATGCTACTTATATATATATATATATATATATATATTTATATTTATATTTATATATATATATATATATATATTTATATATATATAAAGTGAAGTAATGAAAGATCACCTTTTGTCCTGCAATCTTTATTTCTTTTACTTGTCTGCATCTTTATACACTGTACCTATTTATGTACTACTACCTGCATATGTAATATAACTGACTGTACTACAATTCATCTATATTATATATGTCTGTTTCTATATAATGCATTTATTTCTTGCAACTTTGTGCATATAAATAAATTTCCTGCAATTGCATTAGTTATATACTGTTGTTTAATCTTGGTTATAGTTGCCAAATTTTCCCGTTTGGCAAAGCAGAATCTTGATTGATCTAACTTCATGGTTATCCCTATTTTGATTAGGTTAAGTTTCCTTTGACTGATTATTACCATAAGTAGTCTAAGTTCTGTATTGCTCCCTATCGCTAGGAAGCATTAACTGCAACATTCATTCTCTACTTATATATCTCTTTTGCAAACTAAATCTTGTTCGCAGAAACTAATTTTCCAAATGCCGGACACCGAGCACTAGTAGGAATTAAAATTTATGGGGAAAATTATCCAATTGCCCTCATTTCGATAACACTTTTCCCATCCTGATCCTGGATTGAAAGAGTCTGATAATTCCTATTCTGGATTTTTAATAACTATCCTTGCTTATCCTTAGTTAATCCTGTCCCATGAGTCTGCTAGCACAATTGTGGAAATCCAGTTTGTATACTAGTTCCCATCTCTTGGAATCAGTGGTTTAATTGCTAAATTTTGAGAATCCCTCCTTATTGTTGCCTATCTTTGGGAAATGGAAAATTCCTAAAGGTCAGGATTGAATTATCCGATCGACCCCTAAATGGTTATCCTTTCTTATCTTTGCCTATCTCCGAGCAATGCCAAATTCCTTAAGGTTGGGATAGAATTTTCTGCTCGATCCCTAAGTGGTCATACGGTCTTGTCATCGCCAATCTGTGAGCAATGGAAATTTCCTGAATGTCAGGGTAGAATTATTCGGTTGAACCTTAACATGAGTTCTCCTTCCTGATGTTGCCAATCTCCAAGCAAGGCCAGATTCTTAAAGGTTGAGGTTGAATTATACGATTAACCCTTGTATGAGTTTTCTTCTTGACGTTGCCAATCTCCAAGCCATGCCGAATTCCTGAAGGTTGAGGTCAAACTATTAGATCAACCCTTATATTAGTTCTCCTTCCTGGCAGTACTAATCTTCGGGCAGTGCTAGATTCCTAAAAGTTAAGGTCGAATTATTCAATCGACCCGAAGAGCAATACCATACTGCTAATCATGCATAAAAATTTCTTTTGCTTGCATGAACATAGTTTCATTAGTTCAAGAAGCGAATTGCATTTATAAACGAAAAATATGGTAAGTCTTGCCTTATTACATCCCTCCCAAAGTCCCTATGTGGCTTATTTGCGAAAAGAAACTAACATAATAATTATGATGTAGTAAGTCATTGTCCCATGCCTGTAAGAGAAGAATTCCATCAATTGTAGCTAGCTTGAATGTTTCATCTCCAAGCTTTCCTTCGATTATGTATGGGCCTTTCCAGTTCGGATCGTATGCCCCTATACTCGGGAGAACTCGTTTCAGAATGAGGTCCCCTACCTCAAAAGTATGATTTTAGATCTTAGCGTAAAATTATCGTGCTACTATTTTCTTGTAAGCAGTTACCCTTAGTTCTGCTTCTTCCTTTTTCTCATCAACCAAAATGAGGGATTCAAGTAGAGTTCCTCGTTTACTTTTGAATCAAAATGCCTTTTACGGTAAGAAAGGAGTTTCGGTTTTATTAGGATCATAGCTTTTGATTCGTAGGACAAGCGAACGGCAGATATCCAGTTGTTGTCTTGTGGGTCGTCCTATAAGCCCATAATGCTAGTGGAAGCTCATTAACATAGCTGCCTTTGGCTCTAGTTATTTGCTTCTTCAAGGTGGACTTGATGATTTTATTCACCTCCTCCACTTGTCCATTCGCATACGGATGTGCTACCTTTAAGAACCTCATCTCAATTCCAGTTGCAGAAGTCCTCGAACTCTGTACTTTCAAATTGAGTTCCACTGTCTGTATTGATTTTCTAGGGTACCCCAAGCCTATTAACGATGTTCTTCATCATGAAGTTGATAGCCTTTTTTGCTGTGATCGTGGCTAGCGGTTCCGTTTCAGCCCACTTCGTGAAATAAACCACTGCAACTATTGCGCGTTTAGCTCTACCTTTCCGATCGGTAGCACACCGATTAGATTAATTCCCCAAACTGTAAATGCTATGAGCTTACCATTTCTATAAGTTATGTAGATGAGGCTATTGGCATCTTCGCAAATCTCGGGAAATGGTCGCACTGTCTGGTGCAATCAGCTGCATCGTGATTTATTGTTTACAAGAAATATCTGTAGCAAAGTGCCATTTTAGCCACAGACTGTACCCCTAATGTGATCACCACAGCCGCCCCATGGATTTCCATAAGGCTCTTCTTATCCTTATCCATGGTTACACTCCGTAGTATGGGGTTGAGAATCCTTTTCTATACAATACTACATCTTACATCATGAATCAAGGTGCCTTTCGAAGGAGTTTCTTCCGTTTGTTTCTGTCTCTCGGAAGAGTCCCCTTGAGCAGATAATCCTTGATTGGAGTCATCCAAAACTCCTCTTCTTCTGTGGTCTCTAAAATGCAATCAACGTCCATTTCATCGATGCTTGGAGACCATTAAAACTTCCACTAAAACCAGTCCCATCATTTGTGCATCCCAGAACTAGCTAGCTTATCCAATGAATCGGCTTTTATGTTCTCCTCCGTATGGATATACATAATAGTGTAGTGCTCTACATCATTCAATAGTTGTAGTACTTTTGTCACGCAAGGAGAGCCTTGGACCCTTAGCATGATATTTCTTCCTCACTTGACAGACCACTAATTGAGAATCACTGAATATCTTTAATGTCCTTATCCCTAGTTATTTTGCTATTCTCAGCCTCGAAATTAATGCCTTGTACTCTGCATTATTGTTAGTTGTGAGAAATTTCAGCCTCATGCATAACAAATTATCCTCATTTAAAGATCCATCTACAAACAGTTTTCAATAAGGAAGCATGACCATATCATCCTCTTTTTCACCATCCCGCATGGTAAACTTAGCGATAACATCTTCCAATACCTATTCTTTATCGCTTTCGTTGGATGGTAGGTAATGTCATATTGGCATAACTCTATGTTTCAATTTAGTAACCTCCCCATTGGTCAGCATAACACCTGCTTCAATAGCCGATCCATTAATACTTTGATCGGATGAGCCTAGAAATATGGTCATAGCATTCTCGACGTAACCAACAAGCCATATGCCAGTTTTCAAACTTTGGGTATTATCCCCTTTAAACTGCTTGTTGATGTAATAAACCGGCCTTTGAATCCTCTCCTCCTCACATACAAGTGTTGCACTTAATGCATGAGTAGACACTACCAAATAGACAAATAAGTTCTCCCTATCCAGTGGTTTGGATAAGGCCGGAGGTGTCTCCGTGTCCCTCAATAACTCCTCGAAGTACTTCTGACAATCTCGATTCCATTCAAAATTCTTCTTACCCTTTTTTAAAGGAATCGAAGAAGGGTGTGCATTTGTCCGTTGCTTTTGAGATGAACCAAATCAACGCAGCGATCTTCCTATTCAAGCTTTGTATTTATTTCTTCATAGTCGAGGCAGTTACATTACTCAAGGCACTAATCTGCTCAGCATTGGCCTCAACGCACCTCACAATAACAACAAATCCTAGGAATTTTCCGGGTGCTACACTGAAAGAACATTTTAATGGATTCAGCTTCATTCCATACTTACATAAAACCTCAAGCATCTCTAAAAGGTCATCCAAAATTGTACCATGATACTCGTGACTTCACAATTATGTCATCTATGTATACCTCCATTGTCTCTCCGATTTGGATTTTGAAGATAGGATTTACCAATCTCTAGTAAGTAGCTCAGGCTTATTCAAACCGAACGGCATTACTCGATAGCAGTATAATCCCAAATCCATTATAAAGCTAGTCTTCTCCTAATCTGGAATACGCATCAAAACTTGGTTATAACCTCAATAAGCATCCATGAATGAAAGTAACTTATGCCCTATGGTCCTATTTACCAATTGGTCAATCCTGGACAACATGAAGCTATCCTTCGGGAATGCCTTATTCAAATCTAAATACTTGGTACATATTTGTCATTTCCCATTTGATTTTTTGACCAAGATGGGGTTGGATACCCATGTAACATATTGAACGTCGAAGATAAAGATGGTTTCCCTCGATTTATCCACTTCTTCCTTTATTGCAATAGAATGCTCTAGACCCAGATTGCGTTTTTTCTGTTTAACTGCTGTAAACTTTGGATCAATATACATTGTATGACATGCTATCTTTGGCTATATCCCATACATATCTGAATGCATCCAAGAAAACACGTCTAAGTTCCCTCGGAGGAAATTAACCAATATTTTCCTTAAATTAGGGCTAATATAAGATCCAATTTTTAGAACCAGTGTAGGATCGTCCTTATCAATTGGAACATTCATCATCGGCTCCCCCAATGTTGCTCGCCATTCCCTTGTCATCTTCCTAGGATTCATAGCCTTATCAAACTTAATATGGTTTCTAAGCCAGGGTCCGTGCTTTAATTGATATGCCCGCGAATCTTAAATTTGGTGGGTTCCATCTAAATTCTCGCCTTTCTCCCATCGCTTTGCGTCTCTTGATCTGCATCATAGCATTCACCTCCTGCACTCTGGTCTCTTCTTACCAATCTGACTCCATTCTTCATAAGAAATTCATCATTAGACACCAAGGAGCTAGTGCTATTTTAAAATCAGTAATGGCTGATCGATCTAAAAAGGCATTGTATGCCGAGTATTCATCCACAATAACAAATTTATGAATCAGGATTATCCAACGATCTCCTTTACCCAACTCCACAAGTAGATCGATCGTCCTAATTGGTTGTTTTGCTTCTCCTATAAACCCTTGCATCTTTGTTTTATAAGATGTAACCTCCTTTATATTAATCTTCATTTGATCAAATGTCCTTTTGAATAGTATGTTCATGGAACTTCCAATATCTACCAAGACTCGCATACTGTTGCGGTCTTATACCTGGCGTTGTTACCATGGAGTCAAAGGTCTGCTATGACTCCATCAACATCTTTATTTCTTAACATAACATCATCTATTATCAGTCATTATTGCTTAGTCGGAGCTCCGTCTTCTATGGCAAAGCAATCCTCCTATGGTACGTGCTTTAGTGAGCTCATGTACCTCTACATTTCCCTCCAGCTTTTCTCTGCTAGATGAGGTCCTCTAGTTATGGTATTGATAATCAATCTTCCATCATTCTGTCGGGGACCTTCTCCACTTAGTAAAGGCTGATTTCCTTAGGCAGGCTTTTGGTGTCTTCTAGTTTAATCATCTTCTTGTGGTTCTTCAACGTACTGTTGGAGTTTATTTTTCCTTATCAATTCTTTAATGAGATCCCTCAAATGTCGGCACTCATTCATGTTGTATCCATGAGTTTCATGGATACGGCAAAACTTTCCAAAGAGCCTTTTCTACTTAGTCGCCTCCTTCTTGGGTGACTTTTTATATTATTCCATTCCTTGAGTAGTAAGAAATATGTTTTCAGTATATTATTTAAGGGTGTATATTATTATGGTTATGTATTTCTCGGCCATTTCTTATTTTCATTGCACCCACCGCCAAGACCTTGATTCCTTTTCCTTTGATTGCAAGAATTTCCAGCATTAACCACCATGTTACCAAAGTTTTATCCAGCTTGTTTAATCTCCATGTTGCTAGAGATAATTTCATTTGATTGTTCGTCATTAGCTTTTCCAGTATGTAGACTCGCCTCTCCTAATCGCAGGAACTAATTAGCCTTCCAATGGAACTCTTCCACAATCGTAGGTTGCTTCATTTTCAGCCATCTACCAAAATCTATGTCTGGGTGTATGCCTCAGACCAATGCCATAAATACTAGATCCACCTTTTGATTACTCACTTTTGTAATAGCAATATTAAACCGATTCAAGAACCCTTTCAGCAACTCCATAAGTCCTTGAGGTAGACTCGACAAGGACATCGCATCATTAGTTGTGCAGAATGGAGCCAAAGCTACTCCAAGGTCGTTCTAGCCAACTCCTCAAAAGTTGATAAGGATATCGGCATGAGCCTAGTGAACCACGTTGATGTAACATCTTCCAAAAAGATAGAAAAACATCTACATTAAACAACACTCGTTGCCCTAGCTTCATCCATGTGACATTTATACTTGAGAAAATGTTTTCGAGGACCAGTGGTCCCATTATACGATAACATTGTTGGCACTGTAAATACTCCTCTTAGAATATTTTTCATAAACAGAATTCTGGATGGCACGGAACCCCAATCCTCATTGTTTCTACCTTTGCTTTCCTTGACCAACTGCTTAACCATGTTCAATATATATTCCTCCCTGGCACGGTGTTCAAAAGGTCGACAATCAAGGGTTATGCCGAGTGTTTGGCTCTGTAAACGATCTCGGTTTACCCATTGACGTCTAGGCTCTCCAATCTCTAGGAGGACCACTCTCTGGCTTTCCATTGACGTTCATTTGGTTTTGTTGCAGCTATTGTGACGCCCCATCGATTACTAATAAAATCGTGTAACTCGGATTTTACGATGCCACTTTTATAAATTTCTAATGCCCTAGCGATGCATAATTAAATTTTTAAAATTCGATTTTCCGATGCCATTTCAACGACTTTTCGATGCCCTGGCGATGCCCAATTAGTTGTTAGAAGTGGACTGTCTAAGACTATTTAGACACCCTACTGAAGCCATTGCTGAAATATATTTGTAGTATTTCTACTGCATTTCTAACCTCAATCACATATTCAAATATATACATTATATATTTACCTCCAAATAAATATTGATATCACAAATTCATATACCATACCATCACATACCACCAAATTCATATACTAAAATATAGCACCGAACGTAATAATATCATAAATATTATTTGATGTCATAATATTCAAACAATATCATCACAATGTAAACCAAATATCCAAGCAAAACCATCATAATATAAACCAAATATTCAAGCAGTATCATCACTATATATATAAACCAAACATCCAAAACAATAACAACACAAATACTTCCTACTCCACCGGGTCGTACCCACCATTACTTTCTCCCTTACCATCACTAGAAATGTCCTCGTCTAAAAAGCGCCACAGAAATGCATCCATAAGTAATCCAAGATTCTTCTCTAGCTTACCAATGTGTGACTTCAACTGTCCGTTTTCTTCTTCTACGGCATTACTAACTGTAATATCTCTATCTAATGATGATCTCTACATTTTAACCAAATTTGTTTTCTAATAACATGGAATGTTTTATTCAACTATTTTATTTGTCAAACAAAATTTTTAAGTTTCCATTAGCCATATATTTGTCTCATTAATTAAGTGATTTAACCAATATATTTGTTTGACTTATTAAAGGATTTCGAAAAAGGGTAATTTAACTTGAATAAACTCTTGTCTAATTTATTGAAACTTTATAATTTAACTCAGTTATATATATATATATATATATATATATATGTATGTATGTATGTATGTATGTATGTATGTATGTATGTATGTATATATGTTTGTTTAATTTAATGAGTGATTGATGTGCATGTAAATGTGCATATTTTTACTTCCATATTTAATCTACTTTTAATATAATAAATGTCTTAATTAGGTATTTTTACGTGTTTAAAACCAAATTTCAAATATTCTTTCAAGTCATCATTCATGCATCTAATTTGGGGCACATTGGTAATTTTGTGCATATATTAATTTTGAGAATATTCACTTGCACATTTATTTTTATTTGTTGAAATTTAGATGGAAATATGAAGAAGTTCTAATGGAAATATGAATGCACAAGGATGGAAACAAAGGAATGAAGAAATAATTCAATTCATGAAATTATGGAGGACCCCACCTACCCACTTACCTTAATCTACAATTAGAAACTGCTGCACATGTTAGTGGAGCTTAAAGTTACATGCATACTTAATGGAAGACTAATTAGTGGCTAATGATAACTTGGTGGCCACACTTCCTAAGGGGTATTTTTGGTAGTCTCCTAAAATATGCATTAGGGTCTTAAGCTTGTATAAATACCCCTCTTATATACATGTAATGAAGTTTTTAGTTTTTACATTATCATGCAAGTTACAGCCTCAAATTAAAAGAGAAATAAAAATGGCTTCCTAAGCCTCTTCGTTTTCTACTTGCTTTTATTTAATGCTTACATGTTCTTTTATGCTTATTTTCTTTTATACACTCTCTTTTCTTTCATTTTAGTAGTGCAGATTTATTTTATGCAAGTGGATTAATTCTCCTTTTATTTTATTTAGTTCTTACTTCGTTTATTTTTCTATGTTGAAATTTTCAAGTGTTCAAATGATAACACAAATGAGTTGCTAAACCCCTTCAATTTAGGGGTACTAAAATTATGTAAATTCAACATATTGTGTGATTTATGATCTCTTTTATGCTCCATGAAGAGTTTGATTTTGATGTAAAATTATAAAGTGAATTTGATAGCCTATACTGTATTCACAAATAGGCTATTCTTATTAAAACGTAAACACAATTTACATCATCATTTATAAATTGATTTTTGTTATCCGTAAAAAATTCTTAGAAATCGAAGTATGAAAGAAGAACACGAGAGCATTGATAAAGATCAGAAAGCACCAAGATGGTCTAGTTAAACATAGCTTTCTACAAGGAGATAGAAATGCCAGTACCTTTTGAGAAGGTCAAAAGGATGTTTCGACAGTGCCAACAGAGAGCTTTCGACGTGGTCGAAGGCTACCTCTCAAAGGCAGTGGATAGCGGACTCTCTAAATTTTGTGCCAAACCATTCAAAACGTCTTGGTTTCGCCTACATTCACCTTCCTTACAGATGTATTCGACTAAGTTAGCCTTTCGAAAGCGTATAAATCTTTTCGAAATGGTTAGAGCCACTATCACCTATGAAGGAAGAACTATACATCTATCACCATAAAAGCATAAGGTACCGAGTTACTCGGGGAAGAAGCTTTCGAATGAGACCACTAACAATAAAGCCTTTTAGGTGCTTCGACTCACTCGAAGCCAAAAGAAGGCATGTTCCGACAGCATCGAAGGTCAGCGCCTTGGTGGACTCAATCGGGACATCAATATTCAAGTCAAAATCGCATCAATAGACCTTTCGACAAGTTCGAAAGGCTGTCAAGCAACTCTTTTCGATGAAGTTGAAAGGAAACAAAGCAAGAGAGATGCCCAACCTCCAATGGCAATAGAAGGATGACTAAAACCCTTTTGACCAGGTCGAATGTTATGGATGAACACTTGCGAAAGCATAAAGCTTAAGCTTTCGACCGCGTCGAAAGCTTTGGGTCGAAAGGTCCCTACCCGCATCTATAAATATGACCCCAGCGATCAGTTGTAAGGGGCAGATTCCTTCCACTTTTCACTTATAGTTTCTTAA
Source organism: Allium cepa (assembly GCA_030765085.1). NCBI lineage: Eukaryota > Viridiplantae > Streptophyta > Magnoliopsida > Asparagales > Amaryllidaceae > Allium > Allium cepa. Next base: position 457,288,610 of record CM060944.1, read on the forward strand.
GCTTGTAAACCCTAATTCTCAAATAAAATTGGGGATTTGGTCAATTTGTGCAATTTAGTTTCAATAAAAAGAGGATTGTGATAATCTTGCTCACTTAGCAGCTCAGGTTTCCTTATTTTTCATAAACATGACAACCTGAAGTTGAGTTGATCGAAAGGAACCCATTTGACCAAGTTGAAACCCTAAGTTTTCTTATTTCCAAGAAGCCTTAACTCAAATCTACTAGATTGCAAGTGTTACCCCTTTCAATAGAGTCAAAATCTTCACAACTTAGTTATTTCCAAAGTCCATTAAGTCACAAACTCAAGCTCCCTTGTCTATGTCAAAAAGTGGTTTCGATAGAGTTCTTAGTCACACTCGTTCGAAAAGATTTACCAAGAGAAAGACTATCCTTTTGACTATGTCGAAAGGTAACAAAGACGAGTTTTTGATCACTTTTAGCTACTTGAAAAGCTTTATCAATCCCTATTCATTCGAAAGGAGGATTTGAAAGCATTACTCATACTCCAATTCGAAATTTGAGGTGTTGATAAGTTTTCCTGTCAACATTTTTAGTGCTAAAAGGAGGGCTTGAACCTCCGCTTCTAAATAATTCTCATTATAGATTAATTGCATAATATTTTTTGTCCAAAGGAAGAAGATGGAAGGAACAAGGAAAGATAATGACATTTAAAATGAAGAAACTATGCCATAATCAACTTTGGAAAACGATATCATCCCAAACTTTAACATAGAAAATATGGAAATTGGACACCCTGCAACACTGATAAACAATGAGATCAAAGTTCAGAATCTACAAAAACAAATAATAGCAATTCGAGAATTGCTTAAAGGAGTTCCATCTCAAGAATCGCTAAGGGTCATGGAAGGAGGAGATGGAGCATAACCTCCAAATGAGGATCAAGAAAGCCAGGTTAAGAGAACCACTGAGCAATCAAATAGTTTAACTATAAAGGCAGCAAAAATCACCATGACAACATTAACAACCAAGTCACACAGGATATGACAAAAAATGTATTCAATGAATTAGGGAAATATGTAATCCCGCAAAAGGCTCCTTTTTTAGAAGAAAACGCAGCACCTAGCATCCCCCTTCACATTCAATTTTCTCCACTAAAATATGATGGAACTACCGACCTAAGGGATCAGTTAGTAGCTTTTGAGATACGAATGGATCTCTATAACACCCTTGGGGTAGTTCGTTGTAAACTTTTCCCAGTAACTTTCCAAGGAGCGCCGATCAAATGGTACAGAAGTTATCGAGTGAAAACCATCAGTTCATTGCCACAATTTTCCCATGACTTTGTGACATAATTTTATATATTTAAAGACCCAAATGTTGGCTTTAGCATGTTAGCTACTATTAAACAAGGATCAGAAGAACCACCAGACGAGTATTTAAAGTGGTTTCGCATAGAAACATTAAAAGCAGAAAATGCAACCGATAGAGACAAGTTGATAGCAATTCAGTCAGAGCTAATCGAGCAAACACCTTTCTGGGAAGATCTTTATATTAATGGACACAAAGATCCACGATGCTTCTATTCATGCGTAGATAAATTTATCCAACTAGATAAAATAGGCCATGATAGGAAAAGATCGCGACAAGGCATATAAGAAGAAAGATTTAACTCCAATCACTCTAAACATAAATCAAAAGGCGGTGAAAGGGTTTGGAAGAGAATTCAAGAATATAACTATGTAGCCTTAAATCAACCACTTTCTCATATATTTGCTACAGTAAAAGATGATGAAAGCTTCTCAATTACACATAGAAAACGAATCCGACCAGAGCCTAAAAGAGGGGAGGATTATTGCGATTATCACAAAGCAAATGGACATAAGACCGATAAGTTCCGTGAATTGGCTGGAATTATTCAGAATATGATTAAATCAGGAACTTTAAAAGAGTTCATTAAAAGGACTTGAAAGACCCCTTGAGGAGACCGACATAGCAAATTCAAAATGCAGATTCCTATCATGAAGTCTCGCGGCATTTGTTCAACTATAAACTTTCTTCTGTCATAACTTTATAACTTGATTTGTACTTTGGTTTATGCTAAAAATTTGGCATGTATTGATTCAAAATTCAAGTGTCATTATAGGTAAAACAAAACTAGTCCATGGCATTCAACATGCTCTTGAAGCACAACAAATCTCCAGCAACTCAAGAAAGACAACTCAAATGTCTGATATAAAGTGGCTACTAAAGATGGAACAACACAATACAAAGATATGCCCTCATGAAACCTCAAGCTACTATCAGTCCTTCACCAATTCCAAAAAAAGAAGAAGAAAAAGACTTAGAAATAGACTATTCTATTGCAGAGCAATACTCACCAAGGTATGGTAACCTATCTAAAGGAGAAATCACTACATTTCAATTCGATCTTTGACAAATTATTTTACTAAAGAGAAATTTCCCAAACCTATCTACAAAGAAAAACTATTTTCAATTACCCCGCAACCTAGGAAAAAATAAGTGTTATCTATCCTAAGAACTAGTTAAACAATCTTCCAAAGATATCATTTAGCATTAGTAAATACACACAAAGGATTTCCAGCTAAGCAATCTCAATATTTTAAAGTACTCTAAAACTGTTGGCAAGGAGAAGCCTGTCCACACATTTTAAAGAGAAGTTCAAAAAACTTTCAAAAGCTTATTGACCAAAACTCACTAGGAAATCCTATACCCACTTTAAAAACTATAGGTTCATGAGTCATGACCTCCTAGTCTTTTATTTAAGATTCGTATTTCCATTATGAGAAAAACAATTTTAAGCCCTTACCAAAGGCACCTTCGGGAGGAAAGGACAAATCCCGTTGAGCCCTTACCAAAGACACCTTCGAGAGGAAAGGACAAATCCTCTCAAGCCCTTACCAAAGGAATCTCCTAGAGAGAGAATCAAAACCAATAAAGTCCAAACCACCTGTTAGGGGATGGGTCGGGATAAGAACCCATCAGCAACCTTCTAGAGGAATGTCAACTCAACATACACTACATCTCTTAGAGCCAAGGGAAACCCACAAGAGGCACCCAACAAAAGAAAAGAGACAAATATGTCTACAACTTGAAACAAAAGTCAAAACCCAAGAGAATAAAGGGTTAAAGAAAGAAATCTATCTACTAAGACAAGAGTCAGAACCTAAGAGAATAAAGGGTTAAAGAAAGAAATCTATCTACTAAGACAAGAGTCAGAACCCAAGAGAATAAAGGGTTAAAGAAAGAAATCTATCTACAAATTGAGAAAAAGTTGAAATCCTAAAGAAGGATGCACATAGAGGCAAAAGGACAAATATGCCCAACGCCAAAATTTAGAATGGACAAGGAGTCCGAAACCATATCCCGAAAAGATAAAAATATGGGCTAATAAATGTGGAACATCCGATGTTTGAAGAATGATTTCCACATCAAAGTATTTAGAAATCTACATCCTAAGAGAAAACACAAGACCAGAGAATGAAAAAGGAAATCCACAATCTGATAGCAAAAGTAAAAGTCTATACCAAAGTCATAAGAGTAGAATAGGCAAAAAGTTATTACTAATGATAATAGAGACTTCACTTGAAGATTAGATTGAGTAAACCACTCCTGAATCCCCAGAAATAGGGTAGTCCCTTAGAATAGAAAGTCTGGACATAATAAGTGGAATTACCGTTCCCAATGATGGCATAACTTGACAAAGCTACTCACTACTAACTCATAGGTCCAGGTCTTTTTCTTGAACTTATTAAGTTAACCTTTGTCTAACAAGTTTCTGGGTTTATGCTTCTATTGAACATAATCCATTTGTCAACTGAGATCCTGACAAGCTTTTGGTTAAATTCTTAATTTTATGAACTTTTAACTTCTTTCCATGAGGATTGCCTTTCTAGGATTTTGTCAATCCAAAAACCAATATATTGACTTTTAAGATAACTTATGAGTTCCGTATTCCTAATTCTATTGGTGAATTTCCATATTGATTTCCCACTAGATTATTGGTTGATGAATTTTCAATTTCCTCGTTGATCTCTATGATGATTCATGAATTTTACATATTACAATTCCCTTTGGGATTTTCATGGTGATTTCCTATTGATTGTCTATTTCATGAATTCTTAATTTTTTACCTCTATTATTGACTTTACATACTAATTTGTGGATTTCCCATTGATTTTTTGACTTTGAATTAGAATGCACAGGTTTTTAATTACATTCTTGAATTTTTGGGTTCCCTTTTTATAACATTCTACTTTTTTGATGAAATCAAAGTTTCCTTGTTGATTCTTGTGGTGATTGATAAATTTCGCATTCCTTATTTTCTTATTTGGATTTTTGATGATCTTTATTGAGCTTTTTAACTTGATGAATTCTGAAGTAACTTGTTAATTTTCGTAAGGATTTATGAATTTCTAATCTCTTTATTGGGTGTTTGATAATCCCTTATAAGGTTTTTGATTTAGTGAATTCCAAATTTCCTCAGGGATATTTATGATGATTAGTGAATTTTGTATTCTTAATTTCCTCAATGGACTTGAGATTATTTCTTATTTGATTTTTAGAATAACGAATTTTGAATTTCCTTGCTGGTTTTTATAATTTTACATGAATTTTATGTTCCTCATTTCTTTGTTAGAATTTTGATGGTCCTCTGCCATTTTTCTGATTTCATGAACCTTACATTTCCTTATGGATTTTAATGAAGATTTTTGATTTTCATATTCCTGAGTGCCTTATTGGATCTCTGATTTTAAGAAGCCTGGATTTCTTTAATTTCATGACGATTTGAGAATCTCATATTCTTGAATTCTGAATTGGAATTTCTGATGAACACTTATTGAATTTTTGGTTTAGCGCGTTCTAGAATTTCTCTGTGGATTTCAATGATGATTTATGGATTTTGTGTGCATGATTTCCTAACTAGATTTTGGACGATCTCTTGTTAGTTTTCAGATTTTATGGATCTTAAACTTCCTTGTGGATTTTGATAGTAATTTATAAATTTCCTATTTTTGATTTCCTTATGGGACTCTTGTTGGATCCTAACTTAGCGAATTCAATATCCTATTCTTGAATTTACGATGATTTGCGAATTTAAATTGAATTTAAAATTTGGTTTCGATGCCAGATATTCATATCGCCAAATGGCATCAATACCAGACTACTTACCGCTTTTCCACTAAATGAAGATTACTATCAAAAAATGTGGGGATGAAAGTAAATCATAATGAGATTTCAAAGAAAGACTTCTTTAGGCAGAAGATTCATATCTAATGAGTGAAGGAAAGCTAACTTGAGAAAAGGAAATCTAGAATATATGATAACTTTCTTCAAAGGTTCATTTATTTAAGTCAATGTCTACAAATCAGGCGATATTATTCCACATTCTCGATAGAAGTAGTTTAATCATATATATATATTAGAATATTTTATCCGAAAATATTACCTAATAACACCTTGAACAATGACTTCATAAGTTTAAGATTACACATTAAGGTCTCATAACAAAGTTACAACCTTAATAGAGGTTATTATCTATTTTGTAGGAAATAAAGAAAGAAATTCCTTGGAGTTTTTATCCTAAAAAACAAAAGCTTCTTTCATACTAGTCATGGCTAAATGGTATCCATAAAACATTCTCAGAAATAAAAGTATGAAAGAAGGAACACGAGAACATTGATAAAGATCATAAAGTACCAAGATGGTCTAGTTAAACACAACTTTTGACAGGGAGATAGAAGTGCCAGCAGTACCTTTCGAGAAGGTCAAAAGGACGTCTCGACAATGTCAACAAAGAGCTTTCGACATGGTCAAAGGCTACTTCTCGAAGGCAGTGTATAGCGAACTCTCTACATTTTGCGCCAAGCCATTCGAAACATCTTGGTTTCACCTTCACTAAAGATGTATTCATCTAAGTTAGCCCTTGCGAAAGCATATAAAGCCTTTCTAGGTGGTTAGAGCCACTCTCACTTATGAAGGAAGAACTATACATCTATCATCATAAAAGCATAAGGTTTCAAGTTAGTAAGGGCAGAAACATTCGAAGGAGACCACTTACAACAAAAAATTTCAGCCGTTTCGACTCATTCAAAGAGAAAAGAAGGCATGTTCCGATAGCAAAGAAAGGTCAACACCCATGTAGACTAAATAGGCACATCAACATTCAAGTAAAAAGCGCATCAATAGACCTTTGGACAAGGTCGAAAGGCTATCAAGCAAGTCCTTTCGACGAAGTCGAAAGAAAACAAAGCAAGAGAGAGAAGTCCAACCTCCAGCGGCAACAGAAGGATGACTAAAACCCTTTCGACCAGGTTGAAAGGTATGGCTCAGTGAACAATTAGGAAAGCAAAAAGGTTAACCTTTCGACCGCATCGAAAGCTTTGGGTCGAAACGTCCCAATCCACACCTATAAATATGACCCAGGTGTTAGTTATAAGGGGTGGATTCCTTCAACTTCTCACTTGTACTTTCTTAAACTTATAAACCCTAATTCTCAAACCAAATTGGGGATTTTGTCAATTCGTGCAATTGATTTCAATAAAAAGAGAATTGTGATAATCTTGCTTACTTAGCAGCTTAGATTTCCTTATTTTTCATAAACTTGACAACTTGTAGTTGAGTTGATCAAAAGGAACCCATTCGACCAAGTCGAAACCATAAGTTTTCTTATTTGCTAGAAGCATTAGCTCAAACCTACTTGATTGCAAGTGTTACCCCTTTCAATAGAGTCGAAACCTTTACAACGTAGTTATTTCCAAAGTCCATTAATTCCCCAACTCAAGCTCCCTTGTTTGTGTCGAATATGGTTTCGATAGAGTTCTCATTTACACCCATTCGAAAGGATTTACCAAGAAAAAGATTACACTTTCGACTGTGTCGAAAGGTAAGAAAGACGTGTTTTTGATCACTTTTATGTATCTGAAAAGCTTTAGCAATCTCTACTCATTTGAAAGGAGGATTCGAAAGCATTACTCATACTCCAATTTGAAATTTAAGCTGTTGAATAGTTTTCTTGTCAGTAATTTTTTATTGTGAAATTAAGGTAGAAACAAAATTTTATGATCTATGTTACTAAATACAATAGTAATAGATCATAGTTAAAATAGCTTTTGCATTGACTTCATTTTCAATACTTTTGATAAGTGGTTTTGGTTATTGTATTACAGTTTGATGGTCTAATTATGTTAATTAATAGCATAAATAAACCATACTTATGATAAGTACATCACTAATTCCACTTAAGATCAAAATTGAGAGATCATAGATTATTTTTGTGTTGATTTATGTAAAAATATGAGAGTGAATTTGCCTCTAAATTGCTTTCTAATCTCATATTTTCATTCACTTGTTCTAGCTAGTTTTACAATTTTTTTAGCTTAAAATCATTCTCAAGTTTGGTTTAATTTGATTGAGTAGAATTTTAATTAACACAATTCCCTATGGATCGACCTGTACCCACCACATACTAAAATTATACGTCTTCCGCATGTGGATATTTTTATTACAATTTGTTAGCTATTTTCTAATCTGATAGAAATTTAGTCGATTCAACAAGTTTTTGGCACCGTTTCCGAAAAATTTGATTTGATTTTATTTCTATTCTTTGAATTATTATTATTTTTATTGTGTGTTAAGTTGAATTTAAAAAATTTGTATTGTGCGTTTGTGTGATTTTCGTTTGCATTTTAGTTATGTGCTTGTTGTTTTTTTTTTCCATTTGCATTTCTATTTAAAAAGAAAAAATATATAATTAAAAAAAAAGATTTCATTACTCACTTTTGCATTTACATTTTTACATTTGCACTTTTCGTTTTCTTCTTTTGTTTACATTAATAACATATCTCACTGTCACATTGCTCCAAACCTCCTCTGTCCTAACATACTACACACTATGCATATCCCCTCCTCTTAATTGCAATACTCCTTCAATCACAGCAACACCCTCCTCTACAATGTCAAAAATTGTGCACATTCTTCTCAACCACCCACCAAACCATTCACTGCCTTTTCTGTCACATAACCACATCACAAACCTCCCCATCATCCCTGCATACTCCTGCTACACCTGACCATCTCCACATCAACTTGCAACACCCCTTGCCTGTAGCTTGCACTTAACCACCAGCAACCATACATCCCCCATCTGTTTACTACACTGCACTACCAACCACTTCAATCTTCATACATTATCACCTTGTAGTACTTCATACATTATCACCTTATAGTGCATCTCTACCATACTTCATGTAACAACCCGCATATATTACGATTGTATATTTAAATGATTTATTTAAATATGGCATCGTTAGTCGGATTAAAGTCCGAAATACTACTTTTTGCAAACAGTCGAATTGGGACTCGAGACTACTTCCATTGAGTTCAAAACGATGTTTGCGATCTTTTTAAGTATAAACATCAATATGTTTGGAGTTGGCTAGAATTTTGCTATATTTCTATTGGGCTTTGGGTTTAGGTTTCAGCCCTTTGACCCATTTAATACCCTAACTCCACCCCCTCTCCTCTTCATTCATTCTCATTTCCTAATACTTTCAAGCTAAGATAAAAATGGGGGAAGAGAAAAGAAATTAGAAATTCCTAAGCCCTGATTCTTTTAAGAATTATCAACTTCAAGCTAGAAATCAAGGAGAAGCTAGGGTAAGCATCCACTTTATCTTCTCTATCTCAACATCCCTTCAAATTTTAGAAATTCCTAAACCCTAACTTAGGAAATATTTTTCTTATAAGCTTAGATTGAAGATTCTTGGGTTAAAATTGAAGAGTGGTTGATCTAGCCGTGCTTGATAGCTTCTCACTTGTGTTTTTGAGTTAAAGGTGAGTTCTTTAACTCGCATCTACGTCTATAACTTTCATTGTTTTTAGGTATGAGTTCCTAACATCTATTCATGTTCATTTTCTTTTGATTTGAATTGATTTGGTGATTTTTCCAATTTTTGGTTTTGAAGTCCAATTTTATGAAAATCCTACTATGGATGTTTGGGGTGTATCGAAGAGCCTATAAGGTTGGCCTGTCGCTTGGCGTAAATCCCAAGTCGTAGTTGCTCCGCACGATCATTCCCGAATTGTCTTGGCCATCATGGCCTAGGCAAATTGTTGCCCAGCCCAGGTATCTAGACGTCAAAAATTAAGGTTCAGACGTCTGAGTTTTGCATTTTGGAGAAAAGAATATACGGGAGAAAAATAAAAATGGCAGAGAACAGAATCAGACGTATGAAACAACCTTTTAGACGTCTGAAACACCTTGTTAGACGTCTGATACCACCTTTCAGACATCTGATACAACATGTCAGACGTTTGGAGCCACCTTTTAGACGTCTGGATGGTTTTTGAATTTCCAAAACCTAAGTCCAGACGTCTGGATTGACCCCAGACGTCTGGAACTGTTGATTTTGCCTAATTTGCCTATTTTTGAGAAAATTTTCAAGGTTTATCGATTTTTTATATCCGATTAGTCGTTATCGCTTTTATCAACTTTGATGACTTCTTTTTCTTGATTTTTGGGAATATCCATTTTGATGGATTTGGTATCGATTTCTTTGGATTTAACTCACATCTTCGTATGTGAATTTTTGATGATTGATTGTTTCTACAGTCATTTCTATGGTTTATCACTTTAAAATGCAAAGGTTTCTATACTAGTAGTAAATATTCAAACTCTTTCATCAAAACGATTTCAACATTTACTTTCAATATCAAACTTGCTTTTAAAACCGTTTTCTAATCTATTAGTATATACAAACCTTTACCTCATTCGTTTAAGAAATCCAATTAAATGACATAGCAAAACAAGTGGTATGAAATGCTTGCGTTTACTTTGTCGGTTAATTCTTAGAATTGTTCGATTGAAACTCTTGTGACAATTTTCGAGTGAAAAATCTATAGTTTTTCGTAAATACTTAAGTTAAGCCAGTGGTTATGGACATGAAGCTAAACTCATTTATTTACTAGATTAGTGTAATTCACACTTTTTATCGATCAATGATGATCATTTTGTGATTTAGACTAGCGATGTGCGATGTCTCTTTGTCCACGTAGGGGATAGTACCTCGATTTATGGAGCTTCGTCTCATTTTTATAGGCTAGCGACCTATGTTCTTTTATGGAGATCGGTTCAAAGGGCGTATCGTTATTGTACTACGTCGTTGTCCAATTTATTTGAGTTTTGGGTATATCGGACTTACTAATAATACTACATCGTTGTTTCGAATTATTCGGCCGTACCGTAATTAACTACATCGTATGTGTTTCAGGTTCATCGGGCGTACTGTTAATATACTACGTCGTTGTTCCAAATTAAACGGGCATACCGTTATTGTACTACATCGTATTGAGTTTCTGGTTCCTTGGGCATACTGTTAATATACTACATCGTTGCACCAGCTCTATGGATAGCGACCATGGGTTAGCGACCCGTTTGTGATACACGTGTTGGTGAGTTTTCATGCTCCCGTTTGTGATAGGCCTCCCCCTTTATGTTTTCTAGGTTTCTAGTTTGATGATTTCTAGAATTTGTGTTTCACCAATTTTGTGACTGGCATTGATATATTTGTCAATATTTATGGTTTGGTGAATATAATAAGGAATATGACATTCTTTTTTATTTCTGAGACTCTTGAGATATTGTATGATTTTTGTTGTTATCTAATGTATATTTTTCATAGTATGGCATTGTTGTTATCATACGTTTTTGTTATATCTCTTATCCCATCTCATTTTATCTGATATTTATAGCTAGACTGATCCGTTTATTATTTTCTTATTAAATAATACTCGGGTAAGACCGAGATGTTACAGGTGCTTCTGCTTGACTCCTAATCTGGGACCATCATCTGACTTTTGTCTAACAACTTAGTTTAGTAATTTTTGTTGTTATACATGCGAGATAGAGACTCCATGATGTATACTTATTCTTTTGTCTAGCACTTGTACCTATTCTTTTGTGATGTAGTGGATACACTTCTATGTATTATATTCATATCTGTTTCCGCCTTTGTGATATGGATATCTATGACTGATTTGTGTTATGCTTATTTCTATATTTGTTTCCAAAGACCACAAAGCCACTATGTAGTAGCTTTGAGTTTGTATTTGATATGTTGGATTTCCTCTTGAAATGAAATGCGTGACAATACCATCTGACATATCGGTACTCGCACAAAGCCATTTCATGGATGGTCGCTCCTCAACAGCCTTATTCTTCGTGCTAGTCGACAGCATTACCCAGTGGTGTCCTTGGATAGCGTGAGTATAGAGGTGGGCCTCACAGCTTGGTATCGGAGCCAAACTTTGGATTAATATAGAACAATTTAACAAGGATCATTGTCCAAAGTCTTTCTTAGGAGTCGTACCTTAGGATTTAATTCGAGTCATTGGGCCCGTTCTATCCTATTTCCTTTTATGATGCCTTGTTTTAACATTCATGGTTGTTTGATATTCATTCTAAGAATAACATTTTTCTTCTTCTTTCTTTCTTTCTTAAAAAGGAGAAATGGTTAGACTAGGCCGTCCCAGTGCCGGTCAATCTAGTGTTACTCCCCAGGATGGAGTATTTATGTCTTCCTAGCAGCTTTTAGATCTTGTAAAGAATAATCAAGCTGTCGGACCTATTCCTGAGCCTACTCATCCTAGATCTGGGTTTGCAAGCTTGTGCAGAGACTATACCGATTTGGGTGGAAGGCCATTCAAGGGATCCAAAAGCGTTATAGAAATTCAAGCTTGGCTTAAATCCTGCGATCTCATCTTTACTTGCATGAACCTAGTTGATATACATCGAGTCCAAGTGGCTTCTAGCATGCTCCAAGAAAGAGCATTAGATTGGTACGAGCTTTTGGTTTCTGAGATTATTGAAGCGAATCTTACTTGGGAGCGATTCTGGGAAAGGTTCGAGTTGAAATTTGTGACGGAGGCTGAAAAGGTAACTTTGGCCCGGCGTTTTATTGACCTTGTTCAAGGTGAATCTTCCGTGACAGACTATGTCGCATCTTTTGAATCCCTCTCTAAATGTGGGTTCGAGTATATTAATGCCCCATTGAAGAAAAATCAGAGGTTTGTTTATGGGTTGCATAAGAACCTCAAGAAGCCTTTACTCCTGAAACTGGAAGTTTCTTTTGATCAGCTTGTTGATATCGCTCTTCGACTTGAAGAGGCCGATAAAAAAAGTGATGTTGAAGTTGTGGGTGCCAAATAGAACTTCAAAAACAACAAGAAGAGGCCTATTTAGTTCAAGCCTAATCCCAACAAGAAAGGGAAATAAGCAACTTCGGTAGCAAAGACACCTACCTCTAGTCGTGGGCAATGCTACAATTGTGGTTCTAAGGACCATTATGCTAATAGATGTCCAAAACCTCTCTTTTGTCGTTATTGCAAAAGCTCGGGTCATCTTTATCTTCAGGTCCCAAACTTCCAAGCAAGAGGGAGGGAAAGATAAATGTTGTGCAAGTGCATAGTAACACTTCTTTTGGTCAAGGTATTTCTCATTCTATCCTTGATCGCATTATTATGTTTCGTGATCTTCCTATTCGAGTTTTTGTTCACATGGGTGCATCCCACTCTTTTATATCAAAATAACTTGTTGATACTTTTTCTTTATATGTTATGGGCTTGATGACTTTTTTGAGAATTACGAATTTGATTGGTGGATCCGCAACACTCAGTTTACTTTGTAAAGATGTCGAGATTATTTTATGTGATTATGATTTCCAAGCCGATTTGCACGTCGTGCGTTACTTAGGCTTTGAAATGATCTTGGGAATGGACTGGCTTAACCGTTATGAAGCCCATATCCTATGTCCTGAGAGGACTATTCATCTTTGACATCCTCAATCTGTTAAGCAGATTTCTATTGTTCTCAAGGATTCGGATTCCAATTTGGCATCATCCTTACATTCTCTAAACCCGCATGATGACGATAATGATGACGATGAAGATGTCATTTCCCTCATTCACATTGTTCATGAATTTCCCAACATATTTGAGCCCGTTTTAGGATTACCCCCTAAGCGAGCAATCGAGTTCAGAATTAATCTAATCCTTGGAGCTCTACCTATAACTCGTCCACCTTATCGTATGTCCAATAAGAAAAATGAGGAGATGCGTAAACAATTATCCGAATTGGAAGCGAAGCAATTTATTTGTTCTAGTTCCTCTCCATAGGGAGCTTCATCTATTTTTGTGAAGATCATATGATACACTTAGGCTTTGCGTTGACTCGCAAGCTTAATGATCTCACCATCAAGAATAAATATCCTTTACCTCGGATTGATGATCTATTCGATCAACTTAGCGGTGCTAGAGTCTTTTCACAGTTACACATAGCAACAGGTTTTCATCAGCTTCGTATTGCAGAGGATAGCATTCCTTTGACATCGTTCCATACTCATTATGGATCTTATGAATGGCTTGTTATCCCATTTGGTTTAACGAATGCTCCGGCTTATTTCGTTGACCTTATGAATCAAGTTTTCAAGGACTTCCTCGTTCGATTTGTTCTCATCTTTATAGATGATATTCTTGTTTATTCTAAAATCGAGGAAGAGCATGAAAAGCATCTTCGGATTGTGTTGGAAACTCTTTGGAGCAATCAATTGAAAGCAAAGTTTTCTAAGTGCCATTTTTGGCAATCTCTTGTGAAATTTTTAGGACATATCATTTCTGAATCCAAAATTTTCATGGATCCTTCAAAGATTGAAGCGATTCAAAATTGGAAGAGACTGGAGAGTGTGATGGAAATTCGTAGCTTCCTCGGATTGGCGGGTTATTATCGGTTCATAAAAGACTTTTCTTAAATTTTCATGCCTCTTACTAGTTTAACAAAGAAGGGAGTTAAGTACACTTGGTCAAACAAATGTTAAGCTTCTTTTTAGAGATTAAAGGAACTCCTTTCCGATGCCCCTATTCATGTGATTCCCGAAGGGAACCAAGACTTTATTGTTTATGCCGATGCTAGTCGTGTTGGTTTGGGTGTCGTTCTCATGCAAAGGGAACGTGTTGTTGCTTATGCTTCTAGGCAATTAAAACCAGCCGAGACTAGATATGCCACTCATGATTTAGAGCTGCGACTATTGTTTTCGCCCTTCGAATTTGGCATCATTATCTTTTGGAAGAGAAATTTGTTCTCTATACCGATCATAAATTTTTGAAGTATTTATTTTCTCAAAAGGAACTTAATTTACATCAACAAAATTGGCTCGAGTTCCTTGCATCTTATGATCTGAATATTCTTTGTATCACCGGAAAGGGGAATCGTGTCGCCGATGCCCTTAGTCATAAGCAACATGGGGTTGTTTCTATGATGATATCCGAGTGGAATGATCTCGAGACTTTGTCTACATGTGAGATTCGAGTTCGTGAACCCAATTCATGCTCATCTCTTGTTTTATGTAGCCTTGAGGCTCATCCATGTCATTTAGACTGTGTTCTTGATGCTCAAAGGCATGATCCCTAATTGGCTCATCTTTGCCAAAGTTATCGGGATAGTAATATTGATGGTTTGAAAGACTTTGAAATCGATGCTCGTGGCGGCATTCAAAAATTTGGTAGACTTATCGTGCCAAATATTGGAAATCTTCGTAAAGACATTTTAGAAGATTCCCATCATTCTAATTTACCATCCATCCTGGTAGTAGTAAAATGTACGCGGATATGAAGCGACTTTATAATTGGGATGGAATGAAATCCGATATTGCTAACTTCATAAGCGTTGCATGACTTGCCAACTCATAAATGCCGAGCACCAAAGGGCCGGTGGGTTATTGCAACCTTTGGACATTCCAGTTTGGAAGTGGGATCAAGTCTCCATGGACTTTGTCGACGGTCTTCCTCATTCTCGTTCGGACCATGACAGTTCATGGGTGATTGTTGATAGGCTTACAAAATCCGCCCATTTTATGCCCGTTCGGTCTAATCAGACCGTACCTCTTTTGGCCAAACTCTATGTTAAAGAGATTGTTAAATTACATAGAGTCCCTACTTCTATTATTAGCGATCATGAACCATTATTTACTAGTGGATTTTGGAAGATTCTTCAAAATCCTTTGGGAACGAAGCTTAATTTTAGCACCGCTTATCATCCTCGGTTCGATGGACAAACCGAGCGTGTGAATCAAACTCTTGAAGATCTTCTTCATGCATGTGTTCTTGATTTTGGTGGAAGTTGGGAAGCTCATATTTCCCTTGCTGAGTTTTTTTATAATAATAGCTTCCAATCCAGTATTGGTATGGTCCCTTTCGAGGCACTCTATGGAAGGCCAAGCCAATCTCCTTCTTGTTGGCTTGAGGCCGGTGAGAAGCTGGTTTTAGGTCCAGATTTTATTCGAGATTCTACAAAAAAAGATTGACCTTGTTCGTCATAGGATTAAAGAAGCTCAAAGTAGACAAAAATCCTATGCCGGCAACCGAAGAAGGAAACTAGAATTTTCTATGGGAGATTTGGTGTTTATTCGTGTTTCACCTATGAAGGGTGTTGTGCATTTCAGTCGATCGAGAAAATTAGTGCCGCCATATGTTGGACCATATCCCATCACCGAACGTATTGGTTCTGTGGCTTATCGCCTTTTATTACCAGCTCAATTTTCTGCTATTCATGATGTATTCCATGTCTCTCAACTACGGAAATGCCTTAGGGATTCCGATTCTATTCTTGAGCCCGGTGTTATTGAAGAAATTGAAGTTTTGCCAAATTTGACTTATGAGCAACATCCTATTTATATCATTGCTACGGAGGTTAAACGCTTCGTAATAAAGATGTTCCACTTATGAAGGTTCAACCGTCCTCAAATCCTAAGGATTGTTCTTGGAAATCCAAAGAATTCATCGAGCGAACACATCCGCACTTACTCCCTCGTGCTCTTTAAGGTGAACTTCTTATTTCAAATTTTCTTTTGTGTTGATATGCTTTTATGGTTGTTACTCTTTGTTTTCTTCTCAGGTATCGCGAGGACACAATTTTTTTAAGGAAGGGAGTTTGTAACAACCCGCGTATTTTGTGATTGCATATTTAAATGATTTATTTAAATATAGCATCATTAGTCGGATGAAAGTCTAAAATGCTACTTTTTGTAAACAGTTGAATTGAGACTCGAGACTACTTCCATTGAGTTCAAAATGATGTTTGCGATCTTTTTAAGTATAAACATCGATATGTTTGGAGTTGGCTAGAATTTTGCTATATTTTTATTACGCTTTGGGTTTGGGTTTGGGTTTCAGCCCTTTGACCCATCTAATACCCTAACTCCACCCCCTCTCATCTTCATTCATTCTCATTTCCTAATACTTTCAAGCCAAGATAAAAATGGGGGAAGAGAAATGAAATTAGAAATTCCTAAGCCCTAGTTCTTTTAGGAATTATCAACTTCAAGCTAGAAATCAAGGAGAAGCTAGGGTAAGCATCCTCTTCATCTTCTCCATCTCAATCTCTCTTCAAATTTCAGAAATTCCTAAAACCTAACGTAGGAAATATTTTTCTTATAAGCTTAGATTGAAGCTTCTTGGGTTAAAATTGAAGAGTGGTTAATCTTGCCGTGTTTGATAGCTTCTCACTTGTGTTTTTGAGTTAAAGGCGAGTTTTTTAACTCACATCTACGTCTATAACTTTCATTGTTGTTAGGTATGCATTTCTAACATCTATTCATGTTCATTTGCTTTTGATTTGAATTGATTTGATGATTTTTCCAATTTTTGGTTTTGAAGTCCAAATATTATGAAAATCCAACTATGGATGTTTAGATATGTTGTTTGGGGTGTATCGAAGAGCCTATAAGGCTTGGTTGTCGCTTGGCGTAAATCCCAAGTCGTCATTGCTCGCCCGATCGCTCCCGAATCATTTTGGCCATCATGGCCTAGGCAAATTGTTGCCCAGCCCAGGTATCAAGACGTTTGAAATTAAGGTTCAGATGTCTGGTTTTGCATTCTGGAGAAAAGAATATACAACTGAAAAATAAAAATAGCAAAGAACAGAATCAGAAGTCTGAAACAATCTTTTAGATGTCTGAAACACCTTGTCAAACAACTGATACCACCTTTCAGACGTCTGATACAACATGTCAGATGTCTAAAGCTACCTTTTAGACGTCTGGATGGTGTCTGAATTTCCAGAACCTAAGTCCAGACGTCTGGATTGACCCCCAGACGTCTGGAACTGTTGATTTTGCCTAATTTGCCTATTTTTGGAAAGAACTGTTGATTTTGCCTAATTTTCCTATTTTTGAGAAAATTTCCAAGGTTTATCGATTTTTGTTGATCCGATTAGTCGTTATCACTTTTATGACTTCTTTTTATGGATTTTTGGGAATATCCATTTTGATGGGATTGGTACCAGTTTCTTTGGAATTAATTCACATCTTCGTATGTGAATTTTTGGTGATTGATTGTTTCTACAATCATTTCTATGGTTTGTCACTTTAAAATGCAAAGGTTTCTATACTAGTAGTAAATATTCAAACTTTTTCATCAAAACGATTTCAACATTTACATTCAATATCAAACTCGCTTTTAAAATCGTTTTCTAATCTATTAGTATATACAAACCTTTACCTCATTCGTTCGAGAAATCCAATTAAACGACTTAGCGAAACAAGTGGTATGAAACGCTTGCTTTTACTTTGTCGGTTAATTCTTAAACTTGTTCGATCGAAACTCTTGTGACAATTTTCGAGTGGAAATCTACAGTTTGTTCGTAAATACTTAAGTTAAGCCAATGGTTATGGGACATGAAGATAAACTCATTTATTTACTAGCTTAGTGTAATTCACACATTTTATCGATCAACGATGTTCATTTTATGATTTAGACTAGCGATGTACGATGTCTCTTTGTCCACGTAAGGGACAGTACCTCGATTTATGGAGCTTCATCTTATTTTTATAGGCTAGCGACCTATGTTCTTTATGGAGATCGGTTCAACGGGCGTACCGTTATTGTACAACGTCGTTGTTCAATTTATTTGAGTTTCGGGTACATCGGACGTACTGTTATTATACTACGCCGTTGTTCCGATTTATTCGAGCGTACTGTTATTGTACTACGTCGTATGTGTTTCAAGTTCATCGGGCGTACTGTTAATATACTACATCGTTGTTCCGAATTAAACAGGCGTACCGTTATTGTACTACGTCATATTGAGTTTCTGGTTCCTCAGGCGTACTGTTAACATACTATGTCGTTGCATCGGCTCTATGGTTAGCGAACATGGGTTAGCGACCCGTTTGTGATACACGTGTTGGTGAGTTTTCATGCTCCTGTTTGTGATAGGCCTCCCCATTATGTTTTATAGATTTCTAATTTGATGATTTCTAGAATTTTTGTTTCACCAATTTTGTGACGAGCATTGATATGTTTATCAATATTTGTGGTTTGGTGAATAAAATAACGAATATGACATTCTTTTTTATTTCTAAGATTCTTGAGATATTGTATGATTTTTATTGTTATCCAATGTATACTTTTCATAGTATGGCATTATTGTTATCATACGTTTTTGTTATATCTCTTATCCCATCTCATTTTATCTGATATTTATAGCTAGACTGATCCGTTTATTATTTTCTTATTAAATAATACTCGGGTAAGACCGAGATGTTACAGGTGCTTCTGCTTGACTCCTAATCTGGGACCATCATCTGACTTTTGTCTAACAACTTAGTTTAGTAATTTTTGTTGTTATACATGCGAGATAGAGACTCCATGATGTATACTTATTCTTTTGTCTAGCACTTGTACCTATTCTTTTTTGATGTAGTGGATCTTGTATGACCACTACTCTGATGTACACCTCTATGTGTTATATTCATATCTGTTTCCGCCTTTGTGATATGGATATCTGTGACTGATTGGTGTTATGCTTATTTCTATATTTGTTTTCGAAGACCACACAGCCACTATGTAGTAGCTTTGAGTTTATATTAGATATGTCGGATTTCCTCTTGAAATGAAATGCGTGACAATACCATCTGACATATCGGTACTCACATAAAGCCATTACATGGATGGTCGCTCCTCAACAGCCTTATTCTTTATGCTAGTCGACGACATCCAATGGTGTCCTTGGCTGGCGTGAGTATAGAGGTGGGTCGTCACACTTCATTCAATGCTTTTCCAGTGTAACCGGTTCAACCATAGTACATCACTGCCGCAAACAACCATAACCTGCCCCACTGTCATTTTTGCCACAACAGTCGTCAACATATACATACCAACCCTTCCATTACCTTCATCAACTCTCTACCCACTGCCTTATACCTTCAAATCTCCACCTCCACCACTATGCACAAACTGTGCAAACACCTTCCTACAATCACCATCAACTACCACCAACCACCAACAGCTACTCAATCACTGCCACACCATCAACAATCTCCTTTCAGACCTCCCATCAGCCTGCAAGTTTACGCATTTCCAATCACTCTAGTTCACGTTACCTCACTCTCACCTGGTAGCCGCAATACCCGAACTCACCTCATCAGCTGCCCTCCTACCTTCGATAATCGAAATCATCGCCCTCTTGCCCAGCAAACCTAAGCTACTCCACATAACCAAAACAACCCATCGAA
The DNA here is from genome assembly GCA_030765085.1 of Allium cepa. Classification (NCBI taxonomy): domain Eukaryota; kingdom Viridiplantae; phylum Streptophyta; class Magnoliopsida; order Asparagales; family Amaryllidaceae; genus Allium; species Allium cepa. The sequence continues at coordinate 457,308,155 of CM060944.1, forward strand.
ACTGCACTGTTTCTACCGAATTCACCTTCACCCAATTCAGCATACCAACCAACAACGATCCACCTTCTTCTGCAAATCTCCAACCATCGCGAACCAAAACCGCGACTTTTCGTTTAGATTGGACTGAGAATTTGAATTTGGGAATTCTATAAATAGTGAATTGTGAAATCGTGATTTTTGAGTGTAAATTTTTTCTGTGAATAGTGAATTGTGAAGCATGTGTTAACTGTGAAGTGAATTTTATTTTTAATTGGGTCTTGACGTAGATAGTTTTTTTAAAAACAGAAAGCAAGTTTGTATTTTTTTAATCTTTCATCTCTTATATAAAATTTGTCTAGGATTTTGTTCTTTCTTTGAAAAGGAGAATTAATTCTCATTTTCATTTGGTATTTAAAAAAAAAAGTTGTGTTTAATTTGTTTTGATTGTTTTCGTTTCTTCTTTGATATATATAGATAACTGCATATATTTTGTTTTTATTTTTAGGTTGTAGGAAATCAAAAATGATAAACTGCTTGCTAAAAAATTGCTTTGCTTGCTTGCTTGCTTATATATAAAAAAATCACCGCTTTAAAAATAATTTGCTATGCATGCTCTGGTATAGTGCTTTCATCATCTGTTTTTATTTTTCTTTGCATTGTTGGTTGCTTGCATTTTATAAAACAAAAAAAACAAATTTCATTCATAGTTGCATTATTAAAATCACATTTAATTTCAGTTTTGCATTCATACCATCTTTTTTTTCTTCTAAGGGCAACACCCAAATCTACATAAGGTAGGGGATTTCATTACCCCTTCCTTAGCCCACAAATTGCATTTCATCTTATAATTTGATTAATAATAATGGTTAGGCATCAGACTTAAGGGTGCCACGAGCTCACCCAGGGCTTAATTGTATCTTGACAATTGTCTTCTTTGAACAATTTTATTTCTTGGTGTCTAGGCTAAGGCAGAGCAATAATCAGTTATAAATATTACGGTGATTCATAAATATTTTACTGTCTCCGAAGGCATTTAAACCTTAGGTTGTATTGCTATGGTGATACATGGTGCAACATAACTCCTGCCTATTACCTGGCTAAGAAATATTTTGTTGATTTAAGACAAAGTGTGATTATACAATTTTAGGTTACGAGCTACGAAGGATAGAAAATTTGTAATTAAGTCCTTTACATTCATTTAAATGCATGAGATCATGTAGATTTAAAAAAAACAAAAAAAATCCAAAACTAAACAAAAATTGTAAATTTAACTTAAATTAGTTTTTTTAAATCCAAAAAATCCTTTTAAATCTTTTACTTTGAACATTTTCAAACAAAATCAAAAATCCAAGAAAATAATATTGAGTTAGTTTTTCTTAGAAAAACAAAAATCCAAAATAATATATGTAATCTTTTCAAAAAAACACCAAAAAAAAGAAAACAAAAACATATAATAAACATTTTGAAAAGCCAAAACACAAAACAAAAATCAAATTTCCCTTTTGAAAAATAAATTCCTTTTGGTAAATATTTTCCCTTTAGAAAAATAGTACAGATACAACAATTTCTCGCTTCATTTTCTAAACCTTGTTTCTTTCTTTAAACTCGATTCAAACTTCTTTCTCTTCCCATTTCCTTCTTGCTAGTGCATGAGTATTTGGATTCATGACACTTCTACGAATTGTTGGACACATGATCCTTCTATAAATCGTTTAACTCGAACAAACGATCCTCCTAAAATGGCTAACGAGAATGCCTCTCAAACTCTTAACGATAAAATCTTTCCCGATAGAGTCTCTATTCCATCTTGCATCACATTACCCGCCCCAATGGGTAACCATTTTGAAATTCACTCAAACCATATTGCCACGTTTCCAAAATTTGGCAGCTTTGAACATGATGACCCATCCAATTTCTTGATGAAATTTCAACAAGTTTGCGCAACCATGAAACTCCAACAACTTTTGATGAGGGAATCAAACTTCGATTAATTCCATTTGCTCTTACGGGTTATAATGAAAAATGGTTGTACAGCTTACCATCTAACTTGATTAAAACTTGGGTAGAGTTTGTGAAATTTTCAAAAAAAAGTTCCGCCCCTTGGAAAAAACGTCTAAAATCCAAAACAAAATCGTAAATTTTCATTAGTTAAGTGAGAATCGTTCGAAAAATATTTTGAAAGATTAAAGAGCCCTTGATAAAATGTCCACACCATAACTTTGAAAAATGAATGCTTTGCGAAATCTTATAAGATGGATTCGAAAACAGCTCACGAGCCATGCTTGAATCAATGTGCCAAGGCAACTTTCTCGCCCAACATCACGATGATGCTTAGCAATTTCTTGAAAACCAAACCGAAAAGTCGTCCCAGTGGGAACGTTCTAATGAAAATCGATTTACCTACGATCGAGCGCACACTCGATAGAATCATCTTTGTCTTTAGAAGCTAAATTCAACGTAATGATTAATAAATTTGACAATGTTTTCTCATTAAACCAAATGAACCAAGCTTCTCAACCCACGTGTTATAAATGCAACAATCCTAATCATATAGCCGATCAGTGCCCTAATTCTGTCGAACAACTCAATGCTTTCAACAAAGTTAAAAATGAACCATTTTCTCCATTGTACAATCCTAGTTGGAGAAATCATCCGAACTTTGCGTGGAATCAAAATAATCCCAACAAGAATTTGGTTCGTCCCTTCAGCCCATCATTTTCAACGAAACTTTGCGGGTCCATCTCAAAATCAACCGTAACAATCAAATTTTCAACCAAATGTTGCTTCCTCTCCCTAAGACGACAAATGTTTAAGTTCACTTAAGAAAAGTCTTGAAACATTGGCTAAAGCAACTAATTAAAGCATCAAATCAAACATTAATTTGCAAAATTTAACGACCTTATATATGCGAAACACGAGCCAGTTGATTGCTAAACATGAAATGCAAATGGATCAATTAACTATGCCTGTAAATGAACGTGAACGAGGCACATTCCCTAGTCAGCCTGTTTCGAATCCCATAAATCAGAATACAAACTCAAATCAAGCCGATGTTGTTCAGGATAGCAACGTAACTCAAATGAATGCTATCACAACTCTGCATTTCGAAAAACAAATAGATAATTTCGGTTAATCCAAACGATTTACCGAAACCCCTCTCGACACTTCTAAAACGACAAACAAATCTGAACAAAATGTGGATCCAAACATTGAATCAAATGCCAATCAAAATTCTTCTTCTACTCGAGTAGACCCACCTACTGACTATCGTGTTCCATTTCCACATCGTCTTCGACCTAAGAAACACTCGGACCAAATAGAAAAGATGTTGGAAATTTTTAAACAAGTGAAAGTTAACATCCCGCTTCTTGACATCGTTCAGCAAGTCCCAACTTATGCCTAAATTTCTTAAGGACTTGAGTACCCAAAAGCGACACACTCAAGTGCCCAAAAAAGTCATCTTAGCGGCCAGTTTAAGTGAAGTCTTGTCCCAATCCATTCCCATTAAATACAAAGAACCTGGTTTCCCCACAATCTCATGTACAATTGGAGAAAAAACGATTAACATATGCTTGATAGACTTAGGCGCAAGTGTCAATTTGATTCCATACTCTGTGTATCAACAATGAGGTTGAGGTGAGCTCAAACCAACAAAGGTCACGCTTCAATTCGCTGATCGTTCCATTAAGAAGCCTATGGAAGAAATTGAGGATGTGCTCATTAGAGTAAGGCGATTCATATTCCCTATTAATTTGACCTTTCTCGAAACACAGCCTGTGTCTAAACCTACAAGTCAAATTCCTTTGATATTGGGCTGAACATTCTTAGCCACCTCAAATGCCTTTATCAATTGTTGTAACGGTTTGAAGAATATTTCTTTTGGAAACATGACTTTAGATCTTAACATTTTCCATCTTGAAAATCAATCGAATGAACCATGCGGCCAAAGGTTGGAAGTTAGTGCCATTAATGAAAATTTTGAAAATGAGATGATTGACCTTAACGATGAACGCAAGGCCGAGTATGAAAGATTGGTCCTTAAACCCCTTCCCGATCACCTTAAGTACGCATACATAGGTGACAATGAAACCTTTCCTGTTTTAATTTCTACAACTCTCTCTTTTGATCAAGAAACTTCCTTATGTTCAATCCTTTTGAAAATCAAGGAAGCAATTAGATGGTTGATGACCGATATAAAGTGAATTAGTCCCGTTCTTGTTCAACACCGCGTTCATTTAATCGACATAGCCAAACCTACTCGTGATGCACAACGTACGCTTAATCCCAAAATGAAAGATGTGGTGCGCGAAGAAATTCTTAAACTTCTTGACAATGGTATCATATACCCAATCTCTGATAGTTCATGGGTTAGCCCAATTCAAGTTGTACCGAAAAAATCTGGACTTACAGTTGTGAAGAATGATTCTAACGAACTTATTCTAACTCGTACTAAAACGTTTGGCGTGTTTGCATTGATTATTGAAAACTAAAGCTGCAACACGAAGAGATCACTTTCCTCCTCCTTTTATCGACCAAATGCTTAAACGTTTAGTCGGACACAAATTCTATTGCTTTCTTGATGATTATTCCGGCTATAACCAAATTCTTTGCCACCAAAGATCTAGAGAAGACAACTTTCACGTGTCTCTTTGGAACTTTTGCGTATTGATGTATGCCTTTTGGGCTTTGCAATGCTCCTGCTATGTTTCAAAGATGCATGGTTAGCATCTTTTCTGATATGATCGAACGTTTTCTTGAAGTGTTTATGGATGATTTTCCTATCTTCGAAAACTCTTTTTCTGAATTCTTTTGCCATCTTGAGTTGATTCTTAAACAATGTAAGGATAAGCACTTAACGCTATATTGAGAAAAATGCTACCTTATGGTCACTCAAGGCATAGTCCTTGGACATGTCATTTCAAATAAAGGTGTTTGTACCAAAAATGGGCACAACTCTCTTAGGAAGTTTTTGAAGAGACAAAAGTGAAGAATATAAATTTAAAATGAAGATTATCTAATAAAAACTCCAACAAACAGAAAGGTAAATGCACAACAAGCAATTTAGAGTGGTTCGGCGTGCTGCTTACGTCCACTATGAAGTTTTTATGACTTTAATTGATTCTCTTTCAATGATTACACGTGATTACAGCGAACAATAGTAGGTTACAGCTTGTAATTCAAATACAACAGCAAGATTAGGATGCAAAACTCGATTCGGCAGAGTCTGGGCGCTTCAGAATCAAAAGATCCCTTTTTTGTAGGCTCCGGGGCTCTATTTATAGGCGTAGGAGGATGATATTTCCCTCAAACTTTGGGAGACTTATTCTGGCACGTGAGTGGGCCCACGCGATCGATCCCGAGAGGTTTCGACTTGATATGTGTTCGATACGAACTCAATTCGTACCGATCAAGATAATGTCCAATGGAGTTGAAACTTGGTGGAACATTTTTTGGCTTGTGCGCAATCTTTTGTGAAAATTTCATAGCATTTGGATCGATGTATCTCGAGTTATGATCGATACGAGATTGAGTCCTTCGATTGGCTGTTTGGTTCGAATCCATCGTTTCGAATCGATCGCTTCGAATCGATGACGGCATGCGCTAGTAAGTTGACGTGGCGCACATTCTTCATACTGATCCACCCCTTTCACCGCGTTGATCGAGTTGCTCCAGAGATTTCGCCGTGTTTGCATCGAAGGTCATCGTGTCAATCCAGGCTCCTTTGACTCGATGGATACGAATAAGTCATTATATATGGATTCAAACAAAAGCCTCTAGTGGGTACGAAGCAATTGTTGTCCAATGGATACGAAGTAAGATAATCTATGGATGCGAAAAGCAGTTGCCTGATGGATTTGAGTAACCACTTATCGACAGTTTTGAACTAGATGGATACGAAATAGGATCTAGCCGATCGATACGAAATGCACGCTCTGTTAATGGACACGAACTTGATCGGCACGAACCGAGGCCCTTTCATGGATACAAACATGATCGATGCAATCCGGGGCGTCTTGATGGATACGAAGGCGCTACCGCTCTGATCGATACGAAGGTGATGGATTCGAACCGGAGCCAATCGAAGGACTCAATCTTGTATCGATCACAACTCGAGATCCACTGATCGAAATGCTATGAAATTTTCACAGAAGATTGTGTACAAGCCAAAGAATGTTCCCACCAAGTTTCGACTCTATTGGAAAACATCTTGATCGATACGAATTGAGTTTGCATCGATCACATATCAAGTCGAAACTTCCCGGGAACGATCGCATGGGCCCACTCACGTAACAGAAGAAGTCTCTCGAAGTTTGAGTGAAATATCAACCTCCTACGCCTATAAATAGAGCCCCAAAGCCTACAGAAAAGGGATCTTTTGATTCTGAAACACCCAGACTCTGCCGGATCGACTTTTGCATCCTAATCTTGCTGTTGTATTCGAATTACAAGTTGTAACCTACTGTTGTTCACAGTAATCACGTGTAATCGTTGAAAGAGAATCAATAAAGTCATAAAAACTTCATAGCGGACATAGGCAACATGCCGAACCACTCTAAATTGCTTGTTTGTGCATTTACCTTTCTGTTTGTTGGAGTTTTTGTTAGATAATCTTCATTTTAAATTTATACTCTTCACTTTTATCTCTTCAAAAACTTCCGAAGAGTGTTGTGCCCATTTTTGGTACAAACACTTTGGTGCTTTCATTGAGATAACCCTTATTTTCTCCTGCTCTTTGTACCTATCGTCGATATCAGATTGCATAAATCTAAGAGAAAGATCCAGATCTCTAGTCCAGATTCCTTCTATTCTATTCAGATTTGCGCAAAGTTTAGGAAAGGAGTTCATTCTTCAAGATGGTAAGCGCAAGGACCACCTCCAACGTTGGCGATCAAGAAGGCAGGGATATGCGAAATCTAGCGCAGTTGCCACCAACCAACCAAAACGCTACCGGATCCTCAGAGACGTCGGTCCCGGTTCCCAGGCAAGTGTTTCGGTTGTTGCTCCAAGAATTAACACAGAGTCATCAACAACTAACCGAACAGCTGCGTGCAAATGTCGAGATGACCAACCAGCTAAACCGTTAGAAGCGTAGAAGGTCTAGAAGAGATCAAGGTTCTCGCTACTCCACAGAAAGTTCTGCCTCGTCTGGCTACAACCACAGATCTGTCCATCCTCGACCAAATGAAGGTTACGCACAGGCCGCCGGACGCCAGCCCAATTGACTGTTGGGCAGTTGAGAGTTGGTCCATCGGCCAGCTTCCATACTGGACCCTCCTCTCGGGGAGGAACTGTCCCTCAATATACCATGGATAACCGTGCCACCACCGCCGCGATTGAGATAGGGGTTGATGCCCGAAATCAACATGGACGTACTTCTAAACCTTACATCCCAGAAGACGTTGAGCCAAGGAGGCGAGACGTGGACAGCGCCTGGTTCAACCTCACAATGTGGAACCCGACCACATTTTGGCCCAAGTGCGCAGAAAATTCCAATGCCAGACCTTCCAACCATGATACGTCAAATGATCCGTGAAAGTCAGGGTCTTACCAACGACGACTGGGGAATCTCCCGGAGTCATACCCATTTCACGGACGAGATTCTTTATGCTGAACCTCCTCGGCAATTCAGGATGCCGACGCTACTAATGTATGAAGGAAGTTCCGACACCAATCAACATATTTTGAAGTATGAATGGTCAATGAGCGCAGCAAGGGCTGATGACGCAGTGAAGTGCCGTATTTTTCCCATCTCTTTGGGGGGAATTACAACAATGTGGTTTACAAGACTACCACCTCGATCTATTTCTTCGTTTGACCAGTTGGCCACAAAGTTTGTAGAACAGTTTCGTATGCATGTTGCTAGACCTAAAGATGTTAACACTTTATCCAGTGTCACTCAGGCTCCAGGAGAGACACTTAGACGCTATTTAGAGAGGTTCCACGCAGCATGCGCAGAGATCAGTAACCCCAATGACAACTCAATCTTAATGGTACTAACCAAGGGAATTGACCCTGACTCTGAGTTTGGAAATTGGTTAGCTGGGAGCCTCCCGCGTTGTTGGACCGTTTCTACTCCAAAGCCGCCCAATTCTTAAGGCGAGAGGATGCGAAACAGTCTAGGAAGCAGGACGACGTGGGACCCAGCAGTGAGGGGAAGCAAAACAATGTTGCAGTTAAACAGTCGGGTGAGAGTTCTGGGAAAGTACAGCTGAATATACAGAACAAGGAATCTCAACCGATAAACAATGATAATCAGAATAAGAAACAGGATCAAAATCGTGGCCCACGACATAGGGCTCCAATGTTTGATAACTACACACCATTGAATACATCGCTAGAGAATGTATATTTGCAGACTTGCAATGCTATGCAATATAAAAAGCCTTCTCCGAAGCCATCGTTGGAGAGTCAAATTCAGACGGGAAAATTCTATAGATTCCATGAGAGTTATGGCCACAATACCAATGTGTGTAGACATTTGCAGGGCCTCATTGAGAAGTTGATCAGGGAGAGAAAGTTAGATCAGTTTGTGCGGGCGCCGCAGTTTAGTGGTGCTGGCCCATCAAACCCAAATCATGTGCAGAATCAAGAAAAGCAGGAGGAACCCGCTCGTATGGGCGGGAGGTTGGTCATAAACATAGTCAGTGGTGGTCCCCACCCAGCAGATCGAAGATGGAGGGAAATGGAGTCATATGCCAGCTCGATCCGGCATGCGGACTTCGAGTGTTGTAGTAATATTGATGACGGGGCTCCGGCCAAACAACAGAGATGATGACGGATGACATCGTATTGAAAAGCCGAGATGCTGATAGGGTCGAAGCCCCAACTATTGACCCACTGGTCATACCTGTCCAGGTTGGTCTTGCTTGGATGAAGAGGATCCTGATTGACAGTGGGATCTCTGTAAATATTTTGTTCAAAAGAGCATACGATCTGTTGAAAATGGAGGCCAAGGATTTAAAACCTTGTCAATCTAGAATCCACGGCTTCGATTGAAGTGTCAATATACCTACTAGAGTAGTGGAGTTGCCAGTGGAACTGGGAGTTGGGGAGCGAAGGAGAGTCCGGATGCTACAATTTGTTGTTTTAGATATTCACTCCCCATACAATGCTTTTTTGGGCCGACCGGCCCTTGCTGAGTTCAGGGCAGCTATTGCCTCATGGTGTTTGACTCGTAAATTCCCCACAAATCGTGGGATCGGAGTCGTTTAAGGAGACCATACTGCTGGGAGAGCTTGTTATGTTGCTGAGCTGCGCGAGGCGCAGTGGAGAGAGAAAGGAAAGGGCGTAGAGGAATCTCTCTACGTCCTGCAGACAATTGAAAATTGACGCCTTGGCCTCCGCCCGGGCACCATAACCAATTCCAGAGGGATGTTGACCCTAGAGACAATGAAAACAAGGATGAATTTACAGAAAGTCAAGCGTCCCAGACCGAACTGATGATTGATGTTTCGATCGATGGTGATGATGATTCGAGGATGTTAAAGATTGGGTCTCAGTTGAGCCAAGAGACACGGCAGGAATTGGTTGATTTTCTTCGGGCGAACCTCTACATGATCGCCTGGACACACTCTAACATGTGTGGAATCTCGCCGGACGTCGCGAGCCATACCCCGAAGATTGACCCGCGGTGTATCCTGGTCAAATAGAAAAGGCGCGGTATGGATCCAGAGAGAACTGCCGCCCTTAAAGAAGAGGTCGATAAGCTAAAATCAAATGGGTTTACTCGATATGCTTTATACCTGGAGTGGGTATCCAATCCCGTACTTGTTCGGAAGCCGAATGGGAAATGAAGGACGTGTGTTGATTATTTTGATTTAAATAAAGCTTGTCCGGACGACAGCTTTCCACTTCCCCGGATTGATCAGCTTGTAGATTCAACGGTTGGACACGAATTATTATCTTTCATGGATGCTTACTCCCGCTACAATCAAATACCCATGCATGTACCCGACCAAGAACATACCAGCTTCGTAACCGATCTGGGACTCTACTGCTACAAAGTCATGCCCTTTGGACTAAAGAACGCCGGAGCAACATACCAACGTCTAGTCAACTGGATGTTTGCCAACCAGATCGAAAAGACCATGGAGGTTTATGTAGACGACATGCTGGTAAAGTCGCGGTTCTCCACTGATCACATCAAAGATTTGGAGTCAATGTTCAACATCCTTCGAAAATACGGGATGAAGCTCAATCCGCTGAAGTGTCATTTTGTAGTCGCATCCGAAAAGTTCCTTGGGTTCATCGTCAACGCTCAAGGAATAGAAGCCAATCCCGAAAAGATCTGGGCAATTAGAAATTTGCAAACTCCAAGAACCATAAAGCAAGTCCATAGTCTCAACGGAAAAGTAGAAGCATTAAGCAGGTTTATATCAAAGTCCACTAATAAATGCATCCCCTTCTTCGATCTGATCTGAAAAGGAAAGCAAAACTTTGAATGGACCGCAGAATGTGAAAACGCTTTCAGAGAACTGCTTCAACATCTCTCCACACGGCCGATTTTTTCAAAGCCTATCAACCACGAGCAATTATACCTTTACCTGGCGGTATCAGAAAATGCAATCAGTGCTGTCGTAGTTCGGGAGGAAGACCGAGTTCAGAAACCGAACTATTATGTTAGCAAGCGACTAACCGGAGCTGAGAGAAACTATCCAAAGCTGGAGAAATTGGCTTACTGCCTAGTCATTGCCTCAAGGAAGCTCCGTCCATATTTTCAGGCTCATCCAATCACTGTGTACACTGATCAGCCGTTGCGACAGGTCCTTATGTGGCCTGAGACGTCTGGTAGGTTACTTAAGTGGAACATTGAACTGAGTCAGTTCGATATCACTCATACTCCAAGGAGAGCTATTCAAGGACAAGTCCTGGCAGATTTTATAGCCGAGTTCACTGTTCCAGAGGACTTGCTCGAGACCGGTAAATCTCCCTAATACATCTGGAAGCTGCATACCGATGGTGCATCCAACGATCGGTGCTCGGGTGCTATGGTAGTACTTGAAACCCCCGAGAAGCCGATCCATATGCTATGCTTTGAAATTTGAGTTTTGTGCGACCAATAATGAAGCTTAGTATGAAGCTTTACTTGCTAGGTTGAAGCTAGCCCGTGATCAGAGAATTATTGCTGTGGAAATTTACTGTGACTCTCAGTTAGTTGTATGCTAGGTTTGGGATGAATATCAGGCTAAGGATCGAAGACTAGCTGCTTATCTAGCTCGAGTCCAGGAAATACTTGGTCAGTTTGATTATTATGCCATCTTCTACATACCCCATGAGCACAACCAGAAGGCTGATTTATTGGCCAAGTTAGCAAGTACGGGCGAAGTACAACAGATGGGACTTGTTCCTGTTGAAACTTTATCTTCTCCAAGCATAGATCAGATGGAAACAGATTTTACATTTGAAATCGCTCCCAATAAGGAGTCGTGGATGACCCCATATCAAAACTAAATCGAGCATGGAACGCTGCCTGAGCGCAGAAGTGAGAGAAGGCAGATTCTTCAAAAGGCTTCGTGGTTCATTATTCAGAATGGAGTCATGTATGGAAGAGGATATTCAGTTCCTCTCCTCCGATGTATCGCACACGATGAAATCAAACGAGTTTTACATGATGTGCACGAAGGAGAATGTGGCGATCACACTGGAGGGCAAGCTCTTGCTAAGAAAGTACTCCGATATGGGTAGTACTGGCCGACTGTGAACCGTGATGCAGCAGACTATGCCAGAAAATGTGATAAATGCCAGAAACATGCTCGAATTCTGAGAGCCCCACCTACTGAGATAACCCAAATGGTCAGTCCTGGGCCGGTTGCAATATGGGGCATTGATATCATTGGTGCTTTACCTCTTGCCAAAGGTGGAGAGAAATATGCCATCGTCGTAGTTGATTACTTTACTAAATGGGTTAAAGCTGAACCTCTTACGACAATCACAATAAAGAAAGTTATCAACTTCGTAGTTCGCAACATTATCTGTCGGTTTGGTCTCCCGCATACCATCATCACTGATAACAGAGTTCAATTCGACAGTGTCGAGTTCAAGAATTTCTGCCAACGATTTCATATCCACAAGAAATTCTCTGCAGTAGCACACCCTCAGGCGAATGGCCAAGTTGAAGTTGTGAATAAGGTTATCAAATCTATTTTGAAGAAGCGACTGGAAAGGGCCAGGGGAAAGTGGGTCGATGAACTTCCTATGGCCCAATGGCATTATCGAACGACCCACAAGTCCGCGACCGGACACACTCCATTTTCTCTATCTTACGGCTCCGAAGCCATTATTCCAGTTGAAATGAAAGTGTCTTCTCATTGCGTGACATACTACGATCCGAAAACAAACGCCATATTACTTGCTGAATCTTTGGATCTACCGGATGAGAAGCAAAAAGAGGCTGATCTGAGGGCAGCCGTATATCGAAGTCGAGTCGCCCGATTGTACAATGCCAAGGTTCAGCCTCGAACCTTTGAACTCGACGATCTTGTTCTCAAGAGAATCTATCTGGTTCCTTCGCATATGAAACCAAATTCTAAAGGACCGTATGTGATTGCACAGAAGCTCGGTAATGGCACGTTCAAGTTATCGACCGTTGACAGTCTTACTTTGCCGAGAGCCTGGAAAAGCGAGAGTCTCCGTCACTACTACACATGACAGGCTTTATTTGCTTCATTCTATTTTTCCATTTATAATTTGTTTCTGCATTTCAAAATTTGAATTTGTAATAAGGCAACTGACTTTGCCATATTTTCTTATTTCAGCAATAAAATGCCATCTCTTCGAGCCAGAGCTGTGATTTATTGAATATGACGTACAACATCACGATGCACGGAGAGCTAAGTTCCATGATGCGATGGAATTTATTCAAATAGAGAGTGATTGTGATATGATCGGTCACTCACTAAGTGAAACTCGAGCTCGGGGGTATGTCACTACACTAAAATAAAAAAGGATTGATACACGACAATCCTTCAATCAGTTCCAAACTCCCAGAGTTCGAGTTGGAGCATAAAACTCCCAAATACGGTTTTGGAGAGGGTGGACCTGTCCACCTAACGACTTCGACCGTATCCTGACCAAGATCGAGGAGGATGGACCCGTCCATCTAACGACCTCACTTGTTAAATCGGGATGGATGTGAATCGGCCATCCATGATCCCGATAAATCCATCGTTCCCTGAGTGTGAACAAACTCTTGAATGGCCAAAAAGCGGATGTGACTGACCGTCTGTCGGCCAACTCCAAGTTCCCAGAGCTCTGATTCGAGTATGAATATTAACTCTAGGTTCCAAGAGTGCAGACCGAAGCATAAACAAAATGCAATCTCCAAATTCCCAGAGTGTGAATGGGTGTATAACGCACTAAATCCAAGTTCCCAGAGTGCGAACTGGATTACACGCGTCGATAGTCTTTGGATTCTCGGAGTGCGAACCAGATTATCGATCACGAATTATCCTAAGCCCCCAGAGTATGGACAGAATATAAAAATAACTCGGGTGCGGATGGCCACTCGTAAATTAGATTATGTCCCTAGAGTGTGGACATGTACTTAAAAACTTTAATAGATGTGATCGACTACCGAAGTGCAGATGTTGATCCCTAGAATGTGGATGCGACTATTCATAAGTAAGTGAATGCGATGCCATCGCTCGACTTACACTTGATTCTGCACTAACATGACGATGTTAAACTCGAAAAATAGATACAAATCATGATCGCTGGCTGATCTTTACAACTTGTTCCCGGAACTAGGGTAATGGCTTAGTTGTTAACTGCTGGCTGAAGCAGTGCGATGTCAAAAGTCCAACTCGATCTCTCCTTACAACTCGCACTTGTGATTTTCAGACTTGGCAAATAAAGAGAACTCAAGGGTTTAAACTTCGCGAGTACATGGAACCGAGATCCAAACACTACGACTTAAGTATAAAAGACAGAAATAAGAGTTGAAGCAACAAAAACAAAATTTTATTTCAACTAATCAAAAGCAAAGACTTATATATAAGTTCTTCTAAAAATTTCCTACTAGCAGGGGCCGAGCCCGCATCTATACATGGCCTATGAAAGAAAGACAAGTTCCTAGCTAACAAAAATTCACACCAAAGGGGCCTATCTACTCCTTAGCCTTCTTCGGCTTCCTTTTAAGTGTGGATCTGCCAGAGCCACCAATGATTTTTCACTTTGAGCCTTTACTCTTTGGCGGATCATCTCCGGATGGAGGCATAATATCAACATCCTCCTTCAAACTTGAGTCTATGGGAATGCTTCCTGTGGGAGGAGTCGGAGGAACTGGATCTACAACCGATGGCGGGATCAGCATGCTAGTATCAACAAGCGTACCCCTAGGAGATATCATCATAAGTGGAGTAGGGCCAGGCGCCACCGTTCCACCCTCTGAACTACCACCATGTGCCGCTGCGTCCATCTCGGCGTTGATTTCAGCCGGTATCTCCGCTTCTTGAATAGCTCGAGCTTCGCTGTGGGCAGCAGCGGTCTGTGTCGAAGCAGTAGAAGCAGGCGGAAATCCACTAAGGACGAATGGTAAGTCTGCAAAGGGGTCGCTTTGTCGGCCAAGGAGTTCGTTCATCATCTTCTCATCAAAAGAGATTAAGCTCCCTTGCGTTACTTCGATGGGCACGGCCTTTGCCATAGAGGTCGCCTCGGTGATAATGTCCTCCTGCGCTTGATGTGATTCCTGGATTGCAAGAGGCGTTGTCAATGTAACTTCGGTCACTAGATAGGGAAAAGGAGCAGTTATTAGTATACACTTCAATACAAGTTCTTCATTCCAAACACACGTGAGATTTGTGCAGGGTACCTTCCTCGGTTTGGCTTGAGGTTGGCTGAACAACTTCAGAGGAGTGCTTCCTTATAGGGGATAGGTGTGGCTGCTCCGGGTCGTAAGCTAGGATGGGCTGCGGCTCAATCACTGGAACCGGTTCGGATCCAGATGAAGTAACCATATCAGAGCTTGTAGCATGATGCTCGACGCAAGAACCTTCTCCAACTTCCTGGGGTTGGGTGCCAAGCCTCTCCCTTGCAAGAGAAATCATAGAGTCATGAAGAACCTCCTTTTCATCCTCATTCCGTATACGGTTCTCCAGCTCAAACTCATCAAAAGCTCTACCCAGCGACACCGATTTCTCCTCCTTAACTAGCAGATTCCAAGCGTTATAAAGATGAGTTGAGTAATCGTCCAGCCAAGCTAGATTTCTATGCCTCAATACGTTGGCATTATAAGTGACGAGGAGCTCCTCTACGTCAGCCACAAGCTTGGATTCCGCTAGCCGGACTTTTTCATCAACATCAGCCTCCACCTCGCGGACTTTTTCCATAGCCGCATCTCTCTCTCTTTGAAGCACCACCTCTTGATCGCACGCTTCTTGTGCGGAAACATTAGCAGCATCTCTCTCTCTTTCATGATTTTCGAGATTATGGCCTTAAGCTCGTTCAGCTCTTTCAGGGCTGCATCCCGCTCAGCGGCCGCGATGGTGTTCCTGTGGCCCATGTCCTCCACAGTCGCGTAGTGCTCCCGTTTCATTTTATCCATCGCCGCGTGGGCCTCGTCGGCCCTCTTAAGAGCTTCAGTCTCGGATTTATGAGAAGACTCGGCCTCATTATTGAGCGCTTGAATGATCCAGTCTTTCTGGCCGAGCTCTTTCTCCGGCCTTTCAATCGTGACTGCCCAGTCGAAGGCCACCTTCGATGCCTTTTTCGCAGTTTTTGACCATTCCTGATACTGGAAGAATATACCCGCGACATAATTGTGCACTATGTGTTGGGCCAACGCCGAAATCCTTTACAACCGCGGAGGAAAGACGAACCCATCAAAACAAATATCAGGAAAATCCTTTCTCAGCTGAGCAAGCCTAATCGCTCCTTCCCAAGTGGGCTCGACGAGGTCCTGTGCAGTAGTTGAGGGGTCTGCAACTTCAATTCTTCGTTGGGATTCAGGCCTAGACGATTGGGAATATGGTTTGTGCCGTGGAGTTTTCGAAGGTCGTGAAAATAGAACTGGTAGCGGTGTAGGAGCTCTGGGAGGTGGCGTACGTGATCGAGACCGACGCCTGTACCCCTTATCTCTGTTAGACCGTTCCTGACTAGAGTACCCCTGAACATAGTCTCTGTCCCCTACTCTCCTACACGATTGGTAGTATATGAAG
The DNA here is from genome assembly GCA_030765085.1 of Allium cepa. NCBI lineage: Eukaryota > Viridiplantae > Streptophyta > Magnoliopsida > Asparagales > Amaryllidaceae > Allium > Allium cepa. The sequence goes on from CM060944.1 coordinate 457,324,288, forward strand.
ATCGGTGTTTGTTGCGTAGACGACTAAGCATTGAGCCTTGACTAGACTTGGTTTCTGCAAGTAAAACAAGAACAGAATTAGTAATCTTTCATAGTAGGCAGTTTACAGTCAAAAATCGTGTGGTGTCGTAAAGTGTGAATGTATGTGCAACCCCCCGACCAACCGGATGTGTCAACCACGCTAGTGGGAAGAGGCTCGCTTAAAACTAAGGCGTGTTGGAGTTCATCCAATCCGACATCATACTGCATGGACACGTCGTCCAGAATTGGAAGATTGGCGAGCCCTTCATAGAGATTTTTTGTCTGCAGGGGAGAAGAGTCCGAAATTCTAATTTCGAAGGCGGGCCGAGATGTGATCACAGATTTCCATCTCCTCGTTTTGGATTGCATAAAAACGGCTGCCTTACCTTTTCTCTTTACTTCAGAATCCTGGGTTGCATCCGCAGGCTCGGCCAAAGGTTTGTCATCGGTGTGGGTTCTTTCGGAATCAACTTCCTCAACTATGAAAACTCTGGGCTTCTTGTGCTTAACTCGTTCCCTCAAGTTAGTCCTTAGTGCACCGTCGAGCCTTATACTTTGTCTTCGCTCAATCAGCCCAAAAATCCAAAGGTTCCTATCCGTCAAGACCAAGTCGATGTTCTCTCTTCGCTTGGGACCTCTTGAAGAACCCAAACTATCTCCTTGTAATATCCACCTTCGGTTCGCTGAATTATCGCTGTAAAGAATAAGAGATACGAGTTTGGCTTCATCTATAACTATCTTATCAACTTCCCAGGAAGATGGTAATACTCACGTCTAAATAGCCATCGACTCGCAAATCCTAGAGGGCATCTGACATAGAACCACTCCGTCTTGATGTAGCTCAGCCTAGTCCAAGACCCCATAACTATTTAACAAATTCTTACAGCCTCCAGGAATGTGAAAGATGGACTATCTGTTCGACTCTTGAAGTTAAACAAGTACCTTATCTCGGTCGAAAGGGGTGGTCGATAGAGATAATCTCCATGAATACAATGAACACGCTGTTGAACAAATCGTATCCGTTAGGATGTAGCTGGGATGGAGAGATCCCCAGAAAAGACAACACTTCTCTTATATATTGATTGAACGAAGGGAGCGTCCCAGCTGCACACGCATGGCGATTGAATGCAGTATACCCCTCCGGTGGACTGTGTGGTCTGTTGTTTGGTCCTGGCAATAATACGTCATCCGTCGACAGACCATGTCTTAAGCATATTCTCCCTAGCATATCTTCAGAAATATGGGACGGAACAGAATCTGGCAGACTATTAATGAAAGATGCGTCAGGAGACTCATCCGGGGCGGGGTCAATGACCTTGGGAGCGATGTCCAGTATTTCGAGTATGGGGGGATTAAGTTCTGAGTTTCCTATAACTGCGTGCTTGTGGTTTCCATAACTAGCTAACACATGAAAAATCATCATTAGATGACAAAGAGCCCGTGCGTTTCCCACGTGTTAAGTGTGTGTTGTGCATTGCAGTGTTGTGCATTACTTGAAAAGATTTTACAGATATATGGGAGAGTGCAAACGACGAAGACTTCAGAATCCAGTTGGAATGACCGTCATTGCTGAGCGTCACAACCGAACCATCCGGATGTTGGCAATCGATCCGAATTAAAATTTCTTATCATGTTGTTAAGTTATAGTTCCATCGACGAGCTTCGAAAGGCAGTCAAACATGCAGTTCTACTGTCAAGTCCAGTTATGCAAGGCAGAAGCTCGTCGAAGTCGAATGTTCGAATTTGCAAAAGTTCTCTAAAACTATCAGACTCCGGTTTGGGATCGACTGCCACAGCTCAAATCAAGTGACGAGTCAGAGGCCTTCTGCTCGTATCGAGTGCATTCGAAACGATACGTTTCGTATCGATCGAATTCGGATCGATACGCTTCATATCGATCGAATTCGAATCGATGCGTTTCTTATCACCCAGGTTCGAATCGATACGTCTCGTATCGTTCAGATCTGAATCGATGTGCTCCGTATCGATTGGTTTATGCCAACTTCGTATGGATCACAGCTCGGCATCTTCACATCGATCGTATTCGTAACGATCGAGAATGACGGGGTTCGTATCGATCACCTGCACAGGACTTCGTATCGATTATAATCCCAGTGGCTTCATGTTAAACACTTTGAACCGATACGAAGTGCATCCATTGTGGATCAACAAGGACCTCATCATTCGTCAGTCAACGCGGCATCGATGCGAACTCCATACTTAATCATCGATATGAACTGAAGGCCGAGCATTCATCAATCAATTGCTCCGTACCCCCAAACTCCTTCTTCTCCAATCAACACGAGCATCGCCATGGCCGTCCTCGACCAAGCTCTGGCCTAGATTTGCCCTTAACGTCGCCAAAATTGATCATCAACGAGGGTAGGATGGATCTGAGATTCAAATCTCGTCGCTTAGATCTAGTCATAATTAATTGATTACCTAATTTTGAATTGGAATTCGAAGGATTAAAAGGTTGTATTCGATCGATTCGATGGCACGACACAGTTCTCCCTTAACCATGCTGTTGGATCGATGCGAAAGTTGAAGGCAACAGTAAAAAGTGAAAAGTGAAAAAATGCTGAAGTCCAGAGTATTTATATGGGCGCAAGTCTAAAGGGAAGGGGCGATTCACCTCACGGTCAAAAACGACCGGTCGCAACAAGTCACTTACCCGATCGAGTCGAATGAGTTGTTCGAATCCATAAGCTAGAACATGCATCGATTGCGGGCTAGTCACCAAGCTCTACCGATTCGAAGCCACTACTCGTATTGACAATTTTGTGGCTTTTTTCAGGACCCATCGATACGAACTATACTGTTCGAATCCCTCGACGCCGAGCTCATCGATACGTAACCTTTATTCACATTGATACGAACTGGCTAATCAACTCTAATGGCTCAATCCTTCATCGATTCGAAGGGAATCATAAAGACCTGCTGAAGCTCTTCAAAATGATCGATGTGAACGTTATATTCGTATCCATCGGTGCTCACGTCCCCCGATATGAAATGATGATTCGTATCCATCAGCACAAAACATATCAATGCGAGAACAACTTTTCGAACTTCCATATCGATTCAGGAGAGGAACGGTAAGAAGGAACATCCGGAAACAACCATCAAGCGTTTTTGCAACTTGAGTTTCACATCGGTTCGGGAGAGGATCGATACGTAATTCGATACGAGAAAATTGACAATAACTCATGAACATACAACGTCAACAAGAATCAGCTAACTATCATACAGCGATCAGTTACAGCGCACAAGGTTGCAACCTTCTACGAAAAGGTAATAAGTATTCAGAATGAAGACTGCAGCTTTTCAAAGCACGTCATGTTAAATGTTATCCCAACGTTTGGCAAGCTGAGATGTGAAGAAACTGATTGAAAACCAAGGATCATTCATCTCGGATATCGAGTACGCACTGGTTCATTATGGATATCGATGAATTTTGTTCGATTTCTGATCATGCTATAATTGATGGGACACGACAAACAAAGCCATAAAAGACAGCGTTCTAAATTTCAGGTCAATCCGAGTTCGTATGCTCAAGTTATGATCGATGCAAGTTAAAGGGAATAACCCCATTTTCATATCCATCATCAAGCTCCGATTCGAATCCATCACCTTTGTATCGATCAAAGCGGCAGTGCCTTCGTATCCATCAAGAAGCCTCATATCGCATTGATCATGTTCGTATCCATGAAGGGGCCTCGGTTCGCACCGATCAAGTTCGTGTCCATCAACAGAGCATGCATTTCGTATCGATCGGCTAGATCCTATTTCGTATCCATCTAGTTCGAAACCGTCGATAAACGGTAACTCGAATCCATTAGGCAACTGCTTTTTGCATCCATCATATTATCGTACTTCGTATCCATCGGACAACGATTGCTTCGCATCCATTAGATGCTTTTGTTCGAATCCATATATGATGACTTTTTCGTATCCATCGAGTCAAAGGAGCCTGGATTGACACGATGACTTTCGATGCGAACACGGTGAAATCTCTGGAGCGACTTGATCAACGCGGCGAAGTGGTGGATCGATACGAAGAACGTGCGCTACGTCAACTTGCTAGTGCATGCCGTCATCGATTCGAAGCGATCGATTCGAAACGATGGATTCGAACCAGACAGCCAATTGAAGGACTCAATCTCGTATCGATCATAACTCGAGATCCACCGATCCAAATGCTATGAAATTTTCACAGAAGATTACGTACAAGCCAAAGAATGTTCCTACCAAGTTTCGACTCCATTGGACATCATCTTAATCGATACGAATTGAGTTTGTATCGATCGCAGATCAAGTTGAAACTTCCCGGGATCGATCACGTGGGCCCATTCACGTGCCATAAGAAGTCTCCCGAAGTTTGAGCGATATATCAGCCTCCTACGCCTATAAATAGAGCCCCAGAGTCTACAGAAAAGGGATCTTTTGATTCTGAAGCGCCCAGACTCCGCCGGATCGAGTTTTGCATCCTAATATTGCTGTTGTATTCGAATTACAAGTTGTAACCTACTGTTGTTCGTTGTAATCACATGTAATCATTGAAAGAGAATCAATAAAGTCATAAAAACTTCATAGTGGACGTAGGCAACACGCCGAACCACTCTAAATTGCTTTTTTGCACATTTACCTTTCTGTTTGTTGGAGTTTTTGTTAGATAATCTTCATTTTAAATTTACATTCTTCACTTTTATCTCTTTAGAAACTTCCAAAGAGTGTTGTACCCATTATTGTTACAAACAAAAGGCATTGAGGTGGATAAAGGAAAATCGATGTCATTGCAAATCCACCCATTCCCAAATCTGTTAAAGACATATACTCTTTCCTTGGACATGTGGGTTTTTGTCGACGCTTTGTGAAAGACTTCAGTAAGATTGCTCAACCTCTCACGACTCTTCTTGGAAAAGCCGTCCATTCAACTTTAATTCTGATTGCATTTGTGCTTTTGAACATTTTAAAAACGAACTTGTTTCTACTCCTATAATTTTCTCACCAAATTGAGATCTTCCTATTGAAATAACATGTGACGCTTCAAACTTTGCAGTTTGTGCTCCCTTTGGACAACACATCAACAAAACTTTTCACATTATCTAATACACTAGTATGACTCTAAACGATGCTCAACTTAATTACACAACCACTAAAAAAGAGCTTCTAGCAGTAATTTTCGCACTTGAAAAGTTCAGACAATATCTGACTAGCTTACACATTACCGTTTATACTGACCATTCTGCTCTTAGATATCTCTTTGCTAAAAAGACGCTAAATCTCGCTTAATTCATTGGATCCCTTTACTAGAAGAATTTGATCTCACAATCAAAGACCAGAAAGTATCCGACAATGTAATAGCCGATCATTTATCCCGTCTTCCCAATGCACCATCGCTTTTACCAATCAATGAGAAGTTCCTCGATGAACAGCTCCTTTATCTTTCTATCGATTCATGGTATGTCCACATTGTGAACTATTTTGTAACGACCCTGACTCGACCTTCGAAAATCGGCACCGAATACGACACTTGTATTCAAATGCCGCAGATCCAAACGCCGAACCTGGTTCGTCGGAGCTTATAACACATTAAGTAAATAACACAGCGGAAGAAATGAATAGCATATATCAATATACAACATTTGATACAATAACTGATACAACATGAATGATACAACAGAATGGTACAATAGATATCAACATTATCAGAGATTTGGTGAGATGCTTAATAATGGCATATGGGGAAGTGAAGAGTTCTTTGCAATTTTTTTTTATTTAATTATTTTATTAAGGAAATGATGTTTTTATGCCACTTGTTAAAAACAATCTTAAGCTTTAGATTTTGGTGATTACTCTACTCCATCCTCACATGTGCATGTTTGTATATGTTTACCTTTAATTTTTTTTTAAATGCTACTTACTTTTAAAAACATCTATTTTAAATAAAATTAAATTTTCAATCTCAACTTGAAATATAAACTCATGTATATGTACTTACATTAAATTTTTGTTCAACATGTTTATACACTTATTTAAAATTTATATTAACACAATTTACATTCATACATTTTTTTTTAAATTTTTCTTGTTCAACTTTTTTTTTTAAAAGTTTTTAATTTCTAATTTATTCTTAATACATTTTATTTTGAAATCCTATAAATCTCAAATTTCTATTTTGTAATTCATTTATATAAATATACATCTTATTTTCCTAAATCCAATATTTATTTTTAAGCTACTTATACTTAAATTTCTTATTAAATTTCTGTTTATAATTAAATTATTTATTTATTCTAGAAAATTTTCTAATTAATTCTCATTTTATTTTAAAAAATAAATTAAATTGCCAATTTAAACTTGATAAATTTTCAGGAATGTTACAGATTTCCCCCCTTAAAAGAATTTCGTCCTCGAAATTGCAAGGAAGACGAGAAAGAAAAGATAATAGATAAAGAAATGATTGATCAGATCAGAATCAAGATATTTATTCTGCATTCGGTTTACCAAATCAGAATATCAACAATATGAGAACAAACTCATACAATATTTCACAAGATACTCGTGTTATCCGGTCTACGAATATGTAAGGGCATTGATTAGTTTGAAGGGATAACTAATCGTTCGTAGAATATATTGGATCCTAGAGAAAAGATAGATAGCCTTGATTTTCAACAATTCCCAAATGCTAGATATGGATACCAAGTTCGGGTCGGAATACCCCAAAGTATATGGACTTTGATATACACACTAAATTACAATTTTAAATTTGGTTTTAATCGATATCGTTTTATTTATACAATTCAAGTTTAGCTTTATATTTGTTAATCAATTTAACTTAATTTAAAATTTTCAATTTATTTAATTTAAATCTTCAAATTCATTAGAGTTTAGAACGAAAAGCTGATAAGAAATTGGATGAAGAGAATACGAAATAGAGACTTATCTACACAATTCGTAGGGCCACCATCACACCGAAACTACTCCTCGAGCTGCTGCGAAGTAATCAAAGAATTGAAAAGACGAATCAAAGGAGATTGATAGAGAAAAGTTGTTTCCGCTATTGCAGGGTATTGACCATTGGTAGTGGTATTCCCTCATCCCCTATCTCGTCCTCTTCTCGCACTCATACTTACTATCAGTGGATAGTAAGAGAATTTACTGAGGCACTCGAACGGATATCTTAGGGATTACTCATTCTAGGGTATACTTCACCCTATCTCTAATGAGCTACTTAATGTGTTATACTCCTGAGCTAAAGTTTTAACCATCAGCTCTGATACCAAATGTAACGACCGTGACTCGATCTTCAAAAATTGGCACCGAATACGACACTCGTATTCAAATGCCGCAGATCCAAACGCCGAACCTGGTTCGCCGGAGCTTATAACACATTAAGTAAATAACACAGCGGAAGAAATGAATAGCATATATCAATATACAACATTTGATACAATAACTGATACAACATGAATGATACAACAGAATGGTACAATAGATATCAACATTATCAGAGATTTGGTGAGATGTTTAATAATGGCATATTGGGAAGTGAAGAGTTCTTTGCAATTTTTTTTTAATTCAATTATTTTATTAAGGAAATGATGTTTTTATGCCACTTGTTAAAAACAATCTTAAGCTTTAGATTTTGGTGATTACTCTACTCCATCCTCACATGCGCATGTTTGTATATGTTTACCTTTAATTTTTTTTTAAATACTACTTACTTTTAAAAACATCTATTTTAAATAAAAATTAAATTTTCAATCTTAACTTGAAATATAAATTCATGTATATGTACTTACATCAAATTTTTGTTCAACATGTTTATACACTTATTTAAAATTTATATTAACACAATTTACATTCATACTTTTTTTTTTATTTTGCTTATTCAACTTTTTTTTTTAAAGTTTTTAATTTCTAATTTATTCTTAATACATTTTATTTTGAAATCCTATAAATCTCAAATTTCTATTTTGTAATTCATTTATATAAATATACATCTTATTTTCCTAAATCCGATATTTATTTTTAAGCTACTTATACTTAAATTTCTTATTAAATTTCTGTTTATAATCAAATTATTTATTTATTCTAGAAAATTTTCTAATTAATTCTCATTTTATTTTCAAAAATAAATTAAATTGCCAATTTAAACTGATAAATTTTCAGGAATGTTACATATTTAGGCACTAAAGATACTCCTACATTTTGGTCGAATAAATATAAATTTCTTTCCGAAGTCAAGTACTTCTATTGGGATGATCCCTACTTCTTTAAGTAAGTTCCGACCAAATCATTCGATGTTGCCTTCTAGATTGCGAAATCAAGAGTGCTCTCTCGTTTTGTCACGATCAAACGTGTGGCGGACACTTCGGTTCGAAGAAAACTGTTGAAAAAGTACTTCAATGTGGCTTTTACTGGCCCCCTCTTTTCAAAGATTCATTTGACTTACGTAAAACTTGCGATCGATGCCAAATGCTAGGAAGAATTTCTCAACGAAATACGATGCCTCTAAACCTTATTCTTACAATCAAAATCTTTGATGTTTGGGGTATTGAATTTATTGGACCTTTTCCAAATTCTTTTGGAAATTTGAACACACTTATTGCTGTCGATTATGCCTCCAAATGGGTCTAAGCCATTCTGTATAAAACCAATGACCATAGAATTATTGTGAAATTCCTAAAGAAAACATCTTTTCAAGGTTCGAAACACCTCGCACAATAATCAGTGATAACAGAACCCCATTTTGCAGTCGTTCTTTTGAAACTTTCATGAAGAAATACTCGATAACCCACAAGTTATGCACTCCATATCATCCTCAAATGTGTGTTTAAGTTGAAGTTTCAAATCATTAATCAAACAAATCTTGAAGAAAACAGTTAACAAAAATCGAAAAGATTGGTCTTAGAAATTGATCGACGAGCATTGGGCTTACCATAATGCTTTTAAAACTAACTTTGGGATGTCCCCATTTTGTTTAGTTTACGGTAAAGCATGCCATTTACCAGTTGAAATTGAACACAAAGCGTTGTGGGCAATAAAGAACTTAAACTTTGATCTCGATAAAACGAAAACTGAAAACTACAACTCAACGAACTAGAAGAACTTAGGAACAATGTGCATGAAAAATTTTACAAATAAAGGACAAAAGTTTTCCATGATAAATCCATCCTAAAAAACATTTTCATCTAACCAGAAAGTTCTTTTATATGACTCTAGACTTCATTTATTTCCTGGAAAACTAAAATCAAGATGGACCGAACCATACATTGTACAAACTGTTTTTTCACATGGTGCCTTAGAAATACAAAACCCTAGGGATGGATCGATTTTTAAGATCAATGGTTATCATTTAAAGCCTTTCTTGGAATTGCCAAGTGATCGAGAGGAGGAGCTCATGATTCTTCATGAGCCATGCTACGTCTAGTAGGAATGTTAACCATCTTTGTAAATATGTACATATGTTTCCCCGTTACACTCATTATACTGTGCATTGACTGTGGGGACACATTCAAAATTAAGTGTGGAGGATGTCTCTCTTTATTATTTTATTTTTCATAGTTTAATTTTTGCATTTTCTTTCCAAAACTCAAAAACTAAAAAAAAATTCCAAAAGAAACCAATTTTATTTTTAGTATTTTGATTTTTTTTAAAGAAACACTATAGGATAAGTATGAATTTTGGTTATTAAATTGAAAATTTTTAAAAATTTATTTGTCTTAACAAAAATTAAAACAAAGTTTGATTACAAGTAACGCTGGTTTATCTAGTATATAGGAAGGTTCATGGGTGATAATTATGAAGTACATCCCAATTGAAATCTTTGTTTAAAAGAGTGGTTGATTTAAAGTAAAGGCGATAACATTTTAAATCTTCTAAGTTAAGTAGTGTTAAGATGATATTGTAAAACTCTCTTCATAAAAAATTTGTGTATATATGTATATATTTTTTTAACACCTACAGTCATTTGTTCACATGCAAGTGCATACACTCGCCATACTCTGTACCCTTCTCACATAAGTCTAAAAGACGGTGCATGATCGGTATATCTGGTCTCTAAGTTAGGTGTATGTATATAAAAATTCTTTCATTAATAACACCTACAGTCGATAGGTGTACCCACTTGTGTGTATACTCGCCGTGCTTTATGTTCCCCTCATGTAAGCCCGAAAGGCAATGAATGGGTCATATATCTGGTTTCAGTTTTCTGAATTAGGCACATGTAAATATTGTTAATATCAACAAAGTTTTCAAATAAAGAGAGAGTAAGCAATTGAAATCCAAGCACTATTTTCACTTATTTGATTTGACTTGTTATTTAAAAGAAACGAAAATACCACTTTGAAAAACTTTGATTATCAACTAAGGATACATTTCATAGTTGCACTATTTTATCAACCGAAACAACTAGCCAAACTGGAGTCTAATTATGATGATAACTTAATTTTTAATGGAAATTTGGACGAGTAAAAGGACTTAAGTTTCTTGATAATGACCAGAACTTATATTTAACTTATTCGTGTTAATTTGAAAGTAAATTCTTCGTTTGTAAATATTTTTAAAAACTTGCATCCATATTTCTGTAAATAAATCTTACGTTTAGGAATTTTTCATGTTGCCTTTGGATTTTGTAGGTAGTATCTGCTGAAAACCCTCACAAGACAAACTCATCCTACTGGAGGCATCTAGAGGTTTAACGGCTTTTTGCATACGCTCAATGCAATCGTGTTTCCTATGAAAACATATTTATCTAGTTTTTTTTATTCGAGGACGAATAAATAGATAAGTGTGGGGGTATTTGATGTGCACGTAAATGTGCATATTTTACTTCCATATATAATCTACTTTTAATTTAATAAATGTCATAATTGGGTATTTTTACGTGTTTAAAATCAAATTTCAAATATGCTTTCAAGTCATCATTCATACATCAACTTGGGAGTAAAATGGTAATTTTATGCATATATTAATTTTGAAAATATTCACTTGCGCTTTTTATTTTTATTTGCCAAAATTTGGATGGAAATATGATGAATTTCTCATGGAAATATGCATGCACAAGGATGGAAACAAAGGAATGAAGAAATAATTCAATTCATGAAATCATGAAGGAACCCACCTACCCACTTACCTTGATCTACAATTAGAAGCTAATGCACATGTTGGTAAAGCTTAAAGTTATATACATACTTAATAGAAGACTAATTAGAGGCTAATGATAACTTGGTGGGCACACTTCCTAAGGGGATTTTGAGTAGTCACCTAAAATATGCATTAGGGTTTTAGGTTTGTATAAATACACCTCTTATGTACATGTAATAAAGTTTTTAGTTTTTATATTATCATGCAAGTTGCAGCCTCAAATTAAAAGAGAAATAAAAATGGCTTCCTAAGCCTCTTCTTTTTCTACTTGCTTTTATTTCATGCTTACATGTTCTTTTATGCTTATTTTCATTTATATGCTCTCTTTTCTTTCAAGTTAGTAGTGTAGATTTATTTTATGCAAGTAGATTAATTCTCTTTTTATTTTAACTAGCTCTTACTTTGCTTATTTTTCTATGTTGAAATTTACAAGTGTTGAAATGATAACACAAATGAGTATCTAAACCCCTTCAATTTAGGGGTAATGAAGCTCTTTAAAATTGTGTAAATTCAACATATTGTGTGATTTATGATCTCTTTTATGCTTCGTGAAGAGTTTGATTTTGATGTACGTTTATAAAGTGAATTTGATAACCTATGTTGTATTCACTAATAGGCTATTCTTATTCAAACATGAACACAATTTACATCATAATTTACTAATTGATTTTTGATTGTGAAATTAAGGCAGAAACAAAATTTGATAATCTATGTTACTAAATACAATAGCAAATAGATCGTACTTAATAACTTTTGCTTTGACTTTATTTTCATTGCATTTGATAAGTGCTTTTGTTTGTTGTATTACAGTTTGATTGTTTAAGTTATGTTAATTAACAATACAAATAAACCATACTTATGATAAATACATCACTAATTCCACTTAAGATCAAAATAGAGAGATCGTAGATTATTTTTGTGTTGATCTATGTGAAAATATGGGAGCGTATTTGCCCCTAAATCATTTTCTAATTTTATGTTTCCATTCCTTGTTCTAGCTAGTTTTAGAATTTTTTAGCTTAAAAACAATCTCAAGTTTGGTATAATTTGATTGAGTAAAATTTTAAATCTACACAATTCCTTACAGATTGACCTGTACTCGCCCGTACTAAAATTGTATGCCATGCACCTACGGTTATTTTTATTAGAACTTTTTTCGGTTATTTTCTAATCCAGTAGAAAGTTAGTCGATTCAATAGTGATTTAACTTATATATTTGTTTAAGTTATTGTGTGAAATCTATAATTTAACTCAAATAAACTTTTGTATAATTTATTTAAAAAAATTATAATTTATTTTTTTAGAAAAGCTAGCCAGATTTATAGTGGGCTATCCACATTTATTAATAACATTTAAATAGGTGTTCTGCACATGCGCAAGAACAGCTAAAAAGAAAATGGGATGAGGAGACAGGAAGAAATATCTAAACTACTACAATGACATAAGAGAACTAGTATTCCTCAAAAGGGAAGGTTCCCCCACCCTCATCCTCAGACTCAGGTCCACATACATGAAGAAACCCAGAAAAAAGAGGAGCCAGTTTAAGAACATAGTTTCCTAAATTACAATAGTTAATATATTTTTTGTCCCAAGAATCATCCTCCGAAAGTAACATGTTGCATTCATCATCTTCTCCAACAGTAGCTAGAGAGAACCCTTCCCATAAATTTTGATAATTAATTTGTCTTTCCTCATCCTCTCCTCCAACAAACATATGATAGCCATCAAAAGATGGCTTATATCTCATTTCAAACTCCACATGAACCCAAGTTTTCTAATTGATTTCCAAATGATGCCATTATAAGAAAGAGTATACAGATCAACTGCAAAAATAGCCTCAAGCGTAAAAGAAGGCAAAATTGATGCAGAAGCGACAACGATATTAGGTTGGCATTCAGATAGACTTGCTTTAGGTATCCACTTCCTAATAGGAGGTTACGGAAGTGGTACCTTAGCTGGGATCAGTGAGGAAACTTCAGCTACAGAAGACTTGCTATGCTTACATAATTGAACAATGTGGCCAAAGGAATGGCAGGTCAAGCAAATTTTAGGTTTCCAACTATAATTAACACCAACAACAACAACTTGGCCTCAGCTATCTAAACTCTAAGTTTTGAAGGAAGAGGCTTATCTAGACATATTTCAATCAAAGCTTTAGCAAATATTTACCTCTTGCGAGCCATCGTATTAGAATTAAAACATTTTAGTTTTCCAACAAGGCTTGCTAACTAGTCTAACCCAAGCAATTATTGCAACATAGAAGGAATGTGTGTGAAATGATCCCACGCTAGAATAGATAATGCTTATTCCCTAGCATAGTCAACAGACGGATAAAGGGGGTAATAATAAAGGGTTTACCCTTAATGAAAGATGAATCAACCTCAAGAACACGCAACCTTTCCTCTTTGCTTGAAATTTTGAAAAAGAACATAGAATTGTCATAATGCACTTGAAGACCTTTATACAATTTCCAAAAACTATGAAAACGATCTCTTACATCATAATAGAAGGGTTAGAATCTAGAAAGAAACCAGTCAAATAGTTCGATCAAAAATCAATACCTGCTTGCATCACTCAACAGGAGGCACCATCACCCCATCAACCTTAACAATTTCAAAGGAACTAAGCATATAAGGACCAGCATTTCTTAGCAAGGAATTGAACAAGACATCCACTTAACTTGATTAATGGGAAGAGCAGCAGAAGGTGCAACACCTGGAACATTGACTTTCTTAGATATCACATTAAATTTACCGATAGGGGCAGGAGCAGTTTTTAGTCGTTGTAGGCAAATGAGCAACATTGGTGCTAACAAGAAAACGTTTCAATGCCCCAAAGTAGATGTTAAAGTGCAGTAGTCTCCTTTATAACCCACTTTTTGATTAAGTAGAGGCAGTTGGAATCTTATTACACCCTTTAATCCATATTTCGAATAAGTCGTTACAGTAAAAAATTCTCTTTATTCAACCATTTGGCTCGGTTGAAACTCCTATCCCTTTCTTTAAGTTTTTCAAACTTTCTTAGTTGGTTTAATTATCCTTTTGAAATCCCCTTTCGAAACAATTGTGATATCTTAAAGGTTGGCTCTAATGGTTCAAGGATATGGTTTAAATGGATAGGTTCTGACTTTGTCGAAAGCTGACCTCTCTGATGGCTTCGGTTTTGTCCTATAAAGCAAAGAAAATAGGTTGAGTTAAAGGTTTCAACTCACTTGAAATGTGGCCTTTTGGTATCTTGAGGGTAGGACCTAAGACTTTAAGAATATTGGTTGAGCTAAGGGTTTCTACTAATTTAAAAGATGACCTTACAACCAAGGCGAGACAAGCAGATCATAACTGAATCCAATAAGAATTTCGAAATAGCTACATATTCAAAAGAACCATAATCTTGCTTTCATTAAGCTAATATTGTACAAATTAATCAAGTCCCCGATTTGATTTCAAAATTAGGGTTTAAAAATCTAAGAAAATACAAGAATGGAGTGAATGAATTCGGATCCCTAAAACTAGGCCCTTAGATCCCTATTTATAGGTGTAGGTTGGCACCTTTCGACTTAGTGCTTTCGACTTGGTCGAAAGGTGTCCTTGTCGACCTTTCATTGTCGTCAATGTTTGGGCATTCTTCTGCATTACATTTAAATGGACTTGAGTGCTTTCGTCTTCATCGAAAGGGGTAAGTGCGCCTTTCCACCCTATGTTGCTTTGTTGTTGTAAGTAAGAAGAGGCATGAGCTTTCGAATCTGTCAACAGGTACATTTTTGGGGTTTCGAAGGTATTGAAATAATGTGAATTTCAGCAGGTAACTTCCGAAAACATACTTGATGTAACACCCACATTTTTATATAATTAAATAATCAAATAAAAATAGATAGTGGAAATAAATTTTTTTGAAATTGTCATAATATGGCCTCGAAACTTATACCATTGTGTCTGTGGCGATTTTCTGATTAGTTTCCATATATAACTTGTCACATCTGAGTCAATATGAAGAAGTTACAGGGGAAATAAAAATGGTAAACAAACGAAAAAGAAAAAGAAAATAATAATTATTATTATAATATATATTGGTCGACCCAGATCACTCCTAGGTCGACCGCTAGGTCGACCCAAGGAGAACACATGTCGACCCTAGGGTCGACCCACATTGTTACCTGGACAAAGTTTCATCCAAGTACGAGCCGAGCCATATAAAATTCGATTTTCACACGATCTGAACCATACGTTAATTAATCTGATGGCTCCAAACGACCCTGTGATGTGGTGTCTCCAAGTTCAATCTAAGAATCCAACGGTCTGAGATCCCCAAACTCCACTATATATAGGACCCTAGGCCTAGCTATTTTCTCACAATTAAATTTTCTCCCAATGGGTTCATTGCCTGAGGATGGACCCTAAAAAAAGTATTTCTAGGGAGGAGATCTTCTCAAATAAAAATATTATACACCTTAGAAGGGGATTCAGGAGGACCAGGGAGCCAAGCTAAGCATAAGAAAAGTTAGGGACGACAAGCAAGTGGATTTAATTATATATTTTACGTTTATGATATAGTATCGTCAGATTCCCGTTAAATAATTCTATTCGATAATTAATTCTATTAATTAGTTATGCCGAGACCGTAGATTGTATAAGAAAGCTTATATTTGACTAATTTTAGGCTTAACAATTAAAGAAAGGCGTAAGCCTAAAAGTAAGAAATTTAAAGTTATTTACATCTATTTTAAAAGTTGAAATTTAGCCTGTAAATGTTATCTTCTTTTTATTTCTTTTTACACGAATAAATTAGTCAAAGAGAAAAATTGGCAAATACGGACTAAAATAGAAAGAACAGTAGATTTACAGAAATTAGATGTAAAAATAAGAAAAGCTAAAACTAAAACGAGAGAAATAGAAATTTGTAGTAAATTATGCTAAAACGGGGAAAATAAATAAAAAGGGAAAATCTATTAACTTGATTTGGAAGTAGGTGATAGATTAATTGGTTGGTTTAGAAAAGAGAATACATTTCTATAGTTTAATATTTAAAAGATAACGATAAACATAATTGCAAGAATAAAAGAAAGAAAAAGGGAATTAGTGTAAAATAGAGAAACTACTGTATTTTTCACTATCCAAAAAGTAAAAGAAATAGTAAAACAAATACCTTGTTGTTATGGATTATTGTTTATAGCATTGTTTAGTATTAAAACATGGAAATGGAATTTTGGCACAGTTTTTGTAACTAACCAAATAGAATAGAACTACTTCCTAAAATATAAGAAAATAAAGTGAAGAATTACAGGAAGTAAAGAAGAAATCAAGTTAATTATTAGACAAGACTAGAAACAATTAAAAGAAATATACCCAGATGTGCAATTACTGCGTAGATAACAGAATAAAGGCAAAGCAGTTATTATGATAAGTAAATTTATGACAGTCGAACATAGTCCCAAGCCAAGATTGTCATATAATATAAGAGAATTAAAGAGAATTCAATATCATAATAAAAGAAGACAGACTAGAATAGAAAAGAGACGTTTGTAATTATATTTACGATGTACAGATTATAAAAGAAAATAAAAGAGACAATTACAAGTAAAATTATAACATAGGTTATAATTAAGTAGAAAGACCAAAAAGGCTAATTTATGACTTACATTAAGTTAATAAGCAAATAGAGCAGAAATAATAGAGGAGGCTTATTTTAATAAACTTAAGACTTAAATTAGTTAACAAGCAAGACAATAGAAGTGGCCCATACCAACAACATTTCCTTTCGGTCAGGAATTGATGCTCTCACAACAGTTAGGTGAGGCTGGGACAAGATTATGCTAATAGGGTAAATAAGTAGCCAATGGAAGAAGAAAAGTAAACTAAATGCAAAATAAAATATTAGACTTAGGGTCTAATAAAATAATGAGATGCATTTGGAATAGCCCAAAGGATGAAGAGCCTAATGAAGCTGTTCAAAACAGATTTTAGCACAGAAGAAGCCCGTCGAACTAAGTAATTTTGGGCTAGAGGAAGTACGAGACTTCAACGGGACGCGAGGGTACTCTAGGATGGCCCTCTTGTGTAGGCATAATGATGCAGTGCTCCAGAGGCAGGTCTTCTTGTGTAGGCATAAGGATGGCCCTCTTGACTACTTCTTGCATGGCAGGACCATTGCAGGCAGTCAAAAGGGGTTAATGTTTGAAGTTGGATATGTGTATGTCCCAGTACTTGCAAGTAAGTTTTAGCAGGCAGGGCCCAAAAGGACACTCGCATGCGGATATTGGGCCAGCATCAAAACCAAGAGTGAGTTCGGGAAAGACTAGAGTTAAACCAATAGTCCAATGATATTTTCACTATCGAGACATTGGATGAGGGACGCCACCAATTGGATGTTTAAATTGTTTGCAGTAGGGTACAGCCACTTTGCTCTTTAGAGGTCTTTCGATTAGTTGAGGGGTGGCTGCATGGGGCCATAGCCACGATAAGAAAAGGGACAAACCAAGTAGAATATCTGTACTGTAGGCCTAATGTGGCAGTCCTTTATAGATATAGAAAATCCTCGACTGAGTTCCTTACAAGATAGCCTTGTAAGGCGAGATTTGGGGAGTAGACAGAACGATTACGTATAGTCCTCAAGGTATGCACTGGGTGGTACATTATGGATGTCTGAGCATTAGTATAGGCTAGTGCAGAAGCATTTTTACGTTTTCAAAGCAGGCAACGGAACAACTGTATTGTAGGCTTTACGAGGTAGTCCTTTACAGATGTAGTCATAGCATACCGTAGCAACGAGACGATGGAGTCCTTTTCGAGGAGGATACGGAAGGTACTAAGGGCAGTACCTAGGACCGATATGGTCATTGGGCATATAGCAACATATATTAGTTATTAAGTTTTGATCTACTAGGGAGTAGATGGGTACGATTCCCGCATAGTGAACATCCCGGAATTTTCGACCCCGAAAATTCGACACTAATACGCTCATTGTAGAGGTGTCGAGCAATCGAATGCCGTAAATTCTAGATTGTTAGGGTAAAGAAGAAAAAAGGTAGAAGAAGAAACAGAAAACAACAGTACAGAATCTCACAATCACAACGAATCAAAATATAATGTCAAAAAACAATATTTGTACAAAGAAAAGCTGTAACTGTCAATTTACAGATAATATATCAGACTACAATCGTTCACAAATAAACTGGATAGTTGTATCAATTTGTCCCTGGCTACTATCAATATAATCTCAAATACACAACGGAATATACACCATATGTCCCTATCATCCCCCTCGCCTCCTGAGCTTCAGAAAATCCTAACCTGAAAATCTGTAATACTCGGTCTGACCCGAGCATTACAATAAAGTAGCACCCGAGTCAGGCTAGAAACCAGTGTGAGTAAACCCGTATAACTTGAAATACTAGGTTATAAAACTTCTTTGAAAACCAGGGTAACTCATACCTTATTACGAGTTCTTATCTTGCTATAGCCAAACATTTATTCCACAAAATAATATCTAAGTACTGTTACTTAGTTTAAATGGCCAAGTTACTTAATTTATTCTATTCCAGCCTATTTGAATTTTACAAATCAAATCTATAAAGAATTATAGATTACAAATCGAAGTGGTTCCGGATATCGTTGATATCCGGCTCCGGTCTCTTCGAATCCAATACCATCTTTAAGCCAAGTCGTTTAAGTGAATACAATTAAATTTTAAATTCAGAATGTCATATTTACATAGCAATTCATCATAGATAGATAAACCGCATTATCACAGTTCAACTAAAGCATTCATATCACTGAGCATCACAAATAGGGATATTAATCAATCCAAGCGTCAATCCAAGTTTACCATTCATAAGCAAGATTAACTTGTCACACAAATCCTAATCAATTTAATTTAATCACCAAATAAATTAAATTAATTACTTTTAAATCCTACTTAATTTAATTAATTGTAAACCATTTATTATTATTGACATTAATTAATGAAATAAATCAATCATCCTTTAATCATTAACATTAATTAATTATCCTTAAATTACTCACATTAATTAACCTTTAATTACTTACATCAATTAATTAACCTTTAATTACTTACATTAATTACTTAAGACATTAATTAATTTAAGATAAACCATTTATCTTAATTAATAACGTAATTCAACCATTATTAAATTCCATATGAAAACACTTAGGAATTAATTTATTATTATCCTAATATATAATTATTTCAAAACCAAATCAATTAATTCTAAAACATTTAATCTTTAAAATTTTAGTCTTTGAAACTTGTTTGAAAATCTTGTTAAATGCTTTTACTTTGAAAACTTGTTCATTTTCATTTAGCTTTGAAAACTTTGTTAACCAATTTGCTTTTGCTTTTTAAACCTGGTTAATAATTTACTTAGGAACCCAGGTTAATACATTTACTTTGTTTTCAAAACTTGTTAATACCTTGGCTTGAAAACTTGTTTTATATTTTCTTTTATTTAAACTTTGTTATCTTTACAAAAGAAACCCGAGCCCACAACAATAATACCCAGTCCAAATCCCAAGCTAAACACTCATCCACTTCCCTCCGATACTACTCGCGAGCAAACCCGGGTTTGACCCAAAGAAAACTCCTTCTTTCCCGATGGTCAAAACAACACAGCTGCCATCAAATACAAAGGTTAACTCATACATGGGCACACGAGTTCGCCGCCGCTCCGTTCAACTTCGTCGTTGCCTAAAGGTCGTCGATGACCCACTCGTACGTTTCGACCACCCAGCATCATCGATTTCACCTGGAATCGAAAACGAGTATGTCGAGGACTCACTGAACCCGGACCCAACGATGAAAACCCTCTTGCACTGTCACCTCTGATCGCCTATGATCTTGCAATCACGACCAGAGCTTCGCCGTTGACCCCATGCTTCGATCCCCCTTACTCCGATCGATCACGATGCACCCACGACAACACACGACCCTTTGAAACATCGTCGACCAAAACTGTCGACAAACCCTACTTCGCCAACAATCCACCTCCACGGTGAACTAAAATCCACCCACTACTCTCCATTGATCCCCATCACACCAGCTTCCTCCATCATCAAGCACGACATTCAACTCTTCGTCGATCGTCGAGAATCGACGAAAGTCCCAAAACTGTTCAACTTGCGAATTCTCAACAATTCCAAACTTAAAAATCATGATATGATTATCAAAATTCATTATTTTCGAAAACTAATTTGATTATATAATCAAAGCATGGAAATTGAAAAATCGAATTTCTGATATTAATTGATCTTCACTGTTCTTTTCTTCTTCCAGTAAAATTTCTTCCTAGTTATACTTTAAAAATATAAAAGTTGAATCTGGCAAATACAAACAAATTCCTTTTAAAGGTCATAACATAAAACTATTTATGTAAAGAGATATGAATTTTGAACTTGATTTAGTCTATTAAAATTAAACAGAGTCATGTTTATCTATAAACAGACAGGCACACTCAAACAACAAATAAATAAATACATGCAAGCATATTCATACATTCACGCAGCATTTCATTACATCAAGTACTATTTGCATGCATCAAAAAAATAGTTTACTCACTTATATGTATGAACAGAGGAATCAGAGAACCAGAGGTTTGAAGTTTGAAAACTGGAAGCTGCTAGTTATTGATCTTTGAAAATCTGGAACTTGATAGTTGATTTTGATCTGCTTCGTTTTTAGTTGAATTTGTATCTGAAACTTGATCTTTACTTTAGTTTTGAAATGCAAGAGTTGGTTTTAGTTTTATACTTTTTCTTCTCTGGTTTAGTTTTTTAGAAAAGTGAAAGATGAAAGAAGAAATGAAAGAGTACGAGTAGATATGTATAAATAAAGCCTTGTTTTATTATAAAAAATGAAAGAAAATAATTAATTTGACACTTGTTAATTTGTATGTTACTTAGCTTACAAATGTCAAAACCAATATTTTATATATTTCCTTATGTTTTATTTATTAATTTATGTTTTTTATATATACAAACTATATTTAGTTCATGTGTAATTTAAAAAGAAAGTATATAAACCTTTTTATTAAATCTTATTTTAAGCTATCATACTTTTAATTAATAAATATTTATCTTTAGTGTTTTAAAAATATGGAATTTAACTTTAAATAGCTTTTGAAAATTATTGAATCAAACCATAGCTTCCAAATCACAATATATATATATATATATATATATCCAGATATTTTCTTAATTATCAGATTTTATTTGTTCAACTTACAAATCGGTATTTTTAATAAATTTAATCCTGTTAATTACCAATTAATAGATGTCCAAAAATTTTGGTTATTACATTCCTTCCCCCTATGGAACTTTTCGTCCCCGAGAAGGAGCGAAGCAAGAATTAAAATGTGAATTATCTGTTAAATTATCCTTTGAACTTTTTCAACTCTTAACCCTTTTTATTTAAATTTATAAAACACTTTTAAAATATCTACATTATATTATCAAAATACTTTTACAAGTATACTTTTTATAACTCGATGTCTCAATAAGTCCATCCTTGTTCTCACAGAAATTCGGTCATATGTTGATCAGGTGTAGGATTGAAAATCTATAAGTACTTAGTAAACCCGTTTTCAGCACCCACTGAAAATACTTGGAAAATATTTTTTTGAAAAACATAGAAAACATTTTCGGTGAGAATGCTCTGGAAATCATCACACCCTTCATGGTCGCAGTTAGCTCGTTGGTTGCGTTGCCATCCCGGCAAAATCTTTGGAAAACTATAGGCCTCCGCGCCCCTCGATTACACCATGGAACCCGCCACAGATCGCAGCTACACCTAGGGTTACGTCGCCATCATGGCAAAAATCTATGTAACTGCAGGCATCAGCTCCCTCGAATTTCGCTGCCAACTGAAACTTCTCCACACAGACCACATAGATCGCAGACTACATCAGTCGAATCCCAATGTAGCCTGTAGCACTCATTGCCACACGAATTTCTCTATGTCTTCATAGATCGCAGTCTACTGATGTTACGTCGCTCTACCAACGAAATCAAACGTAGACCATAGGCAATCACTGCCCCTCGACTTCTGCTATGGTGCGCAGTAGATCGCAATTACACCTAGTTACGCTATAGTCACAGCATGACCCAATGTCTCTGTAGGCATCAGCGTCCTCGACTTTCGCTACCCCAACCAAAATCCTCAAGAACTTCAATTTGTCCGGATATCCTCCCCGGATCAAATTTAAAACCCCCCATAGGGCTCAAGGCAGAACCACCCCGTGGATCTCCTACTAGAAGTTCATTTAAATGGTAGTGCCTTTTTCCGCCCAGCCTTTCTCAAAACATTTTATACTATACACATATAGTATTCTTCAAATCATACTCTTTATATGTATCACATATAAATCTCCTTTACATAAAATTGATATCTCAAAATCGATAATTATCAAACTTGGCTTTCCAAATTCCCAAAATTGATTTTTCCCAAAAATCAAAAGCCTTTCAAAATCAATGGGTTCCAAAACTTTTTTCCCAATTTCATAAAATCATTTATATACAGATATATATATATATAAGTTTATTCCTTCCAACTTGAAAATTCTTTAGATCACTTCATACTTATATAAATTCCCTTTTTATACTTCAAATATACTTTTCAAAAATCTTTTCTTCTGCTCATAGATTCAATAAGGGGAGTTTATTATATATAACAAATATATAACTTTATCTATGCCAAATCAAATATTCAAGTTTGATTTCCCTTATAAAGTTATTTACCACATTACTTACTCTTCATAAGGTGAATTTCAATTATAGAGATATCCAACTTCCACTTTTATTCATCATATATTTCTCAAAATATAATTTTCCCTTTCAAAAATCATTTCACGTTTCTTTTTAAAATTCTCAATATCTATTACATTCAAACACGTATGACGTACTTATATCATCCGTATGCAATATCAAATCTGATCGCTCAGTCGATCACACAACTTCACTTCCGAACTAGTATCGTTTACCCGACTTCCTAGTGTGGACTCAGATCTGGTTTCTTGATCAGAAACCATCATTCTCCTTGCATAGCCAGAACTATGATAGAGAATTTCCAGAATCAATCAAAAATCCATATCCAGAGTTCATCGTCGAAAATTGAGTGAAAAATCCCACTCGGATTGATATACTACCTCGAAATTCTGTGCTCGAATCTGGATCAAATCGTTATGCGAATAGAATAATATACATTCGTCCTACGTATTTACCTTCATTGATTATCAGCTAAATTAATTTTCTTTTTATTCACCTTCATTTTGATTATGTTCACTTATTCACAATTGCTTCAAATTTCCATTTGGATTATCACTTCAACTCTTATCTCGATTGGTATTTAATTATAAACAGTTTGCACTCTGACTAGCTTGAGTTTACAAAGTAGCTTGAAAAGTTTAAAATAGATAAATAGTTGTAAAATAATTATTAGTTGTAAATAGCAGTAGAATAGTTAAATAATTATAAAATAATTGTAAAATAGTTAAACAGTTGTAGAATAGTTAGATAGTTGCAAAATAGTTGTAAAATAATGATTAGTTTGTAAAACAGATGTAAAATAGTAATTAGTTTTCAAAAAGTTGTAAAATAAGTATAAGATAGTTTGGGTTTTAAAAAGAAAGGCGGTATAGTAAATAGCAAGAAAAAATAGATTTAAAATAGTATATATTAAAACAATTTATTTGAAAATAGTTTCAGAGTCAAATTGGTTCAATCTCCCATTCCAATCACTTTTGAATTTCCACTTCCATTTAAATTGATTCAATTCCAATTCAATTTGAATTAACTTCAATTCCTATTCCAAATTCAAATCAAATCCCATTTGAATTTAAACTTATTCAACTTTTATTTCACTCCCAATTAATTTAATTCAATTTCAGTTTGAATTAATCCCAATTCCAATCTCAACTATAAACATCTCATTATATAAATTCGAGTTCAATTTTCAAAATGTTGATTTAACCACTTAAATCAAATTAACCATTACTTTTAATTTTAACAACCTAATTCTTTTAAACAATTTAATTCTAAGTCCAAATTTTTAACATTAATTTAAATTACTTTTACTTAACTTATTTAAAGGTTCAAGTAAGAGTTCAAAACTTTTTAAACAATTTAATCTTCGAAATCCAATTTATTACCCATTTTTAACTTCAAACTTTGAAACCAATTCTTAAACAATTTTAGTTTGAAAGTTTATTTTTAACATTCAAATCTTAAGTTCAAAATGATTTCATTCCCATAATTTCAATTTTATAATTTCTAAAAATCAAAATCATTTAAATAATTTCAAATTAAAGTTTTATTTTCATTTAATTTCAGCAATGGATATATATATTATCTCAATCCACTTCTTGATTCATTGATTATTAATAACAGTAGGATAATATCAGGATAAGCCAAGGTAAATAAACATCCAAATTATCTAAATCATCCATCAATAGCATCCATTACCAATATCCAGAATTCAAACCTGTTTTGAGATCACATATACTCCCTTTTCAATTCAACCCATTTAACTTCCCTAAGTTAAATTCAATTCATTTAATCCAATTAATTTTACTCAATTTGAATTCTCCATTTCAAATTTTTAACTTCTTATCAGTATCCTTTCCCACTTATAGGTTCAAAAACTTATTTCTCTTTAGGTTTTTACATGACATTTCAGAGGAAAATTTAAACTCAACACTTAGTGTTTACTTCCAATCAACTTGATATTATGTATATCTACTTATATATACATATTTATTTCACTTGCACACTAAGCCATACTTTCAAATTTAAACCATTCTTGGTATTTAATTCAACAAATTCCTTAAAAGAAAATTAAAAACAACCCTTGTTTTAAAATAAGATTCCTACATTCAAAAATATTTTGAATAATATTATTTATTATATCTTTTTAACACTTTAAAACAATTAAAATCTTCTGGACTTGGATTTTAAAACTTCACAATTTAAACCCTTCCAATTTACAAGTCATACTTATCTAAATTGTTACTTCCTTACAACATTCCATTTTGCTTTATCATTAATTATTATTAGAAAACAAACATCCTATTATTAGAAGCAATAACCATTTTATTATAATAACCAAGATTACCATACCTGGAAACCAATTCACAATATATTATCTCATAGTTTGTTGGAAAATAAAATCAGGGTAACTTAATTCAGCATTCTGAAAACACTTCTACAAATTTCTAGATTTTATTTTCTGGTTTGAATCCATTTCTAGCTTATCTTATTTGTATAGCTCATATTATCCAATTCCTATTTGGATATATATATATATATTACCACTTAAATTCTTATGATCTTATTCAATTTCAGTAACCAACAACCAATTTCTTAATATATACAATAATTAGACAAATTATTGCTTTATATATCAAATATAAACTTATATAAGAATCATTCATTTTTAAAACCATTATAAAATCTGTATATAAGAAAATAACAAGTACACCCTCATATAATACACTCGATTGATTCTAGGGTACTACTGACCCTAGTAAACCCACCAGAGCCAAGGTTCTCGCTTCACCTTCAGCTCTGAAACCAAATATAACATCCCAGAATTTCGACCCTGAAAATTTGACATTAATACGTTCACTGTAGAAGTGCCAAGCAATCGAACTTCGGAAATTCTAGATTGTTAGGGTAAAGAAGAAAACGAGGTAGAAGAAGAAACAGAAACAATAGTACAGAATCTCACAATCGCAGCAGATCAAAATATAATATCAAATAACAGCATTTATACAAAGAAAAGTTGTAACTGTCAATTTACAGACAATATATCAGAGTATAATCATTCACAAATAAAGTGGACAGTTGCAACAACTTGTCCCTGACCACTATCAGTACAATCTCAAATACATAGCGGAATATATACCATATGTCCCTGCCATCTCGCTGGCCTCCTGAGCTCCAGAACGTCCTAACTTGAAAATCTGTAATACTCGATCTGACCCGAGCATTACAATAAAGTAACATTGCAATTAGGTCATTGCGACTACGAGTTGGATGTCTCCGAGTCAGGCTGGAAACCAGCGTGAGTGAACCCATATAACTTGAAATACTAGGTTATAAAACTTCTTTGAAAACCAGGGTAACTCGTACCTTATTACGAGTTCTTATCTTGCTATAGCCAAACATTTATTCCACAAAATAATATCCAAGTACCGTTACTTACTTTAAATGGCCAAGTTACTTAATTTATTCCATTCCAGCCTATTTGAATTTTGCAAATCAAATCTATAAAGAATTATAGATTACTAATCGAAGTGGTTCCAGATATCGCTGATATCCGGCTCCGGTTCCTTCGAATACAATACCATCTTAAAGCCAAGTCGTTTAAGTGAATACAATTCAATTTTAAATTCAGAATGTCATATTTACACAGTAATTCATCACAGATAGATAAACCACAATATCACAGTTCAACTAAAGCATTCATATCACAGAGCATCACAAATTACACACTAGGGATATTAATCAATCCAAGCGTTCAATCCAAGTTTACCATTCATAAGCAAGATTAATTTGTCATACAAATCCTAATCAATTTAATTTAATCACCAAATAAATTAAATTAATTACTTTTGAAACCAGCTAAATTTAATTAATTATAAACCATTTATTATTATTGACATTAATTAATGAAATAAATTAATCATCCTTTAATTACTCACATTAATTAATTAACCTTTAATTACTTACATTAATTAATTAACCTTTAATTACTTATATTAATTAATTAACCTTTAATTACTTACATTAATTATTTAAACTTTAATTACTTAAGACCTTAATTAATTTAAGATAAACCATTTATCTTAACTAATTACGTAATTCAACCATTATTTAATTCCATATGAAAATACTTAGGAATTAATTTATTATTATCCTAATATATAATTATTTCAAAACTAAACCAATTAATTTTAAACATTTAATCTTTAAAAATTTAGTCTTTGAAACTTGTTTGAAAATCTTGTTAAATACTTTTACTTTGAAAACTTGTTTATTTTCATTTAGCTTTGATAACTTTGTTTAACAATTTGCTTTTTCTTTTTAAACCTGGTTAATAATTTACTTAGGAATCCTGGTTAATACATTTACATTATTTTTAAAACTTGTTAATACCTTGGATTGAAAACTTGTTTTATATTTTCTTTTATTTAAACTTTGTTATCTTTACAAAAGAAACCCAAGCCCACAACAATAATACCCGATCCAAACCTCGAGCCAAACACTCATCAACTTCCCTCCGATACTACTCACGAACAAACCCATGCTTGACCCAAAGAAAACTCCTTCTTTCCCGATGCTCAAAACAACGCAGCTACCATTATCACGTGCACATGAGTTCGCCGCCACTGCGTTCAACTTCACCATTGCCTACAGGTCGTTGATGACCCACTCGTACGTTCCGACCACCCAGCATCATCGATTTCACCTGGAATCGAAAACGAGAATTTCGAGCACTCACTGAACCCAGACCCAATGACGAAAACCCTCTTGCACCGCAGCCTCCGATCGCTTACGACCCTGCGATCACGACTAGAGCTTTGCCATTGACCCACGCTTCAATCCCCTTCACTCCAATCGATCACGATGCACCCACGACGACACACGACCCTCTGAAACATCGTCGACCAAAACTGTCGACAAACCCTACTTCGCAAACGATCCACCTCCACGACAAACTAAAAATCGACCCACTATTTTCCACTGATCCCCATCACACCAGCTTCCTCCATCATCAAGCACGAGATTCAACTCTTTGCCGATCATCGAGAATCGACGAAAGTCCCAAAACCGTTCAACTCATGAATTCTCAATAATTCTAAACTTAAAAATCATGATACGATTATCAAAATTCATTATTTTCGAAAATGAATTTGATTATATAATCAAAGAAAGGAAATTGAAAAATCAAATTTCTAACATTAATTGATCTTCACTGTTCTTTTCTTCTTCCAATAAAATTTCTTGCTAATTATACTTTAAAAATATTTTTAAAAGTTGAATCTGGAAAATACAAACAAATTCCTTTTAAAGGTCATAACATAAAACTGTTTATGTAAAGAGATATGAATTTTGTACTTGATTTAGTATGTTAAAATTACACAGAGTCATGTTTATCTAAAACAGACATGCACACTCAAACAACCCATACATAAATACATGCAAGCATATTCATACATTCATGCAACATTTCATTGCATTAAGTATTAATTGCATACATCAAAAAATAGTTTATTCACTTATATGTATGAACAGAGGAATCAGAGAACCAAAGGTTTGAAGTTTGAAAACTAGAAGCTGCTAGCTATTCATCTTTGAAAATCTGGAACTTGATAGTTGATTTTGATCTGTTTTGTTTTTAGTTGAATTTGAATCTGCAACTTGATCTTTACTTTAGTTTTGAAATGCAAGAGTTGTTTGGTTTTAGTTTTATACTTTTTCTTCTTTGGTTTAATTTTTTAGCAAAGTGAAAGATGAAAGATGAAATAAAAGAGTATGAGTAGATATGTATATATAAAGTCTTGTTTCATTATAAGAAAATGAAAGAAAATAATTAATTTGACACTTGTTAATTTGCTTGTTACTTAGCTTACGAATGTCAAAACCTATATATTTCCTTATGTTTTTTTTATTAATTTATGTTTTTTTTTAATTTTATATATACAAACTATATTTAGTTCATATGTAATTTAAAAAGAAAGTATATAAACCTTTTTAGTAAATATTATTTTAAGCTATCGTACTTTTAATTAATAAATATTTATCTTTAGTGTTTTAAAAATATTGAATTTAACTTTAAATAGCTTTTGAAAATTATTGAATTCGAACCATAGCTTCCAAATCACTATATATATATATAAATTAATAAATATATATATATATATACATACTTATATCCAAACATTTTCTTAATTATCAAAATTTATTTGTTCAACTTACAAATCAGTATTTTTAATAAATTTAATCCTGTTAATTACCAATTAACAGACGTCTAAAAATCCGGGTTTTTACACATAGAGGAGGGAGTATTATAAACCCCATAAACCTAATATAACAGAAAATGGAAATAAAACGGTATATGCAGAATTAAACTTAGAAGTATATAATTTCTCCATTCACCAAAACTTTAGTTCTGACCCCCTCCTCATAACATCCTACAGGTTAGGAAAATGGCAGAGACTTTCCAGCTTTGTGACACTTGTTTATAAAGTGTTATTATGTTGGTGAGTATTTACTTACTATTACATTTTGGTCAGTTCCGTTGTGAGATATTTATCGGAGCTCTTCTATATTTGTCTTTGCCTATTTTCACGATACTAGAAACCCAACTCGGGCTTCAGTGGGCTTGGATTTTAGCATTTTATGAAAAATCCGGACCTACTGGAATTCAAGTTATTACATTTGATATCAAAGCCTAGGTTTAGGATTCCTAAGTAGATGGTGAGTAAACATATTTATATTTTTGAATAAAATATAAATATATTATATACCAAATTCCAAATAGTCTCCAATTATAGATTTTAACATATGAAAAGTTTTTAGAAGTATATATATGCATAGTTTGCTAGTTGGGTTTGGGAAGACCCAAGTATGTTGAGCCCTATGTTATTACCAATTTATAGAATACAAATAATCCAAGTTTTGAGAAAAGATTAGTATCAATATGTTATAGGAAGTAGGGAAGTTCCCTAGGGATAGTAGGGAGAGTGTTTTTATTTTGGAAGGAATAAGAAGTTTTAGGAAGAAGAAAATCCACTTTATGTCTAGCCCAATAAAATGAAACTTTTGGTATTGAAAAGTTGAAAAATATAATTGTTAATATATTTAAGGAAGTAAATTTTGGGTTTAGGAAAGAAAAAAAGTGGTATGAAATTTAAATTGGTTTTTATATGGTGTAAATTTTGTTAAAAGTGAAATTCTTTTTGAAGAATTATAAAGCGCGTATAGCTCTCTAGTTTCTTTGTGGGTAAACAAAGATTTTAAATATAAAAGCCTAGAGTGTGTTAAGTATCGAAACGTAGGTTACAACATTTATTGTTGTAATAGATGTTTTAGGTAAAAATAAAGGAAGCACAGACTATGGCACCATTATTACAGTAGGTGACTCCCAAAGGAAATTTTTTTGCATAACATATGGAATTTATTAATATTTATTTTAACTGAATCCATAAACTAGTATTTTTAGCTTGTAGTAACGGTGTCTTATGCCACATCTGTTTTGACCCTAATGAGTTTTGAAGATAATTTCTAAAGTAGTTTGTATGTACACTTATTATTTGAATAAGTGTATGAGAGTATTTTCTAGTTATAAAAATATTAAAGCAGTTTTGAAAAATGAGTTCTTGTGAAAAATAATGTACGTTAGATCAATGAATTTAGTAGGAAATATCTTATGAAAATGAATATAGAGTAAGCATACTTTAATCATTGGAATCAAAATAATAATGATATAATTTTCTATGACTCATAAATAAAGATGTTTTGTGCAAGTTATAAGGAATATGTGAAAGAGATGTACAACTATGAAAAGCACCATGTTTTGTATAGCCAATTTCGATAAAATATAAAATAGATTCCTTATAATTTCACATAAACATGAAATCCTCCTTTAAAGGATTCATAGAAGGTTTTAGCGTTAATATTTTCTCATAAGAGAAAGTAATTCCAATACATTAAGGCATAAACCCATTAAATGTAGTAAGTTAAAAAAAAAATCCTCCGGGGTTACGTAATTCAAAGAGTAGAAAAGTTAAGGGATTTTTGATAAAATAATTGTTCTTATCACACTCCAGTTTTAGTAAATTTGAAAATCTATGAAAATAAGATATTTTGAAAACATGTAAGGACTTTTTTTCGAAGTCAAGAAAAAAGAAAACGTTTTAAGAACAAGTAAGACATGTTTTAAAGAAAAATGGTCTGGTGAAAAAATAAATAAGTTTTTGGAAAGATAAAATTTTAAGAAACCAAGTACCTTTGAATTTAACAGAAAACTTCAAAATAACACTTTCAAAGAAAAGAATTTTGGGATTTGATGTTTCAAAAATTTAGAAGCTTTAAATTTTGAAGTAAAATGATAAATATCAAACCAAACTAGGATTTTAAATATGGAATAGATAGGAATCTTTTCCTAGGGATAATGAGAAAAGTGTAAGGCTATGGTAGTAATTACTCCAAGTAGTAATAATAAAAGTTCCCGTAAGGTGTATAGGACACTAGTAAAAACCTAGAAATGTTGCTTTATGTGTGTAGACTATATAAGAATAGTGAAGTGGTATTAGTAAGATAGTAAGACACACATGGCTAGGAAAAGAAGACCTTAGTTGGGGAAAAATGAAAGGCAAAGAGAAAATTTCCCCAAGCTTAGTTGCATTTTAGATAGAGACTGCATAGTTTGAAACCATTATCCATTGCAGTGAATGTGACTTGGTTATTCCTTTCTGAGTATGAAATAAAAGAGGTTAATAGATCTTATTTGTCATGGGTAACATAGTATAAGTAGTAACAAGTAATAGGCGGCAAGAGGAGCATATGAGTTACTTGGATTCCTAGAGTAGGACCTTCCTGTGTCAGAGTGGACATGGTCCTAGACTTCCTTGCCCTAGGTAACAGTTGTGTTTAGTTGCTATAAGAGTAAAATCAAATAAAAGGTAACTAAAAGAAAAACAGTAAGATCTAAAGAAAGCAACGGAAACGTCAATAGAAATAAATGAGAATTCCAAAAGAAAAATTCATCTTTCCCATAAATTAAGCTTGAGAAAAAGTTTGAAAAGAAAAATCTTTCTTATATAAACCGTGCTTGGGAAAGAAAATAGAGATTTTTTAGGATAGCGGCATAAGTTTCAAGTACGAATAGAGAGGTATGCAAAAGCAAAACGGAGAAATGTGAAGTTTTTCTGTTTTCTACCTATATTTCTAACATAAGAAATCGAGTTCGGAAAATTTGATTTTTTTGATATTCTAATATTAAAGTTGTGTGGTAGGAGTTGGATGAAAACTTCATTGAACTACACCCCTATTCGGTAGGAGTGTGGGAATTGAATGAAAAATGTTATGAGTTTTCAAAAATCGCTTTCATATAGAAATTGCAAGTATATTTAGGATGTGTGCATCATATTTTAAAATAAATTTTTAAAGAAGAAAAGCATTCATGTAACGTCCCGCCTTTTCGCATGCTTTAAACCCGATTCAAACCATATGGAAGGGCGGATTGTTATGGGGTAAATAAGAAAAAAACAAGAAAGAAATAAAACAAAATATAATCTCACAGCAGAAGGATAAAATATAATAATCAAATATACGGTTCATGAAGCTGTTTTACAAAAACTTTTGATTATATATTTACATAATACATATCAGAGTTACACATACCAATAACAATGCAGCGGAACAGTGTGTAGTGGAATAAAATAATAGATAGTAATACTACAAATCTTCGTCTTCGTCCTCCAGAGCTAAAACTTCAAATCCTGAAACGCTCGGACTGACCCGAGCAAATTTGAAAAGACAAAAACACTCGAGTCAGAACTAAAAGATCTTATGTGAGTTAAATTTACAGAAATAAATATGAGTACAGTAACTCAAGAGATGCTCGGGATTTACATCTCCTAAGGATCCGTTAAACTATTTACTATGTAGTATATTGCGCTATTACAATAGTGTCTAATTGTAAAATAAACTTACTTTTTTCTTAGCATTAAGGGGTTACCCATATAGCCCTTAACACGTAATAGTCCCAGCAGTCCATCCAATATCATAGTCCCTCCTGATCGGGAAGCCACCAGAGGATACCACATGGGCTACGGAAGAAAACCAAACCCGTACAAGACGCGATAGGGTAGGTGACACGGCACAACTAGACAATGCCAGGGTAGATATACCAATTACGCTTCCGGGCTGATGGAAACGCGCAGCGCGCAGCTGCCGCCCATCTCGAACAACACCCCCAAAATAAAAAGTAAAGTGGCCACCGAATCAATCCAAAAGTCATAGTATAATATCGAAGGAGTGTGTTCGATCAGAGGAATGACCTCATTGGCCCGTCGATCGCTCCTGTTTTAGACACCTTATGCCAACTCACGGGAGTCGGGTCCACGTATTTACCTTACAGGAAACGCCGCCACCAACCTACTTCATTCTGGAATCTCCACCGCGTACACGGTTGTTAAAGTGGTTTTAAAAGTTGGCAGAGAGTATGACAACTTCTGATCCCGGTCTCTTCAACAACCAAGCGTTATTATAACACCGCGGTCATTTAAAAATAGTTTATACTTTTAAAACCAGAATAAAAATCCATTTTCTAAACCATAATATTTCGATATCATTTCTTCTTTTAAAACCAAATCAATATGATATCACTTTTACTTCAAGTATATCTTTTTTTTCTTTAAAAAAAAAAAATCATAGTACTTTCAAATATATATTCC
The DNA here is from genome assembly GCA_030765085.1 of Allium cepa. Lineage (NCBI taxonomy): Eukaryota > Viridiplantae > Streptophyta > Magnoliopsida > Asparagales > Amaryllidaceae > Allium > Allium cepa. Next base: position 457,357,924 of record CM060944.1, read on the forward strand.
TTAAACCCATAGCTTCGAAACATGAATTATAAATACTTAAATGGTTTAATAATAAATTACTTAATAAAGTAAATTAGCTTTCAAATTCTCAAATCAATTCCAAATCAGATTTAAATTCCCAAATAAACCATTTATATTTCATATATTTCAAAGTTTAAATATTCCATCATGTCAAAACTAATTTTTTTTTTATTCATATATACATATATTAAATTCACTTTACTATTATTTAGTTTTGAAATATTTACTTGATAGATCAAATATCAATTACGTAAAAATTTAAACTTTGAATAACCGGACATTCTTTCAATTAAATTAACTTGAAAATATTCTTTCAATCAATCTAATATTCATTTAAATCCTCAAATCAAAATCAAGTTATTAATCATACCTTTTAAATCTTAATTTATTTATATTTTAAAACCAATTTCGAGGATAATTCTTAAATACTTTAATTCAAGTTAAATTCTGAAATAATTCAATTTAAAATCCATCCCATATTTACCATCAAGCTTAATTTCATTTAAGTCATTTAAACTTAATATATACAATAGAATTTAAATCGATACTTACCACTTATATAAAAGAAATCAACTTCCTTATTAAACCCATTTATTAACCCGTTTTATACATAGCTTAGATTTAAGAATTTAACTATATATATATATATATATATATATATATATATATATATACATATATATAAAGTAACATGTAAATAACTTCAAAATAAGTATTTATTAAACCGTATTTCCTTTCCAAAACCATAGAAAAACCATTTCAAGTTTTATATATATATATATATATATATATATATACCGCGGTGCCTGTATATAATTTTCTATCCTATGGTCAAGTGATACGGATATTTATCATTTCAATTCGCAATTTAAAAATAAAAATGCGGTTGTATATCATTTCAAACCATAATCCCGAATGAACGAAAATGCATAATAACTTATAGTTTATACAATATAAATACAGCATCCATTCATCCATCATATCAACATCAGCATTTAACAAACATCATCCAATTTCAAAAATAATAACGTCAATAGATAACAACTTATTACTGACAGTTTACATGCAATGAATAATTTATATTAACAAATAACTGGCAGTTTAAATTGAAATGAATAAATTAATTAACAATTAACTGGCAGTTTAAATGCATTGAATACATAAATTAACAATTAACTGGCAGTTTTAAATGCAATGAATACATTAACTAACGATTTATTACGATGAATGCAATTAACTGCGATAATGATGAAATATATGCCAAACATGTATAAATAAATTTCTAAACACATCCTAAATGAATTTAACAAACATAAGAGATCTTAGAAGTTGTGAGTGGATTAAAACACTCACCTTTTTGAATTTAAATTGAATTCAAATCCAATTTAAATCCAAAAATTGGACAGTCTCCAAATTCATCCAAACCAGTGCCAAAACGTCAGAAATTCCGATACGATCCCAGCAAAACAAACCGCGCATGAATCCGAGCTCGTATGCAAAAGTAATGAAAATTTGAAAAATGGAAAATTCTGGTCCTGGGTCGACTTCGGTGCGCTGCCTCAATTCCCCGGTGCTTGCTTGGAGTTTTCGCCAAAACGACCTGGAGCGACCCGAGTCATTTTCTTCCTGACCCGACGTTGCTCTAGGGTTTTCTCCTCTGAAACCCGAAGCGCGACCAGAAGCTACTGCAGATCCGCAAATTTTTTTTTTTTTTTGAAATTGAATTTTTTTTTTTGGAATTTGGGAATTAGGTTTTGTCTGCCATTTGGATGAGGAGTTGAGAAAGAAGGTACGTACAGACAAATGAGGATGAGGAGAAATTAGGGTTTATACAGGGTATTGATAGGTAGGGTTGAAATAGAGCAGATGGACCAGATAAATAAACGTGTTGAACAATCTATGGCCCGAAAAGGCCGTTCTGGCCCCGAAACAAAATTGGGTAAACCCATATATCAAAATAGGTATTTTAAAATATTCTAAACGCAATGGAAAAAGTTGCATGTCCAAATTTCATCGTATGGAGAACCATGCTGAAAACAAAATTTCCAATTGATTTCAAATTGATTTCAATTTATCGATTTCAAGGCGTTTCGCGTTCGTACGATCAAACGATAAATCCGATCGCTACGAAACTTGAAACCCTACAATAATTCACTAATACGGATCCGATGAAATTGGTTTCGTCGGAATCCGAGTCTGTGACCAAAATGGCTATTTTTATAATTAAATAAATTCAAAATAAACAAATAAAATCAAATTTTATATTTAGATTCTAAAATTTACCCATTTTATCACTTTTAAACATTCTTAATCAATTACAGAATTCCAACAAGTTTAGATGTCAAATTAAAGAAGGTAATTTTTTTTTTTAAATTTCAATAAAAATCCTTAATTGCATTAAATTCACCAATTATAAATAACATCCTAAAATTTTGTTTAGTTAAATAATTTAATTAGTATTCCATTCATTCCTGTCCAATAATGGATTAAATATTGATTCAAAATTATTGCATAAATTTCTCATATTATCTTTGTTTCAAATAACGTATATTTAACTATCTCAATTCCATTAAATTGCAATAAAATTCAATTATTAGGCTTTATATATTCAATATAAATAAATAAATCCTGATTCTCATTTCTAAACTCGCTATTTATCATATTACCATCCTGGGTACCATTTATTTTAATATTATACACACACACACACACACACACATACAGATACTTTAACATTTTTCAATTGTTTATCTCAATTGCATAACATTAAATTTATATTTATTGCAATGGTTTCTGGTTTAATTGAACGAATTAAGTATATAACTTATAACAATTTTTGTAAAACTCTCAAACCCACATTTAAGTTTGTTATTTCCACTCACATATTATAGATATTTACAGGTATAGGGTTTTTATTCAATCATTATTTATTATATATTAATTAGATAAATTCACTATTTAAGTCCGTTATAAATTTTTTACTACATATCCATTTACCTTTTCCATCAAATTTGAATTCCATCAAATTAATATAACCAACAATTTCCATTCACACTTTATTAAAAACCTAAAATTTGCAATTCATTATCTTGTATTAATGTCATCCAATTTCTATTTATTATTATAGCTTACAATCTATTTACATTCATTGATGGATTTATATTTGCCCTTGTTTCCTTATATTCAGTTCTTAGCTTGGTATGACAAATTTATGGTACTCCATTAAATTGACAATTCATTTCAATTGTTAATATTTAGCTTAAATTTCTACAGTTGCATTTCATTTACACTTCCGTTACTACGATAATAATTAGTAACGTTTATATCATCAACACACCTAATTATCTTTATTGGTAAATGAGTGAATTTTCTAGTAACCCGCTATTATACCTTTTATATACTTGTATATGATTATTTTGCCCTTTTATATTCCATTATAAATATATGCACACATACAAATTAAGATTCTAAATTCAATTAATTATTCCTTTTTCATCAACCATCACTTATGAATAATTAGTGTTTCCTATTTATTTTGTTACATTCACTTATACTCACTTTATGAATAAATTGGTATTCCCTTTAACCCATTAATTACTAACTTTAATTATTGCAATTCATTTATCTAACATAAATTTTGAATCTATTTCCAAATTTTCATATTTCAATTAATTATTTTCATATTTCAATTAATTAACACCTTACAATAGTTTACAAATAAAAAGGATTGTACTAATTACGTTATTTATTGTCCTGCATTACTTTATTACCTCCGTTTAGATTCAATTTCCATAGATCAATATTTTATTCCATTGATAAATGCAATACTTGCCTTAATTTACTTATTCAACTTTATATCAAATGCATAATTTCCACTATTACTATTAATTACAATATATAATTTAATTTGTAAATTTTTAATTACCCTTGATACATCAAATTTTAACATTCTCTTTCATATAAATAAATAAGATTTTTATTCCTTTCTAAATTTAAATAAAAATCTTATTAATTTAATACATTTTAAACATCGAATTTACACGGGTCGTTACAATTCATGTAGTTGTTACCGCTTAGAAATTCATGTACATGCATATATTTTGTATTGAATAACACTTTTGCACAAGAACACAGATGGTTGCAAAATTGGATGTAATAAAATGCTTGTGATTAATGCAAGGAATTACATAATTTTTACCCTTGTCGAATTTCGGGGACGTAATTTCCAAAGGGTGGGAGAACGTAACACCACGCATTTTTATATAATTAAATAATCATATAAAGATGAACAGTGAATATAAACATTTTTAAAATAGTCATAATATGGCCTCGAAACTTATACCATTGTGTCCGTGGCGATTTTCTGATCAGGTTCCATATATAACTTGTCAAAATCCGAGTTAATCTGAAGAAGTTACGGGAGAAACGAAAAAAGAAAATAAACGAAAAAGAAAACGAAAATAATAATAATAATATATTGGTCGACCTTTAGGTCGACCCAGAGCACTCCTAGGTCGATCGCCAGGTCGACCCAAGGAGAACACAGGTCGGCCCTACGGTCGACCCGCGTTGTTACCTGGACGAAGTTTCGTCCAGGTATGAGCCGTGCCATATAAAATTTGATTTTCATGCGATCTGAGCTATACGTTGATTATTCTGATGGCTCCAAACGACCCAGTGATGTGGTGGCTCCAAGTTCAAAACAAGATTCCAACGGTCTGAGATTCCTAAACTCCACTATATATAGGACCCTAGGCCTAGCTATTTTCTCACAATTAGATTTTCTCCCAATGGGTTCATTGCCTAAGATTGGACCCTAAAAAGAAAATATTTCTAAGGAGGAGATCTTCTCAAATAAAAATATTATACACCTTAGAAGAGGATCTAAGAGTACCAAGGAGCCAAGCTGAGCACAAGCAAAGCTACTGACGACAAGTGAGTGGATTTAATTATATATCTTTTACATTTATGATATATTATCGTTAGATTCCTGTTAAATAATTTTATCCAGTAATTAATTCTGTTAATTAGTTATGATGAGAGTGTAGATTGTATAAGAAAGCTTATATTTGATTAATATTAGGCTTGACAATTAGAGAAAGGCAAAAGCCTAAAAATAAGAAATTTATAATTATTTGCATCTATTTTTAAAGTTGAAATTTAGCATGTAAATGTTAGCTTCTTTTTATTCCTTTGTACGCGAATAAATTAGTTAAAGAGAAAAATTGGAAAATACGGCACTAAAATAGAAAGAATACTGGATTTGCAGAAATTAGATGTAAAATAAGAAAAGATGAAATAAAAAGAGAAAAATAGAAATTTGCAGTAAATTATGCTAAAACGGGGAAAAATAAATAAGAAGGAAAAATCTAATAACTTGATTTGGAAGTAAGTGATAGATTAATTTGTTGGTTTAGAAAAGAGAATACATTTCTATAGTTTAATATTTAAAAGATAACGAGTTGCAAGAATAAAAGAAAGAAAAAGGAAATTAGTGTAAAATAGAGAAACTACTGTATTTTGCACTATCCAAAAAGTAAAAGAAATATCTTGCTTTTACGGATTATTGTTTATAGCATTGTTTAGTATTAAAACATGGAAATTGAATTTTAACACAGTTTTTGCAACCAACCAAATAAAATAGAACTACTTCCTAGAATATAAGAAAATAAAGTAAAGAATTATAGGAAGTAAAGAAGAAAACAACTTAATTATTAGACAAGATTACAAGCAATTAAAAGAAATAAACATAGATGTGCAATTACTATGCAAATAATAGAACAATGGAAAAGCAGTTATCATGATAAGTTAATTTGTGACAGTCGGACGTAGTCCCAAGCCAAGATTGTCATATAACATAAGAGAATTAAAGAGAATTCAATATCATAATAAAAGAAGACAGATTAGAATAGAAAAGAGATGCTTGTAATTATATTTATGATGTATAGATTATAAACGAAAATAAAAGTGACAATGACAGGTAAAATTATAACATAGGTTATAATTAAGTAGAAAGAATAGAAAGGCTTATTTAAGACTTAAATTAAGTTAATATGAAAATAGAGCAGAAATAATAGAAGTGGCTTATATTAATAAACTTAAGACTTAAATTAAGTTAATAAGCAAGATAATAGAAGTGGCCCCATACCAACAGCATTCTCTTTCGGTCAGGAACTGATGCTTTCACAACAGTTAGGTAAGGTTGGGACAAGATTGTGCTGATTAGGGTAAATAAGTAGGCACCAGAATAAGAAAAGTAAACTAAATGCAAAATAAAATATTAGACTTAGGGTCTAATAAAAGAGTGAGATGCGTTTGGAGCACCCAAAGGATGAAGAGCCTAACGAAGCAGTTCATCACAGATTTCAGCACAGAAGAAGCACGTGCAACTTAGTTATTTTGGGCTAGAAGGAAGTACGAGACTTCAACGGTATGTGAGGTTACTCTAGGGTGGCCTTCTGGTGTAGGCGTAGTGATGCAGTCCTCCAAAGGCTAGGTGTTCCATCAAAAGAGTATGCCTTGACTGCTTTTTGCATGGCAGGACCATTGTAGGCAGTCAAATGGGGTTAAAATTTAGAGTAGGATATTCGTTTGTCCCTGTATTTGTAAGTAAGTTTTAGTGGGCAGGACCCAAAAGGATAGCCGCATGCGGATATCGGGCCAGCATCAGAACCAAGAGCGAATTCGAGAAAGACTAGAGTTAAACCAATACTCCAATGATAGTTTAGCTATCGAGACATTGGATGAGGGGCGCCACCAATTGGATATTTAAATTGTTTGTAGTAGGGCACAACAACTTAGCTCTTTAGAGGATTAGTTGAGGGGTGGCTATGTATGGCCATAGCCACGATAAAAAAGGGAATGACCATGTAGAATATTTGTATTATAGGCCTAACTAGGCAGTCCTTTACGGATATAGAAAATTCCCAACTGAGTTCCGTATAAGGTAGACCTTATTTAGCGGGATTCAGGGAGTAGGTAGAACGATTACGTATAGTCCTCAAGGTATGCACTGTGTGGTACATTGTGGATGTTCGAGCATTAGTATAGGCTAGTGCGGACGTAGTTTTACGTTTTCAGAGCAGATGATGGAACATCTGTATTGTAGGCCTTACAAGGAAGTCCTTTACAGATGTAGTCACAGCATGCCCTAGCAGCGAGACGATGGAGTCCTTTTTGAGGAGGATACGAAAGGTACTAAGGGTAGTACCTAAGACCGATATGGTCATTGGGAATATAGCTACAGTTTTGATCTACTAGGGAGTAATTGGTACGATTCACGCATAGGGGCAAGAGTATTATAAACCTAAAAAACCTAATGTAATAGAAAATGGAAAGAAAACGGTATATGTATAATTAAATTAAATTTGTCCGCTCACCAGAACTTTAGTTCTGACCTCCTCCTTATAACATCCTACAAGTTAGGAATATGAAAAAGACTTTCTACTTTGTGAAACTTGTTTAGAAATTGTTATTATATTGGTGAGTATTCACTTAATATTATATTTTACTCAATTCCACTGTGAGATATTTATCCGAGCTCTGATATATTTGTCTTTGCCTATTTGCAGGATACCAGAAACCTAACTCGTGCTTCAGTTGGCTTGGATTCTAGCATTTTTTTGAAAAATCCGGACCCACTGGAATTCGGGTTGTTACATTTACGGATTAATGCAGAACCCCTTTTTGTTTTGAAAGATTTCAACCGGTTCGGAAGGTTTGATTATGCTTTCGAAGGGGTTGCTTTAACAAAACATCTTTCCAAGTATCATAATCTTGTTTTAAGAATATTGGTTGAGCTAAGTGTTTCTACTCATTTAAAAGATGAGACTACAACCGAGTCAACACAAGCAAATCATAACTGAATCCAATAAGAATTTCGAAATAGCTGCATATTCAAAAGTATCATAATCTTGCTTTCATTAAGCTAATGTTGTACAAATTGATCAAGTCCACAATTTGATTTCAAAATTAAGTTTTACCAATTTAAGAAAATACAAGAATGGAGCGAATGAATTCAGATCTTCAAAACCAGACCTTAGGTTCTTATTTATAGGTGCGGGTTGGCACCTTTCGACTCAGTGCTTTCAACTTGGTCGAAAGGTGTCCGTGTAGACCTTTCGTTCCCTTCATTGTTTGGGCATTCTTCTACATTACATTTGAATGGACTTGAGTGCTTTTGCCTTCATTGAAAGGGGTGAGTGCGCCTTTCCACCTTGTGTTGCTTTGTTGTTGCAAATAAGAAGGGGCATGAGCTTTTGACTCTATCAACAGATATATCTTTGGGATTTCGAAGGTATTGAAATAATGTGGATTTCAATGTGGTAGATAACTTCTGAAAACATACTTGTGGATTGATGCGGAACCCCTCTTAGTTATGAAAGGTTTCGACCGGTTCTGAAGGTTTAATTATGCTTTCGAATGGGTTGCTCTAACAAAGCATCTTTCCGAAACCTTCGGTTTTGAAAGGTTTGGCACACATGTTAGTGGCTGTTATTTGTTGCCTTCGAAAGTTATTCCTCAACTTATTCGAAACATCTTCATGCAGGTGAAAGAATTTGTTTCGAAAGGAAGCAATTGAAGCGAAAGTGTGCTTTTGATCCTTTTGACCCGTTCGAAAGCTTGTGACACATCTGATTTTTAGCTGTTGCATCCTTTCGACTCTTTTGAAAGGCTATGTTGATGTTATCATCTCTTGAATATCCTTCTGTTCTATTCATCTTGGTTTCGACAAGGTTGAAGTGAACTGGTGGTAACAATTAGCATTTACATAAACATCACCGAGATGTAACAATACAAAAGAAAAAAACATCCGCATTTACCACACTATTAATGTTACAACAACGGTAGACACATTTTTAATACCCAAGCGTGGGTCAGAGACAACCCAAGCACATGCATCTGTCGATAGAGGCAACATATTGACGAAACCAGATACAAATATCATTGTGCAAAGGGTATTGACCAAATGAGTAACCAAGGCATGAAATGGATTCGGCACTAAAATTTGACCACAAGATCGAGTTGAAAATGACCATGGATCATATGATATGGAATATTAACTAAACTATTTAATTGTGTGGAATATAAAAATAAAAGCAAAATAATAAAGTAAATAACACCAGAGATTTTTATACAGGTTCAAACTTCCCGTTCTACGTCCATTTCCAAACTCCTTCTGGAATTTAACTATCAACTCTTAGTTAACCTAGAGGAATGTATTACATCGCCTAAGCAACCGAACATGACTTCAACCGCCTAAGTAATAGAATAGGACTTCAACTGCTTGAGCAACCAAACACAACTTCAATAATACTGAGGATTATCTTAATTGAATGTGCTCTTTTAATTGCACAGATAATTTTTTAGAGTACCCTTACTATAATCTTCTCCTGTGTGGTATACCGTGTAATTCATGAAGATAGTAAGTTTATTAAATCACTAATGAAGTATGCTTGAATGAACAAGTGATCAGAATGAAGTATTGAATGCTTAGAGTTCAAATAGCAAGATAGATTAGAAAATAAGAACGATAATTAGAATTGGTATTAGCGATTAAAACAATGAAATTCATGGCTTTTTATAGATATTGAAGAATTGTAATCGTTCGTGTAAGATAGCCATGAAGAGATATGGAAGCAACTCTTGAATCAAGAGTTGTTTCTGTTCATCTTTTGAAAATATAGCCGTTATGAAGACTCAACCTTCTGAATGGAGTAATTTAGCCAGCTGAATGGATTTAAAAATGAACCAGTAAAGAAACAGTGCAAAATAGACACAATTCAGCCGATTGAATTAGCAAGGTCAACCGTTTGAATATTCAAAGAAATTTGTGCACATGCACAACATTCAGCCGTCTGGATCAAGCTATTCAGCCGGCTGAATTTCTCGTTTTCTGGCATATCAAAATTGTTTTGAAAATTTTTACCACTAAACTTAGAATCAAGCTATTGTGTGTGTGTGTGTGTGCATATACCACTTTGGAGATATTTTAACATGAATTTACTACTAAACTCAGACCTTAAACTTAACATTTTGCTGAAGCTTCAATCCGGAATCTGGTCTGCAAATTGTTAGACTATTTCTCGAGTAAAAACAATATCTTCTTCTGCAAGTTTGGTTATAATATTTACTAATATAGTTGTCACAATCAATATTAAAGTTCTAGGTTCTAACATTCTTCCCCTTTTTGATGATGACAACTATGTAAGTTACAAATAAAAACAAATAAATTTATACTCCCCCATCAATATGATGTACATTTTTCCTCCCCATTTGCCATTGACAAAAAGGATAACTTAATAGATAAGAGAAATAAGAAGTTTGTATAAAGAAATAATTTATGAGAAGCAATATTAGACTCAAAATATCACAGAACATAAAATACTCACATTGAAAATTTGAACATCACGTTTGTGGCTTCATTTTCATAAGTATCAAAAAATTTGGAATATATCTCCCCCTTTATATGTGGTGTACCTGCAAAAAAATGAGATATATGTTCTGCTACCCACTTCCTATGTTAGGGTCCGGGGTTAGGTCTTGGGAAGCCATACCTACTTGGGTGTGGTTGAACCTTTATAAATATAATTTTCATTATTAACTACTAGATTAAAATAATCATCAATGTATTTTTCTCTGTTTTTCCAATTAACATGAATCCAAATACTTAGATAATTTTTATTCATATTTCTCGTTAATGATTTTGTACTTCTAGAGATATTATAAACATTATTGGTCATAGGAGTGCCTGAGTGTCTATAAAAAATGGATTTAGACTTTACTCGAAATCTAGTACTAGCGCTAATATTTTTACTATACATGAAAGTGTACTATTTCTACGATTAGTTTTATTATATCCTAAACCACTTTTATCATGTAAATGTCTAAAACTAGATAAAATCATGTTTAAATCATTTTGACCATTATTAAATTTCATGTATTCACTTTTACGTTTTTCAAATTTAGTTTTAAAGTCACAATTGTTATTTTCAGAAGAAATATCACTATTTTTCAAAATATTAATTTTCTCATTTAATTTAGAATTCTCGTTTTTTAACATACTGTTCTCATTTTTGAGAAGAAAATTTTGAGATTCTAAATTATCTAAAAAGGACTGTGATAAATCATTTTGTCCTTTCAAATCAAAATTTTCTTTTGAAAATTTGTCTTTCTCTTTTTCAAATAAGGTGTTTGTTCATATAGAAATTCTTTAAGAGTTATAAAGTTAGTTTTCAAAACACCAAGTTGATTTTCTAAATTTAATTTCTCATTTTTCAATTTCTCGTTTTCAAGTTCGATAGACTTCATCTTTTCTAAAATAATAAAATTAAGCATTAAGATCTTATCGCTTATACTAATTAATTCATTATTATCATTTACTAAAATTTATAAATAAGAAAGTACCGTTTTGTAGTCCTCATTGGCTTTGACAGGGATTTTGCTTGTTGTATTTCGATTGGATTTTTTCTGGTCATTATCTACGATGTTGTGACGATTGAATAGAATTCCAAGCTCAGATACCAAGTAAAGTGACTATGGATCGTATAATATGGAATATTAACTAAACTATTTACTTCTGTATATATATAAAATTAAAATAATAAAGTAAATGACACTGAAGATTTTTATACTTGTTCGAACTTCCCGTTCTATGTCAAGTCCCAAGCTCCTTTTGGAATTTAACTATCAACCCTCACTTAATCCGAAGAAACATGTATTACACTGCCTGAGCGACCGAATAGGACTTCAACCGCCTAAGAAACAGAATAGGACTTCAACCGCCTGAGCAACCGAACATGACTTCAATAATACATAGAATTATCTTGATTGAATGTGCTCTTTTAATAGCACGGCTAACTCTTTAGAGTACACTCTTCCTATAATCTTCTCTTTTATGGTATATCGTGTAATTCATGAAGATAGAAAGTTTATTAAATCACTAATGAAGTATGCATGAATGAACAAGTGATCAGAATCTTAAAGTTCAAATAGCAAGATAGATTAGAAAATAAGAATGAGATTAGTATTAGTGATTAAAACAACGGAATTCATGACTATTCATAGAGATTGAAGAGTTATAATCGTTCTTGAAAGATAACAATGAAAAGATATGGAAGCAACTCTTGAATCAAGAGTTGTTTCTGTTCATTTAATTGAAGTGTCTTTTGAAAATATAGTCGTTATGAAGATTCAGCCGTCTAAATGGAGCAATTCAGCCAACTGAATGGAATTAAAAACGAACCAGCAAGGAAATAGTGCAAAATAGACACAATTCAGCTGATTGAATTAGCAAGGTCTGTCATCTGAATATTCAAATAAATTTATGCACATGCACAGCATTCAGCCGTCTGAATCAAGCTATTTAGCCGACTGAATTTCTTGATTTCTGGCATATCAAAAAAGTTTTGAAAAACTTTACTACTAAACTCAGAATCAACCTATTCTGTATGTGTGCATATACCACTTTGGAGAGATTTTAACCTGAATTTACTACTAAACGCAGGCCTTAAACTTAACACTTTGCTGAAGCTTCAATCTGGAATCTGGTCTGCAAATTGTTTTCTCGAGTAAAAACAATATCTTCTCCTGTAAGTTTGGTTAGTTCATATAATATTTAATTATATTGTCGTCACAGTCAAAACATCAAAGTTCTAAATTCTAACACGAATTGTGGACAATAACAGGAAGTCCTTGTCCAAAAAAGGAAATGACATCGGAGTACTGCTTTGATAGGGCAGAGAGGTGGTACTAATGTTGAATCTGGAACCTGACCATGTCAGAGAAAGGGGCTTCGCCATAGGATGATCGGGGAGTAGAAGCTTGTGAAACTTAGGCTGAGGAATGAAAAGGAGAGAGCAGGAGAATTGGAGGAATGAAAGTGAAGAAGAAGAAAGTCTAAAATATCGGCACTACAAAATTATCGCGAATCGGGTCTGCATTTTTATTTCAGAATATATATGTGTGTATATGTGTGTGTGTGTGTGTGTACATATATATGCTTGTATGTATGTATATATGTATATTTAAAGGAAAATTTATAATTTAACCAATATATATATATATATTATACTATAAAGCAAAACCTTGGGTCGACGGGTCGACGTGAAGTCTTTTTCGCATTTCCCATAATATCCCTCAACAATATATTTTGTACACGGTATATAACTTTGTTTTTTTGCCCTCTTCCTCTTCACTAACCCAACACGTTCCCACTTCTCCATGTTTTCAACTCCATTTTCCTCACTTTACCAGCAAATCATTTTATCAATTATCAATACTGCTAAGCAAAAGATACCATCGCAACTTCAGATTTACATGCAAATCCATGGCAGGTAGCGAGGCATTTTCAAACTAGAAGCGGGCATTCTATCAAAGTAGATCCGACTGCAAGCATCACCGACGAACGCTCGACCTAAGCTTTAGAATAATCAACATCTCTTCATCTATGAAGCACTCGTGACTTCATCAACAGCAGGCGACGACAAGTTGTTCTCGAATCAACAATCAAACTCTAGAAAGATGGTGTGATGGTGTCCTTTACACGTTTGAATTAATAAATTACGAATGGAAGTGAAATCGGGCAAGGAGAAGGCATAAAGGCCAAGTCTTCAGCTTCAAGTATTCAAATCTTTACCCATTAGGAACTCTATTTTCAGCCTAATTTATAATTTTGATTCCAATAAAGGCATATAATTCAGTCATGAAGCTATTACCTATCTTTGATTTGTAGAAACTAGGGAGAAATCCTCTAAATAATGAAGAGAGATCCACCTCGGAGGTCTACCTCAGTGATTCGGCTCCCAGATTCGATTCATATAAAAGCATCCATTTACCCATTATGAGATTGCATTTGATCTCTAACTGTGGTCATCTCTTTCCACGACAAAGTTTAGCGGTGGATTAGGGGACTTGAGGAGATTTCAGGGGCATTTGATCTTATTGGGTGCAAGGAGCGAAGAGATGAAGAAATTAAATGAAAAGGTATGTGAACTTTCATTTTTTTGAGATGATGGATTTTTTGCTGTAGCAGCGACAACATAAAATTCATTACCGACAAAACACAGTTTTTTTTAAGGTATACAGTTCTTATTAGTAGTTTGTTTGTACTAATAGCTTACCTCAGCAAATCGTTGCCGTTTCAGATCGGAAGGTGACAATATCGCCATGCCTGTGGTTGTGATTTCCTATGTCAGTACTCCAGTGTCGAGCGATGAAGTTAGCAGAGACGAGGATGTGTATATGTTAGGAAAGAGTTATTTTTACTGCGATGAGCACAAATGTGTCGCACATTCTTTGAGAAGCCAGAATGGGAAGAAGGCCGTTTTTTTGGTGTTATGTGCTTTATTCGGTGCGTTAATTTTGCAGTACAGTTGATTTTATTAGTTTGAGCGCAAAGTGTTTGATAAATTATAGGTACAGATTTGTTTTTGATGATAAGTGGGTGTGGTTTATGATGAGCATTTGAGTACATCAGGATATGCAACATGGATAACATAGTAGTGCTTTAGGAAAAAACTGATATTTTATCAAAATTTTGAAGTCTGTTTGACATTATTAGGCATTGGCAGAAACGTTCAAAAGAATTATATGAAAGGATAATCTTTAGTGTCTACCTATCACATTCCCTCACATATTAGGTTATTATGATAAGCATTGTATACAAAAAAAGAATACATGAATCGTTTTGAAAACATTGCATTTCATCTCATTATCATAACTATATAGGTGCTTATTTTTAGACTCTTAGATAAGGCATAAAAAAATTTGTTAGCGTGTTCTCATTGGTTATTAAATCATTTAAATATTCTAATGGTTATCTTTTTTTTCAATTATTAAGTATGTTTAGACAGCATATACTGATTTAGATTATGAATTCTGTTTCAAAAAAATCTACCATCTGTCATGACTGTCGAATGAACCGCTGATGAAAAATGAATGTTCTCTCTTTGTTCAATAGCTTTATTTTATTTTGCATCAGTAATGAATATTTGGTTTCAGCACATCGGTTATTTATGCTCTACTTTTATAATTTTTTTCCTTTACTGCTAACACTATTTTTGTGTGTGTGTGTGTGTGTGTGTGTGTGTGTGTGTATAACGTTGTTTAGCCAGCCGCATCCTACATCCTACTCATACTCATGCATCTTAATGGAATAAATTCATGTTTGAAGAAAAAACTAAAGAAAAATAGAATAATGACTGCAATTAAGATACATTTCTCCAGCGGCCATATATTCGAAGCCGACATGTTGGGACTAAAGAAAGAAGATGTGAAAGTCAAAGCGGAGGAAGGGAACGTTCTACAAATAAATGGCGAAAAGAGAAAGAAGGAAGAGAAGAATGATAAAAATGGCATAGGATTGAAAACAATAACAGTAAGCTTTTAAGGAGGTTTAGGCTACCAGAGAGTGCAAAGATGGGTCAACTGAAGTGGCTATGGAGTATGGTGTTCTTATTGTCATTGTGCCACAATATGAGGTGAAGAAACCTGAGGTTCATTCTATCCAGATTGACGGCTAAAAGTATTATAATCAGATTTTTTCAATCTTAATGTTCAATTATGGCGATTTGTAATGATTGCTCTAATTTTCTGATGAATGTCTCATCTATCTATTAGACAATTACATGCATATTACTTCATCCTTGGCATATAAACAAGTCTATGCAATTTTTATGTCATTTGTAATTTTAAAATATACATGTGCATGCCTGCTTTTTTCTTACGCGTTGAAGTTATTGATTTTCTGCTCTTTATAAGTTGGTTACAGATGTTTTTACAGTACGTATCATTTGACTCAATTTTTATATATGTTTACAAGTTGTCTTTAGTGTTCGAATTACTGGTTTTTTTTACCTTTTTCCCAAAAAATTCCATTACTTTTAACTTTCTTACATGTAATCTTATTTAAATATGAGCATGGAGATAAATTGGTATTAAATATGGAAATAGAACTGGACAGTTACGAACATTACAATTTCAGTTTCAATGCATATATGTAACTGGCTTTTGATGTTTAAACTCACGAGTTTTGGACCAACATGCATGAGTTCAGAACCCATGATTATAACTTAGTTCAGAATCAAGTTAGCATAATGTCGAGAAAAATAGCGCTATCTAGCTTTTGATGTTATACTTAACTTTTCAGCGCATAAAAAGAAACTAGAATTTTTTTAGAAATTCTAAGATCAATAAACAATAAGAAAAACAAAGATAAACCCAACTATATGTTTAAACTGAACAGTTCTATGATATATGGTCACTTAATTTCTCTTTTTTGGATTTCTTTCGTTTTGAAAAAATAAATAATGTCAAATCGACTGTAGCCATGCAACTCTACGTTTTACCGTTACATCTTTTCCACTGCATGAAAGGAGGAATGACGGTCATCATGCTTCAATTTTTTTTGATGAAGATGCCTTTTTGAATAATGTAATGATAGTGTCTTTCTTTCCAGTAAAAGCTTAAATTTTTTTACCATCTTCTTTCTTCACAGTTTCAGCTCTATCAACCCCCGATCCATTCTTGGCAACATTTGCAGAACCAAAGACAAGCTTCCCATTGCTTTTAGAAGTAATGCACTTAGTTTCATTCATAAAAAGCTGATCTATATTCATTCCGGGGCTGTTCATAATCAAGAGGAGGTGTAATGTCCATAAAGTCCTTGCTGTGGTGCTACAGCTTCACGTATGTGCCCTTCACCAGACCCGCGTTCATCACCTGCACTTCTCCTCCATCTTCCAAATCCAAAGTCTGCATCATCCATTTAGGCAGGGTAATGGTGCCTTCTTTTGAGGCGAATTGAAAGGACTCCATAATATGTCATTTTGTTGGTGCTGGGGTTGACCAGTTGGAACATCATTGGGTACCTCATATTATCAAGAGATAAAAGGGAAACAAGAGCAGATGAAGGCAGCAGAATTTTGTTGCATGGGGCTTCTAATATTTGAAAAAAGATATGTACTTAATTGATATCCAAATGAACATAGAAGGCTAATAGCATCTCTTCTGGGACATATCCCTAAAAGTAGCAGTTGGTAGTAACACAACAAATAGCTTCGTATTCAAGCATTACTTTTGAATGCTATACAATAAAAAAACTACCATAAGATATTGAGAATAGCTAAAAGAAACTGGATTCTTTAAATAGTAATGTTTATTGAATATTGGTTCTTATAATATATTTTTATTACTATTGCTTTATCATATCACTAGGTTAGCTAACAAGCGTGTCAACCAACTTATATATGTATCTTAAATGTATTAAACATATGTTCACTTATGAAGATGAATTAATGGAGTTGCCTTTTTTTCCTTTAAGTTTTTTCTTAGTTAATGGCTTTGAGATTTTGATGTCCATAATCTTAATGTGAAATTCAAAGGAAATGGTTAAGCACCCATTTATGGATCAATAATTTAAATATATTTAAAGATTGGGATTCACGAAATATATACCATAATAAGTAAATGCATTTGCATCTGTGTACTGACACTTACAAAATGTAATTCAATTAGCATTTATAATCTATTATCCACCAACATATGTATATATTTGTACAAATGTTAGTCTATCATTTTTCTATATGTAATGTATGTATGTAAGTATATGAGCCAGGTCCATTATGTTTCTTTTTGCCCGAATTAACCTTGAGTTCACTCAATAATGGTTGAATTCAATGGGTATAATAGTCAACTTCCATAATATAGTACAAGAAAGATAGCTAAAAATTTCTATAGGCCTCTTTCTACTACCATGTGTTCATCTTTGCTGAATTTTTTTTCAATGTTTAGATCACATCTACTATATTATATGTAATAATTGAATCGGTAACTATTTGGAAAATAAAATCCAATTATGGTCTGTACCACTCCCTAATTAAGGCATCATGCTCTATATTCCAATTATGGTCTTTAGCCAGTATCTGATACTTTTAGCTATAATTATCAGATTTTAGATGCTACATAAAGTAATAAAAGTCTATATGTTTCCAATAGCTTTAGAATAGCATTAGAAGGATGAAGAAAATGATTCATAAGAGCTTATATGTAATGGAATTACAAATGATTTTCTTCTCATAAACATATACATTTTATTGGAGAATATATATTGAGATTATCCCACATCGGGCAATTAACAATATGAATTCTACATAAATACTAAGAGACCTCCCTTTACATCACCAATTGGTTTTGTGATAATATGAGGTTCTCTTACATGGTATCAGAGCAAGTTTAATTGTGTCACACGTCACCCTCAATGAATATATATCCACGTGTTTGGATGATCATACCCAACACGTGCGGGGCGTGTTGAGATTAGTCTCATATCGGGCAATTTACAATATAAATTCTGCATAAGTACTAAGAGACACCCCTCCACATCACCAATTGGTTTTGTGACAATATGATGTTCTCTTACAATATAACATGAACACTTGATCCTCTTATGTAATATGTTTATCAAAAGTGTAAGAATAGGACCTTTTATGGTCCGATTTTGACCCTTTCATAGTATGTTGTCGGTCCTCGGATGTTCGATGCTTTTATGTACAAAAGCAAACTCTAAGAAACCAAACTCCGAGAATTTTATGCTTTTATGTATGTTTCTAACCTAAAATATGGAAAAGACTATGTTCTTTTAATATATACTTTGATGCTCAATAAGAGGAAATGACACATTATCGGGTTTGCTTAACGTGCCGTCAAAGCATGTAACATGAACGGTAATAGAAATATTTTATATCTGTACTCTAAAAGCATTATGAAAAATATATCAATCTTACAGGCTTATACCACAAAGCAATTCTTTCTTTCAGAAGAAAAAATATTTGTGATTCTTTACTATCAAATCAAAATATCAAAGATAGAGAGCGCCGATCCCATTTAAAATCAATTTCAAAATTTTATCATTTTCTATGCACATGTCCATCGGACGTGCATATATACTCGTGTGTGTATATATAATTTATTGAGCAATTTCACTTGTACAAACATACTTTTGTTTAATTTATTGAAACAAAATTTATAATTTAACTCAAATATATATACATTTATTTTATTTATCGTGTGATTTAACTTATATTTATTTACTTATTGTGTGATTTAAAAAATATCTCTTGTTTAATTTATCAATTTTTTTAATAATTTAAGCGAATTGTAGTTTTTTTAATTTACTGAGTGACTTAACTTATATATTTTAACTCTAACTCAATTTATTTTTAAAAAGATGATATTTTATAGCAATTATCGATTCTTTTCCAATATATTATCAGGTGTAAGCATTTCTTAAGGGAGTATTGGTTCTTTGCCAGTATATTATTAGGTGGAAGTATTTCTTTACACAAGTTAAAAATTTCGTTCATTAGGATTTCTAATGCATTGTATTCGGATATTATAGCAATTAACTTAAATGTCGTTGCCAAAGTGTGTCATTTTACATCCTTTGTAGAGTGGTCTTTTTGATGTTTCTACCAAATTGAACAACTTTTTCGTTTCCAAGTCAAGATAATCTACTTCTTCGGTCCATATACTCGGACCGACAGCATCATAAGCCATTTCAATCCTTCTATTTTCTATATCAACATTTTCTTCGATAAGAGGTTATCCACATCCATATTTATGGTCCCCTCTTATGCAACTTAGTATTTTTCTCCATATCCATACTATTATATTATTAGCGAATTCAATTTTAAAATCACACAGCCCCCTTGAAATTTGGCAACCGAACGGTCTCCATATCTATATTATTTCAACAGCGCAGAAGCCTTCTCTAAATTGGTCGCAATTTTTCCTCCTTTATCATGCCTCTCGCTTTCCTTCTTTTTTTCAAACCCTAAATTGCAAGTTCCCTTCCTTTTGTGTCTTTTACGCTCTGCCATCGTCATCCACCCCTCCCACCAACGTCGCCAGCTAAATACAGTCCAAATTCGGTACAAAGCCTTCTGTTGTTGAGAACTTTATCATTTGTCAGAAGCCAAATAGAGTCGCACCGGCATGGCAATCAAGGACCGCTCATCTCCTTCATCCTATATATTAAATCTTCCTCTATTATTTATAGTTTTCCACGATTCTCCTCCAGTCTCTTATTGATTGAGGTAATTTTCAGTCTTTTGGATCGGTTATTTTGGATTGATAGAACTATTACAGATTTAATTGCTTAATTCATTCGATTTGCACATATCTTTGTCTCCTACTTTAACTGATCCCAATTTAATTGCTTAATCATTTACCTTATTAGTGTGGCGTCGTGCATCTTTCAGCCTCTGTATTTCAGGTACCATCACCATTACCAAGTATTTCTTTTCAAGGTTATTCAACAGGTTTTGTTGATGTAGGTATTTAGGAGGCAAACAGATTGTTGTATTGTACTTTACCCTTATACATATGATTGATTTGATTTGGTTTTGCATATATGACCTGTTTGAAATTTATTTTATGATAATTACTGGAAATTGCAGTTAGATATTTTGAAAAAGGTCACTGAAAAGAAGTTTCTGTTTACTAAGCAAACATTGTTTTTTTTTCTATTTTGCCAGGTCAAGGGATACGCTGCTGCATAGAGTAAACTTTTGACATCACCAATAAAAAAGGTTAGGCTATTTACTTTGTTCTGCATATGAAATTGCCACTAAAACCATTTTTATTCGAATATACAAAATGTTAATCCTCTTTGTTGTATTTCAGTCACTACAGTAAGTCATAACTCAACTTAAATGATTTTGGTTTCCTTAGAATCACTTGGTCATGGACTCATCATTTACAAGGTATGATTTCGATCAAAAAATATATATTTATTTACCAATTTACTTCATATTAGAACACTTATTATAAGTTTTTGTAAATAATAAATATGAGTACTACTATTAAAAATTGTTACATCTGAAAGTTTTCTGGTTGGCTTTTCGAGCACGATGTACAGTAAGATAGTATATAATTTCAAATGCACACATGCGAACAATACATGTTAATTAGTGAATTTACAATAAATTTGATGCATATGAAGTTTATAGAGTGTTATATGTACCAATTTAATTATGTGGCTATCTATGTTCAAACATATTATTTTTGGGATCTTACAAAACACATTGTTTCCACTGTTCCATTATGTATCAAAGGTTCAATCATATTTGAAAAACTAAAAAAGTCGCTTCTATATGTTGTAAACTCTATTTTTGTAGTATTGATTTTAGTTATTTTTATATAAAATTGATTATATAGTCTATGTGATATGATTCAGGTGCAATTTTGCAATGTAATTATTATTCAAATTCCGTGTATACAGTGCGAGTTTATTCATATGTGTTACCGTTATTAGTTCACACACTTAAGCTATTACTTATACCTTATATGCATCAATAAATTTTTATGATGCTTGATGCTAATAGGTATAATATTTATAATATTGTAAGCTTTATCGGGTTTTGGCTATTCATATCCCATACATGCATCCAAATAAGTTGGTGTTCTTATATAAGATTGAGTTATGCATATCTTGGTTAATACGAATTACTAAACACCAATAAATCTTATATTATAACATTATTTCATTACAAGTAGTATTTAGAAAAATACTGATGCAAATAAGGCGTAAATATTGAAATATTCAGCCATATACTAGCTATAATGAAATATTCACCGACAAATGCATGCGTGGATGATGATAACAGTATAAATGTTATGGCCTATCTTTTACGCTGACAAATGATATTGCAGGATGATGCCTTAATGCAAGTGAATTAGAATGAGATAATATTATTAACGTGATTGTCGTATGTTGGGGTTCCTTAGGTGTCTGATGACTTATTTTTTAAAATCTTGGACTACTTTTAATTTTTTTGCTAGGGTTTCATTCTCATTTTTTGAGTTTGATGGAATCTTTTATAAAAATTGTGTACATATACTCTAATTATCTAATGAATAAAATTTGGATAAGTGTGCATTTTTCTTCAATTTGAATCTAAACAGTTATTAATATAGATTATTTTAATTTACAATAAACAGAAATTTATTTATAAAAACTGAATCAACTTCATACCTTTTAGGCATTAGAAGTCAAACCATGTGGACGGTTTACTCATGGCACTATTTTTTGTTCTACGTACTTCATAATTGATTTTGAGAATGTATCTTTGTTTCACTTATATCAACTATTTCATTGCCTACACACCCTTGAAAGATTTTTTTTTCATTCATATTTAGACACTATATATATATATATATATATATATATGATAATGCACTTTGATTTGCAGTGTTAGAATTAATACAAATGGTTTTTGTGCTTTTCATCTAGAACAAAAATGCAAACAAAATCATCATTGATTAATGTTATAGGCCGAAAATGTCATAAGTTAAATTTGTAATTTTTTTATACCTTTGTTTGAACTAATTATGAATTGAGACGACGTAGACTATACCAAATTTGTATCATTGTCTGTTAACTTACAGTATCATATAATCAACTATTGTTATTTTCACTCCAAGCTGCTTGATAACTTTTCTGATTGACAGATAACCCATAATAGCTTTCTCAAGGAGAAACATTTTGGCTACTAAAAGCACTTACTGCAACAATTAGATTGATAAATTTACAAAACTTATAAAGCTATAGTTTAAAAAGGTATACGTCAGTCGTCTAATATTTGTAGCTGGCTGAATTTATGCTGATAGTTTGATCAACATTATGTGATTTAATAAGTATTTTTTTGTCTTATTGTGGTGCTTTCAAGTTTGTTATAAAGAATAACAGAAGGGTTGTCAGGTGCACTATTGAGAAATAGAAAATGATTATCTATTGAAGAGGAAATGAGAATCTGTTATGTAGCATTGAATAGAATACAATATACAATACACTGTGTACAGTATATATAGTTGTAATACTCTTCTGCAGAAATTACAGAAATACCCTTAAAACCCTTATACGAATACAATATAACTCGGCCCATCTGGATTCAGTTATACTGTTTCGTTTATTTCCCCCCGACAATGTCGACTAGGGTTTTCTTCTCCTCATCAAAAAATGAAGCTTTCTGTCTCCATGCAGTCAAATCTGCTCTTTTCATCAGAATAACTTAATTTGCTAAGAAAGTTGAGAGCTTTGTGGAAGATAGAGCAAGATGAGTTTGAAGATTGATAGATATGACGGAAGACTAGATCTTTTTGGAATCGCGGGCAAAATCACTTGTTACATGTGGTTTTGTCTGTGAGATCCAGTGTATATGGGATTCTGAAGTTGGATCTGTGGCAATTCGTTCTACCAGATCTGAATTCGTCTCCACTTTGAGATCTGACCGAAGCCTCACAAAGTTGTTCTTCGAGATTGGTTTGGTGAGAATGTCTGCCTTCTGATATGAAGCTGGAAGGTGGTTTATGCTGAGTTTCCCTTTAATTACTTGCTCACGAACGAAGTATAGATCAATTTCTATATGCTTCGTTCGTGAGTGAAGAATTGGATTGCCAGAAAGGGATACGGTGCTGAGATTATCACACCATATTATGGGCTTCGTGCGGTCAGTAATTTGTATCTCCTAAAGCAGTGACTCCAGCCACATCACTTCGGCAGTAGCGCATGCAACATTGCGATACTCTGCCTCTGTACTTGATCGAGAAACAGTTGGCTGCTTTTTGGAGCACCAGGATACGGGATTACCACCCAGATAAATGCAATGACCTGTAGTTGACCTTCGGTCGTCTGAATCAGATGCCCAATCTGCGTCTGCGTATCCTTCAATATTTAGTGATTTGCTAGCTTTAATGCATATTCCATAGTTCATTGTCCCCTTTAGGTATCGTAGGATCCTCTTCACTGCTTTCCAGTGTTGATCTAGAGGTTCCTGCATAAATTGACACACCTTATTTACACTGAAAGAAATGTCTGGTCTTGTAATGGTAACATACTGCAAAGCACCCACTATGCTTCTGTACTGCTTAATGTTATCTATATGCTCACCTTTAAATTTAGATAAATGTAAATTACTTACCATAGGTGTTGGCATGGGTTTTGCATTATTCATGTTTGCTCTAGTAAGGATTTCAGATATATATTTACTCTGTGTCAGTACCAATTCATTTTGAGACTTTCTGTTAACTTCTATCCCTAAGAAGTAACTCAGTTTGCCTAAGTCTTTGATAGAAAAAGTTTGATGTAGGTAACTGGTGACATGTTTAATTTCATCATTACTATTACCAGTAATTATGAGATCATCTACATACACAAGTATATATGTAGTACCAATATCATTTATCTTAATGTAAAGTGAGTTGTCAGACCTGGTTGGCTTGTATTCAAGACTGATCAAAGTGGATTTTAGTTTTTCATACCACACTCTGGGTGCTTGCTTCAGTCCATAGATGGCTTTATGTAACTTGCATACCATTTTCTTGTCACTGGCTTTAATGTATCCTGGTGGCTGTTGCATGTATATTTCTTGTTGTAGTTCACCATGTAGGAAAGCATTGTTGACATCAAGCTGTCTAATGTCCCATTTATTATAAACAGCCACTGTGAGAATCACCCTGATTGTAGTTGGTTTTACTACTGGTGAAAAGGTTTCTGTGAAGTCAAAGATATTCTGCTGAGAATACCCCTTAGCTACCAACCTTGCCTTATATTTGATTGCTTTTCCATCTGCTGACTTCTTGAGTTTGTAGGTCCATCTGCATCCAATTATATTTTTGTCTTTTGGAGCCTGTACAATGCTCCATGTCTTGTTTTTAATTAATGCATTATATTCATCATCCATGGCTTCTTTCCAATTGCTGTCTGTACTAGCCTCTTCATAGTTGATTGGCTCGTCTTGTTTAAGAACATTAGAGTAGATCTTTGGTTTAAAAATACCATGTTTTGATCTTGTCATCATATGATGTCCTTCTCTTGCAGGAGATGCTGATCTACTTGCACTTGTGTCATGAATTTGGTCTGGACTTGAGGAGGTGTCCATGCTTGATGATGTATCCATGCTGGAATCTGATGAGTCACTGTCTTGGCAGTGATTATTTGGATCATGAGATCCATTAGGCTCATACTGATCATCTGATATGCTTTGAGTGTGTTCCCTTATCAGATGACCAGTTTGAGTCCTATTTATTTGCTCACATGAGTAAGTTGGAACACATTGCTTTTGAGCAGGATGTATTGATGATTTAGCATCATATACTTTATGGGTAGTTTTTAACTCATTCATAGAGAATGGAAAGACATGTTCATTAAAAGCAACATGTCTGGAGACAATTATCTTACCATTATTGGTAAGACATTTGTATCCTTTTTGATTAGTGGGATACCCAATAAATGTGCATGGCATGGATCTAAAACTAAGTTTATGTGAACTAAATGGTCTTAGATATGGATAGCATAAACAGCCAAATGTTTTAAGTATCATATAATCTGGTGGTATATGTAATAACTTCTCAAGTGGTGTTTTGTTTTTCAATACCTTTGTAGGCATTCTGTTGATGAGAAATACAGCAGAATTAAATGACTCTGGCCAAAACTTTAGAGGCATTGAGGCATGAGCCAGCAAAGTTAGGCCAGTATCAACTATGTGCCTATGTTTCCTCTCAACAAGACCATTCTGTTCAGAAGTATATGGACAGGTAACTCTGTGTATTATTCCTTTTTTGATAAAAAATTCTTTCAAGGTTTTGAATTCAGTACCTCCATCTGTCTGAATTATTTTCAATTCATGATTTGTTTGTCTCTCAGCCTGGTTAATAAACTGAATCACTATATCTTTGGTTTCAGACTTTGATTTGAGAAAATATATCCACGTATATCTAGTAAATGAGTCTACAAAGGATACATAATATTTAAAACCATAATCTGAATCGATTGGGGCTGGACCCCACAAGTCAACAGCTACCATCTCTAGTGGTTTAGTATATTTAGTTGATGATTTAGAGAATGGTAGTTTGTGACTTTTTCCCATTTGACATGATGTACAAACATAAGGTCTGGATATGTTTCCAAATTTCATATTCATATTTTTCAACACATGTTTTACAGTATCAATACAAGGATGACCCAGTTTATTGTGCCACAGATCAAACATTCTTTCATTTTCAACAAGTGAATCATATCTAGCATAATTGCACCAATTTCTCTTTTGAGTGGACATAGTTTTCTTCCACAGTTTGAAAGTGTAAAGGCCATTGTGCAGGTTACCCTGTAATAAAATTTCTTTATTCAGTAAATCCCTAATTAGACAGAACTTTGGGTAGAATTCAAAGTATACTTGATTGTCATTAGCAAATTGAGAGACACTCAATAAGTTTTTCTTAATTTGAGGTACTCTAAGTAAATTATTGAGATGAAACTCTCTTTTGCCTCTGATTTTGGCACTTCCAGTGTGAGTTATTTGAATTGATTTTCCATTACCCATAAAAATAGATTGCGTACCTTTATATTCTCTATTTCCAAGATTAAGATTGTCAAGATTGTTAGTGATGTGATTTGTTGCACCTGAATCTGGATACCATTCTTCAAACTGTAGATCATCAGTCTTTGGTTGTTGTTCTGTATCATGTTGACTTCTAGAGTTGTTATTTGACTTTCTTGCATCAGCATTAGTATGAGCAATGTTGATGGTAGGATTATTGCTCCTCTGAGTATTATTATTCTGCTGATTCATGTTAAAACTTTGATCAAATCTGAAATAGCACTTAATTGCAGTATGCCCAAATTTCTCACAAATCTGGCATCTAAGTCTATTAGAATTATTCCATCTTGCACGACCTCTACCTCTGTAGCTAAGACCACCTCTCTGATTGTTTGACTGTGGTCTGTTTATACTTGATTTTTCTTGACCTTTTCCTTTGTTATTTGAAGCATAGTTTATAGATAAATCTGGATTCAGTGATTTCCTTTGATCAATTCTGCCTTCTTGAGCAAGAAGTGTTGATTGTACATATTGAATTGATGGTAGAGTTTCTCTTGATGAAATAATTGCAACAACTGATTCATATTCTTCATCTAAACCACTGAGAATGGTGAGAATCTGCTCTGTTTCGGGTAATTTGTGTCCTGCTGTCTCTAGTAAGTCACAATATGTTTTGGCTTTGGTTAAGTATTCTTGCATTGACATACTGTCCTTCTTCAGATTCTGTAACAGTCTTTTGTAATGCAATACTCTTGCAGCAGTTTGTGAGTTGAAACTTTGATTAATTGTTGACCATATTTCTTGAGAACACTTACATCCAACAATTTGAGACAGAAAATTCACACTAATGGATGACATTAACCAAGAAGCTAGTAGACTATCCTGTCTTTGATAGTTGATGTAATCTTGATTTGGAATCAAATTACCATCTGTGTCTTTAATCATCATTGATGGTACAGCTAGTGTTCCATTGATGTAGTTTTCCAAACCATACCCTCTTATTGCTGTTTCTACCTGAAATTTCCACAGTAAATAGTTGTTTTCATCTAACTGAACTGAAATTTGACTCTTTGGTTTAATCATGCAGAGACTTGTAGAATCTTGAATTGGGTTTGGTGGATTTCTTCTTGTGGGAGAGGTTGTTGCTGAATCACTTTCAGCCATGTGTGCTGCTAATCACGACACAACCCTTCACTAAAGATATGTAGATCACTTGATTATGGCGAGGCAGTCAATCTGATTGCAGCCAGAGAAGTGATTTCTCTCTTTACCTTTATGAATGCAACAGTATTTAGAACAAGAAATTGATTCTTGGTTTAAAGAACTGTTCAATGGTAACAGCGATGATCTTCTCTGATGAGGATGATTCCGAGGAGAGGAGCTGCAGCCTGTCCTGAGTGATGAATACTGATAGGATTCAGGCGAGGCAGTGACAAACACACAGTTGGGCAGATCACTTAATCAAGAAATGGTAACTCTCCAATGATGATACTATAATCTGAGGAGTATAATGAAACTAATCATTCAAGTAATTGATCGTTTGATCACAAGAATGTTAGCTTCAGTATTAATCTGCCGTTTGGCAAGAATTTGCTCTGATACCAAAATAGAAAATGATTATCTATTGAAGAGGAAATGAGAATCTGTTATGTAGCATTGAATAGAATACAATATACAATACACTGTGTACAGTATATATAGTTGTAATACTCTTCTGCAGAAATTACAGAAATACCCTTAAAACCTTTATACGAATACAATATAACTCGGCCCATTTGGATTCAATTATACTGTTTCGTTTATTTTTGAGTAACAAACTACCAAACTTTTTATTTTTATAATTCTATGAATTTGTTTTACATTTTTATTCTCAGGTAATTCTTGAGAGAGCTTTGCCTGATATATGGAAAATGGTGGGAACATGTTATTAAGTTAACCAGGTCAGGTGTTTTTATGTCATGGTGTATTTTTGTTGTGCTCAAAAAGTTTTACAAGAAAGTTGATGGAAACAATGACTGTTCTGCTTAGAATAGGAGTATTGAATGCATTAGGTGGTGTGATTATTATCAAAAGTTGAGTTTTTATACCTAAAATGATGATAGTATCAAACGTGAAATATTATAAAACTACTAAATCAGTTGGTCTGTTCTCAAATAGAGTAAGTTATAGGAAAAGTATAAATCACATGATTTTAAACTATGCATATGGAACCAACCATCCTCATGCATGAGAAGAGAAACATGGTTGTTAAGTTAAACCAAGGTTAGGTTGCATTTGCGATAAATTGAAAGTTGGTTGCGTTTGTGTGAGGATATTTCTCTATTTCAAAATTGACGTTAAATTTCAATTAGTATAGGCATCATATTAAACACCGTTCAGTTGAATGCAAAATTTGAAATATAAACCATAAGTATTTCTTGGATAAAAAAAGGTACGTCTGATAAGCAGTTTTACGCTAGCTATCGCTTTTTGGACCATTTGCTGCTCTTCAACTGTTTGACGTTATTGGTTTGGTTTGTTTTCATTATCTCTATCATTCGATTTGATCCACCCATTCTCTTTTAACTCATGACGTTTATTTCTTATACACTAGAAAGAACAGGCATTGTTTATACGATAATAGAACCTTTTTGACATTGTTTATTGACGACAGAATCAGATGGAATGGAGATGGCCATTTATATGATAATGGAATAGCAGCCTAATTGTATTTGTCCAATGATAAGCCACGGGGCATTACCTTAACCATTATGTTTTCTAACTATTATTATACATCAAGTATATGCAATCGTGTCGTTGAAGAATAGCTCGATCACGATGGTAGTATGGCAGGATGAAGAGGGAAATACTAACAAACAACTATAGAGTGCACTGACATGCTACTTATACTATATGATCTGTTTTGACTTATGTTCTTGAATGTACCAAAAAAAAATATTGCTGTCAACTGATAATAAAACTTTTAGCATGCCTTCTGTCCATGGTTTTCCCCGATCAATATATTCACGGTGCTACACTATCCTATGTTGCTCTTTATGTGGTCTGTATATTTGCTGTCAACTAGCAGTTAACTAATGTTTTTGTTGAAAATTATAATAAAAATTGTGCCCATGTAGCACGTTTTCTATCTTAAATTTAGCAACAACAGCCACGTAAAATATTATGCAGTGTTCCACTACATTAGTGTGACGATCTTTATGCTTGACTGAAACTTACACACAGTTTATCCAGATATCTCATCCATTTCATCTTAGCTTTACTTTTACCATGTTTATTTTTTCAACTCCCAACATATACTTTCTTAACTGTCACAATTAGCAATTACATGCTAAGATTAATGTTCTTTTCAAAGTTGCAGTACACCCGATCAAAGCTACCGCAAAATCTGGTTTATTTTAGTTTCATGGTTTTCCTTCCAATGCCACGGTAGCACTTGAGTAGTCATAAACCATATTACCGAGCTAAAAATTTAACAAAGTTGCAACCGTTTTCTCACCACCATATTTGGAAGTGGTAAATTGGCATCCTTGCTAAAAAAATTAAAACGATGAAAATATGTTTCAGCATGGATAAAGATAGTCATTATGGCTGCTAATATCGTTTGAATCATTACAATTCATCTACACCATATACAAACTCACCAAATCAGTCACTATTTTTGCCGTAGTCTTTCACTTTCAAACACATTATCTTATTCTTTGTTGGTGATATAACAATGAAAGATATGATGCTGCAACCATTAATCGTGCAAATATATATTCATCTTCATGTAACTAAAAGAACTCTAGAAATATTCATTTAAAAAATTACATGAATTCCGTGTGCGTAGCACGGTTTTGCACTAGTTATATCCACACAAGATAGTCGAACATAAAATCATATTGGTGTAAATGTAATATCTTATTGTAACACTATAAGTTTTAGACAACGATATTTCAAACATGGACATCAGATTTTTTTTCATATTAGTTTAATCACTAGATGTTACTTTCATAAATGCATCCACTTTATTTCTAAAGGGTAATAGAGTCGTTCCATTATTTTTACTTCACATGTAGATCCAACTTAGATCTTTCAAATAAGCCATCCTCTATACTCTACACATAAACAAAATATATGTTAACTGGTAATAATTGTGTTTGAATATGTGTGTTTGAATGTTCCAATTGAGTTGAAGCACGTTTTGTCGAACGTTTCATATGATTCAAAGTAATATATCATGGAGGACCTGCAGAAGAAACAAAGGATGATGATTGTATCAAACCCAATATATCGAGAGATGGTTACATGGTGGTATAGGGATACTATTACGATTCTAGCCTTTTAATATTTTGAGTTCATCTTTTAATATTAATATTGATTGATGGTTGTGATGTAAGTGACTATGATTATTATCATAGTAACTTTGAGAACACATTTGGTTTTTCTTCTTTAATTTTTCAATCATGGCTTAATATATTAATAGTTCATCATGTAGTTTTGTTAATCGAATAATAAATTATAATGTAGAGGATTACAATAGCATATACTGTAAGATTAGTTTCTGGTGAAAAAAGAAAACAGGCACACGGAAGAAGTTGCAAAAAAATTTAGTTTCATGGATAATAGGTTTGTTTTTTAATTCGAAATACACCTTTTTTTGAACAGAAAATGATAGTTGCAA
Organism: Allium cepa; assembly: GCA_030765085.1. Classification (NCBI taxonomy): domain Eukaryota; kingdom Viridiplantae; phylum Streptophyta; class Magnoliopsida; order Asparagales; family Amaryllidaceae; genus Allium; species Allium cepa. The sequence continues at coordinate 457,388,983 of CM060944.1, forward strand.
CTTTATTGTGTGATTTACACTAAAAAAATGTCTTTTAACCTAAAAAGCATACTTTTATCCTGAAATTGAATTTTTTTTCAACTTTTTCTTTAAGCCTAAAAACCATCTTTTGAAATGTCGAAGTTTATTTTGAATGGACTTTGCTTGAAGAATGGATTTTTAAGAGGTCTGGTAAAAAAAATCCATAGTTAAATCTACGATTGGTTATATGCTATGGAGTGGTGATGATTTGATAGGAACTTGCTGTTTCTTTCTACTTGCACGTTGAGGAAGAAGTGAATTAAATTGCATTTACATATTTGAAAGGTGGCAGTGATTGTCAGGTTGGATGTGGATATGAATGTAGAAAGCTAGCATGTTTGTTTTTAATCGTATTATTTCTGTGAGGTCATGAATTTTCATATGTACTCTAAACCGTAATTAGAGTACGTCCATTTATTTTAAAATTGCTTAATTTGTGATACCTTGTCGATGCATTGAACAACTAAACGTGAGGTTAATCATTGTTTTTATCTTTGAACATGTATATATACCTTCCGTAGAAATACCAATCATTCATAGTGATTAAAATACAACTTGATAGTTCGAGTTATTGAATTTTTAGTATGCTAGCTATATCGTTAATTTTGTTGCTGTAAATGAAATGAGAATAAGAGGATTGACTGTGCCCTGTAAATCTAAATTGCAAGGCACATTCCCTATTATTAATAGTAAAATATTTAACTTAATTCTCAGTCATGGTTATAGATTCGAAACATGCCTTACACACACTTCTCGTAAAAAATAGTAAGCGATAATTATATGTGTCATGAGTTGAAACGGACAGAAACGACTTAATTTTCCCTCAAAAATTTACCGGCCTGCCGATTTACACGGAGTATAATTCAAAAAAAAAAAACATAACATACGTGTATATGTTGAATTTGCATAAATCGAATAGTGTCAATTCGTCATAATGACGTTTCAATATTTGTATCTTTTTTTTTTGAACTCCACCCCAAAGGAAGACCCCCTACCTAATGAGTCCGCCAATCTTATAAGGGATTTAACCAGCTCCGAACTTGCGACCTCATTAATAGAAGACAAGTGTCTCAACCACTGCGCCATTACTTACGGACAACATTTGTATCTTGGTCTCCAATAAAGGTAAATGTTATTTTCATTCATTTAGTTTAATTGTTTCTCGTTTTATTTTTTAAAATAGTTGTAACAAATGTATTTTTTTGAAAACGACTGTAAATCATATTATTTTTGTTTTTGACACTAATGATGCAAATAATTTTCTATCGAACAAATTATCATTTTTCACTTAATTAACATTAATGAACAAGTTTCCGTTGGACGAAAGTCGTGTTCTATATGCCGAAGTGATTTTCTGTCGGAAATCACTGTATTCTTTGTAGTGATCACGATGTTTGCATATATTCCATAATATTTCAAAGTAAGACCTGCAGAAAGAAGCAAAGAATGATGACTGTATCAAACCCAATATAACAGGAGATAGTGACACGGTGGTACGGGCATGCAATAGGAGTCACAAATGCAGTCGAAGAAGTACTGAACCTCACATGCCTCTTTCATCTTTTGTTGGAGATCATTGAGATACTGAATAATAAACTAAGGGGTTTCGGATAAAGTTTCAATATAGGAAATGAAGAAGTAATGGAGGGACTGTAAAGAGGTAACGGTTGAAGTTCACAAATAATGATACGTTTGCATTGTAATTGTAGTTGAGCATAAACAGACAGTAGTAATTATTTTTTTTGAAGTGAGACTAAAATACAAATTAATCCCCAACTGTCTCAAAATAATGTGTGTAGGTTGAAATAATATATTTAAAAAAGGCTACCACCATAATAATTTAGCTATATAATAGAATAAATAAATTAGATAAAAGTGGAAAATAAATTCAAAAGTTGTTTAGCTGAGCGTAATCATGAGTACAAATATTTTTATCACAGGTCAAACCACCTTAATAATATATCTCACAACCAACCGAAATCAAATCATCATTTGTTCATATTTTAATCTTATTGGTTTTTACCAAAATAATCTTGATGGTTCATATTTTCAAATGGATGCTATCACCATGTTAGCCGTTTAATATTTTGAGTTCATCTTTTTATATGGTTGTGACGTAAGTGACTATGATTATTATCCTAGTAACTTTGAGGACACGTTTGGTTTTTTTCCTTTAATTTTTGAACCATGGTTTAATATAATAATAGTTAATCATTAGCTTTGTTAATCGAATAATAAATTATAATGTAGACGATTACAATAGCATATACTATAAGAGTAGTTTTTGAGGAACAGAAAAATAGATACACGGAAAAAGTTGTAACAAAATTTAGTATCAAAGACAACGTGATTGTTTTTTAGTTTGAAGGACGGTTTTTAGTGTGAACAGAAAATGACAGTTCCAATTATCATTGTGTGATTTACACTAAAAAGTGTCTTTTGTTAGACTTTCGGTTGTTTGCATATGAAAATATTTGACCTAGAGCTGTTATTATACCATTACCAGTAAATTGGTTATCATTTTAAAGTAAAGTTGGTATGCTAACATAATCGGTATGACAACGGTAAATTTACCATTTTTTAAGATAAGACATTGGTAATATTTTTTCAAAACCAACGGTAACGACAATTTATCCGTACATTCATAATACATTGTATTCATGTAAGATGTTGTATTACTGACATTTAGAAGTTAGAAAACAGTTCAATTTATTTTAGTAATTCAAACCAAATGACACAATTAGATATATAATAGAGTATCATTTAGTGTAAAAATATATCAAATTATTATTTTTCTAGACAAACGGTAATTTACCACTAACAGTGTAACGGTTTTCAGTCTACCAGTAAAAACAGCACGGTTACGGCATTTACAAAATGATAACGGTAACTATTCCCGTTACCACCATAATTTGTTCTAGAATAATTGTTTTGGACAACACAAATTAATCTGCACTTGACCTAAATCACACTTTGACTAAAAGTACAATTATAAAAGAAAAAAGATTTAGCACACATGTTTTATATTTATTCGCCAAGGACAAAATGGATCCCGAAATACACTCCAGTCGCTTCAAATTCCTATCGACGACTCCTAGTCTTGCTCGTTGCGAGGAGCCGCCGCCATCGTCAACATTGCCAAACAGTGTGGACGTAACGTACGACATGCCAAACAGCCTAGGTCAAGCTCTACCATCGACTGTCGCTTGAAAAATAACAGCAACAAACAACGAAAATGATAATTTACACTAGCAATAGAAGATCAAACAGAACACTAAAAACAACACCAGATAAAAAAAATGCTCTGTGCTAGAATTATACGTATAAAATAATAAAAACAACACCAAATAAATAAACTAATTTAAACTAGCATTATACATGCTATATTCATCTATACTTCATGAGATAATGCTATTTTCTTCTATAATTCTTGAAATGGTAAAATTGATCAGCCTTTCTGCGCCTAAAACTCCACAAATGAAAAAAGCAACTGCCTGCTTTCAGGGACCCGTAAGTGTACTGCTGCCTCCATCACTTTGCAGCCGTCTCTGGTTTTACCCTCAATCACATTGTCTTGTCATCATTATCATTACTAGTATTGGCTCGTGCTTCGTACACGGATTGTTTGTGTACGGGCTCTTTGTGTTATCGTATACGTTGATATTTTATTTGACGTAGATATGTAAACGGAAAGTAAAGACATTTTTGAAATTTAAAAAAGACACCGATTAAATTAGCTCAACGAGAATTTTCATTATTAGTGGCAGAGATGTTGAGTATTTATAGGTAAGGTCAAAAATCAAACTCTATGTCTTTATAACGAATAAAAAAAGGATAAGTTTGTCCATATGCCTATTTCTATTTTCAGCAACGCAAATATGCTTGTTCTTTGTTATTAAACGTGTAATAATAATAAACGGACTAAACCCACTTTCCTCATTAGCCGAAGTACGTTTGGAAAATTGAAAGTTTGGTAAAACGAATTCATGCAGGTTCATTAAATGTGTATTATTACACATACAACTTCTGTCTGGTTTAGTCCGTTGAATATTTGAAAGCGCAATGAATGTTGTTTATTTGCATATATTTTACATCGTTTATATGTGAACGGCATCCTTGGTTCCACAATTTATAAAGTTGGTCAAACAATACAGAATAAAAGCACACATTTAAAATTTGGTGGTACAGACTAAAAATATGAATTTGACGAGTTTAATTGGTGAAGCATGGTCAGGATAGTTTAAACGTTATATTTGTGATATGATTCTTCTTGTATTGACATCATGTATAAATCACTCGTCATAATCACCATTGGAGGATCGTTTGACTGTTGACGGCTGACAAACACACTTTCTGCTCCATCTATAAGTGCAGCACTTTCTGCTCTACAGTTCACAAAGTAAATATTTACACAACGATCATAATCATACTCTTAAATATTCACTTCCCATATATTCTTCAGATCTTCTATCAAGATGAATTCTCTTATCACATCTTCTCAAGCACTTATTGTCCCCTCTCAAACACCCATCAAAAATCAAAACATTTTACACAATATTTCACATATCTCTCCACCTTCTAAAACAACCAATCTTTCACTTGTATCCAAACTACATTTATCGGATATTAATAGACGACGACTTCATGTGTTGTCTCCAGATATGACAAATACATTTCGACCAGCTACATCTGAGGGTGAAAATGAAAATGGCTTGAGGTTAGTTACACGTATTAATCCTTTGTAATATATCAACCTTTTTTTTTTCCTTAACCTCAGCCCGTTATTGATTACTACGGTTCTTTTCAGGATAAAGCAATTCGTGGAATGTGAAATGCAAGTACGAGATTACGAAATAGATCAATTTGGCGTCGTTAACAATGCTGTTTGTTCAAGTTACTGTCAACATGGTCACCACGAGTTTTTCAAGAGTGTCGGCCTTAGCATCAATGCAGACCGTGCGGCTCAAAATGGCCAGGTTTTGGCGCTTGCTAACATGTCTTTAAAGTTTTATGCAGCTTTAAGAGTATGCATCTTAATTTCTGTTATGTTCAAATAAATTGTTCAAAAACCTTAACGCACTTCAACTTATTGTTATTATTATTGGTAATTGTAGAGCGGGGACAAATTTGTAGTGAAAGTGAGGGTATCAAGCATTTCGGCTACAAGAATATTTCTGGAGGATTTCATATATAGATTGCCCGATAATCAGCTTATTGTTGAAGCAAAAGCCACTGTCATATGGCTTGACCGAAACTATCGTCCAATGCAGATCCCTTCTGAACAGAAAGAGCAATTTCTTCAAGCTTATTTTGCTAAGAATTGCGGGTGATTTTTCAAGATACACTGCAACTATATATCTTGTTATAAAGTAATACATTTTAATTTCACAATTTATATGTGCTCTTATACTAATAAATAAAGAAGTGTTTAAATTTGTATTTGAATTCATTTGTCGGATGTGCAAAAATGTTTGGTTGTTATTCTGGCTCCGAACCGTTTAATTTTAGCATATATTAAAGGTGAATCTTTGGAGCTTTCCAGTGGGGAAGGAGATGGAAGTTTTGTACTTACAAAAGTTATTAGCATGAGTGCAGTGTAACAAGGTTACAAAACATATTATAATATACATGATCGTTGTTGTTAATCGTAAAACTCACTTAAGAACAAATACATGAAAGAAAACCCATGAAAGTGTTAAAGAAGATTCGCAAAACTTGAATAAATGGGTTTCGCTATGATTCAAAAGCAGCGTTTCAAAGGCATTGAAGTAGCTTTCGAAGAGGTAGATTGACAGCTACCTTTCCACCTCAGTTAATCCTTTCGACACAGTTGATTCTGCATATATGAAAGAGTCACGTATTAAGTTTGAAGCACCTTTCGAAGGTATCGAATAACAGGCTCGCGCACAAGAACAAAACCCTTCGAAGTAGTTGTTTTCGACACTGTTAATCTTCCACACATGGACATTTTATCAAAGTGAACCTTTCGGAAGCAAAGATAAACCTTTCAAAACAGTTGGACCCTTATGCGAGCATAAAGAAAACTTCACATGAGACCAAGTGTCCTTTCCAAATGATCCTTTCGTCACCTATTAGTCCTTTTGAAACCAACCAAAAACACTTCGTCACTCACTCAAATAATCACTCATCATGAATAGCACAAAACTAAAGCAACCAAGAAGAGATTTTGATGGAGAAGAATGAGTTGAGAGTGCTTCCGGTTACATCCAAACAATGCGATAAGCAAGACCCTTCCGCTGGCGTATCTTTCGAAGGTGTCGAAAAGTTCCAGAAGCACATGAAAGCAGTATTAGGGAATGATGGAACAATGTTTGTTGCTAGTGCACTTTTGATGGAGGCGAAAGGGGCTAATTCAAGCATAATAAGAGACCTAGATACCTGCCTTTGAAGCTATGAAAGCGGAAGGGCAAAGGCGAAAGAATGAATGCGAAAGGCTGGGAGGAAGTCCTTTCGACTACTTTGAAAGGATGAATGCAGATGTGGGACAATCCGCATCTATACATACGACCCTAGGGGTCCAAGTATGTGATCGATTTTTCAATTCTTGAATTACTTTCTTACTTCTTGGCAAAATCAAGTTCTTATAACCCTTGATCAATTGGGGGAAATTACTTGTAACCCAATTGAGAGGAATAAAAAAGAGTGGATGCATGAATCTAATATCAATTTTGAATATGAGGAATATCATTTCGGCAATTAACATGACTAACGACCAATTGCACATGATGTGCACTTACTTTCCTAACCTCTATTTGACTTATGCAATGTTATATAATCTACTTGGATATTTCGATTTCAACTTATATTATCATCATGTTTAATGTTATGAAATATTAAATTAGTGTGATGATGATGATCCAACGTTGAAAAGTCAATTAAACTTGCATCATTTATCCAAGATAAAATTCTATTGCAAATAAAGTTTACATCTTATTTGTTATAAGGTTGTACTTTGAACCCCTTTTGAGAGAATGAAGACATTCTTGACTTGTTCGAGAAGGGGTTTCGAAGAAGGGATTCACTATATGATTAATGAAGTTTTATTTGTCGGAAGACTCCTTCAAAAGGGGCTTGGATACTTTGTAACATATAACCCATTGCGAAGAAACCTTCATCATGACAGTAGAATCTAAGCTTTCGAAAGGGTTCCTCCTTAAATGGTGTAATGTCCCTTTTGAATCTTCCAAAAAGGGTTTCGAATGAAATGTTTCCTTCTTAAAATTTGCTTCAGTGTTGACTAGATTTCGTGTTAACAATTAATATCTTCAAAGGAGCACTTTTCGAAGACATGCAGTTCCCATCGACTCACTCGAAAGGGGTTTCGAAGGGGTTGATCATTCTTTAAGTACTGCTTTGAGGCATTAACAAGATTTCCTGTTAACATTTTTGACGCTAGAAGGAGGGTCTGAATCTCTGACCTTGTTGTTTTCTTATAGATTAATTATGGAATGTTTGACTTGTTGTATGAAAATGAAATCAAAAGGACTTAGTCGAATAGACGAGGAAGCAATATAAAAACAAATTTGGAGGAAAATATTACTCCAGCTTTAAACTTGGAGGGAGTAGTGCTAGGACAACCATCAACCCCAGCATAACCAGATGATAGTGCGGTCACGATAAGGCATTTGGAGCAACAACTACTAGAAATGCAAAAGCTCCTAAAAGCTGCTTTATCTCGGAAAACTTCCAAAACTGCTAAAGCAACAACTGGAGATGAGTTGGTCTCTCCAAGGAGAAATTTAAAAGCTCATACTTATGAAGGAAAGAGCAAGGTCGACCTAACATCGTTAAAGAAAAAAGAACGTCATGCAATTAAAGTTGATCATCAAGGAAGAATACAAGATAAATCTCTAGAACAATCTGGGAGCTTGACTTCAAAGGAATAAGCCCAAATCAGAAAAGCTATCATGACGCTGAAGCTTATTTGAAAGATGTGGCAGAGAAGGCTATCAAAGATATGCTAAATGCTAAAAGGAAAAGAACTTTTAGATGAGCGAGTGAATGACAATGAGTGAGTAGCTCTATTTACTGATGAAATTATGTAGACGGTAATCCCATCTCATATCAAGGTCCAACCATGAAATATCATGGAACTACCGATCCCGATGACCACTTTATGGCCTTCGATAGTCATATTGGTCTGTATAATACTTCTGAAGCAATGCGGTGTAAGCTATTTCCAGTAATCTTCTAAGGAGCTGCCGAAAAATGTTACTGTCAGTATCGAGAGAAGACCATTTACTCTTAGAAATAATTTTCCTATGAATTCTCCCCTCAATTCTGTATATGCAAAGATCCCGTAGTTGATTATACTGTTCTAGCAAACATCAAACAAAGGCAAGGGGAATCGTTGGGTGATTATCTTAGAAGGTTCAATACATAGGCACTGAAAGCCAAAGGTATAAACAATAGGGATAAGCTAATTGTGGTGCATTCAAGACTGATAGAAAATACACCATTTTGGAAAGAGCACTTTGTTCATAGGTGTAAAGATTTGCAAAACTTTCACTTCTAAGCTGATAAATTCATTCGAATGGATGAATTGTATCATGCCAAGAAGAAAGCTAAACCTAAGAAAGAAAGTGGAAGATTTGGGTTTGACCGAAGTCACAAAAGGACAAGGTGGGAGGATTCCAATACTAATTCAATCGCTTTGAACAAACCATTGTCTTACATCTATGCTACAACAAAAGAGAAAGTTAGCTTCTCAACTTCATTCAAGGCTAGAATTTACCCTGGGAAAAGAAAGGGGGATCATTATTGTGCTTACCATAAACCATATGGCCATAAAACTGATGAATTTCAAGTGCTGGCTGGAATTATTCTAAAGTTAATTAGTGAAGGACACCTGAAAGAATTCATCCAGGACCAGCAGAAAGCACCCTAGACCAATGATGGACCGCGAAAGTTCTCTAATACTACCGTGAATAACGTAGAAGATGAAGATCCAATAAATCTGAGTCCACCTTTGAATAAAATTAATGTGATTTATGGGGGACCACATCCAACGGGAATTAGTAAAAGAGCTAGAAACAAGTACGTCAAGGAAGATAAAGAAGGAGTATTTTCTATCCAGGAAGAGCCCTCGGTTAAAAATCCTCGACCGAATATACAAATGTTGAATCTAGTTATCACTCCCTATGAACTCAAAAAGGAAATCCATTACCCCATAATGAACCTCTTATGATCACCGCTCAAATTGGGCTCTCTATGGTATCTAAGATTCTAGTCGACACTGCGCAGTCAATGTCATCTTCAAGCATGCCTTTGATCAAATAGGCATTCCTAAAGATAAGCTAAAGCCTAGTCTTGAAACTATTTTTGAGTTAACAATAAAGGGTCAACTTTAGTGGGGCAAGTAAAGCTGCTATTACAAATGGGAGTACCGTCATGCTGTAGAATTTTTGAAACTCTTTTTGTGACCATCAATCAGCCATCATATTATAATGCATTCTTTGGTCGCCCTACGTTAGATGAGGTGGATGCATCCTTCTCACCAAAGTATTTAATGGTGAAGTTCTTAACTAAAAGAGGTTGGGGTACCATTCGAGGAGAACAATTTAGCTCCCGTAAAATGTATTTTTCCACTCTTGATCAATATAAAAGGGAGTGCTCTTCCTATTATGATTCCTTTACTATTTTTTAGTCTTTAGATGATGGATTTATACATCCAATATTTGAAGCAAAAATGAAATCTAATAAAATAAATAAACATGTGCTTGGAAGGCACTTCTCATCTGGAAGCAAATGAAGAGGACCGATGCTAAATTAATAGAGGAAAGCGAGACCATTACAGAATTAGATTGCCGAGGAGAAACGGAGAGGATAAAACCAACAGAGGATCTCCAGGAGATATGTATTGATCTAGCTGATTCGGTCAAAATTGTTAGATTGGGAAAGGAACTGAAGGACCACTTGAAAGCAGATTTAATTCAATTCCTCAATGCTAACAAAGTTGTATTTGTGTGGAATCATTCGGATATGATCATCATCCATCCATTATTTATTTTCCATGTATTAAATATTGATCCAAATATGACCCCCGTTCGCCAAAAGAAGAGGCACTTTGATAAGGTTCGATCTGACGCTTTGAAAAAAAGTGGTTAAAAGGCTGGTTGAAAATGGATTCATTCGAGAAGTTTTTTATCCACAATGGCTAGCAAGTCCACTTTTGGTTAAAAAAAGGCAAATGGAAAATAGAGAACATGTGTCGATTACACAGATCTGAAGAAAGCATGCACGAAAGACTGTTATCCGTTACCTAGAATAGATCGGTTAGTTGTTACAACTAGTGGTCATAAGCTATTGTCCCTCATGTATGCTTATTTAGGATATAGCCAAATACCCATGTTCAAATCAGATGAAGAGCATACAAGCTTCATTAACGATTGGGGAACTTTTTGTTATAGAGAAATGGCTTTTAGGCTGAAGAATGTGGGAGGTATTTATCAGAGACTAGTCAACAAAATGTTCAAGAAACATATTGGACAAAATATGGAAGTTTAACGACATGCTAGTAAAGTCTCATGAAGCTGAGAATCACCTTAAGGATCTTAAAGAAATGTTCAAAGTATGACGAAAGTATTAAATGAAACTAAATCCTTAGAAATGTTCTTTTGGAGTTCATTCTGGAAAATTCTTAGGTTACATCATTAGCGCACAAAGAGTCAAATCTAGTCCTGACCAGATCCAGGCTATCAAGGACACGGCAGATCCAAAACCAACAAAGATATAATAAGCTTGAATGGTAGAATTGTAGCCCTAAGCAGATTTATCTCCAAAGCAACCGATAAATGCATCCCCTTCTTCAATGTGATTAAGAAAAGAAATAAATTTGAATGGGGAGAAGATTGTAAGAAAGCTTTCCAAGAATTAAAAAATCATTTAGAAAGTCCGCCTATATTATCCAGCTTTGTGGATGGAGAAAGGCTTTAATTGTATATGGCGGTTTCAAAACACGCGGTTAGTTTAGTGCTGATTAGAGAGGAGAATGAAACTCAACTTCCTATTTATCATGTAAGCAGGCGATTAAAGGATGTTGAGGTTTGATATCCATTCATAGGAAAGTTAGCTTATTGTTTGATATTAATGGCATTGAAACTCAGAACGTACTTTCAAGCGAGTATTGACCAACATTCCACTCAAACAAGTTTTCAGTAAACCTGAGACTTCAGGGAGGCTAGTAAAATGGAGGATTGAACTTAACCAATATGACATTGAATTTCAGCCACGAACAACAATTAAAGGGCAGGCGTTAGCATACATTATCAACGAATGTACAAGCTTTGTTAAGGAACAATCAGAGAAAGAGAATGATCAAAAACCCGTATGGCAATTATTTTTGGATAGGCATCGCTTACATTATGCAATGAAGCTTGGGTTTGCTGCCACAAAACATAGCTGAATATGAATCGATGGTGGCAGGATTTACTCTGGCCTTGCAACTTAAAATCCTACGGATTCAAGTCTTTAGAGACTCTCAACTAATGGTGAATAAGATAAAACAGCTATATCAGACTTAAAATGCCAAACTAGCCCTATATCTAAGAAGGTGTTAAAAATACTTGTCTTGTTTGAAGATTTTTTTTATACATCGTCCCAAGGGAAGATAAATCTCAAGCGGATTTATTAGCAACGTTAGCTAGGTCAAGAAGAGCTCTAGAAACCTGAATCATACCAGTAAGGTATTAAGCAAATCCTAGCGTCGAAGTGGAAATGCCTGAACCAGGGAAGGAACTATTGGTTTTAACTAGATCCCAAGTCAGGACATAAGAAAGAAAAGAATGAGATGAAGAAATTCCATATGAGAATCCCAATCATCCAAAGGCAGATAGTTGTTACGGTAACACTTGGATGACACGTACTGTAGAATATCTTACTAATGGGATATTACTATCTAACAAAATGGAAGATAGGAAAATCAAAAGACAGGCTCTGACTTTCACAACGGTGGATGGAATTCTTTATAAGAAAGGGCACGCTCTTCCTTAATCATGATGTGTGAGTTTGGAGGATGGGATGAAATTATTGTCGGAAGCACATGAAGGGTTTTGTGGAGACCATTCCAATGGGATAAAGTTAGCTAAGTAATAAGACAAGATTTCTCTTGGCTTCAAATGGCTAGTCAAGCCATAGAGTATGTAAAAAAATGTGAAAGATGTCAGAAATACTCAAAGATTCCTTATTTACCACCAAGCCAATTAACTCTGATCTCTAGTCCATGGCCCATCGATGTATGTGGAATCGACTTAATCAGACCATTGCTAATTTCAAAAGGAGGAGCTAAATATGCTATAGTGGTCGTTAATTACTTTACTAAGGGGGTAAAACCGGAGCCACTCCCTAAAATCACTTCTGGGAAAGTGCTTAGAATTGTTATTAAAATCATCATTACAAGATTCGAGATCCCTTACAAGATTATATCTGACAATGGAACAAAATTTGAAAGTGAAGAGTTTTCTTGATTTTTCCATAAAAATGGGGTTATCAAAATTTCTTCTTCTGTAGCACATCCCAAGGATAATGGAGCCGTTAAGGTGGCAAACAAGACTATTAAGGCTATCCTGAAAAAATGATTGAATATAGCTAGAGGAAATTGGGTAGAAGAATTACCGCTTGTACTCTGGGCTTATCGTATATCCATTAGAACTACAATAGGTCATACCCCTATACTCTTTAACATATAGGTGGGAAGCAATGTTGCCGATAGTAATTGAGGTATGCTTACATCGAAGAATTGCATATGCATTTGACCCAAACCACGAATTGAAGAAAGAACCATTAGATTTAATACATGAGCTAAGAGATGAAAAAGCTATTCGAACTACATAATATCAATGGAGAATATTACTACAACTCAAAAATAAAGAAAAGATCATTTCATGAGGGAGGTTTAGTACTCATAAGGATGATGGAAAACACAAAAAATTCTATGGATGGACCACTGGGATTAAACTGGAAGGGTCCCCTAATCGTATACAATGTTATTCCACCAGGAGCTTACAAATTATGCCAACCAGATGGCAATATAGTTCCTAGAACATGGAACGCGGAACACTTGCAACCATATTTTCTCACAATGAATGAATAGAGATTTTTTTCTTAAGAAAAGTCTACATGGTTTGGAGTAAAATTCTCCTTAAAACTTGGAAATTAACTTAAATGGTCATAAGACTTTGTCTGTGCCAAGTTGGCCAGGTCAAAGCGTCTCCTGGAGAGAGATTAGAGTAAATCTTTATCCACGCCATACTATGGCTATGTTAAAGTGTCAACAAGCCCTTGATTGTGCCACGCTACGGTCAGATCACGACGCCCTCTGGAGGGGGGATGGAGTAAGCCATTAGTCCCGTCATGCTATGACTTGGCCAAGGCATCGAACAAGCCTTCAATCCCGCCATGCTATGGCCTGGCTGAAGCACCTCCTAGATGGAGGATAGAGCAAGCCCTTGGTCCCACCATGCTATAGCCTAGACACCAAACAAGCCTTAAGTCCCACCTATAAGGCCTGGATGGAGTGCCTCATGGAGGGAGATTAGGTAAGTCCTTGAGTCTTGCTTGTGGATAAACTAACCAAGCGCACCAGACAACAACGAACTAAGACATCCAAAGTCGAGAAGCGACACACCAAACAATGATAACATACGAAGCCTAAAAGATTGCACATGTCGAAAGAATCAAAACCCAAAGAGTGGTGAAAAATAAAAGGCTCAAATAAGAATCTACAGCCTTCGACTGATTTCCAAAAGAGGATTTATGGACTTCATTTATAAATACCTGAATTTAGGTTTCGAGTCTCTTACTATCGATGCCTGGTTTTACTTATACCCGAATATGGGTTTCGGGTCTCTTACCATTGATTTTTGGACTTTATTCATTAATGCCTAAATCAGAGCTTTGGGACCTCTATTATTAAGACCCCTATTATGGATTTCTAGTCTTCTAGCAATTCCTGGGTGTAACGACCCGCTATTTTGGACTATTCGCATCTGCACATGTCGGACTTGAATAATTCAAAATATCGAATTGTTAATTTAAATTTGGCAAAACTGAGATATACAGTAAATAAATAGTCACAGCATCACAGACACAGAGTAATAATATGCAGCGGAAATAAAAGAGATAGTAGTTCATGAAGCTACTATGTAAATATATAAGATACATCAGAGTTTACAACAGAAGAGTAATACGATACATCAGATATAAATCAGAATACATCACTAGAATCATCGAATACTGAAAGCAGAATAGATGGCTGGATCTTCAAGCAAAGCTCCAACTCCAAAGGTGAGTCTTGAATACTGGTACACTCAGTCTGACCCGAGCGTAAAGCAAAACACAAGACACTCGAGTCAGGATTAATATTCTTATATCAATAAATCCAACTCAAGTAAAATAGCAATCGAAATACAAGTAACTCAAAGGATGTTTGGAATAACCATCCTCTAAGGATCCGCTAAACTATCTATTAGGTAGTAATGTACGCTAAGTAGATAATGTCTATCAGTAATATAAAATATCAAAATAGCGTTAAGGCGTTACCATAATCCCCCTTAACACATTTTATATTCCCAAAAGCATATACAAGACCGTAGTTTCCCCCAAAACCGGAAGTCACCAGAGGGCAATCCATATACACAAGGTACAAATCAAAACGTAGTGGTCGCGAATAGGATAATCAGTATGACAAGGTACATGAGGCGATACCAACTAGGATACTAGTAGTTGCGTGATCCGGACTGATGTTGAGCATAGCCAGCAGCTACCTCAACACCGCGAAACAACACTCCCAAATCGAGGGGTGCACCCAAATCGAATCACAAAAGTAATAGATATGGTATCGAAGAAGTGTGTCCGCTAGAGGTGGCGAACCTCAATGGCCCGGCGCGGCTCCTGTTTTAGTCATGTCAGGGGTCATCCAATATCGTTCTCTTTCTTCAGTCAACGCGTTCACCAAACCATCCACTTCATTCTGGATCAACACTCCACGTATAATAGCTATTAAAGTGGTATTCGGTATCGACAGAGAGTATGTCCATATCCGATCCCGGTCTCTTTAATAACTACGTATTATTACACCGATTGGTCGTTTAATATATTTCAAAACAATCAATTTCAATTCCAATTAGAATTCGTAAACCATTATTTCATTTGTCTTTCAAAAATCAATTTCCAAAATCTACGTTTCAAAACTCCCAAATTACCATTTCAAAGTCTTACAATTCAATTTCAATTTTATTTAAACGATTCAAATATTGATTCAAGTTCATATATAAGTTTTATTCCGAAAATCATTTAAATGATTAAATTCAACATTCAAATCAATTTAAACTTATTTATCGATTTTATTCAATATTCTTTAAGTTAATTTAACATCCAAAAGAATTCTTTTTAATTTCCAAGTCATTAAATCAATTACTTAAGTTCAACTTCATTATATCAAAACTTCAAATTTAATTAGATTAAATTCGTCAAATCGGATTCTTTAAATTACAAGTCTTACATTTATTTCAATAAAACGCATTTTATTTCTTGTTAAAGAAATTCAATTTCATTTATTCACTTACTTAAATAATTCCCAGAACTTAATTAACAAAGAAACTCAATTTCAATTATTTACGAAGGTCCAATTCACTTATTCAAAAGTTCAATTTCTCTTATCAAAGAATTCAATTTTTATTCAATTATCAAATAATTCAATCTTATTCAATTATTGAATAATTTCAATCTTAATTATTAATAATTTCAAAACTTAATAATTTTAAATTTAATTATAAATTCAACCTTAATTATTAAATCATTTCAAAACAACGTCCTTTCATCAGTTATTACATTAATATCTTGTTTCAGATTTCAATATTAACATTTTCCTTTTATCAAAATTTACGTTCCAATTTTATTTCAAAACCTTATTATTCAAATAAAATCTTATTTTATTTTAAATCAAATTATTGACCAATCGAGTTTTATTAAATTTTCTATCCTAAGTCAAGTTCATTTGGGTATATATCATTTCAGCCCGATTCCATTTCAATTCAAAATCAAAGAATAGCAAAGGGAACTTGCAGTGTGAGAACAGGGATGATGTCAAAGTAAACAAACAAGCAATAACAACAATCAATAACAATTCAATAATCAATTCAAATAATCCCGAAATAATCGTATTGATTCGCATTGTTATTTATACTAATAAATATAATTATTCCTAGAATCTACACTATCATTTCACGTAGATTAAAGATTATTACATTCCGGTTTTCACTTGTCGTTCAATTTCAATTTCAGTTTAATACTTCAACAATTAATACAAACTACGTTCAAAGTTCAAAGTACAATTTATCAAATTCTACGACAATTAAAGGGTCAAATTTAACTAATCAAATTTTGTCATATATAATCCGTTTAATTTGTTAACTATTCTACATTAAATTTAACTTGCAAATTAATTATCACTTAAAAATAATAATTAACATCCAATTCAAACAACAATCAATCAATCAATTTATCAACCAAACTGTATTATTATCCCATAAATAATTAACAGATAATGGTGTCAGGTGTCATAGGTATACAGATACAGGTAATAGCAGACATAACAGTATAAACAACTAACAACAGCATATTTCAATTGTCGTTTCAATTGAAATCAAATTTAATAAATAAAAGAATATTAATCGTGAGTGATTACTCACCTTTCGAGGCTAGAGAAAATAGAAGATGACACGGATACGCACACTGATACGGACACTGAAATGAAGTTACGAATCCAAGCATGATTCTCAGAGCAAAGTAAGATTGGCACGAATCCGACGAGCAAAACTGTTAAATAGGAATTGCCGAAATCAATCAAAATATTCAACATAGCAACAATTACAAAACAAGTCCTACGTCAAAGTTTAACAATATAATTCTATGTGTTACCGAGATCGAAATGGTATGAAATTTGGTATGAATAAAGATCAAAACTTGTATTTCAAAACTGCAAAGAATCACTTGATTCCGACGTAAGACGGAGAAGATACGATGCGTCAAACATGAACTCAGGTCGTGTTTGCAGCAGTGTAAAATAATTCCAAGTACAAAAGAATATCTGCCTGGGTCTAACTTCCAGATCCTCGACCACAAATCAAACGATGTCGGATTTTGCTGGAATTTGACATGTATAAACTACGTAACTTAAACTCCTTTTTAAAAATAGAATCAACCCATTCCGATAAAACATGAGTGAGATATGATGCGTCAAACATCTCATTGTATATGATATAAGTATATAAATAAGCAACTTTAACAAAACATTTAATTTATTTCTTATATTATAATAGTACCCTCTGTACATATTGGCAACCATGTAACATTGCCAGGTCGAAGAAAAGGTTGGAAATGTTATATCTAAGCGGCTATAAATTATAACTGCAGTACAAGAGATACGTGATATCTTACCATCCTACATATAAAATAAATATATAGATGTATCCATTTACAAATAAATTCTAGTATGCTTATATATTCATAACTGTACTGTCAAACTTTCATGACCAATATATGTATACTAGTATCATGCATATTTGCGCTAGTATATAATTGTATAACTTTAAGTTTTAAATCTATAAGCCTAACTGAAATATACATATATAAACTAAAATATATGACTTTATATGAACTCACTGCATGTACATAATTTTATTATATATAGCTATACCTAATGTTATAACATATATATGCTGAATTTAACAATATCTCTGTGATATATTACATAGCTTTAAACCCAAATGAGTATAATATAAAAGTGCAAACAGTAAACTTATACAAACATATGAAAATTTATGCGTTGCTACATAACTATATTAAAACAATAGGTAAACTTATATTGATGTAAATGAAATAAAACTTTTTAAATATTTACACATATCATTATACATCATATAGATATATATACCTTCATAAAATGAGAGGCCGCACGCACGTAGTTGGAGGTGAAGGAGCTCGAGCGGGTGATGAGTTTGTTTGGCAAGGACGAAGGCCGCGGATGAGATATGGCCGAGCATGGTGGGTTATCAGTCGGAAGGTGGATGTGAAGGAGTCCAAAGTGGAGAGGAGCTCGGTTGCTAAGGTGATTCACATGTTGTTGGTGAGAAATGGAAGTCGGTTGGAGTGTGCGGCCGAGCTATTGGAGATCTGGGCGGAGACGCATGCAAAGGCGAGTGTGGTACTGTCGCCCTGGGAGGTGAAATGGTGGACATCGATGGTCGAAGTGGCGATCGGCTATGAGCATGGGTGGGTCTCGGTGCGAGCGCGGTGCAGGTGTGGAGGCACACAGTGAGGAGGTCGATTGCTGCTTGCGTGACTCACGACTGCGGCTGCTAGGGAGGTGGTGCTAGCCGTGTTGATGACGGAAGATGAATGGTTAGTGGAGGCGGATCATCTAGTGATGATGGTTGCTGGAGGGTGATAGGCGGTATGCGTGGATGATGGAGGCTTCAGGGTGGTGGGTGGAACGATGGGAGATGAAGCTGTTCCTTTATTCCATCATCTCAAATATTTTTTTCTTCTTTTTATTTAATTTTTTTTTTTTTTTTCATGGCCGAATAGAGAAGTGAGTAAGGGAGGAGAAGGCAGAGGAATGATGCGGCATAAAGGGAAGAAGAGGACTAGAAGATTTGTTTCAGAAATATAACTTTGAATAAGCTTTGCATATTTTATATTTTTTTTTTTTAAGTAAAAGGGAAGGGAGGAGGTGAGTCACAACATAAGTTGGCATGCAATTTGAAGTAGCAGGCTCTTAAATTCCCAACGTAACTTCAATTATATTATTTCTATATTCATTTTTCAATAGGAAAGAGAAGTAGATCAGGCAAAAAGTGAAACGAACCGATGGAAATGAATAGCTATCAAAATAAATACAGTTTCACAGTGAACAGTGGGTATTAAAAGTTGCGCCTACAAAATGGCCAATATAAAAGCAACCAGCTGGAATAATTAATGCAATGAGATATACAGAGGGGTTTAGAGTCCCCAGGCCAAGCAATGATATTCTATGTAAAGGTGATGGCTATTTGATTTCTGAAGGTCAAAGCTCCTAGAATCTTGAACGTTGGAAAGTTGGGTACCGGTTTGTGCTGTGTAACGGACCAGTTTGTACTCCGTTAATACTTATAATTTGCAACGCCGAACTCCGATTGCCACAAATAAATATACCGTTTTGGTCAGCGCGATGAGACGATCAAAACGGTATACAGATATCAGTGATTCGATTGAATTATAAAATTCGAAATTTTCAACTACGGAAAATGCATAAAATTCGCCGAAAAATAAGAACGACGGAGCCAAAGATGTCCGAATTTGGAAAAACAACAAACTGACAATTTGCTCAAAAGATGGTTTAGAATTTTTCTATGTAAAAATATTTTGGTTTCGAAAACGGTTTATTTCCATCGATTACTAACCGATTTAAATTTGAAGTAAGTTTACGCGCGAAATAAACTTTCATATTTCCGGACGAAAATTTACCAGTTGCTATGTTTAATTAGACGCATTTCAAATATGAAGTTTGAATAGCATCGGAATTTGTTTGTGAAAATACGAAATTCTACACTAAATAATCAATTTTAAAAATTTTAAACTGGGTCTGAATTTCAGGGTCGTTACATTCTCCCCCCTCAAAACTTTTCGTCCCCGAAAAGGAAGGAGGTAGGAGAACAGAAACACCCGGAAGAAATACACTTGCATTACATCATAAACAATTAATTTAAACCATAGAAATTTCAATTTAAATTAATTTATATTTAACAATTTGACTTTAAACTCAAGACTTTCATAAAATTGGTTTGATTTCACATATATTAATGTTAGGTACAAAAGATTCCTTTCAAATGAAATTCAATTTAAATTCGATTAATGCAAGATATTTTCTGAAGTTAATTTAATTCAATTTATTAACTTTCAGAACAAAATTTTCTTCTATCATTCATACCTATTATTTATTTAACTTATTATTCTATTTATCTCATAAACATTTATAATTAAATTTAAATGAATAACATTTATTATACGCACTTACATTTTATTTATAAAGACAATTTATATCATATATTATCCAATTTTCTTAAATTAGCAACTTCAAAGATCATTAATTTTGAAGTCATTTATTATAATCAAACCTTCTTTGACAAAATTTAATTCTTCTTTATTCCAAATTATTATTTAAATTTATTCTACTTAATATATCCTATCACATATATATTTAGTATATTTACATTTATTATAACTACTCAATTTATAAAAAAAATTCCTTTGATATCATTTTCTACTGTATAATATTCAATTACATAATTAACTTTTTTTTTTAGGTAAGTTATATATAGTGCAATTGAGTATTATCCAAATAAAATTTTTCAATTTAGTTATTTCAAGCTAAGTATTTATATAAAATAATTTGGCTTCATTTAAAATTGTAAAATCATCCTTTAACAAATTTTAAGAATTAATTTCCGATTAGCTTCAAACAACTTGAGATAAAATAAATATATATATTCATAATATATCAAACCAAATTTTAAATCTTCAATATATATTATAAATCAAGTAATGTTTAGAAATTCAAATCAATTTATTTTATTTATTTTTAAACAAACCGTAGCAAAGCTACAGAATAGTCTCTACACTTCGAAACTCGAAAATAAATGTCGATGATGCGGCCGTCATCACCGAAATTATTTTTCAGCGACAAAAGAGAAGAGCTCAAATTTAATCATTTTAAATTCTTTGCAAACCATTTCTATTCGAAAATATTTTAAATAATATATATTTTGAACCTTTAAAACCATGGTTCGAAATCACCAGAAATTAATTTCTTAAATTCTTGATTTAAATTCATTACAAACTTCAAATCAAATTATAACCAGATTTTATAAATTCATTTATTTATGTTATGAAATAGTCAATGATTTAATAAATGAAAATTAAATTTTTAACTTTTCAAACAACGGATTCATTAACATTTTAATTTCAGAAAAATTTATACTTATATATATAATCATACAAAACTATTTGCTTGCCAAATTTGAAAACAATATTGTGTCAGTCTGCTCTATTCAAGTGTTTTGGAGATCCTATCGATAGCGTTGATCAGACGAATCGATCGAAAACCCAAATCAACATCAACATCTCAAACAACACAATATATGTAAAACATTTTTAATATTAATTTTCAAAGACACTTCCTCGCTTGACGATACAAGGATAGATTTCAAAATAAGAATAGATATTCAAATTTGATGGTACTCAAATCAAAGAGAATTTTGATTCGATATTAAGTTTGAAACAAAGATAGATAATTAAATAACAAAATAGGAAGCCTGATAAGTTGATATATATCGCGGGCAACCTTAACCGGATTGATCGTGGCTTAAAGAATAAGATCGATGCAGAATTCCGAGGTAAATCAACATTCAATCTCAAGAAATGGAATTCAGGTATTGCAGGAGCTAGATAGCATCGTAAACCGAGGATACAGAAATCTCCGGTAAATCAATGCTTATTGTAAAGGAGCTTCACCCATTTACAAATCATTCGGCGTTTGGGAAGACTGCCGAGTCATTATAAAGATTATTCGAGGTGGAGTTATGGAATACTCCAGAATTGAAAGAAGACGAATAGTGAGAGACGAGAATGAATTTTGGAACCGAGGGAACGTTCCAAAGTTCAAAGGAAACGAGTCAAGAAGAAGAGATTGAAACTCGAGTGGGAGTGATTCTATAAATACATTTACCCTATATGCTAAGTTCTGCCTAGAGCTACCAAAAGCTCTGATACCAACTGTAACGACCCGCTATTTTGGACTATTCGCATCTGCACATGTCGGACTTGAATAATTCAAAATATCGAATTGTTAATTTAAATTTGGCAAAACTGAGATATACAGTAAATAAATAGTCACAGCATCACAGACACAGAGTAATAATATGCAGCGGAAATAAAAGAGATAGTAGTTCATGAAGCTACTATGTAAATATATAAGATACATCAGAGTTTACAACAGAAGAGTAATATGACACATCAGATATAAATCAGAATACATCACTAGAATCATCGAATACTGAAAGCAGAATAGATGGCTGGATCTTCAAGCAAAGCTCCAACTCCAAAGGTGAGTCTTGAATACTGGTACACTCAGTCTGACCCGAGCGTAAAGCAAAACACAAGACACTCGAGTCAGGATTAATATTCTTATATCAATAAATCCAACTCAAGTAAAATAGCAATCGAAATACAAGTAACTCAAAGGATGTTTGGAATAACCATCCTCTAAGGATCCGCTAAACTATCTATTAGGTAGTAATGTACGCTAAGTAGATAATGTCTATCAGTAATATAAAATATCAAAATAGCGTTAAGGCGTTACCATAATCCCCCTTAACACATTTTATATTCCCAAAAGCATATACAAGACCGTAGTTTCCCCCAAAACCGGAAGTCACCAGAGGGCAATCCATATACACAAGGTACAAATCAAAACGTAGTGGTCGCGAATAGGATAATCAGTATGACAAGGTACATGAGGCGATACCAACTAGGATACTAGTAGTTGCGTGATCCGGACTGATGTTGAGCATAGCCAGCAGCTACCTCAACACCGCGAATCAACACTCCCAAATCGAGGGGTGCACCCAAATCGAATCACAAAAGTAATAGATATGGTATCGAAGAAGTGTGTCCGCTAGAGGTGGCGAACCTTAATGGCCCGGCGCGGCTCCTGTTTTAGTCATGTCAGGGGTCATCCAATATCGTTCTCTTTCTTCAGTCAACGCGTTCACCAAACCATCCACTTCATTCTGGATCAACACTCCACGTATAATAGCTATTAAAGTGGTATTCGGTATCGACAGAGAGTATGTCCATATCCGATCCCGGTCTCTTTAATAACTACGTATTATTACACCGATTGGTCGTTTAATATATTTCAAAACAATCAATTTCAATTTCAATTAGAATTCGTAAACCATTATTTCATTTGTCTTTCAAAAATCAATTTCCAAAATCTACGTTTCAAAACTCCCAAATTACCATTTCAAAGTCTTACAATTCAATTTCAATTTTATTTAAACGATTCAAATATTGATTCAAGTTCATATATAAGTTTTATTCCGAAAATCATTTAAATGATTAAATTCAACATTCAAATCAATTTAAACTTATTTATCGATTTTATTCAATATTCTTTAAGTTAATTTAACATCCAAAAGAATTCTTTTTAATTTCCAAGTCATTAAATCAATTACTTAAGTTCAACTTCATTATATCAAAACTTCAAATTTAATTAGATTAAATTCGTCAAATCGGATTCTTTAAATTACAAGTCTTACATTTATTTCAATAAAACGCATTTTATTTCTTGTTAAAGAAATTCAATTTCATTTATTCACTTACTTAAATAATTCCCAGAACTTAATTAACAAAGAAACTCAATTTCAATTATTTACGAAGGTCCAATTCACTTATTCAAAAGTTCAATTTCTCTTATTAAAGAATTCAATTTTTATTCAATTATCAAATAATTCAATCTTATTCAATTATTGAATAATTTCAATCTTAATTATTAATAATTTCAAAACTTAATAATTTTAAATTTAATTATAAATTCAACCTTAATTATTAAATCATTTCAAAACAACGTCCTTTCATCAGTTATTACATTAATATCTTGTTTCAGATTTCAATATTAACATTTTCCTTTTATCAAAATTTACGTTCCAATTTTATTTCAAAACCTTATTATTCAAATAAAATCTTATTTTATTTTAAATCAAATTATTGACCAATCGAGTTTTATTAAATTTTCTATCCTAAGTCAAGTTCATTTGGGTATATATCATTTCAACCCGATTCCATTTCAATTCAAAATCAAAGAATAGCAAAGGGAACTTGCAGTGTGAGAACAGGGATGATGTCAAAGTAAACAAACAAGCAATAACAACAATCAATAACAATTCAATAATCAATTCAAATAATCCCGAAATAATCGTATTGATTCGCATTGTTATTTATACGAATAAATATAATTATTCCTAGAATCTACACTATCATTTCACGTAGATTAAAGATTATTACATTCCGGTTTTCACTTGTCGTTCAATTTCAATTTCAGTTTAATACTTCAACAATTAATACAAACTACGTTCAAAGTTCAAAGTACAATTTATCAAATTCTACGACAATTAAAGGATCAAATTTAACTAATCAAATTTTGTCATATATAATCCGTTTAATTTGTTAACTATTCTACATTAAATTTAACTTGCAAATTAATTATCACTTAACAATAATAATTAACATCCAATTCAAACAACAATCAATCAATCAATTTATCAACCAAACTGTATTATTATCCCATAAATAATTAACAGATAATGGTGTCAGGTGTCATAGGTATACAGATACAGGTAATAGCAGACATAACAGTATAAACAACTAACAACAGCATATTTCAATTGTCGTTTCAATTGAAATCAAATTTAATAAATAAAAGAATATTAATCGTGAGTGATTACTCACCTTTCGAGGCTAGAGAAAATAGAAGATGACACGGATACGCACACTGATACGGACACTGAAATGAAGTTACGAATCCAAGCATGATTCTCAGAGCAAAGTAAGATTGGCACGAATCCGACGAGCAAAACTGTTAAATAGGAATTGCCGAAATCAATCAAAATATTCAACATAGCAACAATTACAAAACAAGTCCTACGTCAAAGTTTAACAATATAATTCTATGTGTTACCGAGATCGAAATGGTATGAAATTTGGTATGAATAAAGATCAAAACTTGTATTTCAAAACTGCAAAGAATCACTTGATTCCGACGTAAGACGGAGAAGATACGATGCGTCAAACATGAACTCAGGTCGTGTTTGCAGCAGTGTAAAATAATTCCAAGTACAAAAGAATATCTGCCTGGGTCTAACTTCCAGATCCTCGACCACAAATCAAACGATGTCGGATTTTGCTGGAATTTGACATGTATAAACTACGTAACTTAAACTCCTTTTTAAAAATAGAATCAACCCATTCCGATAAAACATGAGTGAGATATGATGCGTCAAACATCTCATTGTATATGATATAAGTATATAAATAAGCAACTTTAACAAAACATTTAATTTATTTCTTATATTATAATAGTACCCTCTGTACATATTGGCAACCATGTAACATTGCCAGGTCGAAGAAAAGGTTGGAAATGTTATATCTAAGCGGCTATAAATTATAACTGCAGTACAAGAGATACGTGATGTCTTACCATCCTACATATAAAATAAATATATAGATGTATCCATTTACAAATAAATTCTAGTATGCTTATATATTCATAACTGTACTGTCAAACTTTCATGACCAATATATGTATACTAGTATCATGCATACTTGCGCTAGTATATAATTGTATAACTTTAAGTTTTAAATCTATAAGCCTAACTGAAATATACATATATAAACTAAAATATATGACTTTATATGAACTCACTGCATGTACATAATTTTATTATATATAGCTATACCTAATGTTATAACATATATATGCTGAATTTAACAATATCTCTGTGATATATTACATAGCTTTAAACCCAAATGAGTATAATATAAAAGTGCAAACAGTAAACTTATACAAACATATGAAAATTTATGCGTTGCTACATAACTATATTAAAACAATAGGTAAACTTATATTGATGTAAATGAAATAAAACTTTTTAAATATTTACACATATCATTATACATCATATAGATATATATACCTTCATAAAATGAGAGGCCGCACGCACGTAGTTGGAGGTGAAGGAGCTCGAGCGGGTGATGAGTTTGTTTGGCAAGGACGAAGGCCGCGGATGAGATATGGCCGAGCATGGTGGGTTATCAGTCGGAAGGTGGATGTGAAGGAGTCCAAAGTGGAGAGGAGCTCGGTTGCTAAGGTGATTCACATGTTGTTGGTGAGAAATGGAAGTCGGTTGGAGTGTGCGGCCGAGCTATTGGAGATCTGGGCGGAGACGCATGCAAAGGCGAGTGTGGTACTGTCGCCCTGGGAGGTGAAATGGTGGACATCGATGGTCGAAGTGGCGATCGGCTATGAGCATGGGTGGGTCTCGGTGCGAGCGCGGTGCAGGTGTGGAGGCACACAGTGAGGAGGTCGATTGCTGCTTGCGTGACTCACGACTGCGGCTGCTAGGGAGGTGGTGCTAGCCGTGTTGATGACGGAAGATGAATGGTTAGTGGAGGCGGATCATCTAGTGATGATGGTTGCTGGAGGGTGATAGGCGGTATGCGTGGATGATGGAGGCTTCAGGGTGGTGGGTGGAACGATGGGAGATGAAGCTGTTCCTTTATTCCATCATCTCAAATATTTTTTTCTTCTTTTTATTTAATTTAATTTTTTTTTTTTCATGGCCGAATAGAGAAGTGAGTAAGGGAGGAGAAGGCAGAGGAATGATGCGGCATAAAGGGAAGAAGAGGACTAGAAGATTTGTTTCAGAAATATAACTTTGAATAAGCTTTGCATATTTTATATTTTTTTTTTTTAAGTAAAAGGGAAGGGAGGAGGTGAGTCACAACATAAGTTGGCATGCAATTTGAAGTAGCAGGCTCTTAAATTCCCAACGTAACTTCAATTATATTATTTCTATATTCATTTTTCAATAGGAAAGAGAAGTAGATCAGGCAAAAAGTGAAACGAACCGATGGAAATGAATAGCTATCAAAATAAATACAGTTTCACAGTGAACAGTGGGTATTAAAAGTTGCGCCTACAAAATGGCCAATATAAAAGCAACCAGCTGGAATAATTAATGCAATGAGATATACAGAGGGGTTTAGAGTCCCCAGGCCAAGCAATGATATTCTATGTAAAGGTGATGGCTATTTGATTTCTGAAGGTCAAAGCTCCTAGAATCTTGAACGTTGGAAAGTTGGGTACCGGTTTGTGCTGTGTAACGGACCAGTTTGTACTCCGTTAATACTTATAATTTGCAACGCCGAACTCCGATTGCCACAAATAAATATACCGTTTTGGTCAGCGCGATGAGACGATCAAAACGGTATACAGATATCAGTGATTCGATTGAATTATAAAATTCGAAATTTTCAACTACGGAAAATGCATAAAATTCGCCGAAAAATAAGAACGACGGAGCCAAAGATGTCCGAATTTGGAAAAACAACAAACTGACAATTTGCTCAAAAGATGGTTTAGAATTTTTCTATGTAAAAATATTTTGGTTTCGAAAACGGTTTATTTCCATCGATTACTAACCGATTTAAATTTGAAGTAAGTTTACGCGCGAAATAAACTTTCATATTTCCGGACGAAAATTTACCAGTTGCTATGTTTAATTAGACGGATTTCAAATATGAAGTTTGAATAGCATCGGAATTTGTTTGTGAAAATACGAAATTCTACACTAAATAATCAATTTTAAAAATTTTAAACTGGGTCTGAATTTCAGGGTCGTTACACTGGGTCTATCTTCCTATTACCTAAATCTGGGTTTCAGATCCTCTGTTCTTTCCAGATGAGGATTTCTGGACTCATATTATTCATTTACAAAAGAGGTTTCCTAGTGTTTTATGACTTATTTCTAGATAATGATCTCTAGACTTTTATTACTAAACGATTATTCTTGATCTCCTATCGGTTATTTTCAAAAGAGGATTTTATCCACACTTGAGGATTCCTGGTTTTCTATAACTTATTTCTAGATGATAATTTTTGGACTTTTATTACCAGACAATTGTTATCACCAGAAGAAGTCTTCTAAAATTCAATTATTGAAGCCAGATCTAAACTGTATGCTTGGTCTTCTATTAATATAGCAAGGATTTAATTTCTGAACTTCTTTCGCCATTACAAAAATTGGATGTTGGGGCTTCTATTATTATTGCCAGACTAGAATTTTGATCTTCAATCATTCCCAATTGTGGATTACATATCACTTGACAACTCTAGATGATGGTCTATAAATTTCTGTTATTTCTAGATTTATAATTTAGGAATTGATTTATTAAAAATGCTAATATTATCTTTAATCATATTACGAACAAGCCACTAAACTTATTTTTGCATAAATTTTGAACTAACAATAAACTTTGCAGGGAAATAAGGTCATTAAGGATGGAATGGTGCAGAAGGAAAATTATAAAAAATTTGTTTTAAAGAACAAAAGCTTCTTTCATACGACCGGGGGGGGGGGGATGTTAACCATAACACTCACTTAAGAACAAAGGCATGAAAGAAGGCGCATAAAAGTGTTGAAGAAGCTTAGCAAAAATTGAATAAAAGGGTTTCTCTATAATTCTAAAGTAGTGTTTCAAAGGCACCGAAGTGGCTTTCGAAGAGGTAGATTGGCACTGCATGCCCCTGATGCTCCTATAATATTGAATGAAACAAGATCTTTCGAAGGAGTCGAAAGGGAGGCAAAGCTACCTTTCCACCTTAGTTAACCCTTTCGACACAGTTGATTCCGCATATATAAAAGAGCCTCGTATAAGTATGAAGCACCTTTCGAAGGTACTGAATAATAGGCTCACATACAAGAACCAAACTCTTTGAAGTAGTTGGTTTCGACTTTGTTACTCCTCCATGCAGGGACATTTTACCAAAATGAACCTTTCGAAAGCAAAGAAAAGCCTTTCAAAACAGTTGGGCCCTTACGCAAGCATAAAGAAAACTTCATATGAGACCAAGTGACCTTTCGCAATGATCCTTTTGTTCCCTACTAGTCTTTTTGAAACCAACTAGAAGCACTTCCTCACTCACTCAAATAGTCACTCATCATGATTAGCACCGGACTAAAGCAACCAAGGAGAGGTTTCGAAAGAGAAGGAGTTGAGAGTGCTTCTGCTTACATCCAAACAACACAATATGGAACTTTGACCCTTTCGCTACTAAAAGAGGAATACCTTTCGAAGGTGTCGAAAGGTTCCAGAAGTACATGAAAGCAGTTTAGGGAATGATGGAACAATGTCTGTTGTTAGTGCACTTTTGATGGAGATGAAAGGAGCTAATTCAAGCATAATAAGAAACCTAAATATCCACCTTTGAAGCTATAGGGGTGGAAGGGCAAAGGCGAAAGGATGGATACGAAAGGCTGGAAGGAAGACCTTTCGACTGCTTCGTAAGGATGAGTGTGGAAGGGAGAAAATACACATCTATAAATACGATCCTAGTAGTCCAACTTTGTGACTGAATTTTCAATTCTTGAATTACTTTCTTACTTCTTAGAAAAATCAAGTTCTTGTAACCCAAGATCAATTTGGGGAAAATTCTCTTACTTGTAATCCAATTAAGATGAGTAAAAAAGAGTGGATGCATAGATCTAATATCAATTTCGAATATGAAAAAGATCATTTCGTCCATTAGCATGACTAATGACCGATTGCACATGATACTAGCTTATTTTTCTAACCCCTATTTGACTTATGCAATGTTATAGAATCTACTTGGATATTTTGATTTCAAATCATATTATCATCATGTTTAATGCAATGAGATATTAAATTGGCGTGATGATGATGATCTAATATTGACAGGTCAATTAAACTTACATCATTTATTCAAAATGAGATTTTGTTGCAAATAGAGTTTTTATACATACAGGCACTTTAGATATTCAAGCATGCATTCATATTCAGATACATATACAATAAATATTGCCATACAAATTCAATCATAGGCATTTAATTAAAATCACAGTTTTAAACTGTTTTTAGGAGAATGTATGTTTACTCACTTATTTTATAGAGAACAGAGCATGTTTGCAGGTCATTCATTTGAACTTCTTCTTGCTTTGTTGAATTTGATTTTGAACACAACTGCTGATCTGAAAATTTGTATTTGAGTTTGAAATCTTGCATTATTAAAGCTTTGTAAACTGATGAAGTTGATAGTTGAGTTGAATATAGGTTGAGTAGAATATTTGGTCAAGTTTTATTCTTTTAGAAATGAAAGAAGAGGAATGGGAAATATTTGGTCTGAAGAAACCAGATTTATTTTTCTAAAGCATTTTAGTAAATATGCTAAAAAAATTGTATTGCCATTTTTTCACAAATTAGACAAATGTCATCACAATTTCATTTTAGCTTACAAGTGTTGAAGATGCTTTATCATTGTTTTACAAGTGTTAAACTCCATTTTATTAAATCATTTAAGTTATATATATACATTCATGAAGTATATTTATATGCATATGAAATGTTTTTATATAAATAATCTTTTAAATTTTAATAAATATACAAGTGTGAAATCTTTGTAAACATTTGTTTTATAAATAGCTTATGTTTTGAATTAAATAAATGTGTTATATGTTTCCCTATAAATTGTGAAATATGAATTTGTGTTTATATTTATGTAAATGTGAATTTAGTAATTTATTTATTTATTACTTATGTTTGCAAACTATTCTAGTTTAAGAGATGATTTTAAAAAGAAAGTTTATTTATAACTTTATATATATATATATATATTTATAACCATTTTAATTTAAGCAATTTTAAAAGAAAACAAAATAAAACTTTGATTAAATCTTATTTAAACTATCACATTTTAAAAATAAATAATTATCTTATACTTTAAAAATATAGAATTAACCTTAAATTAGCTTTTGAAAAATGTTGAATTTAAAACAAAGCTTTAAATCGCAATATATATTATAATTTGAAAACATATTTTTCTTATTAAATTTTAACCAAAGCTTCCTATTGTAATGTATATACATACATACATATATATTATCAATAGGTTATGTTAAATTTCAAAACAACTTCAAATTATAACATATACATACTTATATATTACAATTTGAAAATTCAATCTTTTATTTAAAAGAAAAGATTTTCTATTCACAATATATATACCAAATATATATATAATAAGTTTTATTAGTTTTGACAGAAACTTCTTATCCATTTTAATTTGTTAAAAAGATATTGATCAATATTGCCAGATTATATATTTATTAACTTTAAAAGATTATATTTACCAATTTAAATTAAAATTATAAAGGAAAATTATCAAATCAATTTAATTATTAATACAGATTATTAAATTGATATTGCCCAAAATTCCGGGTCGTCACATTCCTCCCCCTTAAAGAATTTCGTCCCTGAAATTTAAATGCAAAGATAATTTAATAACCGATCAAAGATTTTAATATCAAACATCAAAGCATTCCTATTATCTAGTTACTAACAAGCAAGGCAACCAATCAAACCAACAAACCTAACTAATTATCCTGACACAAATCAGGTTAGATCTTACTAACACTATCTAGAGTTTCCCAAGTATAAATTACTGGAAAACTCGCTCTACAGAAGCTAAACTAACTACACCACCATAATCCAGAGCTCCTCTCATTTTTAGATCCATCAATCTGAACAGGACATCAGACTATACTCAAGTCTAGCTCAACTTCCAAAATCCAGCTGAACTGCAAATTCTACAACCAACGATGAATCATACATGTACTTCCTCAGAGATACGTGAAATACAATGAATTCCAGTTATCCAAACTGGCAATTCAGTCTTATAGACAAAAGAACTTATCCTATCAAAAATACAGATAAGAAATCCCAAATACCTTAGAACTAGCCATCCAATCTTATCCAATTACTGCTCCCGTAACCAGAGAAATCTTAACAACAATGAAGTCTTCAACTTCGAATTCCAAATTCTTTATCTCATATTTGCATAACTCAATAGACAATCCTGGGCTACCCATTTTCTTGATCAGCTCAATCCATGCTGATGCTTTCAGAAACAACTAGACCAAAGCAAACCAGTTTCTGGATCCTATTCATCAAAATGGTCTTCTAAGATCAGTCGAAATCCAGAACACAAGCTCTACTTCCCAAGCAATAGAAAACTGAACTTGCTTCCTTCCTCGCACAGCTGCTACCTCGCTTCTGCTCCATAACTCTGATTCTGGAATATATGAGAATACCGTGGATGAACACGAATACAAACTTATCTAATATATCCAGGAAACTTTGTTCATCAAATTCATAAAATCTTAGTGACCCATCTAACTCGGTCACACAACCTTACAACAGAATCCAACTCAAAACTAGATCTGACCAATCCAAATTCCAAAAATTCCTGAGCTGCTACACCAACTCTTCTTTTCCCAAGAACCATCTTATTACCAGGCTGACCACCAGAATCGCTGCTTGTACCAATTCAATATGAAACTCAACTCCAGATGCAGACAAACTTCTGATTACTTCAGTAGCTCCTACTTCCACATGAGAACTCTCAGTCTCAAACAAAAGATTGCCCTAGAAAAATTCCCAAATTAATCGCAAGCCACTTTTGTGATCCTACCTAGTTTGGATTCCAAAGAAACTATCCTTTCTTTATCATTTAGAACAGCCTTAAGCTTCTCCAAACAAGGTTAACCCTTCAAGGAAACCTTCACCATCTGCCCGGACTGTTAATAGAAGAATCCATAAAGATTTCTGAACTATTGGAGAAATGAACCACACTGCTGCTTCCACACTCTATCTCTAGGACATTACTAAGCCAGAAGTCCTTCTTGTCGGCACACAAACACCTCCGAGCTGAAACTGCTAACCCTGCTAACCAAAGACTTCTAATCCAAAAGGCTCCTCGAACCCTAAAATCACCAGCTAACTTCTCACATGACTCCACGAGATGGACATACATCCCAAAAGAAACTCGGGCTCCAAACTAAGCATCAACATCTCGCTCTCCTTAAGGATGACAATGAGACCATGCCGAACTTATAGGCCTTAGTCTCATATTCTAAGACAGCCAACCTCCTTGCTAATGATCTAGATAACTTCTACACAGATGAATCTCCCCTACGGCAGGTAAAGACTGCTCCTCAACCACTTCTAAATCTTCTTCAAGAGAAAACATCTTCGGAAATACCCATGGATACTGCATCTCACTATGCAGCTATTAGGATACCATCAATTGCTTCTTCACTTCCGACATATCCAAACTTTATAAAATCCGCTCATCCGAGCGCAATCCAAACTTACACTTCCAAGATGGACTCCGAATCCTTTAAAAAGATTTCCTTCGAAGATCAGAGAAATCCTTACTCCAAGCTGCAAAGCTTACTCGAGATAGTGTTAGGTCTACAGTCTCGACAAATATACTTCCAACCTCAATATATGGGCCTCTTCCATTAGTGGTAGTCGTGTTACACCCACACCACTGCTCCATCTACCTCTAAAACATATGTTGGAAAACCCAAACAGGTAACCCAACAAATCAGGTATATATTGGTATATATAGTTATACATAAAAATTACAAGTACGCTCTCTCAAGAAAGACACCATTCCAGAGCCTAGGTATTCGCTCAACCTAATGCTCTGATACCAACTGTCACGACTCGTCTTTCTATTACCAGAAAAACGCATCATGTTTAAGAAAGAAAGGGATAGAAGAAGAAAAGATAGGAAAAGAAGAACTCAACAACATCAGATACTTACAGTGGAATGATTTAAATATAATATATCACATAAAATATTACATTGTACCATATACATCAGAGTACACAACTTATACATTCATATTAGACAGTTATAAACATCTGTCTAACTATACAACTCAAGGTACCACAAAGATGGAGACACAACATAAACACAGCGGAACCATTATATATCTACACGATGAAGCCTCCTGCTACAAAACTCCTCCAGAATTCGTCAAGCTAACCTGAATGCCTCGACTACTCATACATAATATGAGTGCCCAAGAGTTTAATAAAACAGAAAATAAACACTTGGGTCAGACAGGGTTCTGGTGTGAGTAAACGGTGTAAAGTTGCTTAATTTTAGAAAATCTTTTGAAAAGGAAGGTAGCGCGTAAGACTACCCACACATAAACATGGAAAAGTTTTTACCTTACGCTAACCAAAACATTTGATAGGAAATCCAGTGATATCATAGTAGTGTCTAGGGTTTTCAAGTAAATATGTAATAGCCGAAATTGTTACATTATTAAATTCCAGCTACTAGCCACAAAAGTGGGTAATACAATCAAAACCGTAGGGTCTCGTAGGAAGAATGGGTTTCCATCAATGGCAGGGCTACTGGGGTACCACCTGGCACAGTACATGGCCTAGATCACCGTACCGAGGAGCCACCCTAACTCCCCTGCAATACAAGGCCGGAACCATCCCTTACTGGACAGTCCCGAACAAGACCACTCCGTGGTTGGCGCGACCAACCACACACTAAGCCGAAATAGAAAGGGACCTCTAGACAGGGGTAAATCTCGTCCTACTTGGGCATGACACACTTAACCTTGATGCACCTCCCCTGTTTTAGCCATTCCCGATTGATGAGGATTGAGGCTGCGATTACCTTCATAGAACACATCTATCTTAGAATGCTCATCGTTCACTTGACGATGTTCTGAAAGCATTCAATCCATACAAGTTCGTTCTGGGTTCGAACGAAACCGAAAGCACTATCTCGTTGCACTCATTTTGGAATCACCCTCAGAGTCAACGACCATAGCCCTTGCACCCTGAATCACCATCTCGAACCCGAAAGTACTATCTCCGTCAAAATCATTTCGGAATCACCCCAGATTTATACCCACGAATAGTTCTTACACTTCGAGTCTTCACTAAGCTCTTCTCTTGGATTCACGATCGAACGTTTAATTTGGATCGATGTAGTTTTCGGATATCCAAATATGGAAATCCGATCCCGGTCTCACTGAAATCCAAACGCATTTAAATGTCCAAGTTGTTTAAGGGTTTAAACATTTAAACTTATATTCAGGATAACATAAACAGATAGATGAATCACATTATCACAATAGATAATTCATATAAACCAATCATCTCACAAAGCAGCATATCACATATCAGAGATATCACACCCAAATCATCTAATATCAATCATCCAATATCAATCACCAATATTAATCAATCATCCATAAGCAGGTTTGATTAAATCTTAATCAATTTAATTAACCTTTAATTAAATTAATTACTATCCTTTAATCACTTGGATTATCTTAATCCCGCTTCATTACTTTATTACAAATTAATTTATCAATCATCTCTTAATGATCTTCCATAATCTACCTTGATTAATTATCCTATAATTACCTTCAAGTAATTAGCCTTTAATCCTTTAATTAATTCCACAAATTAATTATCCTTAACCGTATACAGTAATTAACCTTTAATTACTATCATTATTACATTAATTAATGATCCTCCATTTGCTTCCATTAATTAATTAATTTAATTAATTATAATTAATTTCACTTGATCCTTAATTAATTGCAATTAATAAATCACATTTTAATTAATCACTTTCATTAATCAACCTTGAATAATATCATTAATCATATTAATTAATGATCGTTATTAATTAATTAATCCTTTAATATAATTAACCACCTCATTAATTAGTCTTAATTAATCATAAACAGAAATTAACAAACTTGTAATTACTTATCTTACTTAATTAACTTCTTAATTAACTATATTAATCCTTGATTAATTATACTAATTAATTAATCTTTAATTACTTTATAAAGTAATCATTAATTAATTACATTAATAATAATCCTTAATTAATTACTTCATTGATTGATCACATTTTTTAATTAATTACACTTAGCAATTAATCTTAAAATTAATCACATCCATTAATTAATTAATCACACCAATTAATTAACTAAATTAACTAAGTAATTAACCCTTAATTACTTACATAAGTAATTATTATCTAGTTAATTATTCTCTTAATTAATTACCTTAACAAGTAATTAATCCCATCATTAGTTAACCTTAATTCTTTAATTAATTAGTTACTCTTTAATTAATTAACTTCAAATCGATTAGATTAATTAATCTTTTAATTAATAACATCAAATGATCAACCCTTAATCACTCCACTCAATTACTTCCGTAAGTAATTTTCCATTAATTACTTCCATAAGTAATTTCTCTTCTTAATTACATTCAGTGACTATCCTTCATTAAATAATTACACATAATTGATTCATAATTAAGTGATTATATTAAAATTAAACAAACAATTAACTAATCATTTAAAATCAATTAAATAATTTAGTTAACTTCTTATGTTTAAAAATCCTTAATTAATTAAGAAAATCATTAATCTTCATTAAACTTTTATTTATTAACAAATCATATTAATTAAGTATTCTTTAGTTCATAACAATAATAATTTAACCTTACTTATCCTCATAAATTAATCAATCCTTAATAACTTAAAGATAAATTATTTTATTGATTTACAAAATTATAACATTAACCTTATTTGAAAATAAAGCATTTAGAAATCAATTTGAAATTCAAAACAATTTATTCATCTAATTTAAACTTTAAAATCCTTGAAACTTTTCAAATCGTTTAATTTAGATTGTACAAACATTTATTTCTGGAAGCTTAATTATTGTATCTTAAACTTATCCATTTCAATATGATGCAGG
Organism: Allium cepa; assembly: GCA_030765085.1. Taxonomy (NCBI): domain Eukaryota; kingdom Viridiplantae; phylum Streptophyta; class Magnoliopsida; order Asparagales; family Amaryllidaceae; genus Allium; species Allium cepa. The sequence continues at coordinate 457,425,519 of CM060944.1, forward strand.
CCAGCATCATGAGACCTTAGGTTGCTTAAGCGAGCTACGAACTAACCGTGATCATGAGTTAAGTATAAGTCGTGTGCGACTTAACAAAAGGAAGAATGGACGAGTTAAGGAAAAGAAGCTACGACTTAACAAAGCTAAAGGGACAGGGTTACGACTCAATGGGAGTTTGAGGTGTTTGAGTTTGATGAGTCATACACGAGTCAATGAAAGCTTAAGTCGTTTCCGACCTAAGAAGTTATAGGAGGAAGTCAGACGTGTTAGTAAAGAAGGATTGAGTCGCTTCCAAGCTAACTGGATATCAGAAGGAGACTGTTGCCGAGCTAACAAGTCACGACCTAAGCTCTTAGGTCGGCAACGATCTAATGTGTTGCATATGTGCCGAGTTAACGAGCTACAGGATTCAGGGCATCAAGCTTTAGGTCGGTTGCGACCTAATGGGATACGAGTTATCGAGATAGCCATAAGTCACTCCAGCTGCATTGACGAGTTACGACCTATGATAGGTCGCACATCCTTAAGTCGTGGAAGATAAGTCGCTGATGTTAAGTCGTTCAAATAGTTAGGTCGCATGAAGAAGAGATACAATTCTTTAGGTCGTGAACGACCTAACTCACATGCCACTTCTTTAAGTCGTTCATGAAGGATCGTTTTAGGTCGCTGCATTGCTTATATCGTTCCAGTTCCTGATGCCGAGGTTACTTAAGTTGTCTCGAAGAAGATAGGTCGCTCCGAGGCAAGGCCGCATGAAGTTTAGGTCGTACGTCATGAGTAGGTGCTGTGGTTATAAATATGTGAACTTGTGAGTCGCTGGATTTTCTTAGGTCGTCAACGACCTAAGTTGAGTCGCGTTGTTTGAGCCGGTTTGTATATATGTTAGGTCGCGTGAGGCCTGTATTGTGTTGTATTCTATTTGCTAAGTCGTTAAACGAGTTAAACCGGGAATGTTTGTTATAGGTCGTTAACGACCTATGGTAGGTCGGTGGTGTTGTAATGTGTTGAGTCTTGTGAAGGGTTTGATTTTTAAGGTCGTGGCCGACCTAAGTGTTAGGTCGTGGCCGACCTAAGTGTTGTAAAATGGCTGAGTCGTGTGGGTTGTAAAAAGCTATAAATAGGGGGTGTGTTGTAACTTTTTGGTTGTTGATTTTGAATAAAATTTCTCTTTTGTTAGCTTTGTGCTTTCATACCAATTGGTAGTTGAGTGTAATCTCCTATCTCCACTTACGTCGTTCGAGTGCGCTCGAATCCACGTTTGTTGAAGCCGATTCACGGAATCTAGTGCGCTAGATCAACGTGCGAAGAATCGTAGATCTTTGAACACGGTATAGTGCGCTATCAACGTGTTTGAGATAGCTAGAGTTCGGTATCTTTGGATCAACGAACTTGGGCATTTTTGGTATCTTCAACTCACCGATTGCTACAATCCATCGATTGAAGTTTATTTCGAATTATCCGCTGCGTCAGTTTTGGTATCAGAGCCATACTTAGCCAATCATAGCTAAGTTGATTCTTGGAGCCAAGTATTTGGAGTTTATCGTGTTCATCTTGAAGTTGCAACGAGTTTAAAGATTCCGATCCATTCCATTTTGGATCTAGAGTGGAGATTTGTTTGAATTTGATTTGTGTTGAAGTACTTGAGCTTGAGCCGAGCTAAGTTGTGTAGTGGTATAGGCCGAGTCAAGAGAAGTTTAAGGCCGAGCCTTGTGAAGTTGTGTGGAAGCTTGTGAAGCCGTCACTTGAAGATTTTGTTGTTCAATCATGCCACCTAGAAGAGCTAACCGACATCAAAACGTTGAAGCTTTGTATCGAAAAGAAGAAGCCGATCAAATGGAGCAACGTATGCATGAGAAGTTCGATGAAAGTTTTGGTAGATTGGAGAAATTGATGATGGATTTGAATATAAGTCAAAGCAGAAGGTCGCCAATCTCGGACCATGGAGGAAACCGAGTTTCGCCATTGGTTACGGAAGCGAGGAGGGTGTTACCATCATCTAGTCGTGACAGAAGAGAATCATCAGTTTCGATGAGGAGAGATCATCGTGATTATGAAAGAGGAAGTAGAAAGGATGAGCATGTTCATAGCAGAAGCAATGTTCAGAATCGATATCGAAGCTCATCTAAATTTGAAGAAGATCGTTATGGTGATAGTGTTCATTTTCGATTTCAGGAATCTAGGAAGGATACAGAAATTCCAGAATTCCGAGGTGGGTTACAAGCAGAGGAATTCCTTGATTGGTTGTCAAAGGTTGAAAGAATGTTTGAACTCAATGATATTCCTGAAGATCGCCAAGTTAAGTTAGTTGTTGCAAGCTTGAGAGGTAGAGCTATGGACTGGTGGCAACAAACTAAATCAACCAGAGAGAGAATGAAGAAATCTAAAGTTGTCAAGTGGGATAAGATGAAAAGGATGATGAAAGCAAATTTCTTACCCTACAATTATCAATCTCGTGTTAACCAACAGTTGCAGAAGAGGAATCCAGGTAGTCAAGGGAAGGGTATGGTTATAAGACCCAGTAATCAGTTTGATGGCGTTCCTTACAGTAGAGAAATTTCCAAGAGAATCAACGAACCAGTTGCACACAGAATCATTACGACGAATGTTGATGACCAAGTTAAGCGCTATCATTATCAGGAGTCTAACCATCGAAGTTTTGAAAGTACAAAGTCCCAGAAGAAACCCTTTGTTATAGAAGAATGTGAAAGTGAGGAAGTGGATGATTCTACTGACAGCGGGACAGAAGAAGAAGAGGAACAGACTAGTCCAATATCATTCAGCGAGAGTGTTGAAGAATCGGAAGGTACTGCTGAAACATTGGTTATGTATGAGGCAAGAGAAGAACTTCAATTTCCGGAGGAAGTTAAACCAATGTTGGAAGAGCTAGAAGAGGTTGGTCCTACAGAATCATTCGCAGCCTTACCACTAAAGTTTGATAATGAAGATGAAGAGCTCGAGTTAGAGAACGAAGAATGTAATTTGTTGAGGAGGATTGACGAAGTTAATTCTTATCAAGCACCACAATTTGATAACGATGAAGAATCTTTGTCAAGTAATGAGGAGAGTAATATGTTGAGGAGGACTGATGAATTTGACTTTTATCAACCGCTGAAATTTGATGATAACGAAGAGATTGAGTCAAAGTATGTGGATGTAGAAGTTGATTACTCGTCATTGCCAAAGTTTGATATCGATAGTATGGAAGAAGAAATTGTGTTCGGAGTTGAGGGAATTCATTTGTTGATGGAGGATTTTTGTTTGACACCTGAGCTTATGGATGAGAACCAGCCAAGTATTAATTCCGTGGTTTTCGAGGAGCCTGGGCAAAATGAAAGTGAAATGGAAGAAAAGGCAGAATCAGATTGTTTATTATCTTTAAGAGAGTTCGTCGATGAAATGGAAGATGATGAGGAGTTGTCAATGTTGATTGAATCCGAAAAAGATTTTGATGTTGAGAACCCTGAGGAGGATGAAGCATTCGAAATATGTGAAGAATGTGGAGATGAGATGTTTGAGGAACTGCTTGGAGAAACCAATCCTGTAATATTGGAAGAGTATGAGGAAATGAGAAATGAATTGCTTGTGTTGACCGAGCAAGGAGCGAGTGAAGATATTGATGATTTCGAGGAAGTTGGATCAGAATTCGAAGAGTCTGAAGTCGAATATTCTGAGGCATTATCCGAAGAGTTACCATCACTCCAGGACATTCAACCTCATACTGAACTCCTACCAGATGCTATTTTACTGCCAGTATCGTATGATCTTGTGAGTCTGAAAGAACAGGAAGAGTTGATACGACAGGAGGAAGAGAATGATTGCCAGTTGAAGTCGTCTGATGATGTCCACCCTGCAAACATTGCCAGTGTCAATTGCTTGGAACCATCTTATGAAAATAACTATGTTGAAGGAGAAGCGAGCGGGAGTTCATTTCAGTCAGGAGAATTTGATACAACACTTCAAGGACAGATGCTAGATGATAACATCTCTGAACAATATACGGAAAGACAAGAATCTGAGCATGAATCATCACACTTCTTAGGACGAGATTTCCTAATTCGTTCTATGATTTTAAATTTCCTTATATCGTCTCACATTTTGGATAAGTTTTGGTTCTATATCACGTCTTCCTATTGGCAGAAGCAATATGATATACGACACTATTTTTATGAAGTCCTGTGCTACATGAAGTGGATCTGGCATCTAGTGCTTAGTTTATCCCACACTTTTTCTTACGTCATCTCCCTCAGATCACTTCCTTATGCCGCCTGTCTGATGCCACGTCTGTTTTATTCTAGGCATTCTTTATTTCGAACCATATCGTCAAAGGGTCAAGACAAGATTAATCTCAAGAGTGGGTATCACCAGTGTCACATCAAACCAGATAATGAATGGAAGACAGCGTCTCGAAGAAGAAAGTTTGTAAATTCGAGGACGAATTTCTTCCAACCAGGGGAAGATGATGCAGGCCAGCATCATGAGACCTTAGGTTGCTTAAGCGAGCTACGAACTAACCGTGATCATGAGTTAAGTATAAGTCGTGTGCGACTTAACAAAAGGAAGAATGGACGAGTTAAGGAAAAGAAGCTACGACTTAACAAAGCTAAAGGGACAGGGTTACGACTCAATGGGAGTTTGAGGTGTTTGAGTTTGATGAGTCATACACGAGTCAATGAAAGCTTAAGTCGTTTCCGACCTAAGAAGTTATAGGAGGAAGTCAGACGTGTTAGTAAAGAAGGATTGAGTCGCTTCCAAGCTAACTGGATATCAGAAGGAGACTGTTGCCGAGCTAACAAGTCACGACCTAAGCTCTTAGGTCGGCAACGATCTAATGTGTTGCATATGTGCCGAGTTAACGAGCTACAGGATTCAGGGCATCAAGCTTTAGGTCGGTTGCGACCTAATGGGATACGAGTTATCGAGATAGCCATAAGTCACTCCAGCTGCATTGACGAGTTACGACCTATGATAGGTCGCACATCCTTAAGTCGTGGAAGATAAGTCGCTGATGTTAAGTCGTTCAAATAGTTAGGTCGCATGAAGAAGAGATACAATTCTTTAGGTCGTGAACGACCTAACTCACATGCCACTTCTTTAAGTCGTTCATGAAGGATCGTTTTAGGTCGCTGCATTGCTTATATCGTTCCAGTTCCTGATGCCGAGGTTACTTAAGTTGTCTCGAAGAAGATAGGTCGCTCCGAGGCAAGGCCGCATGAAGTTTAGGTCGTATGTCATGAGTAGGTGCTGTGGTTATAAATATGTGAACTTGTGAGTCGCTGGATTTTCTTAGGTCGTCAACGACCTAAGTTGAGTCGCGTTGTTTGAGCCGGTTTGTATATATGTTAGGTCGCGTGAGGCCTGTATTGTGTTGTATTCTATTTGCTAAGTCGTTAAACGAGTTAAACCGGGAATGTTTGTTATAGGTCGTTAACGACCTATGGTAGGTCGGTGGTGTTGTAATGTGTTGAGTCTTGTGAAGGGTTTGATTTTTAAGGTCGTGGCCGACCTAAGTGTTAGGTCGTGGCCGACCTAAGTGTTGTAAAATGGCTGAGTCGTGTGGGTTGTAAAAAGCTATAAATAGGGGGTGTGTTGTAACTTTTTGGTTGTTGATTTTGAATAAAATTTCTCTTTTGTTAGCTTTGTGCTTTCATACCAATTGGTAGTTGAGTGTAATCTCCTATCTCCACTTACGTCGTTCGAGTGCGCTCGAATCCACGTTTGTTGAAGCCGATTCACGGAATCTAGTGCGCTAGATCAACGTGCGAAGAATCGTAGATCTTTGAACACGGTATAGTGCGCTATCAACGTGTTTGAGATAGCTAGAGTTCGGTATCTTTGGATCAACGAACTTGGGCATTTTTGGTATCTTCAACTCACCGATTGCTACAATCCATCGATTGAAGTTTATTTCGAATTATCCGCTGCGTCACAATATAATTTGAAAACTTAGTTTTTAAAACACTACGTAAAAAATTTGATCTAATATTTAAATTGAAAACACCCCTTTAATTAAAATTCCAAATTTAATTAGGTTAATTACTTTCAAAAGCAATCATCTTAAACATTTTAAATTTGAAATAAATTCAATTAACACTTTTAATAGTTTGATTAACATTTTCTTCAAAAGAAAAAGTTTTTAAATTTTGTAAATTTATATTTTTTCACTGTACAAAACCAGATAGCATACCACCTAAAACTCGAGTCAAACTCGATCCCTCCCCATACAAACCACAACACAAAACGCGCTCGTCCTCTACTTCGAGACAATCACCAATTTGCAAGAGACCAAACACTAGGACCCATCTTCTTCTCAAATGCCAAACTTCATCAGATAATATAGGTGCACCGTGCACATGCACAGTGCTTCCAGCATCCTCCGATCATCTCTCTGGCCATCAGCAAGTCAAGCATCACGATCCTCCGATGACTCCGATCATCTCTCTGGCTATCAAAGATGCGCCTCACTTTAACAAACAATATTCGCACCTCATGAATCATTCCAATCCTCAATGTCCAACACAATTGCCTTGTAAAACCCCTCGTTCCCAAAGGACCACCGAACCCTAGTTCGCCTCAGCGCGATCAACACAGTCATCGGAACATTGTCTTACCATTTTTCCTGCATTCGTCGACAACTCAGCCAACTCCAATACTAATCTCAAGTCTCGATTCGTCCTAGATCATCAGAAATTGCCAATACATCCAAAATCAAACAATTCAAAATAACTCACAAATTTTATAACTAAAAATCACGATACTCCCATCATAATTCATCATTTTGTTATACGAATCAGATTTTATAACCAAAGATTGGATTATACTCGAACAAATTTTAACCATGTTTGAATATTCACTGTATCTTATAAATTTTTAAGATAAAAAAATAATATAATTTCCTAAGTTCATTTTTATGATTAACATCACATTGTTATACACATTTCTCTTTTAGAAATTAAAGTTTGAAATTTAATACAAGAGAAGATAAAGAATTTAAAAGTTTATTTAAATCCTGAAAAATAAAGAGGCAAAACTTTTTTATACATACAGGCACTTCAGATATTCAAGCATGCATTCATATTCAGATACATATACAACAAATATTGCCAAACAAATTCAATCGTAGGCATTTAAATAAAATCACAGTTTTAAACTGTTTTTAAGAGAATGTATGTTTACTCACTTATTTTATAGAGAAAAGAGCATGTTTCCAGGTCATTCATTTGAACTTCTTCTTGCTTTGTTGAATTTGATTTTGAATGCAACTGCTGATCTGAAACTTTGTATTTGAGTTTGAAATCTTGCATTGTTAAAGCTTTGTAAACTGATGAAGTTGATAGTTGAGTTGAATATAGGTTGAGTAGAATATTTTGTCAAGTTTTGTTCTTTTAGAAATGAAAGAAGAGGAATGGGACATATTTGGTCTGAAGAAACCAGATTTATTTTTTCAAAAGCATTTTAGTAAATATGCTAAAAAAATTGTATTGCCATTTGTTCACAAATTAGACAAATGTCATCACAATTTCATTTTGGCTTACAAGTGTTGAAGATGCTTTATCATTGTTTTACAAGTGTTAAACTCCATTTTATTAAATCATTTAAGTTATATGCACGCATTCATGAAGTATATTTATATGCACATGAAATGTTTTTATATAAATAAGCTGTTAAATTTTAATAAATATACAAGTGTGAAATCTTTGTAAACATTTGTTTTATAAATAGCTTATGTTTTGAATTAAATAAATGTATTATATGTTTCCCTATAAATTGTGAAATATGAATTTGTATTTATATTTTTGTAAATGTGAATTTAGTAATTTATTTATTTATTACTAATGTTTACAAACTATTCTAGTTTAAGAGATGTTTTTAAAAAGAAAGTTTATTTATAACTTTTTATATATATATATATATATATTTATAACCATTTTAATTTAAGCACTTTTAAAGGAAAACAAAATAAAACTTTGATTAAATCTTATTTAAACTATCACATTTTAAAAATAAATAATTATCTTATACTTTGAAAATATAGAATTAGCCTTAAATTAGCTTTTGAAAAATATTGAATTTAAAACAAAGCTTCAAATCTCAATATATATTATAATTTGAAAACATATTTTTCTTATTAAATTTTAATCAAAGCTTCCTATTGTAATGTGTATATATATATATACATATATATATTATCAATAGATTATATTAAATTTCAAAACAACTTCAAATTATAACATATACATACATATATATTACAATTTGAAAATTCAATCTTTTATTTAAAAGAAAAGATTTTCTATTCACAATATATATACCAAATATATATATTATAAGTTGAATATAATTTTATTAGTTTTGAAAGAAAATTCTTATCCATTTTAAATTGTTAAAAGGATATTGATCAATATTGCCAGATTAAATATTTATTAACCTTTAAAAGATTAAATTTACCAATTTAAATTAAAATTATAAAGGAAAATTATCAAATCAATTTAATTATTAATACAGATTATTAAATTGATATTGCCCTGATGTGCACGTAATTGTGCATATATTTACATCCATATTTTATCTCTTTTTATTTAAATAATCATCATATTTGGGCATTTTAACATGTTTAAAACCAAAATTCAATTATTTTCAAACCATCATATTTTCATCATCATTCAGGGGCAAAACGGTCATTTTTGTGCATATGTCAATGTAAGAATTTTTACTTGGACATTTTTTGATTATTTTTATAGGAATTTGGATGCATATGGAAGAGACTTATATGAAGATACATGCATGCACAAGGAAATACAAAGGAATGAAGAGGAAATAATTCAAGTTCAAGATCATGGAGGACCCCACCCACTTACCTAACTTCCAATTAGAAGCTAAGCACATGCTAAAAGGACTTAAAGCTTCATGTACATATTAAGTGGGGTATTAGTGAATGTTAATGATTACTTGGAGGCTACACCACCTCAAGGGTATTTTGGGAAGCTCCCTAAAAAGAGAATTAGGGTTTTATGCATGTATAAATAGCCCTCTTATGTACATGAAGATGATCTTCTACTCTTTCTTTTACTTAGGAAATTAAGAAATCAAGTGTAAGCTCAATGTTCTATGAAATAAAAATGGCTTTCAAGCCTCTTTCTTCTCTCTTTTCTACATGTTTTTCTTTATTTTATTGTTAATGTTTATTTTTATGCTCTCTTTCTCTTTATGCTCATAGCTTAGATTTACATTTATGCAAGTAGTTAGTAGCTAATCCCTTTGCTTTCTTTGCTTATTTTCTATTCTCTTTTCTTTTTAATGTTGAAACTTACATGTGTTGCTTCAATGCCACAAATGAGTAGCTAAACCTCTTCAATTTAGGGGTGATGAAGCTCTCTAACTTTATGTAATTTCAACATTTTTTATGATTTATGATCTCTTTGTTTATGCTTCATGAATGTGAATTTTGATGTAAGTTTATACAAGTGGGTTTGATAGCTTATATTGCTTATGCAAATGAGCTATTCTTACTCTATATAAACACAATTTACATCAACATTTGCTAATTAATTTTTGATTATGAAATGAAAGTAAAAACGAAATTTGATGATCTATGTTACTAGTTACAATAGTAAATAGATCATACTTAAAATAATTTTTGCTTTGGAATTGTAAGTGGTATAATTGTTGTATTATAGTTTGATGGTTTGAGTTATGTTAACTAATAACATAAACAAACCATACTTATGATAAATGCAATGATTATTTCACTTAATATCAAAGTTAGAGATCATAAATTATGTGTTTGTTGATTTACAAAAATTTGAGAGTGGATTTGCCTCTAAATTGTTCTTTAGTCTAATAATTTTTGAATCGCATTTTCTAGTGTTAGCCTCATTTTATTTCTAGTTAACAAATCCTCTTCGACTTTGGTATAATTTGATTGAATAGATTTTTTTTAAATCATCAATTCCCTGCGGATCGACCCGTATTCGCCACGTACTTCAAGTGTACGCCGTGCGCTTGCGGTTATATTTTAATTTGAAATTTTTCGGCAAATTTCTAAATCAATAGAAATTTTGTCGACGAACATGCCCAAAATTCTGGGTCGTCACATGAATGGGGTGTTAAATTGAATTTTGAAGATAAAAAGTGAACTTGTGAAAGTGAAATCACTTTGAACTTAAGTTTTGGATGTTAAAAGGAACATGGAAATTCAAATTGTTAAGTATTGGTTTCAAAATTTAAATTCGGGAATAAATTGAATTTCAAAGAATGAGTTGTTTAAAAAGGGTTTGAACTATGATTTGAACTTAGAAATAAGTTTATGAAGAAGTAAAGAGTAATTTAAATTGGAATATGTGAAATTTGGACTCAGAATCAAATTATTTAAAAAACTTCAAAATAAGGTTAACTTGGTTTAAGAGGTTAAACCAACATTTGAAAATTTAACTCGAATTTTATATAATTCGAGATGATTTAAACTGAAATTGAATTTGAATTAGTCCAAATTGAAATTTGGTTTGAATAATTTGGAATTGTGATTAAAATTGAATAGTTTTAAATTCAAATGGAATTTGATTTGAATTTGGAAAGAATCGAGGTTAATTCAACTTAAATTGGGGTTAAATCAAGTTCAATGGAAATTGAAGTTATTCAAATTGGAATTGAGTCAATTTAAATGGATGTGGAAATTTAAATTGAATTGATGGGAATGGAGATTGGGAATTGAACAGTTTGGCTCTGGACTATTTTCAAAATAAATTATTTTAATATAAACCTATTTTTTCAAGCTATTTACTATATACAATCTTTCTTTTCAAAGCCAAACTATTTTACTTATTTTATAATTATTTTTGGAACTATTTAACCATTTTTCAACTATTTTATAAACTAATTACTATTTTTCAACTACTTTATAACTAATTACCATTTTACAACTATTTTGCAATTATCTAAAAATTTCTATAACTATTTAACTATTTTACAATTACTTAACTATTCTACAGCTTTACAAACTAATAATTGTTTTTCAACTACTTATCTATTTTTAACTATTCAAGCTATTTTCTAAATTTAAGATGGACAAAGTGCAAACAGTTTATGATTAATTACCAAGTAAGGTAAGGATTAAAGTGATAATCCAAATGGAATTCAAAAAATTATGAATAAGTGAATAGATTCAAAGTTGAAGGTGAATAGAAGGATCATTTATGTAGCTGATAATCAATGAAGTTAGATATATAGGATGTACATATATTATTCTATTCGCATAGTAATTTGATCCAAATTCGAGCACAGAGTTTCGAGATAGTATATCGATCCGAGTTGGGATTTTTCACTCAATTTTCGACGACGAACCTAGATATGGATTGTTAATTGATTCTGGATATTCTCTATCATAGTTATGGCTATGTAAGGAGAATGACAGTTTTTTATCAAGAAACCAGATCTGTGTCCGCACTAGGAAGTCGGGTGGACGATACTAGTTTGTAAGAGAAATTGTGTAATCGAGTGAGCGATCAGATTGATATTGCGTACGGATGACATGCGTACATCGTACGGGTTTGAATGGAATTGATATTGAAAATTTATGGATAAGAATTGTAGAATGTTTTTTTGAAATGAAAAATACATTTTGTGAAATATATGATGAAATAAAGTGGAAATTTGATAATTTTATGGTAGAAATTTACTTTATGGAAGTAAGTAATTTGGTAAGTGACTTTATAGAGTAATCAAATTTGAATATTTGATTTGATATAAATAAATTATATATATTTGATAAAACTTCCCTTGTTGAATCTATTGCCAGAAGAAAAAGGTTTTTGATAGTATTTGAAGTATAAAAAGGAAATTTATACAAGTTCGAAGTGATCCAAAGGTTTTTAAAGTTACACACACACACACACGCACACGTATATATAAAGGATCTTATGAGAATGATTTTGAGGAAAGGTTTTTGGAACCTTTGGATTTGGAAAGGCTTTTGATTTTTGGGAAAAATCAATTTTGAAAATTTGGAAAGCCTATTTTAAGAATTATCGATTTTGGGATGATCCATTTTGAGAAAGGAGGTATATATGAGATTCATACTAGGTGTATGATTTGGAAGATACTATATGTGTATAGTATAAAGTGCTTAGAAAATGGCTCTGGAGAAAGAGGCGCTCCCTTGAAATGAACTTCCCAAGAGTACCATAGGTTGGTACTGCCTTGAGCCTTAAAGAGGGGGAGGCTCTAAAGTGGATCTTGTGGGGAAGTCTGGACAAACTGAAGTTCCTGAGGATTATTGGGTAGCGAATGTGTGACGCCCCACCTCTATACCCACGCTAGCCAAGAACACTACGGTGTAGTGCTGTCAACTAGCACGGAGAATAAGGCTGTTGAGGAGCGGCCATCAATAGTTGGCCTTACACTAGTATTGGTTATCTCGATAGGAGTGATATATATATTCTTTCATTTTTCATCTCTGGTTTATTTTCTCCCATCGACATACCCCAATTCCAGTATAAAACGAACTACGATGGTTCGTAATAGTTTAGAACAGTAAATATAAAATAACAACACAGATAATATAAATGCGGAACACAGATGAAACAGAAACTCTCATATATACAGTAACTGATGTCAGTTACAATACATTTGACACGGTACATATGATACAACTACAACAGTCGACTCAGGAAGTTACATCTACAAGTACATTAACGTATTTAATATACATGAACACATATCTTCCTATACAATTTTACAGACTACTACAAATAACGACGACTACTCCAAAAGATATGAAAGAACTTCATAGCTCTAGCAGCAACCCAAAGCAGAATATCTACAACCTGAAATACTCGGTCTGACCCGAGTATTAAATTCAAAAGAAAATAATACTCGGGTCAGTCTAATTCAAACTCAGTTATTAGTGCACAGAAGCAATAATAATTAAATAATGAATAGACGACAGTAATTAAACCAAATCAGAATGCAATTCAAAATATCGAATTGAAATGAACAAACAGTTCAAACCATTGAAATATCAATTAAAACATTAAGATGAGTAGGGCTGCAGTACACGCACGCGTGTACTGCCTCGCCACTACAACACATGAACTACGCAAAAGATTAATAAATCAAAACAAAATAGAATATCACAAAACCAAACCGTGTGGCTACAGTTCACGCTTGCGTGCACTGCCTTGCCACTATAGTGATGTCGTACCCAAAAACTCAATACCGTGTGGCTGCAGTTCACGCCTGCGTGCACTGCCTTGCCACTACAGTAATGATGTACACAATCGGGCACAAGGTCAAACCCAAAATAAAAAGACGGGTTCAACACAGGTGAAATTCCAAAATCAATATGAAACTCAGGTGCAATAAAAATTGAATAGTGACATGCACAAACATAAGAACATGTAAGAGAAACATGTCGTAACTACAAAGCTAAGTCACTTACGAAATGCAGAGGTCAAGTCAGTGACTCAACACAACCGCGGCAGCAACAACAGTGCAGTAGTGCACAGAGAACTCCACAATTCCAGTAAGATAACCAATATAACAAGCTAAATGTTCAAGCTACTGCACAATGCAAATGAAGACCAGTCCACAAGTATACCCAGTCACACGCATATATATATGATCATGAGGCTTCAAAAATGCTTAAACCAAGTGTAGACTCATGCATGAATGAACACAACAGTTCAGAGACAAGCTCTAGTTCAAAACATGAGACATAGGAGTTCAAAATGCTCAAATGTACACATGACATCAAAAGGAGACCAGACTGGAAATGTGCAACAGCAAGTGTGTGTGCCTAAGGTGCATCATGTATGTACTGAAAACTGGGTAGTGCAACAAGTAAGGAGTGCATAATGGCATATGTATATGCACATGCAATCTGGTCAAAGCTGTTCTGGGTTGAACCCGATTACAAGACAATAAGTAAATCCAGTCCAATCATAACGCTACAAACTTCTATCAAAACAGTTCACCAGACCACAATCTGAAGCTAACAAAGTAGAAGTGAGGCAAAATGTAACTGCACTACCCATACTACAAGAAGTGGGCAGTTTATCAATTAGCAGGTGATACACGGCAGTGGACAAAAAGTGTAGAAGTTCAAAATGGCAAGTAACAGAAAATCAAGTGAAGACTATAAAATGCAACATGAAGACTTTGCATCATGAAAGCGACTGTAAACTGTCTCGAAGACAACTCAAGTAGAACAGATAAAACAAATGTGGTCGAGACAACCGAACTGGACTACGCTTATGCAACATGCTCAAAGATAAAAGAGTCAAGAAGAAATTGAAACAATACCGCAACACTACAGAATGCACAGTAAAGACTACCAATCTCGTATGGATAGTACGGCCAAGATCAAACATGAAATAATGACCAAATGCACATGGCAGTGGTTCAATATGGAGATACTGCAGAATGGAGGTGAAAGTAACAAAGATGGCAACATGAAACCGCACCTATACTTGGACCAGTGCACATGTAAACAGTAACACTGTAAAAACAGGTACAACACACAGCACCAAACCACAAAAAAAAATGCAAGCTACAGATCTAACTCGAGTACAATGGAAATGCACAACAAATTGCACCAAAGAGCAATGACTAGTATGATGTGACAATGCTAATTTGAACATGTATCAGAATGTATATGCAGTGTATAACAAAGTCAAGGCCGTAAGTGATCAAATGCCCAAGGATGTCAAAGTCAGGTGGCCTCAACACAAAATACCAACCAAATCGGTAATTAACAAGTACCGAATCAAATACAAGTATCAACCTTGAACAAGACATAACTGCCGAAGGTCATGCAACAGCAAGAAGAAGTCAAGTTCACTGCAGACGACGGGTTTTTTTTTCAATTCAACTCAAATGCCGAGATAATATGAGGAACACAAAAACAACATCACATAAACGAAATCAACTGCAGTTCAAACCACGAAAGTCAAAATCATCACAACAGCGACATTACAAGCCGAAGTCAACTTCTCAGAATTAAAGTCAATGCCAAAATTAAACTCAATCAAGGGTTCAAAACCGAGTGAAGTGAAAACATCATAAAAATCATCAACATTCACACGAAATTATACTGCCGAAGCATGGTGTCGAATTAGATGTGAGTGTTGAACACTCACCTTTGTTAAACGAGGCAGCCGAGGGGAGACGAAGCCATGGTCCTCACGAAGACGTTCGAAAGCATCAACGTCGGCATCTTCAAATTTCGAAAAGCCCTAATCTATGAATGACGAAGAGGAGGCCGCCATTATTTTCGTTTATTCGCGTTTGTTTTTAGGGCTAGTGAATGGGGGGAGGTCGGGTCGAACGAAAATGAAGATGGAGGAAGGGGGTTTATTTGCTTTGAGAATTAACACGGCCCAAAAAGAAAACGTGGACCACAATTTAATTTCGAAGCCCAAAATTCCTTTAAAAAATTTTATAAAAGAATTTAAATTCAAATTTAAAAACTTCAAATGGAAATTTGTGACAATATTAATCGTTTTATGTCGATTATAAATCGATGCGAAATACCGGGTTGCTACAGACTTCCCTCCTTAAAGAAATTTGCGTCCTCGCAATCATAAGGAATAAATGAACAAATGGTAACAACCATAAAGAACATCACCACAAGATGAAGAAATTTCAAATAGGAAGTTCACCATAAAGAGCATGAAAAGGTAATCTTTAAATTTCATAAAAGAAATTCCCAAATTCTCAACAAAATTCTAATTATCAATAGATAATTCAGAAATCTCAAATCACTAATATTCGATTATCAAAAACGATAATCAAATCAACATCTATTCGATTTTCAACATCGAAAATCAATCTCAAATCACAAATGTTTAATTATCACAATTGATAATCAAATCTCAAATCACAAATGTTTAATTATCACAAACGATAATCAAACCAAAAATATCTAATTATCACAAACGATAATTAGAAACAATAAATATCTGATTATCAAAAACGATAAATCAGAATTCATGAATCAACGATTATTTAATTATCACAATTGATAATCAAATCTCAAATCACAAATGTTTAATTATCACAAACGATAATCAAACCAAAAATATCTAATTATCACAAACGATAATTAGAAACAATAAATATCTGATTATCAAAAACGATAAATCAGAATTCATAAACATCCAATTATCAAAACGATAATCAGAAATTACCACAACGGTAATCAAATTTCAAATCACAAATTTTTCAATTAACGAGTCCGAAATTAACCGAAATAGCAAACGCACATGACCCATAACCACGAGTTTTACTAAATCGTTTAATTCACTTCATCGTTTCCTTGAAAGTGCAAAATTGTGTATTTTAAATAAATAACATTTTACGTTCTCAAACGGACAAGTCCGGAATTAAGCGAATCAGTAAAAGAAAGGGGTCATAGTCCTCGATTTTTCTGAAACGTTTAATTCGCTTCCTCATTCTTTTGAAAGCGCAAATCGTAAAGATTTTGAAAACAATTTTGATTTATATTTTGAAACAACTTTTAAAACACGTGATTAAAACAGCGACATCAGTAGCAACTTCGATAAGTGGATTTTCATTCATCCAAAGTGTCATAAGAATCTTCTCAAAGATAGAAAGGGGTATCATACCCTAAACTTGTATTCATAACAAGTCAATAACACACGAATTCACCAATGCACAAGAATTGATAAAACTTATCAATAGAAATCACGAAAATTGGTGAAGCACAAATTCTAGGAATCTACGCAAGAAATCCAGAAAACACAAGCTAAGAGTATGAGAACTCGAACGCGAGTATGAAAACTCGAACCGGAGTATGAAAACTCGAACGCGAGTATGAAAACTCGAACCGGAGTATGAAAACTCGAACGCGAGTATGAAAACTCGAACGGAGTATGAAAACTCGAAGGAGAGTATGGAAACTCAAACGGAGTATGAAAACTCAAACGGAGTATGAAAACTCGAACAGAGTATGAAAACTCGAACAGAGTATGAAAACTCAAACGGAGTATGAAAACTCGAACAGAGTATGAAAACTCAAACGGAGTATGAAAACTCGAACAGTATGAAAACTCGAACAGAGTATGAAAACTCAAACGGAGTATGAAAACTCGAACAGAGTATGAAAACTCGAACAGAGTATGAAAACTCAAACGGAGTATGAAAACTCGAACAGAGTATGAAAACTCAAAGGAGAGTATGGAAACTCACCAACACGCGAGCATGAAAATTCATCAACACATGTAACGCATAACGAGAACGGGAGCACGAAAACTCACCTACATGCGAGCATGAAAACTCACCAACACGTGCAATGCAAAGCGAGAACGGGAGCACAGAATCTCACCTACACGTGAGCATGAAAATCACCAACACGGGCAACGCAAAGCGAGAACGGGAGCACGGAATCTCACCTACACGCGAGCATGAAAAATCATCAACACGTGCAATGCAAAGCGAGAACGGGAGCACGGAATCTCACCTACCCGCGAGCATGAAAAATCATCAACACGTGCAACGCAAAGCGAGAACGGGAGCACGGAATCCCACCTACACGTGAGCATGAAAATCACCAACACGGGCAACGCAAAGCAAGAACGGGAGCACGGAATCTCACCTACACGCGAGCATGAAAAATCATCAACACGTGCAACGCAAAGCGAGAACGGGAGCACGGAATCTCACCTACCCGCGAGCATGAAAAATCATCAACACGTGCAACGCATAACGAGACGCTATCTCATGGTTGCAAGCCATTAATTTTGACACACGAATGGCCCGAAGACCGTGGGGCGCTACCCCACATGTGTGAGTCGAAATCACACAGATTGAGGTCCAGACTAACCAAAAAAATCAAAAGAGGTATGTGTGAGTGGAATCACACAAGTGGTGTCTAGTCTAACCTCACAATCAAAAGAAAAGTATGTGTGAATGAAATCACAGAAGTGGTGTCTAGACAATCCTCAAAGCCCAAGAGATATGTGTGAGACGAAATCACACCGATGAGGCCTAGTCTAACCGTAAAAATGATCGTCATGATCAACGAGAAGTGTCAATTACACTAAGTCAGTAAATGTAAAAGTTTAGCATCATGTCCCATAACCACTTACTTAACTTAAATATTTACGAACAAACTGTAAATCTTCACTTATAAAATTTGTCACTAGAGGTTCAATCGAACAAGTCCAACAATTAACCGACGAAGTAAACGCAAGCGTTTCATACCACTTGTTTTACTAAGCCGCTTAATTAGATTTCTCATACGAGTGAAATAAAGATTTGTATATACTAATAGATTGAAAAACAGTTTCAAAAACGAGTTTGGTATTGAAAATAGGGTTGAAAACATTTTGATAAAAGAGTTTTTGATATTTACTACTAGTATTGAAACCTTTATATTTTTAAAGTGACAAATCACAAAAATGATTGTAGGAACAATCAATCACAAGAATTCACATGTAAATATGTGAATAGAATCCAAAGAAATCGATACTGTATCCATCAAAAGGAATGTTCACAAAAGTTCCCGAAGAAATGGTCATCAAAGTTGCTAATAAATGATAGCAACAAATCGGGAAACAATCAAAAATCGATTAAATTTGGAAACCAAATCAATTCACTAAAATTCACATTCGAAGACGTGAATAAAATCCAAAGAATTCGATTCTAAATCCATCAAAGTAGGAATATCCAAAAATTCCAGAAATAGAAGTTTTCAAAGTCGACAAAGATGACAACAACTAATCGGAAAAGAAGAATCGATTGACAAATGGAATAATGAAACCAAACGAGCATAAATGCATAAATGACTTCAACAAAAATAAAAATCAAGTCAATGCCGAAGTCAACAATTAATGGCCATAATAGAGTACAAAACGATTCAACATCATCAACAAAGAATTCAACGGCAAACAATGTCAGAGTCTTGGAAATCAATCAGAGGAAAACATAAAATATCAAGTTCGGAATCGCTGAGATTCGAACAAAAATCAATCATCGGCTAAATCAAATCAAAGCCGAAATCACAAGAATCAAAATCAAATGCATATGAATAAGCGTTAGGAATTCATACCTAACAATCAAAGACAATCATATTCAAATACAAGAGATTAAACGTCGACAAATAGTTGTAACACATGTACTATCTAAGTTACATTTTATATTTGTTCTAAACCCCAGGCTCTGATACCAAGCTGTGACGCCCCACCTCTATACCCACGCTAGCCAAGAACACTACGGTGTAGTGCTGTCAACTAGCACGGAGAATAAGGCTGTTGAGGAGCGGCCATCAATAGTTGGCCTTACACTAGTATTGGTTATCTCGATAGGAGTGATATATATATTCTTTCATTTTTCATCTCTGGTTTATTTTCTCCCATCGACATACCCCAATTCCAGTATAAAACGAACTACGATGGTTCGTAATAGTTTAGAACAGTAAATATAAAATAACAACACAGATAATATAAATGCGGAACACAGATGAAACAGAAATTCTCATATATACAATAACTGATGTCAGTTACAATACATTTGACACGGTACATATGATACAACTACAACAGTCGACTCAGGAAGTTACATCTACAAGTACATTAACGTATTTAATATACATGAACACATATCTTCCTATACAATTTTACTGACTACTACAAATAACGACGACTACTCCAAAAGATATGAAAGAACTTCATAGCTCTAGCAGCAACCCAAAGCAGAATATCTACAACCTGAAATACTCGGTCTGACCCGAGTATTAAATTCAAAAGAAAATAATACTCGGGTCAGTCTAATTCAAACTCAGTTATTAGTGCACAGAAGCAATAATAATTAAATAATGAATAGACGACAGTAATTAAACCAAATCAGAATGCAATTCAGAATATCGAATTGAAATGAACAAACAGTTCAAACCATTGAAATATCAATTAAAACATTAAGACGAGTAGGGCTGCAGTACACACACGCGTGTACTGCCTCGCCACTACAGCACATGAACTACGCAAAAGATTAATAAATCAAAACAAAATAGAATATCACAAAACCAAACCGTGTGGCTGCAGTTCACGCTTGCGTGCACTGCCTTGCCACTATAGTGATGTCGTACCCAAAAACTCAATACCGTGTGGCTGTAGTTCACGCCTGCGTGCACTGCCTTGCCACTACAGTAATGATGTACACAATCGGGCACAAGGTCAAACCCAAAATAAAAAGACGGGTTCAACACAGGTGAAATTCCAAAATCAATATGAAACTCAGGTGCAATAAAAATTGAATAGTGACATGCACAAACATAAGAACATGTAAGAGAAACATGTCGTAACTACAAAGCTAAGTCACTTACGAAATGCAGAGGTCAAGTCAGTGACTCAACACAACCGCGGCAGCAACAACAGTGCAGTAGTGCACAGAGAACTCCACAAGTCCAGTAAGATAACCAATATAACAAGCTAAATGTTCAAGCTACTGCACAATGCAAATGAAGACCAGTCCACAAGTATACCCAGTCACACGCATATATATATGATCGTGAGGCTTCAAAAATGCTTAAACCAAGTGTAGACTCATGCATGAATGAACACAACAGTTCAGAGACAAGCTCTAGTTCAAAACATGAGACATAGCAGTTCAAAATGCTCAAATGTACACATGACATCAAAAGGAGACCAGACTGGAAATGTGCAACAGCAAGTGTGTGTGCCTAAGGTGCATCATGTATGTACTGAAAACTGGGTAGTGCAACAAGTAAGGAGTGCATAATGGCATATGTATATGCACATGCAATCTGGTCAAAGCTGTTCTGGGTTGAACCCGATTACAAGACAATAAGTAAATCCAGTCCAATCATAACGCTACAAACTTCTATCAAAACAGTTCACCAGACCACAATCTGAAGCTAACAAAGTAGAAGTGAGGCAAAATGTAACTGCACTACCCATACTACAAGAAGTGGGCAGTTTATCAATTAGCAGGTGATACACGGCAGTGGACAAAAAGTGTAGAAGTTCAAAATGGCAAGTAACAGAAAATCAAGTGAAGACTATATAATGCAACATGAAGACTTTGCATCATGAAAGCGACTGTAAACTATCTCGAAGACAACTCAAGTAGAACAGATAAAACAAATGTGGTCGAGACAACCGAACTGGACTACGCTTATGCAACATGCTCAAAGATAAAAGAGTCAAGAAGAAATTGAAACAATACCGCAACACTACAGAATGCACAGTAAAGACTACCAATCTCGTATGGATAGTACAGCCAAGATCAAACATGAAATAATGACCAAATGCACATGGCAGTGGTTCGACATGGAGATACTGCAGAATGGAGGTGAAAGTAACAAAGATGGCAACATGAAACCGCACCTATACTTGGACCAGTGCACATGTAAACAGTAACACTGTAAAAACAAGTACAACACACAGCACCAAACCACAAAAAAAAATGCAAGCTACAGATCTAACTCGAGTACAATGGAAATGCACAACAAATTGCACCAAAGAGCAATGACTAGTATGATGTGACAATGCTAATTTGAACATGTATCAGAATGTATATGCAGTGTATAACAAAGTCAAGGCCGTAAGTGATCAAATGCCCAAGGATGTCAAAGTCAGGTGGCCTCAACACAAAATACCAACCAAATCGGTAATTAACAAGTACCGAATCAAATACAAGTATCAACCTTGAACAAGACATAACTGCCGAAGGTCATGCAACAGCAAGAAGAAGTCAAGTTCACTACAGACGACGGGTTTTTTTTTCAATTCAACTCAAATGCCGAGATAATATGAGGAACACAAAAACAACATCACATAAACGAAATCAACTGCAGTTCAAACCACGAAAGTCAAAATCATCACAACAGCGACATTACAAGCCGAAGTCAACTTCTCAGAATTAAAGTCAATGCCAAAATTAAACTCAATCAAGGGTTCAAAACCGAGTGAAGTGAAAACATCATAAAAATCATCAACATTCACACGAAATTATACTGCCGAAGCATGGTGTCGAATTAGATGTGAGTGTTGAACACTCACCTTTGTTAAACGAGGCAGCCGAGGGGAGACGAAGCCATGGTCCTCACGAAGACGTTCGAAAGCATCAACGTCGGCATCTTCAAATTTCGAAAAGCCCTAATCTATGAGTGACGAAGAGGAGGCCGCCATTATTTTCGTTTATTCGCGTTTGTTTTTAGGGCTAGTGAATGGGGGGAGGTCAGGTCGAACGAAAATGAAGATGGAGGAAGGGGGTTTATTTGCTTTGAGAATTAACACGGCCCAAAAAGAAAACGTGGACCACAATTTAATTTCGAAGCCCAAAATTCCTTTAAAAAAATTTATAAAAGAATTTAAATTCAAATTTAAAAACTTCAAATGGAAATTTGTGACAATATTAATCGTTTTATGTCGATTATAAATCGATGCGAAATACCGGGTTGCTACAGAATGTCGATGGCGTTGATGCCTACAGGGGAATTTGGGTTATGCTGTGACGACAGTGTAACTCGATGTCGCTGCGATCTACTGTGGACCATAGCGGAAATTGTGCGGAGGTGCGTGTCAATTGTCTACGTTTGATTTTACCGGGAAGGCAACGGAACATCGGTGGACTGCGATCTATGATCGAGTGGAGTAGAGAAGTTTCATTCTTTTGGCAGAAAAATTCGAGGGCCTGAAGCCTACAGTTACGTGGACTTTTGCTGTGATGGCAACGTAACCCAGGATGTAACTGTGATCTGTAGTGGGTTCCATGGCGTAATCGAGGGGCGTGGAGTGCCTAAAGTTATATATGGATTTTGCCGGGATAACAACGTAACCATCGGGTTAACTGCGACCATGGATGGGGGCGATGATTCCCAGATCATTCTCACCAAAGATATTCATCTATTTTCAAAAATGTTTTCTATATTTCACAATGTTTTCGAAAATATTTTCCAAGTATTTTCACTGGGTGTTGGAATTGGGTCTGCTAAGTACTTATAGATTTTCAGTCCTACGCCTGATCAACGTATGACCGAATTTCTCTGAGAACAAGGATGACAGGTTGAGACATCGAGTTATATAAAAAACTATTTTATAATATTATGTAGATTTTAAAAGTATTTTAAAAGTAATCAAAGGATAAATTATCTAATTTAAATATGAAATAAAAAATTCTGGGTTTGTTGCTTTTCAAGGACGAAAAGATTCAAAGGGGGAGGAATGTGATAACCCAAATTTTTACACATCTGTTAATTAGAAATTTATCAGGATTAATTTATTAAAACACCGATTTATAAATGAAATAGTAAATCTAATAATAAATATTTATATCTGGATAAATATTTATGTGATAATCTCCTAATTTATTTTTGCAAAATTATATTTTCAAATAAATAATAAGGAGTTGTTTATTATATATATATGGCAAATAAAGGTTTGGATTTGAAATTCAAACATCTTAGAGTAAATTGCTTCTGAAAAAAAACTCTATATTTTAAAAGCTAGTGTGCATGTATATGATTATTTATAAGTGTATGATTGGGTTCTTATTTAATTTTCTTTTAAGTTATATATATATAGATAAATAAACAATAATTAATGTAAAACCAAATTGACAATACAATATAAATATATAAAAAAATTAATACATTATAGTTACAAATATAAGCTAATTTTCTATGCCTTATAACATGTGTAAACAAATTATCTAATAATAATGAAAAGTGTAAGTTAATTCATACGAGTGTCTTAATCTTTAATTTTTCTTTTTGAAAAATGATAAAACTAAGTTATAGGAAACTCTCTACTTTGTCCTTCCATTTTCTTTTTGCATCCTCAAACTCAAAACAAAGAAAATATGGAAAAAAAATATCTAAGAAACCAAAATCATGTAACACTAAAATAAGAAATAAATGAAAGCAAACAACATCAAGCTTTACAATCTTCTCCAAGATTTCAAGCTGAAAACAAATTCAAGATCAAAACATCAATTAAATCAAATAAGCTTCAGTTTAGGTAAAGACAGTCCAGATTAAAGTACTTTTCCTTTGTCTCTGTTCTTTTAATCAGGTGAGTAAACTTGGAAAATCTGATATATATTGAACTAGAAGTGTGATGATCTTTTAAGTATGATCCGAATGATGTTGTGCGTGATTTTAAGTATATAAATGTGTGTAATATTCATATTCATGATTGGAACATGGAAAGTAAGTATCTTTTCAAACAAAAAACTGCAAGTAAACATATACTTTTTTAAACAATGGATTAAATCTGGATTCCACTTTGATGCATGTATGAAAATTGTGTTGTTAGCCTAGACATTTGGATTGAAAATGAATGCATATATGTATGTAAGTATTTAATGCCTCTGTATTGCCTGTGTATATGCAATATAGTCTCTGTTGTGATTATAGGCTTTTTATTTCTAAATAAATCCAATATCTTATTATTGAGTCACTGTTAGCTTCTGATTTGCAAATGAAAAATGATTGAAATCGTGAAACATCACTACTAAAAAATAATTCCAGGAATTTATATTTAATATTTGTCTCGAAATTTCATAAATAAAAGTAATATAATATATTTGGGTCAAAAACTTATAAACTCAATTTTAAGATTGGATTGCATGATTGAATTTGTAGTTGAAAATCATGAATTTTAATGTGTTTATCTCGATTTTTAGTTTGTTAATCATCGGGTTTTCTCGAGTTGAACAGTGGGACCATTTTGGGTGATTCCCATCAATTAACGGCGAATTGGGCGGCGTGTTTGGGCCAGAAGGTTGAGGAAGGAATGAGGATCCTCAGAAAAATGGGGCTTGAATTTTTAGATGGTCGGTGTGGCTATGCGATGACAAAGTAGGATTTTTGTTCCAGTTTTTTCATCGAGGTTTCAGCGTGGATTGCGAAATCGGGACTTGATCGGAGGTGATCGCGATAGGGGGATTAGGAACTGGAAGTCGAGGCAAAGCTTTGGTAAAGACGGCGAGGTACCTCGAGGCAAGGATCATCAGAGATAGGTGGATTCCCGGTGATGATGGGTTTCCAGGTTATGGATTTTGAGTGTTTTTGATTCACGATCGAATCGAGGTATTGGGGTGATCGTGTTTGGTTGTGCGGGTCACCAACGAAGTGTTGAGGTCGGCGTCGATGGTCGGAGTGCCGTTGGTCACTGGTGTATGTGCACACGTACACAGGCGTATCAGTGAGTGATGGATGAAGGTTGGGCTTGGATTTAAGCTCGTGAATGTTCGAATTTATCTCAAAGCAGGAGGGAATTGGGTTGTCCCGTATTTTGATCGGGTTTTTGTGATGAGCAGGTTTAAGTTTGTACAGGTAGTATTTAAGGTTTAAAAACAAAGAAATTTTGATTTTTGCAAATATTTCTAAGTTTTAAAAAACAAAGTAAAATAAGCTTTTACTTATGAAAATAATTTTTTTTAATGATAAATGTTAACAAGTTTTAAATATATTTAAGTAGATAAGTTTTAAAGCGATGGTATAAGTGGGTTTTCAAAATGGTTTTGTATTAAATAGTTCCCTACACAATTACTTAGTGTCATTAAAGAGTAATTAATCAAGATCTTAATGTAGGTAATTGAAGGGTTAATGCGTTAATGTAATTAATTAATCAAAGGTAAATTAATGTGATTAATTAAGAAATAATTAAGTAATTATGGATAATTACTTAAGTTGGGTAATTAAGAAATGATTAATTAATTCAAATGGTTGTAGTTAATTCATGATTACTTGAGTAGGATTAGGTGATTAGTTCTTCAGAAATTAATTTAATTTAAGTTAATTAAATTAATTATAGTGTGGATTAATAAGTCTTTCTTATGAATGATTAATTATATCCATTGTTTTGGATTATTTGATATCCATGATATGTGATTTGTGATGCTGTGTGAGACGATATGTTTGGTTGAACTGAGATAATATGGATTTTCTTTCCTTAATTAAATCACCCTGTGAATATGTTACTCTAAATACGAATTGAATGGGTTCACTTAAACTTGGGTTAATAATGACATTGGATTTGAAGAGACCGGGGTCCGGTATCAGAAAATACCTAAAACACTTCGAATAGTAATCTAAAATTCCTTATAAATTGGATATTTGAGATAAATCAGGCTGGAATGAAATAAGTTAAGTAAGCTGGACATTTAATCCTGAGAACTATTGTGTGAGATAAATGGTTGAAATTGATTGACTATAATTTGTAAGAACTCGTAAAAGGTACGAGTTACCCTGGTAATTCACATAAGTTATATGGCTTGGTATTTCATATTATACAGGTTTACTCACGCTGGTTTCCAGCCTGACCCGGGTGTTACTTTGATGTACTGCTCGGGTCAGACCGAGTATTACAGATTTCCAGGTTAGGACGTTCTGGAGCTCAGGAGGCGAGCTGGATGGCAAGAACGTATGGAGTGTATTCCACTGTGTATATTATTGTAGTTGTCTGGGACATGTTTATTTTAACTGTCCAATGTTATTGTAAATATTGTAACTCTGATGTAATGATGTAATTAATTAGTACCATTTTATCTTTGTATAACCGTTATTTTTTGTGATATTATATTTTAACCGCTACGAATATTAGAATCTGTGTTTTGTTTCTGTTTCTTCTTCTATCTCTTTCCTTCTTTTCCTAACTATCTAGAATTTTCGGGATAGAAAATTTCGGGTCGTTACACCTATAATGGTCTGGTAACTATTATTATAGGAAAACTAAACCAAATGTAAGCGATCCTCCTAAGATCACCAAAGTGTAATACATAAGCTCTTAATAAATCTTTGAGAATCTCTTTTTCTTCCCAACCATTTGAGGCTGAATGAAGTACTCATATTAAGTTTGGTACCCATTTCTTCCCGTAGACTTTCCATAATACACTAGTGAACAGTGCATCTTTGTCATTGACTATACCACTAGGAACTCCATGTAGTCTAACTATGTTCTTCAGGAACAACTTAGCTAAAACAGATGTCGTTCTGGTTGACTTAACTAAAATGAAATGGGCATTCTTATCAATCTTTCCACTATGACCCATATGCTTTCATTACCTTTATTTGACCTTGGCAACCCGTCTATAAAATGCATAGATGTCGAATCCCATATCCAAACTGGAACCTCTAAAGGTTTTTGTAACCCACTTTGTTTCTAATTTTTGGCCTTCACTTGTTGACAGTTTGCACACTGTCTAACCCACAAGCCACAATCCCTCTTCATGTCTTCCCAATAGAAGCTCCTCTTCATATCCTGATACATTTTAGTTCCTCCAAGATGAATCGTAATCTTGGATCAATGACACTCATCAAGAACTTCTTTCCTTAAGTCTCCATATTCAAAACAAATAACCATCCCTTCTTTCTCAACCATCTTCTCTGGTCAAGGCTAAAATCCTTTAAATCATCGATTTTGTTCCAAACTCCAGTCTTCTGACCCTTTCAGCTAATACAAGATCATCCTTTTGCTTAGAAGCAATTTTCTCAATCAACGCAGGTCAAACTTCTAAATAAGACAACATGGCAGTACCCTGACTAAAACTAGCAGCCAATCTTAACTGCACATCACAACTAACAAAATCTTCTAAATCTTTCTATTCGGCCAATATGACTAACACCATTCTGATGTTTCCTGCTAAGAACATCAGTGTCACGACCCGAAATTCAACGTTCGAAAATTGACATCAAATACCTCACTTGTACTCGACCGTCAATGATTCAAACATTGAACTCCAAACGGATGGAGCTTATAACAACATTAGATGAATAAAACAGCGGAAATAAAATGAATATCATGCATCACATCACACATACAACGTCATAATAATATCTGTTACAACATCAGAGTACATAATACATGAATCACAACTCCAAATAGAATGTCATAATAGAACAACAAGAGATAACATGCCAAAAGTCCCCAAGAAGATGGAGAATGATAGTGAACTCCAAGAACTAAGCACCTCGAGATCCAAAAGCTTCCAAATTTTCTCAAAGTTATGAGCCTCCAAAAACCGGATAATCTCCAAACCAAAATACTCCAAAATATAGCTAGAGCCAAAATACGAAAAACCTGCTAATAGGCTGCCCGTGTAGAAATAGTGGGCACCCAGAGTTTAGAAAGGAAACAATAAACTCCGGGTCAGTCATGGGACTGGTATGAGTAACAAAGGTAGTTGCTTTTAAATAGAACAGATTTATACAAGAGAAATCAGTATGCTTTTGAAAAATGAAACTACCATAAGACTACCCACCACACATAATGCAATCGCAGAATTAGAGGAGATTTCTTCTTATAATAGTCAAATATGCTTGACACGGGAAAATTCTTTGATATTTTTATTAGTGCATAGTGTAGAAAACCATTTCGAAAGTATAATATCAATCCTAGCCAGCATAGACATTCTGAACTGAGACGACCCGACTTTCTACTCCCGGAAAATCGCATCATCAATTAAGAAAGAAAGGGATAGAAGAAGAAAAGAAAGAAGAGAAAGAAGAAAAAACACAAGAATATCAACAGTGGAACGTATAAATTATATTAATAACATAAGTATTTACATAATATACAATACCTATCAGAGATACACAGCATACATATCACATATGCTAGACAGTTATAAACACCTGTCTAGTATTTACAACTCAATACAATCACAACACAGAGAACACACAGCGGAACTATATATCTATAGCGCAGAAGCCTCCTGCTCCATTGCTCCTCCAATATTCGTCAAAGCTAACCTGAATCCCTTGGCTACTCGTAAAAATTTGAGTACCCAAGAGTTTAAGAAAACAAAGATAAACTCCGGGTCAGACATGGGTCTGGTGTGAGTAACATGTTAAGGTTGGTTAACTTTTAGAAACCCTTTTGAAAGAAAAGTATCACGTAAGACTTCCCACACATAAACATGGAAAAGTTTTTACCTTGCACTAACCAAAACATTTGATAGGAAATCCGATGATATTATAATAGTGTCTAGGGTTTTCAAGTAAATAAGAAATAGCCGAAGTTGTTACATTTATTAAATTCCAGCTACTAGCCACAAAAGTGGGTAATACAATCAAAACCGTTGGCACTTATTGGATTTTGGATTCCGTACAATGACAGGGCTACTGGGGTACCGTCCGTCACAGTACGTGGCCTAGATCACCGTACCGAGGAGTACTCCCACTCCCCTGCAACACAAGGCCGGAACCATTCCTTACTGAACAGTTCCGAACAAGACAACCCTGCAGTTGTTTGCAACCAACTGCCCACACAGCCGAATATAAAAGGGACTTCTAGACAGGGATCAATCTCGCTCTCCAGTGGGAGCTACCCACGAAGCCTTGCTGCACCTCCCCTATTTTAGCCATTCCCGGTTGATGAGGCTTGAGGCTACGATTACCTTTATAGGACATAACACTTAGAATGCTCATCGTCCACCCGACGATGTTCTGAAAGCATTCAATCCATACAAGTTCGTTCTGGGCTCGAACGAAAGCGAAGGCATTATCTCGTTACACTCATTTTGGAATCACCCTCAGAGTTAACGACAATAACCCTTGCACTCTGAATCTTCATCTCGAACCTATAAGTACTATTCCGTCAAACTCATTACGGAATCACCCACAGAGTTATACTGACTCATAGTCCTTACACCTCGAGTCTTCACTCTTCACCTAAGGTTCACGACCTATCGTCAATTTGGATCGATGTGGTTTTCGGATATCCAAATATGGAAACCCGATCCCGGTCTCATCGAAATCCAAAGCGTGTCTTTTAGGTCCAAGTTGTTTTAAAGTTTAAAACAATTTGATTCAATATTATCTATATTACACATAGATAGATAATTCACAACATCATAATAGATAATCTATATTAACATCACAACAGATAATCCATATTATCATTCCAAACAGATAATTCATATCATCAACTCAATGCAACCATAGCATCCAAATCACACAACATCGGATATCTCATATCTGAGATCTCAACCATTCAGGGTAATAAATATCATAAGCAATGACTTATTAAATTATCATTATATAATTAATTTAAAATGAATTAAATTAGTTAATTCATCCTTAATTAATTTAAAATGAATTAAATTAATTACTCATCCATATAAATCTTGCTTACACATCAATTAATTATAAATCAATTAATTAATTACTCTTAACAAGCTACCCTAATAAATCATCTTGATTAACTACCCTTTAATTACATTCAAGTAATTAACCTCTAATTAATTTCATAAATTAATTATCCCAAACCAGATTCAGCAATTAACCTGTAATTACTTTATTAATTAATTAATTAATTAATTACATTAATCCTTAATTAATTACATTAACTAATACCTTCATTGATTAATTGTTCTTAATTAATCAATTCTTAATTACATCATTAATTATATAAATTAATGATCTCAAATTATTTTATAACTACTCTATTAAATTAATTATCAATTATCACTATTGATTAATCATTCTTGATTAATCACAATAAGTAATTACATTAAATTAATTACATCTCTCAATCATTCTCAAATAACCTGAATTATCAAAACCTAAATTAATTACACTAAGTAACTAATTATTAATTACTTACTTAAGTAATTATTCAATCATACAAATTACATATTTAATTACACAAAGTAATTGATTTCCAAAACTCCTTCATTATTCAAGTATTCTTTAATTAAATTACATCAAGTAATTTATCTTCTTAATTACTTCACTAAGTAATTATTTATTTTTAATTACATTTGTAATTACTTTCAATCAACCAGTGATTAATTTAAATTAATTAAACTAAATTAATTAACTTAATTAATCAGCAACTTAATTAATTACAACTTAGTAATTAATTTCCTTAATTACTTTCATTAAGTAATTATACTTAAATAATTCTGAAATGATTATTTTTAAATTAATTAATACAATTAATTATTAAAATTAATTACATTAATTAATTATTAAATAATCCTATGTTAATGACTTCATTGACCATTAACAAATCTTTAATTACTTTTCCAAAGTAATTAATTGAATTAATCAATATTAATTCTTTAATTTATTTAAAGAAACTCATTAATTTATTTCTAATTATTAAATTAATCAAGTGATAATTAAAAACTTAATTAACTATTAATTACTTGATTAATAATTCAATTCATTAATCAAATCTTATTTAATTAATTTCTAAATCACACTTTAATCAAGTTTAATTAACTTACTTAATCCTTTTAATTAATTAAATAAAATACTTAATTAGTTAATTATTTAACCTAATTACTAATTAATTAAATTAGTTAATTACAAAACTTAATTACCTAGATTAATTAATAAATCATTAAGTTCAAATCAACTTAATGATAATCATTTATCTCATTAATGATTTAATTATCATTATCAAAGTAATTTAAAAACGAATAACTTTTAAATTTACTAAATTCCATCTAAATTAAAATTAAAATGAAATCAAATTTAAACTTTAAACAAGATTTTAAGTATTTAAAAACTTTTTAGTTTTCATATTAAAGAATCACTTATTTCTCAAAGAAATTTTTAAAAGAATAGTTTAACTTAGCCCATATTCAATTTAAACAAATTTAAAATGCCTTAAATAATTCAAGTGATATTGAACATATAAATTCAAATCTCATTTAATTTACAACCCAAAATTTAAACTATGCTTTCAGATTTAGATTCAGAGATTTAAAATTTAAAACCCTGTTTTAAATTTCATATGTTATAAAATTCTAAAAATATTCACTTGACCATAACATTTGGACTTGTAACTTGTTTTTATTTGAGACTTACATATTCAACTTCAAATTTGGATTCAGGTTTAAAACTCAGATATAACTTAGAAATTCAAATCTTGTGTTTAAAACCTTATTTCAGATTTAAAAATCACTAATATAAAAACTGTGCAGGTTTAATTATTTTATTAAATACTTTATTTTATTACTGCAATTTTATTCAAAATATGGAATTCAAACCTATTTGAATTCACAGTTAAATCTTACTTAAAGTTTAAATTTAAACTTGCCTTACTATTTTTGTAAAGACCCGTAAATCCGTACTTCTTGAATAGACACTAATCTCCATTGATTAATTCAAGATGAACGAAAATACGAACCCTTAGGGGTTTAAGAAAAATTTAGGAAAAGAAAAAGAGAGAAGAAGAGAGAAAAAGATAGAAAATAGGGAGGAGAGAAAATAGAAATTTTTAAAATAGAAGAAAAAGAGAATAGAGAACATAGAAAATAGAATAGAACAGAAAACAACAGAATCACATCAGAATCTCACAATTCGCAGCGGAATAACATATAATAACAAATGAATAATCTTTAAACAAAGAAATATATCAGTTATTACATTTTATACATTTCATTTCATTACATCATATCATCAGAGTACACAACAACAAACATCAAACAGTGCAGCGGAAAAAGTATAAAAGTACTATATAAACTAGTAATACGCCATGCCATCCAGCTTGCCTCCAGCAACTCCAGAATATCCAGAATATCCTGATAAACCTAACTCTTGACTGCCCGTGTGAAAATTTGTAGGCACCCAGAGTTTAGGAAGGAAAACAATAAACTCCGAGTCAGTCATGTGACTGGTGTGAGAACTCAAAACAGTTTATTTATCTTTAAAATCAAATAGAGGAATATTTTTAAAGTCAATTCGCAATGCTTTTAAAAATGAGACTACCATAAGGCCTCCCGCACACACACACAATGCAAAAGCAGAATCGGAGGAGATTTCTCTTTATGATAGTCAAAGATGCTTGATACGCATTTAAAATAACATTTGATATTAATACTAGTGCATAGTGTAGGAAAAATTTATTTCGAAAGTAGAATATAAATCTTAGCCAACATACGACCATTATCGTATGCCTACTATAGCTAACTATGTTCAATAGCAGGTTACCGCCACATTCCATAGCAGGTTATACAACTAAAACCGTACAAGTCTCGTATTGTTTCTTTGGATTTCCAACGAATGATCGGGCCAAGGAACTTCCCATTGCCACATGAGAATGCCTCTGGATGGACATCCCCGAGAACCAAACCGGATCTCTACCAACACAAGGCCGGGTTACCCCTAGCTGAGTAACAACTGACCGAATATGCCATCCCCCGGTCCTTTGGGGCCTTTTACCGAGCGCTCGTAATCAATTCACACAATCATAACAAAGTGTTTTCAACATGAGTAAGTATCTGGGCTCCATACTATGACACCACCCTTTTCCAGAAGGAAATGCACACATCCTAAAGGGCGCTACCCCTCATAACCTTGCCGCATCTTTCCTGTTTTGACCATTCACGGGGTGTGAGGCTCGACGAAGTCACGTCCTCAAAAACATACTTTATACAAAAGCCATGCTTTGGGTCACAAATGATCATAGAGATGATCACAAAGATAGACGATCAAATAAACGATCCTATCACAAATAATCAACACAATGATCATTTCAGCATCACTCAGCATGTCACAATACCAAATTGGGAATATATCGCTGATAACCTTCAACTACATAACCTCTGGGCTCGTACGTCTCAGAGAAGGGTGTTAAGCTAAAAGAATAAATTCTCCGCCACCAACAGAAATATATTTGAAAGAAATCGGCTTTATATCTCAACTTGTAATGTCAGACATACAATCCATACAAGTCTGTTCCGGGCTCGAACAAAACCGAAGGCACTTATTACGAAGCCCTTGCAATCCGGGTATTCACAATCCCGATCGAATTTTCCATCACTTAAGGAATCTCTATACCAGGAGCTACCCAGTGCAGAGACAATCGATAGGTCATCCTATCGCTTTCACAAATACTCGGTCTTCAACACCGATCTTCAATGCAATTCACAACGACGTATCACATATTCGGAATGGGTTATACGACCCCATGGTCCTTTCCCGGTTAACCCGAATAGTGAGCGCTTATTCAAAAATAAGTGTGACATTCACATTCAAACAAATCACATCAATTTCCCATTCAAAGGGAAATATTGATAGTCGGCTATTGAACTATCAATTGATATGCACACATCACCAGTTTCCAAATAATTTTCCAAATTATTTATCTTCCAAAATATCTTTACAAGATATAAAATTTCACACTTCAAAAATAAATCAATATTTATTTTTAAACAAATTCTTCTTTTCATTTATAAATTCCATAATGAATTTATATTCCAAAATACCCATGCATATACGATTTCAATTATTCATTTCAATTTATCTTCAAAAAAATAAATTCTAATTATTCACTTCATATTGGAAAACATTTCCATACTTATTAAATAAGTAATTCACGAATTTTATTTATTTTCAACACTTAGAAAATATTCACTATACTTCAATCGAAATTAAGTATATATTTCATTCTTTAAGGAAATCATTCTCTTAAACATATTTATTTGGGCCAAAACGAATGTTGCGTAAAACATCGTTACGACAACCCAAAATCACTAGTATAGGGATTCGAAATTAAAATAGATATATAAATACCAATACTATACAAAACATTTCTTTTCGGAAATCATTTACTATAACAATAGTGTTATAGTCCACTATTTCCTTTTATTTCTCGAAAACGTCTATTTCAACAATAGATGTTGAAATCTATGGTTTCGAATCTCAACACATTTTAAAACATCGTTAGATCATTTTAATTCTATTTCAAATATCACATTCAAAACAATTTCTTTAACATATTATTCACTATTCAAAAACGTGAATATTCTACGTTAACCAATTTCATCCTTTATTCGTTTTATTTCTAAGGATTATTCACAGTTCAAAAACGTGAATATAACTCCATTAATAAGTTTCAACAGTTTACTTATCAAAATAAGTCATTTGCGGATTTATAAAACAACGTTTATAAATTCCATTTCTAATTATTTTATAACAACTTCCTTTTATAAATTTTCTTTATTAACCTATTCGATTTATAACTCAATTATAAAACAAAGGTTCATATTATAAGTGAAATACTTATAATTTATTCGTTTGCAAAATCGTTCCTTTGAACTTCATAATTATAAATCTTATAATTTATAAGATTCAATTATTCATCCAAATATATTCTTTAATAACTTCACAAAATTTATAAATCTTACTATTTATAAATTTCACTTATAACTTCATCATTTATAACTTTATAAATTCCATTCACTTATGCAATCCATTTGCACTTCATTCAAACACTTATAAAAACTCGTTTTATAATGTCAATATTTCAATTTATAAATATCCATTTATAAATCTCTTAATATAAATCAATTTATATTATTCTTTTAAAACGTCTTTAATCTCCTTTATTATTTCACCATTTTGATTCATAAAATAATCAAATTTCATAAATCCTATATTTAAACTTTTCACAATAAATTCTAAAATCCCGATTAAACTATTTTATAAAATCATTAGCATTATATTCTCAAAAATCAGTTTTTTCCTATATTTTCCCAAAAATCATAATTTTTATAACTTTAAAAATTATAACGTTTATTTATTTAAAATAGACCAATTCAAAAATTATTTTATAAAATGTATACTTTTCAAAAATCACTTTAAACATCATTTTAAAGTTTCAAAATTTGGTCCAATGATGCTACACACCAAATAGTCAATCACGACGACAACGATATCATATATCGATATGATAATCCATCAAATATCAAAATATCTGAAATCAAATAAAAACTGTTGAGGAATCCAGTTGGATCCCTCCAACCTGTTTTCCTGCATCCACAAACATTAGCACAATACCAATTTCGCTCCAGTACGAAATTATCGCGGTATATGTTTTTATTAAATATTATCCGCTTAATAGACGGCGCAATAGGGTCTCATCCGCTAAACAAATAAATGTGGGAAATCAATAACTCCAATATATACATATGCCAATATATATATTGCTATTATATATAATACCAATTTCACTGTTTATGAAATATTCGCTGTATATGTTTTTATTAAATAACATCCGCTTACTAACGGCGTATAATGTCTATTTTAACAATCAATAGATATCAATCATCATTCAAACATGCATTCAAATATTTTAAATCTAACTATTTAAAATAAAATCGAAACTGATTCGATTGAGTGAGAAGTTCTCACCTTGGTTTCATTTTCCGTTTTAGCGATTTATTTCGAATAAAATTAAACGGACGTTTAATTTTACCCAAAATTCTCACTAACTCCAAACGACTCCAAACCAACTCCATCGCGTAGTGCTCGTCCATACGATTCCAACGCAACTGAGTTTGCATTTTTTCGACCTCGTATGAAAAAGTTACGAATTTTTAAAGATTCACGAATTTATATTAACAAATTACAACAAACTTATAATTTTTAAACCCACATCCATTTCAGGCCATTAGATCCTTCATCATGCAAATCTGGCCGTGCCTTGCATCTTCCCCACCATCACGTACAGGCCGCACCACCCAACCCATCAACAAGCAACTAGGGTTTTGATTTGCACCATCAATACTCAACTAAACCTCATCAAACCACTGCCATGTCGAAGCCCTTCGCGAGAGCTACCTCCACCACCAACCACCTGAAGCTCGGCCCCCCCATTCTCCTCGTTTTGCGTGCGCAGGCCGGCCACTTCATGGTCATTTTCGCGTTGATTCGTGAAGCTATTCGCGATCTTGACCGTTGATATTAAAGATCGTGTTGTGCTCTACAATTCTCTAGTTGAAACCTAAGGCTAATTGTCGACGGATTTGGAGATTTGGAGGGATGAACGAGACAAATTTCTGGCCATTCATGGGAAGAACGGCGGCTAGGTTTAGATTAGGGTTAGGTTTTATTTTTTCTAAATTTATGAAAGCTCATGTCTATTTATAGAAGAAAATCGAACACTATTCATTCGGAAATTCCGAACTCCGATTTACGCGCCGAAACCAGCGTTTCTAGGGTTTACCCCGCGTTTCGGACACAATGGAACAGGTTTCGAAAGCTAATTCGGACATCTGTGCGAGTTATGGCAACAAACGTTCAATTTAAATTAAACCGATTTAAATCGATTTCTAGGCGTTTTAATTTGTACCGGACAAACGGTAAATCCAATTGACACGAAATTTGAAACCTTACAATAATATCACATTACGGATCCGATGAAACTAGTTTCGTCGAAATCCGAGACTTTTTGAAAAATGGCTATTTTCACTCGCCAAATTTAAATTAAAAATAAATCGATGCGTTTCGAGCTGCCACGATCAAACGATAGCTCCGATTGACACGAAAATTGAAATCCGGTAATAACTAACTATTGCGGATCCAATGGAACTGGTTTCGTTCAATTCTGAGACTGCTCAAAAATTGGCTATTTTCACTAGTCGATTAAATATTAAAATATTCAATTTTCACAAATTAACTTTTAATTCGATTTTAAAAGTTCTAAAATATCATTCTAACTCCAATATGATAAAATAAAATTTTACAAATCATTTTCAATCATATTTAACTCAATTTTCAATTATTTCCATAATTTAACACATTAAATTATCGATTTAACAATTCAATTAAATCCAAAAATTCAAATTAAAATTTATTCGACTTATAAATTCACTTATTAATATTTAAAATTAATTAAATATTCAAATTTTAATTAATAAAAATCCTGGGTCGTTACAATCTTTCCCACTTAAAAGAATTTCGTCCTCGAAATTATTAAGTAAGAAAAGTTACAGAATTTATTAACTTTCCATAAAATCCATAGTTAAACTTCTTACAATACTTTACTAAGTTTTCAAATCATACTTAGTTATCTTTTCAAAAACAATTACTATTGTTTAACTTTCAATTCCAAAATCAAAGTTAAAGTTTTCAAAACTTTGCAATTTTCTCAAATTTTTTTCTAACGCCTTAAATTTTCGGAAAAATTCGCCATAGTCTCCTTTGCGCGGCTCGATCCGAAAAAAAAATGACAGTATATATATCACAAATATACATCTCATCAAGTGATGAGGCATCCCGAAGCGAAAAAATTATAAAAGTACGGTATGTAATCCGAGATATGTACCTTATATTTTATTAGCGAGCATATACGGCTAATAGCGCGAAAGCGAGCTCCAAATGCGAAGCAAACGCGATCCGCACCTACTACTCACTCAACAAACAACATGAGAATCATGTATATAGACAACAGTATCAATATACAACATATAGCAACATAATAACTATATATGTCAACATAGCAATTGAAACAAACAACTAATGCAATATATTCAACCATCAACCAACTAACATCCATAACCAAATCAATATTCATTCATATTCTCATTTATATACAATGAAATGGTTTTCAATATCAAATCACATTTGATTCATTAACAGTGGATGTTTACTAACATTCATTTTCAATTAGTTTATGTTCACTAATTCATATTCCAGTTGGTTCACTTCCAAATCAAATTCAATTCTATTCAAGATTCACTTAACTTCAAATTGGATTCCAATTACTTTAGCTTTCAATTTCATTAATACTTAATGAATTATATACAATCAATCTAACAATCATATAACAACCAATGTATATTAACTATAACCAAATTCCTTTGCTTATCAATTGGTTTAATTAAATTGATTTTCATTCAATCATTCAACTTCTACTAACATTAGATTTTAATGAATTAACACTTATATTCATTTTTCCATATCAACTTAAATTTACATTTAATTGATTTACATTCAATCCAATTCAAATTTCTAAAGTTGAATTTCATTTCTTTATTACAACTCATATTCATAAATATATTCATATAGTTTCATTTCTTATATATATAAGTTTATTTCACAATTGCAATCACTTTAATTATAATTCAATTCTTATAATTCTTTTTACTTATACAATTATTCTTTTATTTAGATTATTCAAACAACTAAACAATCAACTTATACACTTTAATAATTCTGAAAAAAAATTATTCCTTTATATACAAAAATAAAATCAAGGTAAAATTATTTCATTTACCCATTCTAAAACAATACTGTGTCGAATTGTTCTATTCAAGTGTTTAGAAACCCCTTCGGCATAGTCTTGCGGACCACGCTGACGAAAGTTCATATGCCACTCAATAAACCAACCATCACAATATAAAACAATTTTATATATTCACTATCAAATACGCTCTCATAGATATTATTACACTCAAACTCATTCTAGAGTACTACTGACTCTATCTCTAATGAGTAATACCCAACAGAACCATGGTTGTCGCTTAACCATAAGCTCCGATACCAACTGTAAAGACCCGTAAATCCGTACTCCTTGAATAGACACTAATCTCCATTGATTAATTCAAGATAAACGAAAATACGAACCCTTAGGGGTTTAAGAAAAATTTAGGAAAAGAAAAGGAGAGAAGAAGAGAGAAAAAGATAGAAAATAGGGAGGAGAGAAAATAGAAATTTTTAAAATAGAAGAAAAAGAGAATAGAGAACATAGAAAATAGAATAGAACAGAAAACAACAGAATCACATCAGAATCTCACAATTCGCAGCGGAATAACATATAATAACAAATGAATAATCTTTAAACAAAGAACTATATCAGTTATTACATTTTATACATTTCATTTCATTACATCATATCATCAGAGTACACAACAACAAACATCAAACAGTGCAGCGGAAAAAGTATAAAAGTGCTATATAAACTAGTAATACGCCATGCCATCCAGCTTGCCTGCAGCAACTCCAGAATATCCAGAATATCCTGATAAACCTAACTCTTGACTGCCCGTGTGAAAATTTGTGGGCACCCAGAGTTTAGGAAGGAAAACAATAAACTCCGAGTCAGTCATGTGACTGGTGTGAGAACTCAAAACAGTTTATTTATCTTTAAAATCAAATAGAGGAATATTTTTAAAGTCAATTCGCAATGCTTTTAAAAATGAGACTACCATAAGGCCTCCCGCACACACACACAATGCAAACGCAGAATCGGAGGAGATTTCTCCTTATGATAGTCAAAGATGCTTGATACGCATTTAAAATAACATTTGATATTATTACTAGTGCATAGTGTAGGAAAAATTTATTTCGAAAGTAGAATATAAGTCTTAGCCAACATACGACCATTATCATATGCCTACTATAGCTAACTATGTTCAATAGCAGGTTACCGCCACATTCCATAGCAGGTTATACAACTAAAACCGTACAAGTCTCGTATTGTTTCTTTGGATTTCCAACGAATGATCAGGCCAAGGAACTTCCCATTGCCACATGAGAATGCCTCTGGATGGACATCCCCGAGAACCAAACCGGATCTCTACCAACACAAGGCCGGGTTACCCCTAACTGAGTAACAACTGACCGAATATGCCATCCCCCGGTCCTTTGGGACCTTTTACCGAGCGCTCGTAATCAATTCACACAATCATAACAAAGTGTTTTCAACATGAGTAAGTATCTAGGCTCCATACCATGACACCACCCTTTTCCAGAAGGAAATGCACACATCCTAAAGGGCGCTACCCCTCATAACCTTGCCGCATCTTTCCTGTTTTGACCATTCACGGGGTGTGAGGCTCGACGAAGTCACGTCCTCAAAAACATACTTTATACAAAAGCCATGCTTTGGGTCACAAATGATCATAGAGATGATCACAAAGATAGACGATCAAATAAACGATCCTATCACAAATAATCAACACAATGATCATTTCAGCATCACTCAGCATGTCACATTACCAAATTGGGAATATATCGCTGATAACCTTCAACTACATAACCTCTGGGCTCGTACGTCTCAGAGAAGGGTGTTAAGCTAAAAGAATAAATTCTCCGCCACCAACAGAAATATATTTGAAAGAAATCGGCTTTATATCTCAACTTGTAATGTCAGACATACAATCCATACAAGTCTGTTCCGGGCTCGAACAAAACCGAAGGCACTTCTTACGAAGCCCTTGCAATCCGGGTATTCACAATCCCGATCGAATTTCCCATCACTTAAGGAATCTCTATACCAGGAGCTACCCAGTGCAGAGACAATCGATATGTCATCCTATCGCTTTCACAAATACTCGGTCTTCAACACCGATCTTCAATGCAATTCACAACGACGTATGACATATTCGGAATGGGTTATACGACCCCATGGTCCTTTCCCGGTTAACCCGAATAGTGAGCGCTTATTCAAAAATAAGTGTGACATTCACATTCAAACAAATCACATCAATTTCCCATTCAAAGGGAAATATTGATAGTCGGCTATTGAACTATCAATTGATATGCACACATCACCAGTTTCCAAATAATTTTCCAAATTATTTATCTTCCAAAATATCTTTACAAGATATAAAATTTCACACTTCAAAAATAAATCAATATTTATTTTTAAACAAATTCTTCTTTTCATTTATAAATTCCATAATGAATTTATATTCCAAAATACCCATGCATATACGATTTCAATTATTCCAATTTATCTTCAAAAAAATAAATTCTAATTATTCACTTCATATTGGAAAACATTTCCATACTTATTAAATAAGTAATTCACGAATTTTATTTATTTTCAACACTTAGAAAATATTCACTATACTTCAATCGAAATTAAGTATATATTTCATTCTTTAAGGAAATCATTCTCTTAAACATATTTATTTGGGCCAAAACGAATGTTGCGTAAAACATCGTTACGACAACCCAAAATCACTAGTATAGGGATTCGAAATTAAAATAGATATATAAATCCCAATACTATACAAAACATTTCCTTTCGGAAATCATTTACTATAACAACAGTGTTATAGTCCACTTTTTCCTTTTATTTCTCGAAAACGTCTATTTCAACAATAGATGTTGAAATCTATGGTTTCGAATCTCAACACATTTTAAAACATCGTTAGATCATTTTAATTCTATTTCAAATATCACATTCAAAACAATTTCTTTAACATATTATTCACTATTCAAAAACGTGAATATTCTACGTTAACCAATTTCATCCTTTATTCATTTTATTTCTAAGGATTATTCACAGTTCAAAAACGTGAATATAACTCCATTAATAAGTTTCAACAGTTTACTTATCAAAATAAGTCATTTGCGGATTTATAAAACAACGTTTATAAATTCCATTTCTAATTATTTTATAACAACTTCCTTTTATAATTTTTCTTTATTAACCTATTCGATTTATAACTCGATTATAAAACAAAGGTTCATATTATAAGTGAAATACTTATAATTTATTCGTTTGCAAAATCGTTCCTTTGAACTTCATAATTATAAATCTTATAACTTATAAGATTCAATTATTCATCCAAATATATTCTTTAATAACTTCACAAAATTTATAAATCTTACTATTTATAAATTTCACTTATAACTTCATCATTTATAATTTTATAAATTCCATTCACTTATGCAATCCATTTGCACTTCATTCAAACACTTATAAAAACTCGTTTTATAATGTCAATATTTCAATTTATAAATATCCATTTATAAATCTCTTAATATAAATCAATTTATATTATTCTTTTAAAACGTCTTTAATCTCCTTTATTATTTCACCATTTTGATTCATAAAATAATCAA
Source organism: Allium cepa (assembly GCA_030765085.1). NCBI lineage: Eukaryota > Viridiplantae > Streptophyta > Magnoliopsida > Asparagales > Amaryllidaceae > Allium > Allium cepa. The sequence continues at coordinate 457,468,084 of CM060944.1, forward strand.
ATTTCATAAATCCTATATTTAAACTTTTCACAATAAATTCTAAAATCTCGATTAAACTATTTTATAAAATCATTAGCATTATATTCTCAAAAATCAGTTTTTTCCTATATTTTCCCAAAAATCATAATTTTTATAACTTTAAAAATTATAACGTTTATTTATTTAAAATAGATCAATTCAAAAATTATTTTATAAAACGTATACTTTTCAAAAATCACTTTAAACATCATTTTAAAGTTTCAAAATTTGGTCCAATGATGCTACACACCAAATAGTCAATCACGACGACAACGATATCATATATCGATATGATAATCCATCAAATATCAAAATATCTGAAATCAAATAAAAACTGTTGAGGAATCCAGTTGGATCCCTCCAACCTGTTTTCCTGCATCCACAAACATTAGCACAATACCAATTTCGCTCCAGTACGAAATTATCGCGGTATATGTTTTTATTTAATATTATCCGCTTAATAGACGGCGCAATAGGGTCTCATCCGCTAAACAAATAAATGCGGGAAATCAATAACTCCAATATATACATATGCCAATATATATATATTGCTATTATATATAATACCAATTTCACTGTTTATGAAATATTCGCGGTATATGTTTTTATTAAATAACATCCGCTTACTAACGGCGTATAATGTCTATTTTAACAATCAATAGATATCAATCATCATTCAAACATGCATTCAAATATTTTAAATCTAACTATTTAAAATAAAATCGAAACTGATTCGATTGAGTGAGAAGTTCTCACCTTGGTTTCATTTTCCGTTTTAGCGATTTATTTCGAATAAAATTAAACGGACGTTTAATTTTACCCAAAATTCTCACTAACTCCAAACGACTCCAAACCAACTCCATCGCGTAGTGATCGTCCATACGATTCCAACGCAACTGAGTTTGCATTTTTTCGACCTCGTATGAAAAAGTTACGAATTTTTAAAGATTCACGAATTTATATTAACAAATTACAACAAACTTATAATTTTTAAACCCACATCCATTTCAGGCCATTAGATCCTTCATCATGCAAATCTGGCCGTGCCTTGCATCTTCCCCACCATCACGTACAGGCCGCACCACCCAACCCATCAACAAGCAACTAGGGTTTTGATTTGCACCATCAATACTCAACTAAACCTCATCAAACCACTGCCATGTCGAAGCCCTTTGCGAGAGCTACCTCCACCACCAACCACCTGAAGCTCGGCCCCCCATTCTCCTCGTTTTGCGTGCGCAGGCCGGCCACTTCATGGTCATTTTCCCGTTGATTCGTGAAGCTATTCGCGATCTTGACCGTTGATATTAAAGATCGTGTTGTGCTCTACAATTCTCTAGTTGAAACCTAAGGCTAATTGTCGACGGATTTGGAGATTTGGAGGGATGAACGAGACAAATTTCTGGCCATTCATGGGAAGAACGGCGGCTAGGTTTAGATTAGGGTTAGGTTTTATTTTTTCTAAATTTATGAAAGCTCATGTCTATTTATAGAAGAAAATCGAACACTATTCATCCGGAAATTCCGAACTCCGATTTACGCGCCGAAACCAGCGTTTCTAGGGTTTACCTCGCGTTCCAGACACAATGGAACAGGTTTCGAAAGCTAATTCGGACATCTGTGCGAGTTATGGCAACAAACGTTCAATTTAAATTAAACCGATTTAAATCGATTTCTAGGCGTTTTAATTTGTACCGGACAAACGGTAAATCCAATTGACACGAAATTTGAAACCTTACAATAATATCACATTACGGATCCGATGAAACTGGTTTCGTCGAAATCCGAGACTTTTTGAAAAATGGCTATTTTCACTCGCCAAATTTAAATTAAAAATAAATCGATGCGTTTCGAGCTGCCACGATCAAACGATAGCTCCGATTGACACGAAAATTGAAATCCGGTAATAACTAACTATTACGGATCCAATGGAACTGGTTTCGTTCAATTCTGAGACTGTTCAAAAATTGGCTATTTTCACTAGTCGATTAAATATTAAAATATTCAATTTTCACAAATTAACTTTTAATTCGATTTTAAAAGTTCTAAAATATCATTCTAACTCCAATATGATAAAATAAAATTTTACAAATCATTTTCAATCATATTTAACTCAATTTTCAATTATTTCCATAATTTAACACATTAAATTATCGATTTAACAATTCAATTAAATCCAAAAATTCAAATTAAAATTTATTCGACTTATAAATTCACTTATTAATATTTAAAATTAATTAAATATTCAAATTTTAATTAATAAAAATCCTGGGTCGTTACAATTTTTTTTTAAATTTAGCTTTAAAATTCAAAAACCTGAAACTGCTCAGGCTACAAAAAACAAAACACTGTAACCAAAAATACCCGAGTCAAAAGCTATGTTACTTCGAGTCATCTTTACTTCTACTTCGGGAAAAAATTGAAATTACCCGAGCACCACCTCTCTACCATATTCCAGAAACCAAAACACCTCCAAGTGACCACTATGCACATGCACAAAATCCTTGGGCAAATTCCGATCATCAGTGATGATCATTTCCATCCTCCATCTACCCCTAAATCCAACATGATCACCCAAAACATCACCAATCTCCAAATATCCAAAATCAAACAGAACAGCCCCCTTTTTCCCAAAACCTAGAACACAACATTTCCCACAACTCCAAACCTGGCAACGATGAATTTACCTTCCTCCGACCAGCGATGAAGTTGAAACTCCAGCCACTTCTTTGTCAGGGACCCATCTACCTTTCCACAAAACAGGTCGACACTCGAACAACTAATAAGTCAGGAAGATCAAATTTCTTAATTTGTTAAAAACTTAGGTATTACAGAACAAATTTTCCATCGCTGATTCTATATTAATTTGATCACTGTAAAACTATTTTTCCCTGATTCTCTGATCTACCATCTACCATCATACAAGAACATGAATCCCCAAATTCATCCGAATCAACAGAAACACACCAAAAACCCAATTTTGGGTCTAAACAGTAATGCACAGTCAAGCCCATTTAAAATTTACGATTTTACATTTAAAAATCATGAATTTTGTCAAAGATTTGGCTTGTATAACTGAATTGCACAATCACAAAGTTTGAATTTTAACTGTGACATGATTTTTACCTTTAAACTTGATTTACAGAGAAGGTTACAGTTTCTATTTAAGTAAATCAAATTTTTATAATTTAGTTCGTAGCTTAAACAACCAATATTTCCCAAATCCTAAGTACTAAATATTAATGCCACAATCTAAATTCAATAAACTAAGGAATTTACATTTTTAAACACAATCATGTTTCAGGACATTTTGGTTTCCAGAGAAGTTTTGATTTCAATTTACCTTATTTTAAATTCTTATGCTTCATATTTATTTTTAACAAACATATTTGTTTGCAATCCATTTCTCAATAATGGTTAAGTTATGAAACTACTAAAAAGTTTGAATTTAACGGCCTAAGTCTGGTACATCAGCAATTACTGATACAAACCAAAGCATACATACTTATATAAGTATAAAGTAATTTCCAAAAATCATATACATATAGCAATAGCTTCAATATTATCATGCATATCAATTCATTCCAGATATAATAACATGCAACCAGATTTTGTTAAAAGAAAATTTTGAAGTTACTCACCTTATTTTTGAAAGACAGAGCACTTGATTTTTGAAAACAGTTCTTGAACTTTTGAAAATATGAATGCCTTTGCTTTAGTTTGAAAGGATGTAGTTGCATGCAGTTTGAAATTTGCAGAGATGACTTCCTGGTTGAAGAAAGTTACAGGCTTGATCACTTGCTTTAGATAATTACCTTGCAGGCTTTATTCTTGATTTAAAAACTTGAAAATCTTAACTTGGAATCAGGGATGATGATGCATGCTTTTTAAAAATCTCAGGTTGAAAGAAAAAATGCATGCAGGCTAGATTTCTTTGAATTTTGAAAATGTAGACACTGATCTATATTTTAGTTTGAATTGCTTGAGGATGTAATTGCTTGTCTCAGGTTGAAGAAGAACAAGCTTTGATTCAGGTTTTTTGATTTAGTTTGAAATTTAGGATTGAGGAGTGTATTACGGATCTGTATGTTTTGAGGGATTTCACATTTTCTTTTGAAGCTTAGAATTTGATTTTGAAGGATAGAAAAAGAGAAGGAAGGGAAAAGAATATGTTTAAGGCTGAAATTACTTTAATCAAAATAAAGAGAAACATATAAAATATAATGACACTGGTCTTAATGAATTAACATTTGTCAACTTGCTTTATTCATTACTTAACAGATGTTATTTGATTTGTTAATATGTTAACACTTGTCTTTTAATTAATTTAGTTATATTTTTAAATGTTTGTTAAGGGTTTTTCTTTAATTTATTTATGTTTGTATGATTTTCTTAATTTTTAGAAACTGTAAATGAAACAATTTATAATTTAAAACTTACACAATATTTTAAAGAATCAATTAATTTGAATTTCAAAATAAAATTCCAAATCAAATTAAACTTTTGAAATCCAATTTAATATCAATTTATTTAATTTAAAATGATAATACTATTTTCTTATTTTAATTCCTTTTATATTTATGAAAAATAGTACATTTATTAATATGGCTTAAAATAACAATTTAACAATTTTATACGATTTATAAAGAAATTATAAATCACTTTTATTATCAAATGAATTTAAAACGTATGCTATCTAAAATTTTAAACTTATATAAAATATTCCTAAATCATATATAATCAAATAATATTTAAAAAGAAATAAAATCAACTTTTATTTAAATTTAAAACAAAAATTAAGCTAAGGCAAATTTTAAACAATTTTATTTATTATAAATATTACAAACCATATAATCACTAATTTAAATAGATTTTTAAAAGCTTAATATTAATTTAAACATAATTTCCTAATTATTAGATATATTATTAGAACTTAAAAACAAAACTTCATTTATTTACTTTTATGTAAGTTAAATTCCAAACAAAGATAAACTATAATATATATACAAACATATATATACATTATAATTTAAACATTTATTTTAGCATTTTAAAAAGACAATCACAAATTAAATATTTATTAAATCTGATTATTAAACCAGAACATATTTTATTAATCAATATTGTCAATATCAATTTAATTTTATATAAAGATTATCAAATTGATATTGTCTAAAATTCCGGGATATCACATTCCTTCCCCCTTAAAAGAATTTCGTCCCCGAAATTTTAAAACAAAGGTAATTTAATAACCTACTTTAGATTTAAAATTTTAAATTTTAAAACCAAGCATATATCAAACATATGCTAACATCCATAGCAATCAATTCATCCAATTAACCAAAATTATCTATCCAGACAAAATTCTGGATAGAGTTTTCTCTAGTTTCCCAAGTAAACACCGGGTTACTCGCTCTATAAACCCAAACAATCAACACTACTAAGCTACAGAACTCCTACTCATCTATATCTATAACTGAACAAGACATCAGACTATAGACAAGTCCGACTCAACCACCAAAATCTCCCAGAACAGCTGATTTCAAAACCAGAGATAGATATACACGTACTCCCTCAGAGATACGTAAAACACATCGAATTCCAGTTGTCCAAACTGGCAATTCAATCCAGAAAAATTAAATATTTATTCAAAACAGAACGCAGAAGAAATCCAAAACATCTCGGAGCTAGCTTATCCAACCTTACTAAAATTTATAGCTCCTAAAACTGAGAAACTTATCCAAAATCAGATCTCTAACTTCAGATCCACAAAAACCCTTTGGACGATCCTAAGCTGTCTACTTCCTACCTGATCCGCTCAATCCTTGCTGATGTCTCAAGAAACAAACTAGACAAAATCCAATCCACTAGAATGATCCTCCCCGATCAACCAAGACCAAGAACAGCTCCACTCACAACCATCAGAAGAAAACAAACTTCTCCTGTCCGAAAAAGAAAAGTAGATGCACTCCCAAACTGCTTCCGCTGCACAACTCTGATCTGGAGTAGAAAAGAATGCTGATGAAGAGCACAAGCACAACTGGACAACATAACCAAGAAGATCTCAAATAACCGAGAGAAAATTCAGAATTTCCTCAAATCCTGAGTTGCTTCATCAAACTCCATCTCAAGGAACCAACCTTCAACTAGTTGAACCACGGGTACCACTGAATCCCTAGATGAAGACAAACTTTGACTTTCCTGAAAATATTCAGAAAAATCTCCAACTATCCAAGAGAACACTCAATCATCGCAAGTCACTTTTGCGATCAACCCAAATTAAAATCCAAAGAAATAACCAACTAGAACAGCTTATGCTGGTCTTCCCAATCCATCGAAGAAATGGATTCACTCTACTGCTTCCAAACTCCTTCTCCAGAAAACTGCTAAGCCAAAAAACTCTGCCGACACACAGAACACCCTTAGCTGCACTGCTGATACCAATGCCAAAGAATTCCCAATCCAAAGCTCTTCGAGAAACTCGGATTTCAAACCACACAGAAACATCCTGCTGAACTCAGCCACAACACCGAAGCAAACTCACTTCCTTAAACTTGTTCCAAAGAAATCTTCTTCGGAAACATCTATAGTCACTGCATCTCATCACGCAACTACTACTTCCCTGAGATATCAAGATATCATCACTCGCTTCTATTCAGCCAACAGATTCAAACTCTACTCATCCAACTTCAAAGATAAACTCCGAACCTTAACAGGTTACCTTCAGAGATCAATGAAGTCTTTACATCACTTCAGAACTTACTCGAGACGGTATTAGGTCTACAGTCTCGACAGATACACTACCAACCTAACATGATACTCCAACCATTAGTAGTAATCTGTTACACACACTACTATCCCATCTACCTTTATAACACATACTGGAAAACCCGAACAGGTAACCCAATAGATAGGTAGAAATAAATAAATATATATATATATATATATATATATATATATATTAAAATTACAAATACGCTCTCTCAAGATAGACACCACTCCAGAGCCTAGGTATTCACTCAACCTAATGCTCTGATACCATCTGAGACGACCCGACTTTCTACTCCCAGAAAATCGCATCATCAATTAAGAAAGGGATAGAAGAAGAAAAGAAAGAAGAGAAAGAAGAAACAACACAAGAATCTCAACAGCGGAATGAATAAATTATATTAATAACATAAGTATTTACATAATATACAATACCAATCAGAGATACACATCATACATATCACATATACTAGACAGTTATAAACACCTGTCTAGTATTTACAACTCAATACAATCACAACACAGAGAACAAACAGCGGAACTATATATCTATAACGCAGAAGCCTCCTGCTCCATTACTCCTCCAATATTCGTCAAAGCTAACCTGAATCCCTTGGCTACTCGCAAAAATTTGAGTACCCAAGAGTTTAAGAAAATAAAGATAAACTCCAGGTCAGACACGGGTCTGGTGTGAGTAACAGGTTAAGGTTGCTTAACTTTTAAAAACCCTTTTGAAAGAAAAGTATCACGTAAGACTTCCCACACATAAACATGGAAAAGTTTTTACCTTATGCTAACCAAAACATTTGATAGGAAATCTGATGATATTACAATAGTGTCTAGGTTTTCAAGTAAATAAGAAATAACTTAAATTGTTACATTTATTAAATTCCAGCTACTAGCCACAAAAGTGGGTAATACAATCAAAACCGTTGGCACTTATTGGATTTTGGATTCCATACAATCGCAGGGCTACTGGGGTACCGCCCGTCGCAGTACGTGGCCTAGATCACCGTACCGAGGAGTACTCCCACTCCCCTGCAACACAAGGCCGGAACCATTCCTTACTGAACAGTTCCGAACAAGACAACCCCGCAGTTGTTTGCAACCAACTGCCCACACAGCCGAATATAAAAGGGACTTCTAGACAGGGATCAATCTCGCTCTCCAGTGGGAGCTACCCACGAAGCCTTGCTGCACCTCCCCTGTTTTAGCCATTCCCGGTTGATGAGGCTTGAGGCTACGATTACCTTTATAGGACATAACACTTAGAATGCTCATCGTCCACCTGACGATGTTCTGAAAGCATTCAATCCATACAAGTTCGTTCTGGGTTCGAACGAAACCGAAGGCATTATCTCGTTACACTCATTTTGGAGTCACCCTCAGAGTTAATGACAATAACCCTCGCACTCTGAATCTTCATCTCGAACCTATAAGTACTATTCCGTCAAACTCATTACGGAATCACCCACAGAGTTATACTGACTCATAGTCCTTACACCTCGAGCCTTCACTCTTCACATAAGATTCACGACCTATCGTTAATTTGGATCGATGTGGTTTTCGGATATCCAAATATGGAAACCCGATCCCGGTCTCATCGAAATCCAAAGCATGTCTTTTAGGTCCAAGTTGTTTTAAAGTTTAAAACAATTTGATTCAATATTATCTATATTACACACAGATATATAATTCACAACATCATAACGGATAATCTATATTAACATCACAACAGATAATCCATATTATCATTCCAAACAGATAATTTATATCATCGACTCAATGCAACCATAGCATCCAAATCACACAACATCATATATCTCATATCTGAGATCTCAACCATTCAGGGTAATAAATATCATAAGCAATGACTTATTAAATTATCATTCTATAATTAATTTAAAATGAATTAAATTAATTACTTCATCCTTAATTAATTTAAAATGAATTAAATTAATTACTCATCCATATAAATCTTGCTTACACATCAATTAATTATAAATCAATTAATTAATTACTCTTAACAAGTTACCCTAATAAATCATCTTGATTAACTACCCTTTAATACATTCAAGTAATTAACCTCTAATTAATTTCATAAATTAATTATCCCAAACCAGATTCAGTAATTAACCTGTAATTACTTTATTAATTAATTAATTAATTAATTAATTACATTAATCCTTAATTAATTACATTAACTAATACCTTCATTGATTAATTGTTCTTAATTAATCAATCCTTAATTACATCATTAATTATATAAATTAATGATCTCAAATTATTTTATAACTACTCTATTAAATTATTATCAATTATCACTATTGATTAATCATTCTTGATTAATCACATTAAGTAATTACATTAAATTAATTACATCTCTCAATCATTCTCAAATAACCTGAATTATCAAAACCTAAATTAATTACACTAAGTAACTAATTATTAATTACTTACTTAAGTAATTATTCAATCATACAAATTACATATTTAATTACACAAAGTAATTGATTTCCAAAACTCCTTCATTATTCAAGTATTCTTTAATTAAATTACATCAAGTAATTTATCTTCTTAATTACTTCACTAAGTAATTATTTATTTTTAATTACATTTGTAATTACTTTCAATCAACCAGTGATTAATTTAAATTAATTAAACTAAATTAATTAACTTAATTAATCAGCAACTTAATTAATTACAACTTAGTAATTAATTTCCTTAATTACTTTCATTAAGTAATTATACTTAAATAATTCTCAATGATTATTTTTAAATTAATTAATATAATTAATTATTAAAATTAATTACATTAATTAATTATTAAATATCCTAAGTTAATGACTTCATTGACCATTAACAAATCTTTAATTACTTTTCCAAAGTAATTAATTGAATTAATCAATATTAATTCTTTAATTTATTTAAAGAAACTCATTAATTTATTTCTAATTATTAAATTAATCAAGTGATAATTAAAAACTTAATTAACTATTAATTACTTGATTAATAATTCAATTCATTAATCAAATCTTATTTAATTAATTTCTAAATCACACTTTAATCAAGTTTAATTAACTTACTTAATCCTTTTAATTAATTAAATAAAATCCTTAATTAGTTAATTAATTAACCTAATTATTAATTAATTAAATTAATTAATTACAAAACTTAATTACCTAGATTAATTAATAAATCATTAAGTTCAAATCAACTTAATGATAATCATTTATCTCATTAATGATTTAATTATCATTATCAAAGTAATTTAAAAACGAATTGCTTTAAAATTTCCTAAATTCCATCTAAATTAAAATTAAAATGAAATCAAATTTAAACTTTAAACAAGATTTTAAGTATTTAAAAACTTTTTAGTTTTCATATTAAAGAATCACTTATTTCATAAAGAAATTTTTAAAAGAACAGTTTAACTTAGCCCATATTCAATTTAAACAAATTTAAAATGCCTTAAATAATTCAAGTGATATTGAACATATAAATTCAAATCTCATTTAATTTACAACCCAAAATTTAAACCATGCTTTCAGATTTAGATTCGGAGATTTAAAATTTAAAACCCTGTTTTAAATTTCATATGTTATAAAATTCTAAAAATATTCACTTGACCATAACATTTGGACTTGTAACTTGTTTTTATTTGAGACTTACATATTCAACTTCAAATTTGGATTCAGGTTTAAAACTCAGATTTAACTTAGAAATTCAAACCTTGTGTTTAAATCCTTATTTCAGATTTAAAAATCACTAATATAAAAACTGTGCAGGTTTTATTATTTTATTAAATACTTTATTTTATTACTGCAATTTTATTCAAAATATGGAATTCAAACCTATTTGAATTCATAGTTAAATCTTACTTAAAGTTTAAATTTAAACTTGCCTTACTATTTTTTTTAAATTTAGTTTTAAAATTCAAAAACCTGAAACTGTTCAGGCTATAGAAAACAAAACACTGTAACCAAAACTACCCGAGTCAAAAGCTATATTACTTCGAGTCATCTTTACTTCTACTTCGGGCAAAATTGAAATTACCCGAGCACCACCTCTCTACCATATTACAGAAACCAAAACACCTCCAAGTGACCACTGTGCACATGCACAAAATCCTTGGGCAAATTTCGATCATCAGTGATGATCATTTCCATCCTCCATCTACCCCTAAATCCAACATGATCACCCAAAAACTTCACCAATCTCCAAATATCCAAAATCAAACAGAACAGCCCCCTTTTTCCCAAAACCTGGAACACAACATTTTCCACAACTCCAAACCTGGCAACGATGAATTTACCTTCCTCCGACCAGCGATGAAGTTGAAACTCCAACCACTTCTTTGTCAGGGACCCATCTACCTTTCCACAAAACAGCTCGACACTCGAACAACTAATAAGTTAGGAAGATCAAATTTCTTAATTTGTTAAAAACTTAGGTTTTACAGAACAAATTTTCCACCGCTGACTCTATATTAATTTGATCACTATAAAACTATTTTTCCCTGATTCTTTGATCTCCCATCTACCATCATGAAAGAACATGAATCCCCAAATTCATCTGAATCAACAGAAACACACCAAAAACCCAATTTTGGGTATAAACTGTAATGCACAGTCAAGCCCATTTAAAATTTATGATTTTACATCTAAAAATCATGAATTTTGTCAAAGATTTGGTTTGTATAACTGAATTGCACAATCATAAAGTTTGAATTTTAACTGTGACATGATTTTTACCTCTAAACTTGATTTACAGAGAAGGTTACAGTTTCTATTTAAGTAAATCAAATTTTTATAATTTAGTTCATAGCTTAAACAACCATTATTTCCTAAATCCTAAGTTCTAGATATTAATGCCACAATCTTAATTCAATAAACTAAGGAATTTACATGTGACGACCGCCCATGACTCCCGCACCAAACAAGGAAATAGTGCGCTGTAGAGAGTGCCAGGCCGCCATGGACGATCATCAAGGTAAGGTAAACACGGAATAGTCTATCGTATTACTCACAGCGCATGGATAAAATACAATAGAAAATATACATAGTGAAGCTCCATAGAACAGAATCTCATCATATAAACTCATAATAGTTTGGTACAACAATCGAAAAAGTCAATACATCAAGCCTCACTACATATCACTCAGAGAATCATATAAAACATCCAGTACATATAGTAAGAAAACAATATGCAAAAGCCTCCAGCTCGTCTTCGTCATCAACAGCGTTGGTCACTAAGAACAACACCTGTCACCTGCTACCTAGTCTGCCCATCCCAAAACGGATGAACAGCCTAAGGTAATAAGAGTTGAACATAAAACCTTGAGTCAGACAAAAGTCCTAGTGAGCAGTAAATCAACTATCAAACATATCAAAAGAGCATAAAGGTTAAAAAGGAATAGGAACCCAACCATCCCACTCCACCTCTTCCTACAGTGATAGCCCCAGGCCTACTAAGCAGAACAAAACATAGCAAAGCAGACAATTAAAGTAAAGTAATTATCACTCGAGTCAAGGTCGATGTTTTCCAAGAACAAATCCCCAAGGCCTAAACCAAGATCAGATAAGCACCCACAAGACATCGCTCTTGAGACCAAGTGACGATACAGCCAAACATCCAAACATTCATGACTCTGGATATCACTGTTATCATTGCCTCGATATCACCGTTAATTGAATGACCGGCTCATTCTTTCATCCGTCCGTCAAGGGCTAATGGTAACCCCGGTTCCAGACATAACTCCGCACGTCGTCGTAGCCCGTGCCTAGGACTATCGAATCTGCCCAGAGTACTCGACCACCTACCTGTAGTCTTTTGGATGTCCCGACCACCTACCTGTAGTCGTTTGGGCACCCCATGTACTCTTGCTTTGAGTTTGCTAGAACCTTCAATAACGATGAAATTCAAGCCTTCTAGTCATCCTCCTTGACGACTATTTTCAAACTTGCCCAAGCTACCTCCCGAGCCAACCATTATCAACGAACTCGAATCATTTCACCGAGTTATCAATATGCTTGGGATGATCCCGTTTGGATTAAACCAAGGCTATCTCATATCATGCTTTGCTTTATCGCATCATAGCAAAGTCCCATCTCAACATCATCATCAAATCTATCCATATGAGCTTCTTCACCCGCTTCATATGCCACAAGCAGCTTTCCTTATTCAAGAGCCTTTCCACTTAGCTTTTGAATCATCTTCGACCAACTTGTCCATATCAAATCCATAAATCAAATAACTTCTATTAATCAATCAAATCAATTATTAATCCAAACAATCAACCATTCAGACAAGATCTAAATAAACAGTTATTACAATAATGGCAATTTCGTAATTAAAGAGTCCAAATCTAACAAGCATGAATTCTAAGTATTACCTTGATGAATGAACTAGCATAGGTTAACATATAATAAAATGGATATCAAAACTTTATGAACGATGGATCTACATGCAAACTTAAGGAAAATGCATGAAATCACTATCTTTAACATACAAACAAGCCACCGATCCAATATACTCCTTTAGGTCCGTGTGAGAGATAACTACCACTCACCGAATCACCTAAACACTTCAAAAGCAACAAACTTCAGATCTGGACAGCAAAGGATCTAGCTTGATCCGATAAGATTCCGATTTAAACGATGAAACCTCTCTTCAATGGAAGGAGATCTTCAACTTTGGCTCTTGGATCTTCGATTTGATCTTCAATCTTGGATGGAAGTAAGCACTAGATTAGAGTGGAGAAAAGAAGTGAAGAAGTGTTGTAGTCGAGCTCACAAAATGGCAACACTTCGTCGCTTCAAAATCCGGTGCCAAAAAGTGAACCAAACCCTTCTATTTATAGGCTGGAAATCCCATAAGTCGGCCGCCCCATAAGTCATTGCCGACCTAACGACTTGCGACCTAACACTCAGGCCGACCTACGACCTAAAGCACTGCTGACCTAACAACCCAACACACCCTACCGTCCTAACGACTTGGGACCAACCACTCACAAACCCATACACGACTTATAGCATGCACGACCTAACACGCGCACACGACTTAACACATAACCACTGGGTACGACCTAACCCTTGCCGACCTAATCCTTGCCGACCTAACCCTTAGCCGCTACACCGACCTAACTCCAACACAGGTGCTCCTTGGGTCGGTCAATCCCTATAGGTTGTTAACTTCTCTAGGTCGGTCCAACTAGTTAACCCCTAAGTCGTTAACTCCCCTAAACCATTAGCTCTTAGGCCGGTGACCTTTCTAGGTCGGCAACACTTAAGCCGACCAACCACTAGGTCGGCTATCTTCTTAACTCGGCCACACTTCCCTAGGCCGTTAACCCTTGAGTCGCTATAACTACTGGGTCTCAATTCCTATAGGTCGGTCGAATCTATAGGTCGCTCCAACCCACACGAGCTAACTTTGGTCGACTCAAAAAATACTAACGACCTGATGGCAACTATTCTACGATTTGTCGACACGTAAAATACGGGTCGTTACATTACATTTTTAAACACAATCATGTTTCACGACATTTTGATTTCCAGAGAAGTTTTGATTTCAATTTACCTTATTTTAAATTCTTATGCTTCATATTTATTTTTAACAAACATATTTGTTTGTAATCCATTTCTCAATAATGGTTAAGTTATGAAACTACTAAAAAGTTTGAATTTAAAGGCCTAAGTCAGGTACATCAGCAATTACTGATACAAACCAAAGCATACATACTTATATAAGTATAAAGTAATTTCCAGAAATCATATACATACAACAATAGCTTCAATATTATCATGCATACTAATTCATTCCAGATATAATAAGATGCAACCAGATTTTGTTAAAAGAAAATTTTGAAGTTACTCACCTTATTTTTGAAAGACAGAGCACTTGATTTTTGCAAACAGTTCTTGAACTTTTGAAAATATGAATGCCTTTGCTTTAGTTTGAAAGGATGTAGTTGCATGCAGTTTGAAATTTGCAGAGCTGACTTCCTGGTTGAAGAAAGTTACCGGCTTGATCACTTGCTTCAAATAATTTCCATGCAGGCTTTATTCTTGGTTTAAAAACTTGAAAATCTTAACTTGGAATCAGGGATGATGATGCATGCTTTTTAAAAATCTCAGGTTGAAAGAAAAAAATGCATGCAGGCTAGATTTCTTTGAGTTTTGAAAATGTAGACACTGATCTATATTTTAGTTTGAATTGCTTGAGGATGTAATTGCTTGTCTCAGGTTGAAGAAGAACAAGCTTTGATTCAGGTTTTTGATTTAGTTTGAAAATTAGGATTGAGGAGTGTATTACAGATCTGTATGTTTTGAGGGATTTCACATTTTCTTTTGAAGCTTAGAATTTGATTTTGAAGGATAAAAAAAGAGAAGGAAGGGAAAAGAATATGTTTAAGGCTGAAATTACTTTAATCAAAATAAAGAAAAACATATAAAATATAATGGCACTTGTCTTAATGAATTAACATTTGTCAACTTGCTTTATTCATTACTTAACACATGTTATTTGATTTGTTAATATGTTAACACTTGTTTTTTAATTAATTTAGTTATATTTTTAAATGTTTGTTAAGGGTTTTTCTTTAATTTATTTATGTTTGTATGATTTTCTTAATTTTTAGAAATTGTAAATGAAACAATTTATAATTTAAAACTTACACAATATTTTAAAGAATCTATTAATTTGAATTTCAAAATAAAATTCCAAATCAAATTAAACTTTTGAAATCCAATTTAATATCAATTTATTTAATTTAAAATGATAATACTATTTTCTTATTTTAATTCCTTTTATATTTATGAAAAATAGTACATTTATTAATATGGATTAAAATAAAAATTTAACAATTTTATATGATTTATAAAGAAATTATAAATCACTTTTATTATCCAATGAATTTAAATCTTATGCTATCTAAAATTTTAAACTTATATAAAATATTTCTAAATCATATATAATCAAATAATATTTAAAAAGAAATAAAATCATCTTTTATTTAAATTTAAAACAAAAATTAAGCTAAGGCAAATTTTAAACAATTTTATTTATTATAAATATTACAAACCATATAATCACTAATTTAAATAGATTTTTAAAAGCTTAATATTAATTTAAACATAATTTCCTAATTATTAGATATATTATTAGAACTTAAAAACAAAACTTCATTTATTTATTTTTATGTAAGTTAAATTCCAAACAAAGATAAACTATAATATATATACAAACATATATATACATTATAATTTAAATATTTATTTTAGCATATTAAAAAGACAATCACAAACTAAATATTTATTAAATCTGATTATCAAACCAGAACATATTTTATTAATCAATATTGTCAATATCAATTTAATTTTATATAAAGATTATCAAATTGATATTGTCTAAAATTCCGGGATATCACATGAACTGTGCTCACTATAGCTACCATCTAAACAGTGGTGACTACCATAAGTAAATGGCAGGTAATACAACTAAAACCGTACTGGGTTCGTATTGGGGATTGGATTTCCAACAAATGGTCAGGCTAAGGAACTTCCTATGCCACATGGGTACGCCTCTGGCGGGACGTCCCGAGAACCTACCCGGCTCTCTGCCAACACAAGGCCGTGTTACCTCTGTAACTAGGTAACTACTACTCGAGTATGCCATTCCCCGGTCCTTTAGGGCCTTTATCCGAGGGGCCCCCATCACAAAGCGACAACCACATAGAGAATGAGATTGAAGCAACCACATAGGTAAGTATCCGGGATCCATACCATGACACCACCTTTTTCTAGAAGGAAATGACATACCCTAAAGGGCGCGACCCTCATAACCTTGCATCATCTTTCCTATTTCGACCATTTCCAGGGTGTGAGGTCCGATGAGGTCTCGTCCTCAAAGCTACGCTTTACACGAAAGCCATGCTTTGGTCACAAATGATCATCAGTATACAGCAGCACTTAGCATGCCACACTACCAAATTGGGAGTATATCGCTGATAACCTTCAACTACATAACCTCTGAGCTCGTACGTCTCAGAGAAGGGTGTTAAGCTGAGAGAATAAATTCTCCGCCACCAACAGATATGTATTTGAAAGAAATCAGCTTTATATCTCAATGTGTAGTGTCAGACACACGACACAAGTCTGTCCAGGGTTCGAACAGAACCAAAGGCACTTCGTCCAATAAAGGAAGAAGCGCTAGCAAATCCTGGTATCCACAATCTCGATCGAACTTCCCATCACTTAGGGAATCCCTATACCGGAGCAACTCAGTGCAGAAACAACAGATAGGTTATCCTATCGTTTTCGAAGACACCCGGTCTTCACCACCGCCTTCAATTTCTATCCATTCATCGAATCACTAATCGGAATGGGTTATACGACACAAAGGTCCTCTCTCGGCTAATCCGAATAGTGAGCGCTCAAATTAAAAAAATATGTGGGTGTATCAATCACAAGGATTCACACTCAAGGTTTGATGTGGGTTTCGGATAACAAACCGAAATCCGACTCCCTATCGCATCGAAGTTTAAATGCCGTTTTACGGGAAAAAGGGGTTTCACATACATATAGAAACAATTCACAATTAACAGTTCATCACAAAGCAATCATAATATCACAACAGAAATATCAATCCAGTACAAAATATTTGATGATGGTCATTCATCTTTGATTAGGGTGATTGTGATTAAAGTGAATTATCCGTATAATTATCTTATTAATTATTTTAAACCAATGTTTAATTTTTTCTTAATTATGAATTAATTTAATTAGCTTAATAAATTAATTATCCTTTGATTTATTATTTAAATTTATTAATTCTTAATTGTTAATTAATTAAGTTTAATTACCTTTATAAATTTCCTATTCTTTAATTACTTAATTTTAAATAATAAAATTCATTACAAACCTTAATGGTTAATTATTCTTTCATTATTATAAATAAATTTGGTTTTCAAATTAACATTTAAACATTTGATTTACTTTTAAAATTTTATTAAGTTAATTTTTTAAAACAACTTTTATAAAATTATAAATTTTTAATACCATTTGTTTCATATTCTATTTACCACTATCATTAATTTATTCAGAAAATAAATTTAACTTGTGTTTTCAAAAATTTGGTTAAAAATTGGGTTGCTTTTTTTATTTACTCACCCGGGGCTTGCTTCGCGTCGTACCCCGAGCCAACATCCCCCTACTTCGGGTTCTTCCCCAAATCGACCCGTGTGATAAAATTTCATAAAAAGATTTGTTTAAGTTTTTAAATCAACACAATACAACACTAAAACACTCGAGTTCGCCTTCGCGTTTCCACCTAGAATCCCCCGCGTACTACTCCGAGTCGCCCTTCTTCTTCCCCAACTATCAACCTGACACATAAATCCCACGTGCACGTGCACGGTGGGTTTCGCCGTCGCTGGTCGAAGCCGCGGCCACCAACACGTCGCCGTCCATCCCCCAAAACATCACCAGTACCTGGAATTTGAAAAAAAAATTCGAAAACGAAAATCGAATCATCTCGACCCAACTACACATCAGGAACGTCATCCAATAACTGTCTCGCGCCACCACCTATGGACGTTATCGGCCACCCAATTTGGTCCAAAGCTTGGTCATCATGCAACGCGTCGATTCGCACCCTCGCTACACAGTCTGATCGCGTATGGATGGTGCAACACCATCATTTCAGTCGCAAACAAAAATGGGTTCTTAAACCCTAGTTTGAACTCGAATCAAAAATGCAATGATTTATAAATTAATCTAGTATTTTTCTGGTGATCTCGAACGTTAGATCTTGCTGGCACCACGAACTCGAGGCCCTTAACTACATAGATCACCAAAATTGCTCAAAAATTCACTTCCAGATCATCTTCCATTTTCCAAAGAAATGTCCAACGAGAAAATTAACTTTTCATTTCTAAAATCATCACTTTTGAAGTTGATTCAAATGATATTACTGGAATTGAAATCTGCAGAGTTTGAGTTTTAGCAAAAATCAAGTGGTGACTGTATTTCATAAATTTCTAGAGAAAACTTTATATCATTTGCTTAAATTTTATTACTTGCATATATTACAGTTTTTCTAAAAAAAACTTCAACTTGTATTGCAATTCATTCCAGAAGAAATAAGGGAGAGCGAGAGAGATTTAAATTTGTTTTGGCATGGGTTAACCTGTAAACCAACATTTAGAAGTAAATGTGTTTTTTTTCCAGTAAAAGAAAATTTCGAAACTTGTTTTGATTTGTTACTGAAACATAGTGCAAGTTTAAAACACAAAATCCAACTTGTTTATCTTTTTCAAGTGCAACAGAAAATAGAGACAGAGGGAAAGAAAAGGAATTTGATAGGTTTTGTTTCTTGTTTCCTGAAACTAAAACAGGGATTGCATTCTTGCAAAAATCAACATGCACAACAAAACATTCATTCATATATTCAAGATGCAAACCAAAGTTTAACTTCCCTACATCATTCAAACATCCACACAGCAACAAAAAGATTGGAAGAAACAAAAGTTTACTCACATTTTTTTCAGAAGTCCTGACAGTTTTTAGAAAGAGAGATGGAGGCCTGTAACTATTCTTCTTTTTCTTACTTTAAAACTTGGGGTTTTAGATCTGCAATCGATGGTTATAGATCTATGATTATTCTTAGTTGAACTTATGCATTTAGTTAATCAATAATTTTTTTATTTACTTACAGTAGGATTTTTACTAGGATAGAGAAGCTATTTTTTTCTGAAACTTTGAAACCCAGAAATAAAATAAAGCTTTGATCTTGCTTCTTCCTGCAATTTTTTTTGGATATTGTTATATTTAAATTCCTTGTTGTATTCATTTACTTAATCATTAAAAATAACAATTTTTTCCAAATTACTTACAGATTGAATAACATAGAAGCTTTCTTTTTTCTGCAGTTTTGAAAACAGAAACTTGTAAACCAAAATAGCTTTTTAATTTTTGATTTCTCCTGCAAATAATTGGATGAATATCACTGATGAAACACTTTTTTCATAAGAAATTATGACTTCAAGTTCAAACTTTAAAAAGAAAAGCTACTTGCTTTTTTAATTTATTTCCAGATAGAAAAAACTATGCACTCCTTGAAACCCACAAAATCCCTACCTTCACAAATCTGCAGTTTAAGTTTTGGATTGTTGTTGAAACTTGATTTAAAATCATAATTTTTATAAACTATAAAGTTTAAAACAAAACTTACCTGAATGTATCACTACAGTTTGAAACATTTTAGATTTTACTCTGAATTGAAGAAGGCAATTTCTTTTTTGTTTTCTGATTTCTTTTTCTTGCTTGATGTTGAAGTAAAGATTGCAAAATTCCTTTGATTACTAAACTTCAGTGGTTAGGAGATTTTAAAATTTGAATTGGGAAGGTGAAGAGTTTTCTGAAATTTTTTAATTTGAATATTTTATTTAGGCAATGATGGTTTATGCCATTTGTAAGAAGAAATCTTAAACTCTAGATTTTGTTAATTATTCAACTCTATTTTCCATGTGCTATGTATGTTCAGCCCCTTTTAATATTTACAAGGCAAAAGAAAGTTTTATATGTTTTTATTTTCTATATTATATACACTTTTATAAACAAATATATATATATATATATATATATATATCTTTATTCATTTATATATATATATATACATATGTACAATGTTAAAAGAAAAGTTGTTTTGACCATTGTACATTTTATTCCTCAATGATTTTAAATGCTACTCATTTTAAACCATTTATTTTAAATTTGAATTCAAACTTAAATTTTAAACTTGAAATATAGACTTTCATGTCCATTTGTATATTCACACTCACCTTGAACAAAATTTAAATGTGTATTCAATTTTACTAATATATATAATGTTCATATATATAAGATTTTAAATCCAAATGACTTTTATAAACATTCATTATTTCATAAAATTTCACCTCAAAATAAATTTGAAATTTTATTCATATATAATTTTTTTCACTTATTCAATCGTTTGGGGTTTTTTGATCCAATTGATTTTCAAATTGTACCCCAAGAGTTTAAATATATTATTTATTTTAATTGATAATTTTGGGATGTTACAAATGTCCCCTCCTTAAGAAAAATTTCGTCCTCGAAATTGAAAGAGAGAGAAAAACAAACAAGGAATATATGAATTCAGAAAGAATAAAGAAATGGCTTACCGGCTAAGCCGAGATATCCACTCTGCAATTGGGATAGGATTTCTGCATATTATCTTCAGTTTACCAAGTGCAGTTCT
This sequence comes from Allium cepa, assembly GCA_030765085.1. Lineage (NCBI taxonomy): Eukaryota > Viridiplantae > Streptophyta > Magnoliopsida > Asparagales > Amaryllidaceae > Allium > Allium cepa. The sequence continues at coordinate 457,489,150 of CM060944.1, forward strand.
TTGGATTGCCACTCCACTGAACTTTAACTAGCTTTACAACTTTGTTCCTTAATTGCTTCTCTTCACGATCCACAATCTTTATCGGTTCTCTTTTGACTATCAAATTGGGAGTGATGTCGAGATCCTGTTGGGCAGCTTCTATAATTATACTATCCGGATCGTGCACATATTTTCGAAGGCTAGAAATGTGGAATACATCATGCACACCAGATAACTAGCTAGGCAGCTGCACTCGATAGGCTAGGGGACCGATTCTCTCTAGAATAGGAAAAGGACCAATATATCATGGTGCTAGTTTACCAGTCTTCCCAAACCTCATTACACCTCTCTTAAGAGATACTTTATGAAAGACATAGTGTAACGACCCGCTATTTTGGGCTATTTACATCCGCACATGTCGGATTTGAATAATTCTAAATACTGAATTGTTAATTTAATTTGGCAAAACTCAAATATACAGTAAATAAATAATCACAGAATCACAGACATAGAGTAATAATATGCAGTAGAAATAAAAGATAGTAGTTCATGAAGCTACTATATAAATAACAGAGTTAAATAAGTAACAACAGAAGTCTCGAATACAATAGTCAAATACAAGAATCAAAATATGACACTGGAATCAACTGAATATCTGAAAGCTGGGTAGATAGCAGGATCTCCAAGTGAAGCTCCAACTCCAAAGGTGAGTCTCGAAAACTGAATCCACTCAGTCTGACTCGAGCGTAAAGCAAAACACAAAACACTCGGGTCTGGATTAACATTCTCATATCAATAAATCCAACTCAAGTGAAATAACAACTGAAATACAAGTAACTCAAAGGACGTTAGAATAACCGTCCTCTAAGGATCCGTTAAACTATCTACTATGTAGTAATATACGCTAAATAGATAATGTTTATCAGTAATATGAAGTATCAAAATAGTGTTAAGGCGTTACCATTATCCCCCTTAACATATTTTATATAGCGTTATAGTCTATACAGCACTGTAAACTCCACCGTAAACTAGTGGGATATCAGGGAGTACTCCATAGGTATAATACAAAAAAAATTCGTAGTGGTTGCGTATATAGGGATACAAGTATGACAAGGCACATGAGGCAATACCCAAGGTAGTGAAACTACCGTTTGCCCGATCCGGACTGGTGAAAACACATCGCCACAACGATCGCAACACCGTGAACAACACCCCCAAAAGTACGAGGGTGCACCAATCAATAATAAGTAATAAGTAGTTTACGAAGAAGTGTGTCCGCTCGAGGTGGCTAACCTCATTTGGCCCGGCACGGCTCCTGTTTTAGTCATTTCCAATTTGACACAAGTGTCAAGGCTATCCATTATCGTTCTCTTTCTTAAGTCATCACGTACATGATTCCAACCACTTCATTCTGGATCACACTCCGCGTATAGTTATTAAAGCGGTTTTCGGTTTAGACAGAGAGAATGTCAAAACTTCCAACTTACCATTTCAAATCTTATAATTCAATTTCAATTTTTATTTAAACAATTCAAATAATTTCAAGTTCGTATATAAGTTTCATTTCGAAATCATTTAAATCAATTTAATTTAACATTCAAATAAATTTTAAATTCATTTATCGATTTCATTCAATACTTGTTAAGTTGATTATCATTCAAACAATCCCTATTTGATTTTCAATCAATAAATCAATCACCTAAGATCAACTCCATTATATCAAAACTTCAAATTGAATTAAATTAGATTCATCAAATCAATTCTTTAAATTACAAGTCTTACATAAATTTCAATAAATCACATCTTTATTTCTTGATATAGAAATTCAATTTCACTTATTTATTTGCTTGGTTACAAATTTCAAACCTCAATTAAACAGAAACTAAGTTTCACATATTCAAGAAGTTCAATTTCACTTATTAACTTAAATAATTTTCCAAAACTTAATAAATTAAGAAACCCAATTTTTACTTATTAACGAAGTTCAAATTCACTTATTCAAAAATTTAATTTCTCTTAACAAAGAATTCAAATTTTTATTTAATTATCAAATAATTCTATCTTATTCAATTATTAAATAATTTCAAGACTTAATTATTAAATAATTTTTCAACTTAATTATTAAATAATTTCAAAACTAATTATTAATAATCCAAGCTTAATTATTAAATCATTCCAACTAAAT